>CM056055.1:166456283-167056283 GCA_029574335.1 Rana kukunoris | reverse complement strand
CTTCCACACCTGCTCGGAGTGCGAAAGGTACTGTCCGAGCTTTGAAGAACTTAGGCTGAGCATTGGGTTTCAGCTTGAGTCTCACACAGTCATGTTTTATTTTTCCAAACTGGTCATCAAAAACCTTTGGGAACTGCTGCTTCAGGGACACCACCATCTCCTAATGGCATGGTGACGGCGTTACAGGGACTTATGGCGATGTCTGGCATACCAAAGTGAGCAATCCAGTCTCTCCCAAAGAGAGGGGGTCCCCCATTTTTCAGTATATATAATGGCAGTCTCTTTGTCTGACCCTTGTACAATACCTTTACTTTTGCGTAACCCAGTGGGTGGAGTATCTGCTTTGAGTATGTCTGCAGTTTGATTGGTGTTGGGCGGACAGTTCTTCGGGTCTGAAGTTGTCTCCATTGTTTCTGGGTGATAACTGAAACTGTTGCTCCTGTGTCTACATCCATCTTGAGTTTCTTTCCCTCAATGGTTACATCTACAGTCATTGCGGAGGGTGCTGAATGCATATGATGTATGTCTAACCTATGGAGCACTTCTTCATCTTCTGACTCAGATGATGATGTATATCTTCCCACCATATATGTCTTTGTCTTGGGGTTCCGAGGTTGTTTATCTCGCACCTTCTTGCTACGGCAAACTCGTTTCAGATGGCCGGTCCTACCGCAATTATGACAGGTCTGATCCTTAAACCGGCAGACTTTGTGGTCATGGTCTGTATTCCCACAACGGTAACAAGCTGACTCCCGGCTTGGTGGGGGTCGGTATTTCCAGTTTGCGGCAGTTGGCTTGACTGCTGTTCTGAAAACGTCCTGCTTCACCTCTTCCCTTCTGCTATGGGGGTTCAATTGCTCTGTATCTTTCACAGCCATTTCCATCACTGAAGCTATCTCAATTGCCTTTGTAAGGGTAAGGTCTTTCTCTGTTAACAGTCTCTTTTGTGTTGACTCACAATTCAGTCCCATGACAAACTTATCCCTCAGTGCAGTAGGTAGGTAGTCCCCAAAAGAACAGGTAGAGGCTAGTCTGCGAAGGGCGAGCACATAAGCTTTAATCTCTTCTCCTGTCTGCTGCTGCCTCTGATAGAAGCGAAATCTTTCTGCTATTTCTAGTGGTTTGGGCTGGAAGTGATCCTCTAGCAGTGTCAGCAGCTCTGCCAATGTCTTAGCTGAAGGTTTTACAGGGGAAAGCAGATCTCTAAGAGTGTCATACGTTTTGGACCCGACCAATGTAAGAAAAACTGCCACTTGCCTGTTGTCAGTGATGTCATTTGCACTAAAATACTGTTCCAGCCTCTCAACCCAGGAACTCCAGGATGTCTGTTCTCCATCAAATTCACTCGATGTCCCGATTAATGACATTTTCCTGCTGGGATCTGTGATTGCTTTTATCCAGGTGACAATCCACAATGCCTTTGTCTCTCTCTATCTCTCAGACTGATAGACACTTTGTAAATCCCATCCTCGTCGCCACTGTGATGTCCTGTGTGTTGTGAGAGACACAAGACTCTGGTCTGGAGCAATGGATGTTTATTCAGTACAGGCTGTACACTGCAACATGCATCTCAGGACATTACATCTTATCTGCTTCCTACATGAGCACACTCTAAGATGGCCACTGTACCCCTTGACCCTTGTCATCACTGCTGGGTGGAGCCAGCCTTAAAGTGCCAGTACATGTGGAACCCTTCAGGTGTAACAATCCATAAGCAAAAAATAAAAAATATAAACTTGGCCAAGTTGGCCCCTTCCCAGAAAGGATGGACCTCTAATGAAAGAGGTCATACAGGCATATGGTAAGGGATCAATGGCTGTGGCTCCTATTGACAGGGCCGATCCTAGGGTCACAGGCGCCTGGGTGCAGAAATATTTCTGGCGCCCCCACATGGGCGTCATCATTTTACTAACTCCTCCCCTTTACAAATGTTTCTATGGCAATGACTCAACCACAGAGATGCTCCACCACGAAGTCTTCATTACCCCGGGATCCTTACATGATCTCTTAACAATAAACAAATAACAGGAAGAGAAGCAGAGTACTTTATTGGGACCTGGAGGGGGGGCCCCTCTCTGATGGACACAGAAAGGGCTTCTGTTAGAGAGTCTGTTAGATGTTCGGCGCCCCCACATCTGCAGGCGCCTGGGTGCAATGCACCCTGTGCACCCTGCCTAGGATCGGCCCTGCCTGTTGATGGATATACCGAGCGTCCGTCCTCTATTATCCAGGTATAACACCGTGTTCAGTCCACTTCTCTGCTGCAAGATTGCAAGCATTCACAGCTCTCCCCCGGATGGAATGATTAGTAGAGAAAAAAAAGGCTCAGCAGATCCCTCCTGTCTGATTTGCTGAGCCTTTTTTTTTTCTGGTGGGAGAAGCTGGAACTGCCCTGTGGTATGACGGGGTAGGGCCATGCAAATCCCGCCGGGTTGACAGGGAGTCTGGAAAGGTTAGTATTAGTGGGGGCTGCTAGGTGGCGGGCAGCTCTCCCCAAGAAAACCTTGAAGGGCTCTCTATCTGGCAGGGGTGGAGGGCTGCACTGGCTGGGGTTGGATTAGGAACGTAAAAGCCTATGGTGCATGTGCCCCTAGAGTGGCAGTCCAGGGGTGTCTGAGAATCACTGTGAGTGAGGGTCACTTTGATTTAAAGACACCACGGTCACTGCACCAGCTATATGCTTTTTTAGCACCTGCCTCCTGGGCCGGGCCTTTTGGCCAGGACCGAAGGAATTATTTATTCCTGGCCGGAGGGCCTGGTCATTGTTGAACACAATGACCACTTCTTTCACTCTCCTCTCCACTATCCCTTTCCCCCACTTTATTTAATTTATTACCTATGTTTGTCACGTTTTTGTCTTTTTTTGTTTGTGCACGTTTTGTTCACTGTGTGATTAGTAGGGTGCCGGTCCTCGGGCCAGCCCTGAATGTCTTGGGAGTGGGTGGACATGGCCTTCTGGCTTAGTTCGCCTGCTCTCATGGGGTCTCCCTTCGGGGGAGTCCCACCTAGTACTTGGAGTGTTCTACTTCGGCAGCCCCTCCAAGGAAGTTGGGTCTGTGTCGGCTTCGGTTGCTCGGACCACAGTACCTCAGTCCCCGTCTGGAGCCTAACGCCCCGGGGATCAGGGTTTGGGTCCCTTCTGCACAGGAGGACCACTTGACGTTGCACCCGTCTGCACATTTTTGTGAACACTCTTTATGTGTGTGCACATTTTTTCTGCACCGGGTGGAGTTTTTTGGGTGTGTTCACACGCCATAGGCTTTAAAAAAAAAAAATGAAATTGTGAAATACTTATTAGACATGTGCACACTGAAATATTTTGTTTTGGAATTTCGTTTTCGTCCGAAAAATACATTTATTTAGTTACTCCCGAAATGTGGTTTTATTTATTTTGCATTCGTCTGAAAACCCAAAATTATTAAGGTCGAATCTGTCATTGTAGGCTTATGGTGTCTGTCGAATGCTCAAAGAACATTTGACGGAGCATCGAAACTGTACGACGCCGCAATCGTACATTTCCGGTCAAATGTCCCGCCCATAAGCTATAAAATAATTCTAATGTTGTATGACACTTCACACTAGTAATAATTATATTTGTTAATTATTATCACTAGTCAACCAACATTAGAATTCTACTATAGCTTGTGGGCGGAGCATTTGACCAGAAGTGTATGTTTGCGGCATCGTACAGTTTAGCTGCTTGTCGAATCTTCTTAGAACTTTCCACAGACACCATAAGCCTCCAATGACAGATTCAACGTCTGTATGTTTTTCGTTGCTTTATCAAATCTTCGTTGTTCAGGTAGAATGGTCTCCCCAACACTGTCTCTATAATGTCGAATCTTTCCTCTCTATGTAGAATATTCTTGGACTTATAGTTATGTCAGGCACATTCGACCGCAGGTTCGATAGACACAGAATAGGATAGTGTTGAGCGGAATACGCCATATTCGATTTCGCGATATTGCGCGAATATATAGAAGAATATTCGCGAATATTCGCTAATATCGAATATTCGTGATATTTTATCCAAAAATAATTTTGCAAAATTTTGCTAATGCGAAAATGATTGAGAAATTATCATAAACGGAGATCATTTCCTGTATTACTAAACTAATATGCACTAAACACTAAAACACTAAGGGCCAGATTCAGGTAGATGAGAGCATCTTTGCTCTGGAGTAACGCTTCTCATTTACGCTACTCTGACGACCCTTTCAGCGCAAGTACTGTTATTCACATAGCAGTTGCGCGTAAACTTGCGCCAGAGTAACGATAATGCGCTGGCGTAACCCGACGCAAGTGGAAGTGGGTGTGATCACATGTAAATGATGGGCGGAGCCCAGCGCAGAGGCTTACGTTCAGCGCATCATCCACGGAGCATGTGCAGTGAGTGCGGCTCCACTCGCCCCCTTGTGCGCATGCTCACAACTTCCGTCGGCACCACTTCACGGGAAACGTCAGCGCAATGCCTTCCGTTGGGGGCTTAAAAGCGCAGGCAGAAACGCCATTCCGGCGCAAAAGTATTTCCGTTTCCCCCCACCCCAGGGAAGATACTTTTGTGCTGTGATGGCTGCTCCTGCTACCCCCAGAGAGAGGAGGAACCTGAGCTTTAACGCCCAGGAGGTCTCAGTGATTATCTCCGCTATGGAGACATTTAATCATTTCCTCCATGGCAAAAAAAGCCGTAAGACCAGCCGGGAGAGGAAGCAAGGCATCCTGGACACCATTGCTGGCCGGGTCAATATTTTGGGGTACTCCACCCGGACTGCTGCTGACATCCAAAAAAAAATCAATGATCTGCAGCGCAAGGTCCGTGGCAAGGTGGCCACCATCAGGAGGCATGAGAGGGGCACAGGTGGTGGTCCCCCATGTCCGGTCACCCTGACCGCGGAGGAGGAGGTGGTCTCTCGCTGCCTGGAGAGGGAGCAGGTGGAGGGAGTCCCTGGCTATGACTCCGTGGAGGAAGGCTCCAGGACAGGTAAGTGTTTTTTATCCCCTATTTGATGTGTTGCATTTGGGGGGGGGGGGGTACATGTGCCAAGTGTGTGGGACCACCAACATGTGTCTGCTTTGTGTCATCCACAGATGACGGAGCTGGGCCATCATCTGTCGGCGGCCAGTCCACCCCATCCCCCCCACACCATCCTGTGCACGAGCCCCTGGGTGGTGAAGAGGTGGAGGAGGAGAGTGGCCACACCACACCTGCCGAGGTGGTTGTGGAGGATCCTGCTGTGGCAGAGCAGGACTTTTCCTTAGTGTTGGAGGTCTCCTCCCCTTCTCCTGGGCCGTCTGTCATCCCCTCCCCCATCCTTGGAAGCCCCTCAAGGGCGACTCCATCCCCCCGGGGACAACCATCTTCTGGCCCCAGGAAGGCGACCCAGAAGACCAGGGGGGTGTCGGATCTTGTCCAGGGCCAGTTGGCGAGGGATCACGCCAGACAGACCCAACAAATGGGGGAACTAGTTGGGCACTTGGAGAAAGTGGCTGACAGCCTGTGCTCCGTTGGCCAGATAAGCAACGCAGTGCAGGATGTGAGTTGCAACTGCCCTGCAGTGGTGACCAGTTTGGGGGAGGTGCAGGGGGATATTAGGCACCTCACTGCAGCCGTCCAGGCCAACACTGCTGCCATCCATGGAAACAGTGCTGCCATCAGGGACCAGGGGAGGCTGAGTCGGCGGGCCCAACACTACCAAGTGACCCGGCAGCTCAGGATGCAGGGCCAGACAGACAATTACCTCGGCCAGATAGCCATGGCCTTGGAGGGCATGCAGGCCACACCTGCCAGGAGTGGCCCACCCGGGGATCAGCCACCTCCAGATGCCCCCCCACCCCCACCCACTCCATCCAGGCAGCTGAGGAGCCAGAGAGGTTCGGCAAGAAGGAGCCCCCGGCATCCCCGATGATTTTTTTATTTTTTTTGTCTGATTTTTACTCAGGATATGAGATTTTTATTTTATTTAGATTCTTACTCAGGATATGAGATTTTTATTTTATTGATACTGCACACGTTGCAGTGTGAATGGTGTGTGAATGTGAGGGGGTGGCACTCCTGCCAATAAGGGGTGTCACCCTCGGTCGTGGTGGTGAAGTTAACCCCACGGCTGTATGAATGGTGTGTGAAAGGTGTATGAATGGACAGTGACATCATTGGGGCTTTGACGCTGGCGTTGCTGCTCCCAAGTCCTACATGCTGGACTTGGGCTAATCCAATGCGATGTGGATGTGGTGTGTGTGATCTAGGGACATCAGTGGTGTACACGCGTGCATTGTCTGTGTGATTAATGTTTTGGTTTAGTGTCCAAAGATGCCTACGGCAAGGACCCTCCTGACTGCTCTTCCATCAGCAGACTGGGTCTCCTCTGGCAGGGGGGGACTGTGTGGGTCGGGGGTCAGGTCATCACGCATTTCAATCTGCAGGCCTTTTCTCATAGCAAAGTTGTGCAGAATGCAACATGCACCGATGATCTGACACACGAAGGTAGGGGAATACAATAGGGTCCCCCCGGACTTATCCAGGCAGCGGAAACGGGACTTCAGAAGCCCAAATGTTTGCTCCACCACTGCACGGGTTTTGATGTGTGCTTCATTGTATTTTCTCTCTCCTCTGGTTTGGGGGTTCCGGAAAGGAGTCATGAGATGGGGCCCCAGTGCATATGCAGAGTCACCTGTAAGGTAAAAGACAGGAGGATGTTAGTCATGCATGTGCCACTTTTGATGTGCATCACGGGAGGGGATAGTCATGCCTGACTCCCATGTCACTCACCAACCAGCCAGCTGTCCCCATACATGTTCTGTTCGAATTCTGCTGGGATGGGGCTCTGATTGTATATGAAGCTGTCATGGCTGGACCCGGGGTGTTTGGCACAGACGTGCCATATGAGGCGTTGGGCATCGGCTATCACCTGTACGTTGATGGAGTGCCAATGCTTCCGATTGCGGTATATGTGCTCTGTGGCACTGGGGGGCTGGAGTGCCACATGTGTGCAATCAATGGCCCCCACTGTGCGTGGGAATCTGGCAATGTTGTAGAAATCTGTCATTGCCTTCAGCCGCAGCTCCTCAGTGGTGGGTCTGATGAACTGGTTGGACATGCGTCTGAGGATTGCAGGGACAACCTGGTGCACACATCTGCTCACGGAGGACTGTGACATCCCAGCCACCACTCCACTTGTACGCTGGAATGATCCACTTGCTAGGAAATGGAGTGTTGCCAGGACCTTCACCAGTGGCTGCACTGCTTGTGAGCGGTGTGTTGGGCTGGTGATGTCATCCTGCAGGGTTGTGGTTAGTTCAAGTATTGCATCTGGGCTGAATCTGAAGAGGCGATACACCTCCTCATCCCCCATGCCAAAGAGGCTCATACGTGTGCGGTATATCCTCTCACGTGCCCGCCTCCTTCGTTCCGGGGGACCCATCAGTAGTTCTAGGACCACGATTGCCCCTGGCATGTTGGCACACAGAGGTGTTGTCCTTGCAAGTGTGGTTGTTCAGCTAGCTCTTATCGTCGGTAACGCTGCTGTAGCTGCTCTCCTGCTGACCTGTGACCGTCTGGAGTAAAGATAAAGCAGCCTTTTGTAGAAATAACTTTGCGCCGGACGGACGAGATACGTGCAGCGCATTTAGCCAGCGTATGGTGCTAATCCGTTCGCGAATCGGGAAATCTCCCTCATTTGCATATTTGCAGGGGACTGATGCGCCAAACGAAATTATGCGCTGACGGGACTCTGGCGCCGGAAAGTTAAGCCGATCGGAAATGGCCCGTTTTCGGGCGCATCTAGTTTGGTGGGTACGGCCACATAGAAACGACGGCGCATATTCACAGTTACGCGGCGCATATCGAATTACTCCAGCGCAAGTCTTTCTGAATCTGGCCCTAACTCTACACTAACTCTACTTAAAAGAAAGGAGAATAAGGGGGAAAATAAGGGCGGAGAAGATAATCGCGCAATATTCCTATTGCACGATTATCTTCTCCGCCCTTCTTTTGCATCAGAGCCAATCAGAATAATTTGAATATTCGGCAAAAGGAATATCGTGCAATATTCCTTTTGCCGAATATTCAAGTTATTCTGATTGGCTCTGATGCAAAAGAAGGGCGGAGAAGATAATCGCGCAATATTCCGTTTGCCGAATATTCGAGTTATTCTGATTGGCTCTGATGCAAAAGAAGGGCGCATCAGAGCCAATCAGAATAACTTGAATATTCGGCAAAAGGAATATTGCGCGATTATCTTCTCCGCCCTTCTTTTGCATCAGAGCCAATCAGAATAACTTGAATATTCGGCAAAAGGAATATCGCGCAATATTCCTTTTGCCGAATATTCGAGTTATTCTGATTGGCTCTGATGCAAAAGAAGGGCCGAGTAGCTGATGCGATTCTTTTATGTTGCCGAAAATTCGCAATGCGATTTCTCGGCAACATAAAAGAATCGCATCAGCTACTTGGCCCAGGGTCTCTCTCTAATCATACCAGCAATGCTTTTAGACGTCGATGGAGATCACGAAAAAATACGAATATTTGCCATAGCGAATATTCGCCGCAATATTCGAGTTATTTGCGAATACTCGAATATGCAATATTCGTAGCGAATATTCGCAATGCGAATATTCGTGAGCAACACTAGAATAGGATACGCTACGCCCCGCTGCCAGATACGCAATAGTAAGATAATCTGGCCCTGTATGTTTAGGAGATATTAATTTTGCCTACAGGTAAGCCTTATTATAAGCTTACCTACAGGTAAAAATCACAAAGCGGAATGTACTACCGCTTTAACCCTTCTTGGTCTCTGTGTGCCGTTCCCTCTGCTTTGGGCACTTTAGGTCCTGGAACTGCCATAGTTGTCAACATTAAAAAAAAAAACTTTCAGCGACATTTATTCTTCAGAAAGCCATTGTAAGGGGAGCAGTAAGAAAATTAGGGGGAGGGGAATCATTTATGGGTGTTGCAGGAAATGTATTTAAATTTGGCATGGAAAGCATGGGTGTGGTTAAAAGTATGCTAAATAGTGGGTGTGGCTTAAATGGAGTGTAGTTAAATAGGGTCTGTAGTACAGGAGAGGGTCAGAGACGGTGCGGCTCTGCGCTGATTGTCGCGTGATAAATTGCGGAAAACTGCATCGCGTGAAGTTTATCGCCCCAAAAAAAGCTTCTTTTGCGCAATATGCTTCACGCGGTGCGGTTCGCCGCAATTGCAGCACGGTTAAGCAACAATCGCGGCAGAACTGCACTGAACTTTCAAATGTACGTTGTGCGATTTGTCATTCACACCTGGGTGTAATTGAAATCTCGGACAGAATTGTGGCAAATCTGCCTGCGATTCAAAACGCCAAGGTGATTCAGGCGCCCACTAAAAGAGATTCAACTGCAGCCCAACTCATCGAAAGCGGTGCCCTACGTCCCAACAATGTCAGGGCTCGCCTCCCACACTCATCTGTTTTCCCATGTAGAATGTGCCACAGGTGCAGGTCATTGGATATGTTGGGGGAGTATGGATGTAATATTCCTGCTGGGGGGGGGGGGGAGTATGGGTGTAATATTCCGGCGGGGGGGAGTATGGGTGTAATATTCCTGCTGGGGGGAGTATGGGTGTAATATTCCTGCTGGGGGCAGTATGGGTGTAATATTCCTGCTGGGGGGAGTATGGATGTAATATTCCTGCTGGGGGGGGGGGGTATGGGTGTAATATTCCTGCTGGGGGGAGTATGGGTGTAATATTCCTGATGGGGGGAGTATGGGTGTAATATTCCTGTTGGGGGCAGTATGGGTGTAATATTCCTGATGGGGGGGAGTATGGGTGTAATATTCCTGCTGGGGGGAGTATGGGTGTATTATTCTTGCTGGGGGGAGTATGGGTGTAATATTCCTGCAGGGGGGAGCATAGGTGTAATATTCCTGCTGGGGGGGGGGGGGGTATGGGCTCTGATTGTATATGAAGCTGTCATGGCTGGACCCGGGGTGTTTGGCACAGACGTGCCATATGAGGCGTTGGGCATCGGCTATCACCTGTACGTTGATGGAGTGCCAATGCTTCCGATTGCGGTATATGTGCTCTGTGGCACTGGGGGGCTGGAGTGCCACATGTGTGCAATCAATGGCCCCCACTGTGCGTGGGAATCTGGCAATGTTGTAGAAATCTGTCATTGCCTTCAGCCGCAGCTCCTCAGTGGTGGGTCTGATGAACTGGTTGGACATGCGTCTGAGGATTGCAGGGACAACCTGGTGCACACATCTGCTCACGGAGGACTGTGACATCCCAGCCACCACTCCACTTGTACGCTGGAATGATCCACTTGCTAGGAAATGGAGTGTTGCCAGGACCTTCACCAGTGGCTGCACTGCTTGTGAGCGGTGTGTTGGGCTGGTGATGTCATCCTGCAGGGTTGTGGTTAGTTCAAGTATTGCATCTGGGCTGAATCTGAAGAGGCGATACACCTCCTCATCCCCCATGCCAAAGAGGCTCATACGTGTGCGGTATATCCTCTCACGTGCCCGCCTCCTTCGTTCCGGGGGACCCATCAGTAGTTCTAGGACCACGATTGCCCCTGGCATGTTGGCACACAGAGGTGTTGTCCTTGCAAGTGTGGTTGTTCAGCTAGCTCTTATCGTCGGTAACGCTGCTGTAGCTGCTCTCCTGCTGACCTGTGACCGTCTGGAGTAAAGATAAAGCAGCCTTTTGTAGAAATAACTTTGCGCCGGACGGACGAGATACGTGCAGCGCATTTAGCCAGCGTATGGTGCTAATCCGTTCGCGAATCGGGAAATCTCCCTCATTTGCATATTTGCAGGGGACTGATGCGCCAAACGAAATTATGCGCTGACGGGACTCTGGCGCCGGAAAGTTAAGCCGATCGGAAATGGCCCGTTTTCGGGCGCATCTAGTTTGGTGGGTACGGCCACATAGAAACGACGGCGCATATTCACAGTTACGCGGCGCATATCGAATTACTCCAGCGCAAGTCTTTCTGAATCTGGCCCTAACTCTACACTAACTCTACTTAAAAGAAAGGAGAATAAGGGGGAAAATAAGGGCGGAGAAGATAATCGCGCAATATTCCTATTGCACGATTATCTTCTCCGCCCTTCTTTTGCATCAGAGCCAATCAGAATAATTTGAATATTCGGCAAAAGGAATATCGTGCAATATTCCTTTTGCCGAATATTCAAGTTATTCTGATTGGCTCTGATGCAAAAGAAGGGCGGAGAAGATAATCGCGCAATATTCCGTTTGCCGAATATTCGAGTTATTCTGATTGGCTCTGATGCAAAAGAAGGGCGCATCAGAGCCAATCAGAATAACTTGAATATTCGGCAAAAGGAATATTGCGCGATTATCTTCTCCGCCCTTCTTTTGCATCAGAGCCAATCAGAATAACTTGAATATTCGGCAAAAGGAATATCGCGCAATATTCCTTTTGCCGAATATTCGAGTTATTCTGATTGGCTCTGATGCAAAAGAAGGGCCGAGTAGCTGATGCGATTCTTTTATGTTGCCGAAAATTCGCAATGCGATTTCTCGGCAACATAAAAGAATCGCATCAGCTACTCGGCCCAGGGTCTCTCTCTAATCATACCAGCAATGCTTTTAGACGTCGATGGAGATCACGAAAAAATATGAATATTTGCCATAGCGAATATTCGCCGCAATATTCGAGTTATTTGCGAATACTCGAATATGCAATATTCGTAGCGAATATTCGCAATGCGAATATTCGTGAGCAACACTAGAATAGGATACGCTACGCCCCGCTGCCAGATACGCAATAGTAAGATAATCTGGCCCTGTATGTTTAGGAGATATTAATTTTGCCTACAGGTAAGCCTTATTATAAGCTTACCTACAGGTAAAAATCACAAAGCGGAATGTACTACCGCTTTAACCCTTCTTGGTCTCTGTGTGCCGTTCCCTCTGCTTTGGGCACTTTAGGTCCTGGAACTGCCATAGTTGTCAACATTAAAAAAAAAAACTTTCAGCGACATTTATTCTTCAGAAAGCCATTGTAAGGGGAGCAGTAAGAAAATTAGGGGGAGGGGAATCATTTATGGGTGTTGCAGGAAATGTATTTAAATTTGGCATGGAAAGCATGGGTGTGGTTAAAAGTATGCTAAATAGTGGGTGTGGCTTAAATGGAGTGTAGTTAAATAGGGTCTGTAGTACAGGAGAGGGTCAGAGACGGTGCGGCTCTGCGCTGATTGTCGCGTGATAAATTGCGGCAAACTGCATCGCGTGAAGTTTATCGCCCAAAAAAAGCTTCTTTTGCGCAATATGCTTCACGCGGTGCGGTTCGCCGCAATTGCAGCACGGTTTAAGCAACAATCGCGGCAGAACTGCACTGAACTTTCAAATGTACGTTGTGCGATTTGTCATTCACACCTGGGTGTAATTGAAATCTCGGACAGAATTGTGGCAAATCTGCCTGCGATTCAAAACGCCAAGGTGATTCAGGCGCCCACTAAAAGAGATTCAACTGCAGCCCAACTCATCGAAAGCGGTGCCCTACGTCCCAACAATGTCAGGGCTCGCCTCCCACACTCATCTGTTTTCCCATGTAGAATGTGCCACAGGTGCAGGTCATTGGATATGTTGGGGGAGTATGGATGTAATATTCCTGCTGGGGGGGGGGGGGGAGTATGGGTGTAATATTCCTGCTGGGGGGGAGTATGGGTGTAATATTCCTGCTGGGGGGAGTATGGGTGTGTAATATTCCTGCTGGGGGCAGTATGGGTGTAATATTCCTGCTGGGGGGAGTATGGATGTAATATTCCTGCTGGGGGGGGGGGGGGTATGGGTGTAATATTTCCCTGCTGGGGGGAGTATGGGTGTGTTAATATTCCTGATGGGGGGGGGGAGTATGGGTGTAATATTCCTGTTGGGGGGGCAGTATGGGTGTAATATTCCTGATGGGGGGGAGAGTATGGGTGTAATATTCCTGCTGGGGGGGAGTATGGGTGTATTATTCTTCTTGCTGGGGGGGAGTATGGGTGTAATATTCCTGCAGGGGGGAGCATAGGTGTAATATTCCTGCTGGGGGGGGGGGGGGGGGGGGGGTATATTGGGGGGGGGGGGGGGGGGGGGGGTATGGGTGTAATATTCCTTCTGGGGGCAGTATGGGTGTAATATTCCTTCTGGGGGCAGTATGGGTGTAATATTCCTTCTGGAGGGATTATAGGTGTAATATTCTTGCTGGGGGCAGTATGGGTGTAATATTCCTTCTGGAGGGATTATAGGTGTAATATTCTTGCTGGGGGCAGTATGGGTGTAATATTTCTTCTGGAGGGATTATAGGTGTAATATTCCTGCTGGGGGGAGTATGGGTGTAATATTCTTGCTGGGGGGAGTATGGGTGCAATATTCCTGCTGGGGGGGGAGCATGGGTGTAATATTCCTGCTGGGGGGGGGGGAGCATGGGTGTAATATTCCTGCTGGGGGAGTATGGGTGTAATATTCCTGCTGGGGGGGGGGGGGTAATGGGTGTGTACTATTCCTTCTGGGGGCAGTATGGGTGTAAATTTTTATATCCTGTGCTGGGGAGAGTATGGGTGTAAATATTCCTACTGGAGGGAGAGATAGGTGTAATATTCCTGCTGGGGGAAAGCATGGGTGTAATATTACCTGATAGGGGGAGTATGGGTGTAATATTCTTGCTGGAGGGAGTATATGGGTGGTAATATTCCTGTGTGGGGGGGGGGGGTGGGGGGGGGTAGTTGGGTGTAATAATTCCTGCTGGGGGGAGTATGGGTGTAATAAATCCTGCTGGGTGGAGTATGGGTGTAATATTCCTGGTGGGGGGGGGGGGGGTGTGTAATAATCCTGCTGGGGGAATATGGGTGTAATAATCCTGCTGGGGGGGAGTATGGGTGTAATATTCCTGCTGGGGGTAGCATGGGTGTAATATTCCTACGGGGGGGGGGAGTATGGGTGTAATATTCCTGCTGGGGGGAGTATGGGTGTAATATTCCTACTGGAGGGAGTATGGGTGTAATATTCCTGATGGGGGGGGGGAGTATGGGTGCAATATTCCTGATGGGGGGGAGTATGGGTGTAATGTTCCTACTCGGGGGAGTATTGGGTGTAACATTCTTGCTGGGGGGAGTATGGGTGTAATAATCCTGCTGGGGAGAGTATGGGTGTAATATTCCTAGTGGAGGGAGTATGGGTGTAATATTCCTGCTGGGGGGAGTATTGGGTGTAATATTCCTGCTAGGGGGAGTATGGGTGTAATATTCCTGCTGGGGGGAGTATGGGTGTAAGGCCTCGTACACATGAGGCAATCGATTTGTTCAAAACGGTCTGTCTGACCGATTTGAACAAATCTGTCTGCTGGCATTTTGGTTTGTACACATGAGCAAACCAAAATCCCCGCCAGCAGACAGCGCGCTGACGTGTTGGTGACGTGGCAGTGACGTTGACGCCGCCACGTCACCTGCACCAGGAGTAAAAACACTTCCCGCGCATATGCGTGGTATATCATTCGGCGCGTGTGCGAGAGAAGACATGTTTGCTGTGTTAGGCAATACTAACCACAGACATGTCGGGCGGATGGGTTCACCAGCCGACAGATTTCAAAGCAGCTTTGAAAATCTGTCGGGTGGCCAAATCTTGTCGGCTTGCCCGTACACACGGTCGAATCTGTTTGCTGGGAGGGTCGGGCCGACCGTTTCCAGCAGACAGATTTGATCGTGTGTACGAGGCCTAATATTCCTGCTGGGGGGAGTATGGGTGTAATATTCCTGCTGGGGGGAGTATGGGTGTAATATTCCTGATGTGGTGACATCTGTGCAGGAAGTTCTTGTCATATGATGGACACGGTGAGATTCCCGAATGGCCCCAAAATGCGGGACCCGCTTGCAATCCCTTTACTTTCAACATCACCCCAATCAAGGTGGGATGTTTGCCATCGATTGTCGCCTGACATTTCGGGACAAAATCACAGGACTGCTTTTGGAAACAGGCATCCCACGATTTTGTTTGTGTGATTTGTCAGGTGACAATATTGTCCCGTGATTGGGGTGCCATTGAAAGTAAAGGGATCATAAGCGCGTCATGTGTTTCTTCCACCGCTAATATATACTCAGCATTGACCTTGTATAGCACTTCTCTCTCTGAGGACTCCAAATATTGGAGATTGCGTTGGCCGGGAATCGAACCCGGGTCAGCTGCTTAGAAAGGCAGCTATGCTCACCATTGCACCACCAACGCAAAGGTAGCATGTCTTTGTTGTGGGAGGAAACCGGAGTACCCGGAGGAAACCCACGCAAGCACAGGGAGAACATGCAAACTCCATGCAGATAGTGTCCTGGTTGGGATTTGAACCAAGGACCCCAGTGCTGCAAGGCAAAAATCCCTAAGCCTCTGTGCTGCCCATATGCGGCCTCTGTTCTCAAAGGCCCGCCCCCGCTGAGGGGATCCTGAGATGAGAGGGCAGATGTAGCTTGAAAGCAACTGAATTGATCTGACGGAGAATAAGAAAGGGACCAATGAAGCGAGGGGCAAATTAAATTGAGGGCGGAGTCGGATGTGCTTGGAAGAGAGCCAGACTCTATCGCCAGGTAGGAACTTAGGAGCTGGACGGCGATGACGATCTGCTGCTTTTTTATGCCAGGAAGCAGCCAGATAAAGATTCTTAGAGACTTCTGCCCAGATTGAGTTGAAGGTCCTTTGGGTTTCAGCTGCTGCTGGTACAAGGGGAGAAATGGGAACAGGGAAAGGAACAGATTGGATGCTGCCCATAAACAGTGAAGAAGGGAGATTTTCCAGAACTGGTGTTGGTTTAAGGCAAACTCTGCCCAGGGCAAAAGGTCCACCCAGTCATCTTGGTGGGCTGAGATGAAAGCACAGAGAAAACGTTTTACATTTTGATTGACACGTTCCGTTTGCCCAATGGACTGGGGATGAAAGGCAGATGAAAAATCCAATTTAATCCCAAAGGATTTGGCCAAGGCTCTCCAAAACCGAGCAGTAAATTGAACTCCCCTGTCAGAGACGATATGTGAAGGCATTCCAAGAAGCCCAAAGATCTCCTTAATGAAGGTTGTGGCAAGACTGAGAGTAGAAGGTAGGCCTGGGAGGGGGATCAAGTGACACATTTTGGAGAACCGATCCACCACTACCCAGATGACTGTAGAACCTGTCGAGGGGGGCAGATCCGAGATAAAATCCATGGAAATACCAAGGTATATCGGGAACTGGTAAGGACAAAAGCAACCCAGCTGGTGCGGACGTGAAAGACTTGGATAGTACATCCTTACAAAAAGAGGGCCACCAGTAATGACGCTGAAGGTCACAAGTACGAGGTATACCAGGATGTACAGAAAACTTGGAGCCATGAGCCCACACAATAAGTTTGGGACAAAGTGCAGGAACTACAAAAGTTTTACCTGGGGGGGGCTGCGTAGACTGGAGCTGAGTAGTGGCTAGAATTCGGTGCAAAGGGATGATGGGACCGGGACCAAAGTATGGAGGCCCAAGCTAGGGCATCACCAGAAAGTAGAGAGATGACATATGCGACTTTGGTGCGCTCAGTTGGAAAATGGTGGCTGGAAAGTTTAAAGTGGATGGAACACTGCTTAATGAAGCCACGACCAGCCTCAGGGTCGCCAGAAAAATAAGATGGTGGTGGCAGATGGCTATCAACCCCTTGCAGGTTGATTAGAGAGTGATAATATAAACCCATGTGTACTTATATGAGATATTTGAAAGCCGAACCGCCAATAAGGGGGTATCACTGTATGGTATAGG
The DNA here is from genome assembly GCA_029574335.1 of Rana kukunoris. NCBI lineage: Eukaryota > Metazoa > Chordata > Amphibia > Anura > Ranidae > Rana > Rana kukunoris. The sequence continues at coordinate 167,039,542 of CM056055.1, read as the reverse complement.
GCACACAGCAGGGTTTATCATATGTGGCGGGGGGGGGGGGCAATTGCAGGAATGATGCCTATGTGCCTCTTACTGCAGTAGCTAAAAGCTGGGTCCCCCATCCGACTTTCAACTGCTGCAAGAAGAGACACACGGTGCATCATTCCTGTAATTTACCCCGCTGCACTGATCCCCCTCTCTGTCCACATCTGATTCCACCTGCTTGATAGCAGGGCCACCGATGAGTGGATACCCCTGTATGGGGCAAGTGCATACAGCAGGGTTTATCAGATGTGGGCTGGACAGGGAAGGGGATTGGTTCAGTGGGGAGGGGGGTGGGGCAATCACAGGAATGATGTCCTATGTGTCTCTTCCTGCAGCAGCTGGAAGCTGGGTCCCCCCCCCTGACTTCCAGCTGCTGCAAGAAGAGACACATGAGGCAACACTCCTGTAATTTCCCCCACCCCCTCCCCCCACTGCATTGATCCCCCGCCCTGTCCTGTCCACATCTGATTCCCCCTGCTGTGTACACACCTGAACAAATTCCCCCTCCCCATCAAATAGCCGTAGCTCAGTGATGTAAAAAGCTCTCCCCATGTATATATTTCTCTGCGGGACAAGAAATTTCCCGCCCACAGCTCGTTGGTCCAGCGATGGCGGCTGACGTCGGGATTTGAGTGAGTAAGTAACTTGTATAGCGCTACAAATGCAAACTAAATTGCCTCAAGGCGCTTTTTTCATGCAGTGTCCTCCTGGGTCTTAAGATTTTTTCTGAAGTGCCATTGATTGATTTTCTCCCATTTGAATGATCGTGAGTAGGGCATTCCATAGTCATGGTCCTCGGACTGCCAATCTTCGTTCTCCTTCAGATTTGTAGCGGGTCTTGGGGATGTGGAGGAGGTTTTGGTTAGTTGCTCTAGGATTTGGACTGAACCCGGGCTCATGCCGATTCCCTGCTGGTGTTGCAGCATCTCTCTCCATCGGTTGCTGACGAAGTCGAATCCTGGGACTTCTTTTGTTGGAGCAGGTCCTCTGTGTTTCATGAAGCGCTTACCCTTCACTTTTATCTTCATTGACCGGTTTACCTCGGGGTCCTGTGGAGAGCAAAAACACAATTAGAAACCGGAAATAATGATTTTAGGTAATGCTGAATTATCACTATAAGGAATATTACTATTGGATGTTTGTTATTTGCTATGTGCTGAGTGAACATATAAAAGGAAATTCTGCATGGACCAGTCACAATTGGACATATGCATCAGTGTGAATTGTCATTCTATTATTGTAGCGCCCTGCTCCTGTTGAACAGGCACTGCTTTAAATTTAATGGGGGTCTGAGCTGTTATTTGGTTCAGACAAGAGTGATTAAGGGCAATTTATCCTCTGTTCTAGCCATGGCTGTGCTGGGAGTGATCCACCATTGCTTGCCTGGGGGTGTCATTACCACCCCAGGCCAAGGGTGGCAGCAGCAAGGCCATGGTACATTGAGTGTCCCCTTCGGCAGCGAATCAGTGGGAGTGGTCGCCCTGCTGTGGAGGGGTACTTAAGGGACAGACACCATTGGTGCGGGTCTGTCCGTCCGTGCCTCGTGGTCTGTTCTGAGGGAGGAAGCCACTTGATGAAGGAGACCACGGGAGGACCTATCCTGGAGAGGGCCATGCAATAGGCTGGTACCTTGGGAGAAGGCCTGGAAACTTCATTGAAGGATGCACCGCACACCGAGAGGCTTGACAGTGTCCCTTGTTGGATCTAAAAGTTCTAAAGAAACAAAGCTAAGGAGATCCGAGTGCTGAATCCTGTGGCAGAGGATTCCGGACCAAAGTGTCTCATCAAGAAAGGAAGGTCTGTGGCAGAGACTGTACTTTACTTAGTGCACCATCCCAGCTGCTAGGCCAGTGATAGGGACCTATTGGGTGACTACATTTTTCAAACTACCATTCAGAGACACCCTCCCTTCCCAAAAATCAACGTGTGCTGTAACGAATCATAGCACAGCGATTGGACACAAGAGGCGGGATTTATGATTTCTCCAATCACAAGCAGGGGGCGGGGACTGTGCTCCTCCAGGCATTCCTGGCCAGGGGAAGTACTGTCAGTGAGTAAAGCGGTGACGTGGGGGCATCAGATTGGCCCAGGGGGGGAGGGGTGTGGCTGTGTCAGTTTAATTCTGGGACACTGTATTGTCCTGCAATTAATGTGCCTGGGACAGACCAGCAAAATGGCAATCCGGGACAAGTGGGCAACTGTTTGTTGGACACAGGAGTGTTTCCTTATTTGTAACTATACACCTGAACCTACCTACATAAGGCAATGCAGCTACTTAGGGGGCAGAATAGAGAATGCAAACCAGCAGACATAGCACAATTACAGACGTGATCCCATTTCCGAGGCCAATACTTACAGGTTCCATGACGTACGGTGGGGTCACGTTCCCAGCTTCCAATTCTTTCCAGTCGATCCCTGCGAAGAATCGGTGTTTTCGCAAATTTCTTCGCACACACTTGCACTGTGGATTTAAAAAAAAAAAAAAAAAAACACATGAATTCAAAAAGATAAATCATTTGCATCACAGAAACAATAACTAAACAATTCAATTTAGCCAATTTTATAGCACAAATCAAAGTAAACTTTTTTTTATCTCTGGCAAAAGTAGAGCATTTTCTTACCTCCTCTATTAGGTCCATGAGTTCAGGATCTTTGGCTGTGGTATGGGTGACGTCAAACATCAGGTACATGAGTAGTCGGCGAAAGCAAAGGTATTCACTGAGATAGCCAACCCACGGCTTCCTATAGACCTGGAAAAATATATATTAATATTATAGATCAGAACATAATAAATTGAATACAAAATTACAAAACATTTTATTCAACTCCTATAGCAATGAATATATATAGTATACATTATAACAGCAGTTGGCTGTGTCATGATTCTTCCACACCCGAGGTCCAACCCCATTCTTGGGGTCTACGCAAAGTTTTCACAACCTTTTATGCCATTATTCAGTCCTTTGGACGTATCTGGTATGCCCAACGGCTGAAGATGTTAACCGCTTCCGGACCGCCCCACACATATATATTGCGGCAGGGCGGGCCTTCAACGTGTAATCACGTACCTGTACATGATTTTCTTTTCTTCTGTGAGACAATCAGCGGGTCCGGCGAACCCGATATTTGCCGGGAACCCGCCGATCATTCCCAAAGACAGAATAGTGGTCAACAAGGCAGATCGCTGTTCTGTCAGAGGGGATAATGGAGATCTTATGTTTCTGCTAAGCAGTAACATGGATCTCTGTCTCCCCCCCAGTCAAAGCACCCCCCCCCCCCACAGTTAACAAGCACTCCCGGGGAACACATTCAACCCTTCGATTGCCAGTATCATTAGTATAGTGACAGTGCATATTTTTAGCACTGATCACTGTATTGTCGTCACTGGTCCCCAAAAAAATGTCACTTAGTGTCAGATTTGTCTGCCGCAAAGTTTGCAGTCCCGCTAACAATCGCTCATCGCAGCCATTGCTAGTAAAAGGGACACACTTAACCCTTTGATCGCCCCTGGTGTTAACCCCATTCCCTGCCAATATCATTAGTACAGTAGCAGTGCATATTTTTAGCACTGACTATTGTAGTAATGTCACTGGTTCCCAAAAAAGTGTCAGTTGGGGGGGGGGTGGTTAAGAACCTTGTGGTGGCCAGAAAAACACGACAGCACCGCCTATAAGACCCCTTTCACACCTGAGTGTTTTTACAGCTTGTAAAACGCTCAGCTATGAAGCTCCAAAAAACCCCAACAAGCAAAATCCCATTTATTTCAACGGCCCCTGTTCACATCTGAGTGTTTTTTGCAGCCCAAAGCAAACTGCCTGAAGCTCAAAAAAGTACATGAGCTTCTTTTTGGCAAATTACAAGCGGTTTTTAATAGAAACGCCTTGACTTGCGCAGAAGAACGCTCATAAAACGCTCAAATAGAAGCTTTTTCTATTGGTTAAACAAAAATGCCTGAAGCTGTGAAATGTTTGGCTAAAATGCTTTAAAAAGCTTGTATAAAGCTGCAGAAAAGCCAGAAAAACACCAGTAAATCGATACGCTCAGGTATGACTGGAGCCTAAGTGGACTGTGTGTGACTTACCCTATAGGGAGTAATAATAGTAGTATCCGGGTGATAAGGTTCTTTATTTATCCTTGACAAACCGAAGTCGATAATCTTGACATGCCCGGTACTATCAATGAGGATGTTATTCGCATGCAGGTCACTGTAAAGAAGAAGAAGAAAAAGAAAAGGTAAGTAGGCTGTTATCATCTAGAACAGGGGTCTCCAAACATCAACATTGGTCTCCAAACTTCAACATTGGTCTCCAAACTTTATTTCCTGTGGACAATAGGAGGAGGAATAGTGCCCCATCATTGATGTCAGTGGAGGGAACAGGGCCCCATCATTGGTGTCAGTGGAGGGAATAGGGCCGCATCATTGATGTCAGTGGAGGGAATAGGGCCCCATCATTGGTGTCAGTGGGAGGAATAGGGCCCCATCATTGATGTCAGTGGGAGGGCCTTGCATCAGTGGAGGGAAAAGCTCCCTGAGGCCGTGTACACACGGCAGGGAATCTCGACGGGCAGAACACATCGTTCCGCCCGTCGAGGTTCCCTGCCGGCCGTCAGATTCTGCGACCCGCCCGTCGGGAATGGCAACCAGCCATTCTTCCAGGCGGGCCGTCGAGGAAATAGAGAGCGTGCTCTCTATTTCGGCTCGACGGGCTTCCCGACGGGAAGCTCGCCGAGACCGTACACACGGCCGAGGTCGTCGCTGGAATGTGCATTCCAGCGAGGTTCTCGCTGATTTTCAGCGAGAACCTCGGCCGTGTGTACGGCGCCTAAGGCTGGATTCACACCTATGCATTTTTTGTTCTTTTTTTTTTAACCATGTTAAATGGATTGTAGATGTGAATCCAGCCTTAGATCCAGATACAGCCAAGCAAACGACCACATCTGGCCTGCAAGCCACAGTTTGGAGACCAATAAAATATGACGGCTCATATTAAGATGATACTTACCGATGCACGATGCCTCTGGAATGAAGAGCTTGTATGGCGCACAGCACCTCCGCAGCAATAAATCTGATGGAAAAAGAAGAAAACACGTATTAGTGATAAACTTGCTCTATAGTAACTACAGGAAGTAGGTATATTTTTGGAAGACATCTTGAATATTGCTAAATGATTTTACCAAAACATTGCCATAGGGGTATTTGTGTTTTGGCTATAAACCCGGATTTATTCTCATTATGGAATTATTACTGTAAGGGTTTCTAAGTACAAATGAAATGATTGTAGTCCAGCTCAGAGCACAACCATGAATGTCTTCATTATGCCAATCTCTTATTAGTTAGATCTTCCCAAATCCCATCCCATACATAATGTCAGTCTAAAGCTACCCAAGGATATTAGAGTATATTTTTGGAAAGATCGAACTATGATCTCAGGTCTGAGTCCCTCCCATGGCTTTTGGCATACTCAATTGGTCAGACTACAAATTCTGGCCCAATAGTTACTTCCCCATGTAATCGATATAGGCAATGTTTGGCATCTCACCTATCCTCCTTCCCTATCCCCTATGGATTTTCTAAGCAAGGCACCTGACTAGTGTACCTAGGGTTGTTTAGGTAAAGCAGGTCTATCCCATCACCCCAATAGCTTAAAAGTGATCTATCTACAATTGTACATTCTACCTCCCTCCCCACTACTAATGAGCCCCATTGTAGTACTTACCTTATGCTGTCATGATCCAGATGCAGCCTCTTGATTGTGAATGCTGACAGGGTTACACCCTTCACATACTCCATGACGTAGAAAAGGTACTCCTAGAAGAAGATAAAATGGATACAAATTATAATTCATTCATTATTCACTATGGGAGTCCATATTCAGTCCTTCGTTCTTGTCTTCTCACATTTGGAGACTTTTAGGGAACATTTTAAGATATCTGTAAAGGGTCTCATTTATTCAGGACTTTTTATAGCTAGTAAAGCCTCGTACACACAATGGCCATAATTGTCTGATGGACGCGTTGTGGCGGATAATCCGAACGTGTGTAGGCTCCATTAGAGAATCGTTGGCTGAATTAACAACAACAAAAGTTGGCTGTTGATACTCACCAAATCCGTCCAACTACAATCCGAAGTACAAACACGCATGCTCAGAACTAATGCAAAACATCAGACAACATTAGCAAAAGTTGCCCAACGGGTGACGGTAAAAAACTGAAAAACCACGTGGTTTGGTGTATGTTGGCTGAAAACCACGTGTTTGGTGCCTATGTTGGCTGAACATGTTCTGTACGGCAAGTTCACGGCCAACACCCTTCAGACAAAAATTCACAGAAAAGTTGGATGGAAGTCGGATCGTGTGTAGGAGGCTTCATAGTCACATTTACTGGGCTTGTTCTGTAATGATGACGCTATGCTCCTTTTTCCAAGCAGTAAGAACAAAAGGACCTGCTTGGATGGCCATTAAAAGCTCTTCAAGGTGACAGAACCAGTTCGGTTGACTAACATTTGCCAACACAAGCTGGAGCTATTAGGGGTAGGAGAATGTGATATTCTAATTTGGACTCTCCAAAAATCCCTCCCAATATAAGTAAAAGATAAAGTCGCTTACTTTAGTCTGGAACGTAGCGTATAATTCCGGGAAGAACCTGCTCCCTCTCACCATTTCGTGGGCTGTGCGTTCTGCCAAAAGTAGTTCAAGAGGCCATACCGTTTTCTTGGCTTTTTTTATTGCCAGCAGCTGATCAGTGGCGGGATGCGATGCCACGCATACCTAAAGAAAAACAAAGTAATAGGATATTAGTAGTGTTAATCAAAGGTTGTCTCACCCACCCATAATATTTCTTTTTTGGGTTAGATGTAAATAAGCCAATCACACAACGGCACTTTACACTTCACACGGTCTCCAGTGGTGAAATTTTCCCTACTGGAGTTCCCATCTGCACCCTCCCTCTTTTCTGAAATCTTACACTTCCTGCTGCATTCTTTACAATGGAAATACAATGGAAAAACCCCTTCCCACCCATCCCTATGTTGTGTTACATATCGGAAAAGTGGAACTTAACCCTGAAATCGAAAGGTAAACCTACTCCCAGCCCCATTCTAAGCCCAATCTAAAAAAATCACTATGCTTAACTATTCTGAACCAGCCCCGGGCAAGTCTGGTCTTAGGCTGAGCTGTCAGCCGGGTGTTCTGTGTAGAACAGAGGCAGCCAACAACGCATGCCCCACAGTAAGTCTATGGGTAAGGTCATCTCCTATTCATTTCCCAGCGGTTTTCGGCTTTCTCTCTACACAGATGCCGACTCTGGACCAAAGCGGATTCAGAATAGGACTCAGTGATAGTGAACCTTGGCACCCCAGATGTTTTGGAACTACATTTCCCATGATGTTCAACTACACTGCAGAGTGAAAGAGCATCACTGCAGAGTGCTTGAGCATCATGGGAAATGTAGTTCCAAAACATCTGGTGTGCTAAGGTTCGCCATCACTTGAATAGGTAATATGTGAGCCGTTGTTTATTCTTAGAAGTAGAATTTCTGCTTAAAGCTAACTGGCTCCTATTTCCAACACATGCTGAGTGCTGACTAACCTGTGTAAGAAAAGAAAGATGTATATACTTACCTTACTTGCCCACTCCAGTCTGGTCACATAATCTAGTTCCCCTGTGTAAGCCACGGCACCTACAGGAGAGAGGAGGGAGCACCAACAATGGCTGGGACATGGAAGCCTCTGGGTGACATCACCATTGCCTGAATTTCCAGTCATTGTTGAGCGCTCTCTCCTCTCCCCTGCAGCTGCAGCTGACTAACACAGGTGATCATGTGACCGCGGGCTGAGAATAGGTAAGTACACTATATTACCAAAAATATTGGGACACCTGCTTTTACACGCATGTGAACTTTAATGGCATCCCAGTTTTAGTTCGTAAGGAATTAATATTGTTCAAGGTTTAGAAGGGTGTCTATGGGAATGCTTGACCATTCTTCTAGAAGCACATTTGTGAGGTTCAGGCACTGATGTTGGAGGTGAAGGCCTGGCTCGCAATCTTCACTCTAATTCATCAGAAAGGTGTTCTATTAGGTTGAGGTCAGGACTGTCAAGTTTCTCCACTCCAAATTCGCTCATCCATTTCATTATAGACCTTGCTTTGTGCATTGGTGTACAGTCATGTAGGAACAGGAAGAGACCATCCCCAAACTTTTCCCAAAAGTTGGGAGCATGAAATTGTCCAAAATGTCATGGTATGCTGATGCTTTAAGAGTTCCCTTCAATGGAACTAAGGGGCCAAGCCCAACCCCTGAAAAGCAACCCACCACACCATAATCCCCCTTCACCAAATGATTTGGACCAGTTCCCAAAGCAAGGTCCATAAAGACATGGACGAGGGAGTTTGGGGTGGAGGAACTTGACTGGCTTGACCTCAACCCGATAGAACACCTTTGGGATGAGTTAGAGCAGAGACTGCAAACCAGGCCTTCTCGTTCAACATCAGTGCCTGACCTCACAAATGCTCTTCTGGAAGAATGATCAAACATTCCCATAGACACCCTCCTAAACCTTGTGGACGGCCTACCCAGAAGAGTTGACGCTGTTATAGCTGCAAAGGGTGGGCTAACTCAATGTTGAACCTTACTGACTAAGACTGGGATGCCATTAAAGTTCATGTGCGTGTAAAGGCAGGCGTCAAAATAATTTTGGTAATACAGTATAATATATATGCATTTTTTCACACAGGTAAGTCAGTGTAAGCGTTAGTAGGGGGAAGGGGAAATTTTTAGGGTTAGTTAGATTTAAGTTAGAATTCTATTATTGGTACCCCATCACACCCTACTAATGCACCTTCTATGGTAAATCTTGGAGCGTTAGGTCAATGGGCCACCTTAACATGATGCAAGTTATGGCACAACCATAGCCGGTATTACAACTGTGTGAATGCAGCTTTAAAGTGAGTTATCATTCCTCCCTATCTGTTATACGGATATAAATCAGAGAAACTATAAATCTGAACACTTACCTTTCCAAACTTCCCTTCTCCGAGATGTTTGTGATATTTGAAGCTTTTTACAGTTAGAGGAACGGGAATATTGGACTGGATCTTGTTGGTTCCTAAAGGGAAAACAAAAATAATTAGTTTACCTTCACCTAAGTTTGTTTCAATGATTTGTATTAGGTTTTTAAAAGTACAAATAAAGTTGACTGAACAAGTGGAAGTTGGGAAGTGACTACATTCTACTAAGTCATTCCTATTGGTGAGCCGTATTCTGCAGGATGGTATTCAACACAGGGGCTGCACTCAAGTGGCCGGGGTGATTTATTAGTGGACAAGTTCTTTAAAAATATACTTATCCTTTAAGGGCATGTTTTACTAACTGCCCATACAATATGAGATTTTTTTTTACTAAAGACCAATAGAAATTAGGCTTTTAAAAGTCACCAATAGAAGGGACTCATATTAGGGGTATTAAACAGCCACCAGCAATGCAGAATTACAGAAGATACTTCAGGGTGACCATCGAGACACGTGGTATACTATAGGTCACTGGCCACCACTGGCAATAAAGGCCACAATTAGGGATATGATATATAAACTTCTGTATTATCAAGGTGGCGGGGAAAAAATTTCCTTTGGGGCAATGGGATTTGTATATCATCTCTGCTCTATTCAGATGTATACCAAGTCCCCACCACCCTGAGACATCTCTTAATAAAAAAAATCATGTTCAGCCAACTTGTATGTTATATTGTTTGCAATTCTTACCTCCAGAAGAAGCATTTCTTCTCCATGTACATAAAAAAGCACTGATCTTGCTAAAAAATGCCTGACGTTTGCCCGCAGGGGTGGCATTCTGCTGGGCATGTTGGACAGATCCCCCGCTGGGGTGGGGCTTGTCCTCTGTAGGTTCCTCTTGGGTGGTCAGTGGAGGAACACTCTCCTTTCCTGGAAGCACAGCGTGGTCTAGAACATTTTCTGTTCTGCTGATAACCTCAGTCTTGAGTGTGGTAATCTCAATCCCGCTTTCTGGAATTGTCTCTTCTGCTGAAAAATAGACACTGTCTGAGCTGCCTGTTGACTCGCTCGCAAGGCTGGTCTCACTCTCATCAGTGGTGGTGGTGTCAGTGGATTGTGTTGTGTCCTCAGACTCGTTGTTTGTAGTAGCTGTGATCTCAATCCCGCTTTCTGGAATTGTCTCTATAGGAATGCGGATCTCAAGCTCACCCGTTGGTGCATCCGCATCATCAATAAATGGGGTGGACTTAGGCTCTTCTGCTGAAAAATAGATACTGTCTGAGCTGCCTGTTGACTCGCTTGCACTGGTTGCCTCAGTTTCTTTTTCTGAGGCTGGCACAATGTCTGTAGCATTGGTGGCTTGGAGCTCACTTTTTTGGTCCGGTTCAGACGTAGTGAACTCCAGCTCCTCTGCTGCTTGCTGGTGGGCACTGTCTGTGCCACTGGTGGGTCCAATGTTGATTTCTGAGGCGTACACATGTTCGGTGCCACTGGTTGCCTCAGTTTCTTTTTCTAAAGTGGGCACAATGTCTTCGCCATTTGTAGTCTCAGAAGGGATCGCATTGATTTCTGGAGAAAAAAATAAATAAAAAAAGATTACTTTCCATTCACGTATTTGTTTTTCTAGACTATCAACTAATACAAAACTAAGACCCCCCCCCCCCCCATACACACTATTAGATTTTCTGCAGATTTTTGTCTTTGGATTTGCCAAAACCATCTAATATGAGGTCAAACCTCAAGAGTGTCAATTTGTATGCAATCAGGCAGCCCTTGCACTACATGGTGTTGGTAAATCTAAAGACAAAAATCTGCAGAAAATCTAAGTGTGTGTATGCAGGGCTTAATCAAATAAATCACAAGGCTGGCTGTATAGAATTAAAGCCCAATTGTCCGGCTGCCTTTTTTTTAAAATAATTTTTTGTTTGCGTGTGTATGTTGTAAGTAAGTGTATGTATAGACAAAACTAGGTTTTGGTTTCAACTAATACTAGGGCTGCCCAATCCAACAATGCCAGGGATTGTTTTCAGCAGTAACGTGGTGGGACGCAGTTCCGGAATCTACAGTACTGAATTTATGTAATAGCAAGGAGTGCTGGAGGGTCTATTGATGCTGACTGTGGAGGGATCTATTTTTACTGGTGGGGATACATTTTTGTGGGGGGATCTATTGTTGCTGGGTATGTCTATTGTTGCTAGTGGGGGGGTCTTATGTTGCTGGGGGTCAATAGTTGTTGGGAGTGATCAATTCTTGAGGGGGAACTCCTTAGTTCTGTATTCTATAAAAGGGGTGGTAGTGGGATGTGTAGGGAGGCACAACTAAGGGATGGTGCTCAGAGGTGGGTAGGGGGCAGAACCAAGGGATGGTGTTCAGAGGTGGGTAGGGGGCAGAACCAAGGGATGGTGCTCAGAGGTGGGTAGGGGCAGAACCAAGGGATGGTGCTCAGAGGTGGGTAGGGGGCAGAACCAAGGGATGATGCTCAGAGTTGGGAAGGGGGCAGAACCAAGGGATGGTACTGAGAGGTTGGTAAGGGGCAGAACTAAGGGATGGTGATCAGAGGTGGGTAGGGGGCAGAACCAAGGGATGGTGCTCAGAGGTGGGTAGGGGGCAGAACCAAGGGATGGTGCTCAGAGTTGGGTAGGGGCAGAACCAAGGGATGGTGCTCAGAGGTGGGTAGGGGGCAGAACCAAGGGATGGTGCTCATAGGTGGGTAGGGGGCAGAACCAAGGGATGGTGCTCAGAGTTGGGTAGGGGGCAGAACCAAGGGATGGTGCTCAGAGGTGGGTAGGGGGCAGAACCAAGGGATGGTGCTCAGAGGTGGGTAGGGGGCAGAACCAAGGGATGGTGCTCAGAGTTGGGTAGGAGGCAGAACCAATGGATGGTGCTCAGAGTTGGGTAGGGGGCAGAACCAAGGGATGGTGCTCAGAGGTGGGTAGGGGGCAGAACCAAGGGATGGTGCTCAGAGGTGGGTAGGGGCAGAACCAAGGGATGGTGCTCAGAGGTGGGTAGGGGGCAGAACCAAGGGATGGTGCTCAGAGGTAGGTAGGGGGCAGAGACAAGAAGTGACTGTTCTTATAGAAATAAAGCCCTCCCACCGGGAGACCCGAGCGACTAGCAGACACATCCACCGGTTGGCCGGAGTCCCGAAAAAAGCCGTAAATTGATGTAATACCCAGAAGTGACATCACACCATCACTTACGGTTTATTCGGTAGCCAATGGCTGCCAAAAAATCCAAGTTACCCCCCCTCCCCCCTCCCCCCAGAGACATCACTCCTTTCTAACCACAAATAAATAGGAAATCCATGCTGTCTATAGAGGATCTTATAGGGGGTATAATTGGGGTATTGGGTATATAATCTGCTGTTTACCAATCAGAACATACAATGTAACTCCTCTAAATAAATTGGATCTCATTTACCTCCTGGATCTCTATCTGCCTTCTTCTTCTTTCCTAGGCAGAAAAGACGCCGGAAAACCCGGCCAACCCGGCCAATCAATGACCGGCGTTTGCCCTTATGGGCAGTTTTTGCAGAATCTCTGCTAGGGCTGGACATAATGTCTATATCCTGCCTGATCTCTGTAGGTTCCTCTTTGATGGATGATTGAAGAACACGTCGAATTTTAGTAACTTTGTGGTTCATTTTCCGAAGAATTATAATTTCTCTTGGAGCATAGCTGAAACAAGTCCTTCACTTGCTGAGCAAAGCTGAAGACTGACAGTTGTGTCTGGGAGGAGCCTATTTACCAACTGCCACAGCAGCCTGTGATGTCATTGGTCATCTGGCCCAGGCTGTGATTGGCTGAGCAGGTTGCTATGGCGATATTGTTCTGGCCATCCGCATGGCCCAGGCTGTGATTGGCTGAGTGGTCGCTATGGCGATATTGTTCTGATCAGCCAATTCCAAACAATTTCTAACAGTCCAGGGACAGCTGTTGATTCCAGCCATCAGATCTGAGTATTTGCCAAAAACTATCTGACACAGATATCATTCTTTTCCAGGCAAATAAAGGATTCTTGTGGTGATATTGTCAGCAAAATAAATATTTTTATTGCAATCTATAGGCACACACACATATATATATATTTTTTTTTCTTCTTTCTTTAGTGACCTGTGTTAGTTTTTAAATCCAAAGATGGGATTTACACACAAGAGAAACCTGGATAAGAGGAAATATGAGGGGCTTTGTGTATTTTATGTGTGTATTTGTGTATTTTATATAATAAAAACTGTAGTGTTTACACCACACAGGTCCTAATAATAATCATATTATACACCAAAAAATGTGAATTTACATTTTTTTTTATATTTACTTCTCTGTGGGGAATATGATCTTTATATATATATGTGTATTGTGCATTCAGTCTGGTATATACTATGGGGGTGACTTGTGTTTTTCTGCTGTTGCTATGGTGTCTGCCTGGCTATCTATGGACATCTAGATGTGGTTTTATGGTGATGTGTTGATGTTTCTGTGATTCCGTAATTGTATATGTTGTACACTGGGCTATGTTGTTCATATATAGATATATATATATATATATATATATATATATATATATATATATATATATATATATATATATATATATGCTATTAGATTGTAAGCTCTTCTGAGCAAAGCCCCCTAATCCTCTTATTGTATTATAACCGTATTGTCTTTTATATTGTAAAGCGCTGCGCAAACTGTTGGCGCTATATAAATCCTGTATACATAAGTGTGCGTAACCTATTGCATTAGGGTGTGCACCCCAAAGCTCAAACACACACTACCGATCGCTCAGAAAGGGAAGGGGCCAGTAAATTACATATTTACCGGCCTCTTTCCTGGTTTATCCAAAAAACATCCCCGCAGCATCAGCCACCAGGAGAGGAGGGAAGCCAGCACCAGTGCAGGTGGAAAGGGTTACTAGGGCAGTAGGGGGAATCACAGGGGGATTAGGGTGTGCCTGGGCACACCGGCACACCCTGTGCGCACACCTATGCCCGTATAATAATGATAATATTTATACTGTATGTATTGTACAGTCTTGTGTATACCGTGGGGGTAACATATGTTTTTTTTCTGTTGTTTCTATGCAATCTGCCTGGTTGCTATGGGCTGTACTGGTTGCTATGGGCTGTACTGGTTGCTATGGGCTGTACTGGTTGCTAAGGGCTATCTATGGACATCTAGATGTGGTTTTATAGTGATGTCTCTGTAATTGTATCTGTTGTACACTGGGGCTATGTTGCTCATATGTACAGTGCAGAAAATAAGTATTTGAACACCCTGCTATTTTGCAAGTTCTCCCACTTGGAAATCGTGGAGGGGTCTGAAATTGTCATCGTAGGTGCATGTCCACTGTGAGAGACATAATAAAAAAAAAAAATCCAGAAATCACAATGTATGATTTTTTTAACTATTTATTTGTATGATACAGCTGCAAAGAAGTATTTGAACACCTGTCTATCAGCTAGAATTCTGACCCTCAAAGACCTGTTAGTCTGCCTTTAAAATGTCCACCTCCACTCCATTTATTATCCTAAATTAGATGCACCTGTTTGAGGTCATTAGCTGCATAAAGACACCTGTCCACCCCATACAATCAGTAAGAATCCAACTACTAACATGGCCAAGACCAAAGAGCTGTTCAAAGACACTAGAGACAAAATTGCACACCTCCACAAGGCTGGAAAGGGCTACAGGGAAATTGCCAAGCAGCTTGGTGAAAAAAGGTCCACTGTTGGAGCAATCATTAGAAAATGGAAGAAGCTAAACATGACTATCAATCTCCCTCAGACTGGGGCTCCATGCAAAATCTCACCTCGTGGGGTCTCAATGATCCTAAGAAAGGTGAGAAATCAGCCCAGGACTACACGGGAGGAGCTGGTCAATGACCTGAAAAGAGCTGGGACCACCATTTCCAAGGTTACTATTGGTAATACACTAAGACGTCATGGTTTGAAATCATGCATGGCACGGAAGGTTCCGAAGGTTCCCCTGCTTAAACCAGCACATGTCAAGGCCCGTCTTAAGTTTGCCAATGACCATTTGGATGATCCAGAGGAGTCATGGGAGACAGTCATGTGGTCGGATGAGACCAAAATAGAACTTTTTGGTCATAATTCCACTAACCGTGTTTGGAGGAAGAAGAATGATGAGTACCATCCCAAGAACACCATCCCTACTGTGAAGCATGGGGGTGGTAGCATCATGCTTTGGGGGTGTTTTTCTGCACATGGGACAGGGCGACTGCACTGTATTAAGGAGAGGATGACCGGGGCCATGTATTGCGAGATTTTGGGCAACAACCTCCTTCCCTCAGTTAGAGCTTTGAAGATGGGTCGAGGCTGGGTCTTCCAACATGACAATGACCCGAAGCACACAGCCAGGATAACCAAGGAGTGGCTCTGTAAGAAGCATATCAAGGTTCTGGCGTGGCCTAGCCAGTCTCCAGACCTGAACCCAATAATGAATCTTTGGAGGGAGCTCAAACTCTGTGTTTCTCAGCGACAGCCCAGAAACCTGACTGATCTAGAGAAGATCTGTGTGAAGGAGTGGGCCAAAATCCCTCCTCCAGTGTGTGCAAACCTGGTGAAAAACTACAAGAAACGTTTGACCTCTGTAATTGCAAACAAAGGCTACTGTACCAAATATTAACATTGATTTTCTCAGGTGTTCAAATACTTATTTGCAGCTGTATCATACAAATAAATAGTTAAAAAAATCATACATTGTGATTTCTGGAATTTTTTTTTTTGATTATGTCTCTCACAGTGGACATGCACCTACGATGACAATTTCAGACCCCTCCATGATTTCCAAGTGGGAGAACTTGCAAAATAGCAGGGTGTTCAAATACTTATTTTCTGCACTGTATAATACACACACACAGTATGGGCCAGATTCATGAAGAGTTAGGCTGGCGGATCCAGTGATCCGCCAGCCTAACTGTCACTTTAAGCCGGCGTTTCTGTTTTCTATAACCAGAAAACAAGAAACGCCGGGTTGAAGTTCCGATGCGAGCAGCGTAACTGAGTTTCGCCATCGCATCGGAAATCGGCAATTCACGATCGAATTCCGGCACGACGCAATGACGATACGACGTTTCCGGACGGGATACGCGGCGCATAGATATACCTACATGGGGTTGGAGTATCCTATGTTAGGTATAGGCGTCGTCATCGCGTCGGGAAAAAAACAAAAAACGTCGCTTGCGTAAAACGTTCATGAATGGGAATGTGACGTCATTGACGTTCATTCACAGAATTTGGAGCATGCGCACGGGGATGTTTTGACACTCGACGCATGCGCAGTACGTTGGCGGTGGGATCGCGCTTAGTTAGAATACTACACGCCCCGTACCCGCCCAATTTGAATTCCGCCGGCTCATTTGCGATGCGCTGCCGCAACTTTAGGAGCAAGTGCTTCCTGAATAACAGCACTTGCTCCTAAAATTTCTGCAGCGTAACGCAAATGAGATGCGTTACTCCAGAGCAAAGATGCTCTGAACTACCTGAATCTGGCCCTATGTATATATTAAACTCAGCTGGGAAAATTAATAATAATAAAAAAGATTGTTGTGCTCATTGTTCCCTTTCAGGAAGACTCAACATCTCTCACACAGAATTTCAAATAATGAAAGCTACGAACATTAACCACTTAAGACCTGGACCAAAATGCAGGTAAAGGACCTTGCCCCTTTTTGCGATTCGGCACTGCGTCGCTTTAACTGACAATTGCGCGGTCGTGCGATGTGGCTCCCAAACAAAATTGGCGTCCTTTTTTTTCCCACAAATAGAGCTTTCTTTTGGTGGTATTTGATCACCTCTGCGGTTTTTATTTTTTGCGCTATAAACAAAAATAGAGCGACAACTTTAAAAAAAATTCAATATTTTTTACTTTTTGCTATAATAAATATCCCCCAAAAATATATAAAAAAAACATTTTTTTTCTCAGTTTAGGCCGATACGTATTCTTCTACGTATTTTTGGTAAAAAAAATCGCAATAAGCGTTTATCGGTTGGTTTTCGCAAAATTTATAGCGTTTACAAAATAAGGGATAGTTTTATTGCATTTTTATAAAAAATTTTTTTTTTACTACTAATAGCGGCGATCAGCGATTTTTTTCGTGACTGTGACATTATGGCGGACACTTCGGACAATTGTGACACATTTTTGGGACAATTGTCATTTTCACAGAAAAAAATGCATTTAACCACTTAAGACCCGGACCAATACGCTGGTAAATGACCCAAGGTGTTTTTGCGATTCGGCACTGCGTCGCTTTAACAGACAATTGCGCGGTCGTGCGACGTGGCTCCCAAACAAAATTTGCGTCCTTTTCTTCCCACAAATAGAGCTTTCTTTTGGTGGTATTTGATCACCTCTGCGATGGGACCCCCGAACCGCACTCAGGCGGGGACGTAAATTTACGCCCTTGTGCCTGTACGTGCCATTCTGTGGCCGTATATGTGCGTGCGGGGGTCTTTAAGTGGTTAAATTGCATTGTTTACTGTGGAAATGACAGTTGCAGTTTGGGAGTTAACCACAGGTGGCACTGTAGGGGATGTGTGACCTACAACTGTAGGGGGGTGTGGCTGTAGGTGTGACGTCATCGATCGCGTCCCCCTATTACAGGGATGACGCGATCAATGCTACGGCCACAGAGAAGCACGGGGAAGCCATGTGTACACACGACTCTCCCCGTTCTTCAGCTCCAGGGACGGATCGCCGCACTGCAGCGACGATCGGGTCTGCGAATCCCGCGGTCCCGGTCCTGGAGCTTCGGACCGGGTCGCGGGCGCGCGCCCGTGACCCACGGCTGGGTACTAAAATCAACGTATATATACGTTGATGTGCCCAGCCGTGCCATTCTGCCGACGTAAATGTGCAGTAGGCGGTCCTTAAGTGGTTAAGCAATCAAAAATTGTCAGGAAAACTATTAATTCTTAATTTCAGTAGGAATATTTTCATCTTGATTTCCTTTTTTGTTTCTCTGTTTTCTAATATTTTTTAATATGATTATTAAAAGGGTTGAGCGAACCCGAACTGTAAAGTTCAGGTTCGGTACGGACTTTGGGTTTTTCCCGATCCCGGACCCGAACCCGAATAATTGGTAAAAGTTTGGGTCCGGGTTCAGAGTTCGAGAAAAAAAAATGCATGGAGGTCCCCGCAAATTCAATAACCAGACCCTTTAGGTCTGGTATGGATACAGTTCGGGTTCGCACAACCCTATTAATATCCATAACCAGACCCTTCAGGTCTGGTGTGGAATTTAAGGGGAACTCCACCCCAAATTAAAAAAAAAAATGGTGTGGAGTTCCCCCTAAAATCCACACCAGACCCCTTATCAGAGCACGTTGACCTGGCCAGCCGCAGAAAAGAGGGGGGCACAGAGTTGTTTGAAAAAAAAACACACACACACACCGTAGAACAAAATATTTTATTCATTAAACCAAATAAAAATCCAGCGGTGAAAATCCGACGATCGATGCTGCTACCTGCTCCAACGTTGTCTTTTATCCAGCGACGGGTGATGTCTCCAGCGACGGGTGTCCTCTCCAGCGACGGGTGATCAGTCGAGCGATGAGAAGATCCATCCATTCAGAGCACAACTCTGCGAATGACGCGCCTGAGCTTGACATTTCTTTTATAGGGGAGGCGGGCCACGCGTCACGTGACCCCGTCCCCCTCTGACGCACACTGTGCTACGTCACTGGGAAAGCCCCATACTTAATAAGGAATAGGGCTATCCCAGTGACGTAGCACAGTGTGCGTCAGAGGGGGACGGGTCACGTGACGCGTGGCCTGCCTCCCCTATAAAAGAAACCTCAAGCTTGAGCGCATCATTCGCAGAGCTGTGCTCTGAATGGATGGATCTTCTCATCGCTGGACCGATCACCCGTCACTGGAGAGGACACCCATCACTGGAGACATCACCCGTCACTGGAGGGGACACCCGTCGCTGGAGACATCACCCGTCGCTGGATAAAAGACAACATTGGAGCAGGGAGCAGCATCGACCGTCGGATTTTCACCGCTGGATTTTTATTTGGTTTAATGAATAAAATATTTTGTTCTACGGTGTGTGTGTTTTTTTCAAACAACTATTTACACTTCTTTCGTGAAATGGTAGGGATACAGTGTCCCCCATTACCATTTCACACAGGGGGGGCCAGGATCTGGGGGTCCCCTTTGTTAAAGGAATCTTCCAGATTCTGATAAGCCCCCTGACCGCATACCCCCACAACCACCGGGCAAGGGTTGTGGGGAAGAGACCCTTGTCTCCATCAACATGGAGACAAGGTGCTTTGGGGGGCACCCCAAAGCACCCTCCCAATGTTGAGGGCATGTGGCCTGGTGCGGTTCAGGAGAGGGGGGCCGCACTCTGTCCCCCCCTCTTTTCTGCGGCCAGGCAGGTCAACGTGCTCGGATAAGGGGTCTGGTGTGGATTTTAGGGGGAACTCCATGCCATTTTTTTAAAAATTTGGGGTGGAGTCCCCCTTAAATTCCACACCAGACCTAAATTGACGGCGTGGTCCTTAATATCCATACCAGACCTAAAGGGTCTGGTTATTGAATTTGCGGGGACCTCCGCGCATTTTTTTTTCTAAAAGTCTGTGTCCCATTAACTTTAATGGGGTTCGGAGTTCGGGTTCCCGAACCCAAACTTTTTTTTTAAAGTTAGGGTTCGGACCCGAACCCGAACATCCAGGTGTCCGCTCAACTCTAATTATTAATAAAGTGTGTTTTATTGGGTCAAAATATTCATTTTTTTTATCTTCTGTTTTTCAAAATTGTATCTATTTCTTTTTTTCATATTTTACTTTGTTGCTTTTTTCTGTTTTTCTATTTAGCCGGGACTCCCTTTCTTTTCATGGTATTTGATTTATCACTGTTTCATGCTTTTAGGGAGCTATTGTGACTTGGTCTTGCAACCCCCAAAATAATATGTGAGCATGTTTATTTTTAGTCTGGTGTTCTGATGCTGCATATGTATTTATGCTCAAAGTGGTGTATGACATAATATACAAAAAACAAAATTGCGCTAAAAACTGCAAATATCACTAAGCAGTGTACTATTAAGCCATAAGTATAGTCCATATACATAAGAAGAGGTGAATGTACAGGATCACTTGTGTTCTTAAAGTTCAGTTATAGGATGAATGTCCGTAGTAAGGATCTCCCAGGTGTAAACATTGATGACAAACTTTAGAAAAAAGTGTTGAAAGTAAACACCTCCACCATAGGTATGAATGGCCTCTTACCAGATCCAAAATACAAATGAGCCTTATGCCAAAAACCCAGAAATCACCGTCAGCACCTCCAACGTCCAGATCATCTATGCACAGACCATCCTCGGTGTCATCAGTATGCGTCAGGATGTATGAAAGGACAGAAAGGCTCTCATAGTGTAAAATCGTCAGGTTTTAATAAAATAAAAAATGGTATGCACTTACAAGAGATCGTTTCAAAAGCAGGCATCCAATACAAATAAGCCGGCCGGCTAGCACTTTCCGCCCGTGTCTTCCGGGTAGAGAGAAGTTTTTCGCGGTGACGTCAGCACGTCGCCTCCCTACGTTACGTTTTCGCCTTCTGAACACGTCCCTTTAGTGACGAAACGTAGGGAGGCGACGTGCTGACGTCACCGCGAAAAACTTCTCTCTACCCGGAAGACACGGGCGGAAAGTGCTAGCCGGCCGGCTTATTTGTATTGGATGCCTGCTTTTGAAACGATCTCTTGTAAGTGCATACCATTTTTTATTTTATTAAAACCTGACGATTTTACACTATGAGAGCCTTTCTGTCCTTTCATACATCCTGACGCATACTGATGACACCGAGGATGGTCTGTGCATAGATGATCTGGACGTTGGAGGTGCTGACGGTGATTTCTGGGTTTTTGGCATAAGGCTCATTTGTATTTTGGATCTGGTAAGAGGCCATTCATACCTATGGTGGAGGTGTTTACTTTCAACACTTTTTTCTAAAGTTTGTCATCAATGTTTACACCTGGGAGATCCTTACTACGGACATTCATCCTATAACTGAACTTTAAGAACACAAGTGATCCTGTACATTCACCTCTTCTTATGTACAGTATATGGACTATACTTATGGCTTAATAGTACACTGCTTAGTGATATTTGCAGTTTTTAGCGCAATTTTGTTTTTTGTATATCATGTTTTAGGTTGTATAACCTTTTTATTATTGCAGCTTTCATTTTTCTGATTATTATTTTTATAACGAGCGCTATATCATTTTCACATGGTGTATGACATACCATTTATTGATCTTGTTATCTTTTTTTTTTAATTACCCCAACATATCAAGAAAATTACTTATGATTTTATTCATTAAAGGGTCACTAAAGGATTTTTTTTTAGCTAAATAGCTTTATTTACCCTAATGCAGTCCTGGTTTCATGTCCTTCTCTGTTCTGCACACTACCTGGTTGTCTGTTTCCTTATGAAAAAAGTACTGGGAGCTTCTCTCTGTGGTCTCTAATCAAGGAGGTGTGATTACTGTGTGTCTAAAACCCCTCAGAACCTATCAGTTTCATTTTAAAAACAAACACTGCCCTGTATTAGCTCTGTGTCTCTGTACTTCACAGCAACGGCGGATCCAGGGGGGGGGGGGGGGCAACGGGGCAATTGCCCCCCCCCGAGGCAATCATGTCACATTGGCTTTAAAAAAATAAAAAAAAAGGGTCCAGAGGTGCCCAGGGGCCCGGAGGCCACCAGGTCCCCAGATGGCAAACCCCTCTTTTTTTATTTATTTTTTTATAAAAAAAAATATTTTTTTAACATATCTTTATTTTATTTTTTATTAAAGGGCCAATTTTTTTTCTTTTATTTTTTTTAGAAGTCCGGAGGTCCCCAGGGTCCCGGAGGCCGCCAGGGCCCCGTATGGCAACCCCCCCTTTTTTTATTTATTTTAATAAAAAAAAATATATTTTTTTATTTTATTTTTTTATTAAAGGGCCATTTTTTTTTTTAGGGGTCTGGAGGTCCCCAGTGGCCCGGAGATCCCCAGGGCCCCAGATGACCACCCCCCTTTTTTTATTAAATTTGTGTATATATATATATATATATATATATATATATATATATATATATATATATATAAAATTATTATTATTATTGTTAGTATTATTATTAAAGGGCACAGAGGTCCCCAGGGCCCCCGGAGGACAACCCTCCTTTTTTTATATTTTTTTTTAAATTTTTTTATATTTTATTTATTTTTTTCTCTTTTTTTATATATAGATATATTTTTATTAAAGGGCTCAGAGGTCCCCAGGGCCCCATGTGTCAAACCCCCTTTTTTTAATAAATGTTTTTTTTTATTTTTTTTATATATTGTTTTATTTATTTTTTATAACTTTTTTTTTATCATTTTTTTTAAACTGCTTTGCGGTGCCTGCAGCTGCTGCTGCCGAGTCTGTCACTCTCTCTCTCTCATCACCAGGGCTGGTAGGCTGCCTGTCCTGAGGCTGGTTTGAGCTGTTGCTGACTGCAGCACTCCCCTCTCTCCTGCTGACATCGGGCATCTCTGGCTGTGTGTGAGCTGGATCTGTGTTCGGCTGTGCTGCCTGTGCTAGACCTGCTCGTGTGATAGTAGATGGAGATGGAAAACTGATTGAACCAGTGTCAGGGATTCTAAATAGACCAGTACTGTGTGCCTACACAGAGGAGACCAACACTGTATGCAGTGAAATAAAAGGTGTTTATTTACAAGGTGAACAAAACAGGTGAAGACAAACAGTGCACAAATAAAAACAAAGCATATATAAGTGAAGGGGAAATGCCGTAATCATAAACCAAAAGCCAAGCCGAGGTCATATACCAGGAGATCACAGAAGAAGCTGCAGACAGGGAATGGGCAGGAAGGGAATGTCCAGGAGAGGGATCAGGTCGTATCAGATCAGAAGTCAAGAAAGGGGACAGCAGGCTCAGGGTCAGATATCAGGCTCAGGATCAGGTTAGTAGACAGATACCAGGGCGAGGATTGATTACACACGCCAGGTATTATAGAGGCGTGCTGATTGCATTCAGGTCACACCTGAACGCAGGAAGGGCTGTGTGCTCCATACTGCCAAGACCTTTCCTGACAATCAGTGTTTTGTCTATCACACAAGCCTGTCTAGGGGGGGACCTTGCTAGAGCACACTGGCCTACCGAACACAGACCTTCAGCTCCTGTTTGTTCCATGACACACGTCGGGAGAGATGCCTGCTGTGTGTGATCGAGGCAATGTCATGGTGAGTGCCGTGCACAGTGTGGCTGCATTCATAGACAAAAGTGGGACTGCATTGATAGACAAAAGTGGGGGTTCATTGACAGACAAAAGTGGGGATGCATTGATATGCAAAAGTGGGGATGCATTGATATGCAAAAGTGGGGTTGCATTGATATACAAAAGTGGGGCTGCATTGATATACAAAGGTGGGGCTGCGTTCATATACACAGTGAGGATGCAATGATCTCTTGTACCATGTCTTCAGTCTCTGACCATCCCTTGTACCACGTCTGCAGTCTCTGACCATCTCTTGTACCACGTCTGCAGTCTCTGACCATCCCTTGTACCACGTCTGCAGTCTCTGACCATCCCTTGTACCACGTCTGCAGTCTCTGACCATCCCTTGTACCACGTCTGCAGTCTCTCACCATCCCTTGTACCACGTCTGCAGTTTCTGACCATGTCTTGTACCACGTCTGCAGTTTCTGACCATCTCTTGTACCACGTCTGCAGTTTCTGACCATCTCTTGTACCACGTCTGCAGTCTCTGACCATCCCTTGTACCACGTCTGCAGTCTCTCACCATCCCGTGTACCACGTCTGCAGTTTCTGACCATGTCTTGTACCAAGTCTGCAGTTTCTGACCATTTCTTGTACCACGTCTGCAGTCTCTGACCATCTCTTGTACCATGTCTGCAGTCTCTGACCATCTCTTGTACCATGTCTGCAGTCTCTGACCATCTCTTGTACCATGTCTGCAGTCTCTGACCATCTCTTGTACCATGTCTGCAGTCTCTGACCATTTCCTTGTACCACGTCTGCAGTCTCTGACTATCTCCTTGTACCACGTCTGCAGTTTCTGACCATTTCCTTGTACCACGTCTGCAGTCTCTGACTATCTCCTGTACCACGTCTGCAGTCTCTGACCATCTCCTTGTACCACGTCTGCAGTCTCTGACCATCTCCTCTACCACGTCTGCAGTCTCTGACCATCCCTTGTACCATGCCTGCAGTCTCTGACAATCCCTTGTACCACTTCTGCAGTCTCTCACCATCTCCTGTACCATGTCTGCAGTCTCTCACCATCTCTTGTACCACGTCTGCAGTCTCTGACCATCTCTTGTACCACGTCTGCAGTCTCTGACCATCTCTTGTACCACATCTGCAGTCTCTGACCATCTCTTGTACCACGTCTGCAGTCTCTGACCATCTCTTGTACCACGTCTGCAGTCTCTGACCATCTCTTGTACCATATCTGCATTCTCTGACCATCTCTTGTACCATGTCTGCAGTCTCTGACCATCTCTTGTACCATGTCTGCAGTCTCTGACCATTTCCTTGTACCACGTCTGCAGTCTCTGACCATCTCCTGTACCATGTCTGCAGTCTCTGACCATCTCTTGTACCACGTCTGCAGTCCCTGACAATCGTCTACAAACCATGGGATAGATTTATGGCATTCATATTTAAATATTTTTTACTAGTAATGGCGGGGATCATTGATTTTTTAGCAGTACTGCAACATTGCAGCGGACACATCGGACACCTAATTGAGTTCTGTAAGCAACACCTTATTTTCTGTCAGTGCCCCCCCCCCCCCGAGACTAGACTCTGGATCCGCCCTTGCTTCACAGAAGCATGAAACTAGATTAAAAACTAAACTGAAACTGCAGGCACATTATATGATTGATTTTTATCTACTTTTAATCAGTTTTAAAAAGAATCAGTTAACTATTATGTCTCTATACCCTGTAAACCGTCATTTCAGCAAAAAAAAAAAATGTCCTTTACAACACCTTTAATATCATCTCTATTTCAGTTTCTCATCATTGTGGCTTTCCACATTTTCATTTACTTCTACTTATAAATTTACTACTTTTATTAACAAAATCTTATTTAAATCTTCTGGTTTTAATTTTAGACCATAACCCCCCCCCCCCCCCTAATGGTTTGTGTTCTCCTTACTCTCTTATTTCATTCCCCATTGTCCGCCATAATTTTTTCTAGGTATTTCTCCGAAGTTTTAAAGTCTCTCCACTCTCCCCAGATTCTGTTGTATTTGTAGAGTTGTCCTACATCACAGCTACATAGGTATTCCATTTTGATTTTCTTGTGCTTAACCAATTTTTTGGTATTAATTCTTTTGCAGCATTTATCAACTTGGAATTAGTGTTTTTTATAGCTTTTATTTGCATCTTTTGGTTCGTAGAATAGACACGCCTGTATACTATCGGGTACCCTTTCTCCAGTTAATACTTCTGTGAATTCCTGGATTTCCTGCCAATAGTCCTTTATCTTTGGGCAGTCCCACCATGTATGTATTGTCGTTCCGATCTGGGCACATTCCCTCCAGCACTGTGGGGATTTGTCTACTATATTTGTGTATCTTTTCTGGTGTACTATGTCATCTTGATATACATTTGTAGTTCATTTTGATAAATAAAGGTTTAACCCCTTGATCACCCCATCACCAGTGATCACCTTATTACGGATGACGCTGGTTAGCTAGTTATTTTTTTTCTTGTGTCAAGGCACTTTCTATATATATATATATATATATATATATATATATATATATATATATGGCCCGATTCAGGTAGAGTATATATATATATATATATATATATATATATATATATATGGCCCGATTCAGGTAGAGTTAGGCTGGAGTATCAGTGATACTCCAGCCTAACTCTCACTTTGAGCCGGCGTTTCTGTTTTCTGTAAGAAGAAAACAAGAAACGCCGGGTTGGAGTTCCTATACGAGCGGCGTAATTGTATTTCGCCGTCGTATCGGAACTGCAATTTTAAAAATGGCGCTCGGGGCGTTCCCGCTGATTAACGCCGAGAATATGTTATTCAGCGAGAATCGGCAATTCACGATCGTATTCGGGCGCGACGCAGTGACTTTCCGACTTTTCCGTAAGAGATACGCGGCATAAAGAAAAAACAGCCCCCTAGTGGAGTATCCTATGTTAAGTATGGCCGTCGTCATCGCGTCGAATTTAAAAATGTTGGCGTCGTTTGTGTAAAACGTCTGTGAATGGGGATTGACGTCATTGACGTTCACTGACAGAATTTGGAGCATGCGCACTGACAGTCGACGCATGCGCAGTACGTTCGCCGCGGGATCGCGCCTAGTTATAATAATACACGCCCCCTACCCGCCCAATTTGAATTCCGCCGGCTCATTTTCGCTACGCCGCCGCAACTTTAGGAGCAAGTGCTTTGTGAATACAATACTTGCTCCTAAAGTTTCGGAGGAGTAACGTAAATGAGAAACGTTACTCCAACAAAAAGATGCGCCCATCTACCTGAATCTGGCCCATTGTCTTTTTGGACACATTTAAGAGCGCTACTGTAGATTATATTATATAAACACTCTTATATATTTATGTTTTTCTAGGGACCCTCCCCTAACCCCCCTAATAAAGGTTTAACCCCTTGATCACCCCATCACCAGTGATCACCTTATTACGGATGACGTTGGTTAGCTAGTTATTTTTTTTTTAGTGTCAAGGCACTTTCTCATTACTCATATATACATGTATATATATATATACATATATATATATATATATATATACATATATATATATATATATATATATATTGTCTTTTTGGACACATTTAAGAGCGCTACTGTAGATTATATTATATAAACACTCTTATATATTTATGTTTTTTCATCTCTTATTATGTTTATGTTATTTAAGTAGCAGCACTACTATTGGGTATTTTTGCATTCTAAAGCACATTGGCCCAGATTCACGTAGATCGGCGCATTATCGGTCCGGCGTAGCGCACCACTTTTCCGTTAGACTTGCGCAATCTAGCCGCGTAATCCCGCGATTCACGTAGCTTTTACGCAAGAGATTGCGCAAGCGTAAGGTTTTTTCCGGAGGCGTAAGGAGGAGTAATACAAATTGGGAGGGACGTGGGCGTGTTACATTGAAATGAGCCGTGACCCCATGCAAATGAAGGGCCGGCCGACTCGCGCATGCGCGCGTGAAGGAAACCATGTCAGCTCCGTTGTGCGCATGCTCACAACTCGGGCGCGGCGCAATCAGTGAAATTGAAAATGGACTAGGGCAATGTTGTGAACTACGCAGACAGCATAAATAGACACACACAAACGCCCTTCCATTGCAAAAGTACATCCCTTTGTGTCCCTTCCCATTGAATCAAGTGCTTTTGCTCTGTTGTTCGTTAGAGTGTGTTTTGTAGTTGTCAGATTAGTGTTCTGTGTGATCTAGTGCTTGTTGGTAGTTTTGTGAAAGTGTATTTTGATAAGTGTTTGAGACTGTTTGTTTGATTGATATATTTCTGAGCGTTTGTTTTCTTGCTTTATTTTTTCATCTGATTTTTTTGTGTCTGTTTCTTGATGAGTGCTAGTGTGATTTTTGGCTGTTCTTTTTCTCTTTGTGTGTGTTCTTGTCTGATTGGTTGTGCTTGTATTTGTGACAGATTTTTGGTGACTGCTGGTGAGTTTGTTTGGAAGTATGACTGAGAGAAAAAGAAAGCTTAATTTTACAGTGGGGGAAAAAAGAATTCTTGCCCGGGCCATTACCGACTATGGGCGTTTTCTCCACGGCCCGCAGAGTGCCACCACCACCCCGGCCAGGAGGAGGGAGATATTGGATATGATCACGGAGCAGGTCAATTCATCGGGGGAGGGGGAGACACGGACCCGCTCTGGGATTGAAAAGAAAATAAATGACCTCCGGCGTGAGGTGAAAAAAAAACTGGCCGCAATAAATGCCCATGCCAGGGGCACAGGAGGGGGCCCACCATGCCGGGTTAGATTTACAGCGACGGAGCGTGTGGTGGCCCTGACCTTTCACTGGCATGAAGTGGAGGGCCTGCCAGGCTTTGACACAAGTCCGGTCCCCGCGGTGCCAGGTAAGGTTTTTATTTCTCTCAGGTGTGTAGCATGTGTGGGGGAGGGGGTGAAAGGGAATATGTGGCAAGTGTGTGGATCCTCCAACCTGTGAATGGTTTGTGTCATCCACAGATGTGCAGGAGGGTGCAGGGCCATCTGGCCTGACCGCTCCAACGCCAGGACAGCAGCCTAATGAGGCCCCCCCAACAAGGCCAGAGTCCGCGGAGGAGGAACAAGAGGAGGAGGAGGATCATGCGGAGGACGATCATGAGGAGGAGGAGAATCATGAGGAGGAGGAGTCCATGGAAGGCACTGGCCGTTTGGTTTCTGCGGACTCTTCCCCTCTGGCTGCAAGAAGCCTGCCCTCCCTAAGGGTGAGCGCCCCCCCCTCCTCCCCCAACATGGCTCCCCTCACAAGGGCCTCCCCTTCTCCCCGGCCACAACCATCAGCTGGAGCCAGGAGGTCATCCCAGAGCACCAGGGGGGCGCCCAATCTCCTGCCCGCCTGTCTGAGAAGGAACCTGGCCACCCAGACCTGCCTTCTGAGACAGCTCTGCCAGACTATGGGGCGGGTGGATCAGAGCCTGTCCTCCATCAACGATAGGCTGGGTAACCTGGACTCCCACTCCCGGGCCTCCACAACCTGCCTAAATGACCTGCAAACTACAGCAGCAGGCGTTGGGCAGGATGTGAGGGCCCTTACCCAGGCTATCCAGGGCAGCACGGCAACACTTGGTGCTGCCCTGGACAGAATAGCCGTGGCCTTGGAGGGCAGGCCACCAGGTGGGCAGATCTCAGGGGCTGCTCCTCCTTCCCCGGCTTTTCCCCTCCCCCATGCGTCTCCCCTGAGGGTCCGGGGCCGTGGCCGGGGGCGCCCCAGGCGTGGCTCATGTAGAGGGCATTAATTTTTTTTCCCCCTTTTTTTGGTTTGAAGGCATTTTTATTTTTGTTCTCTGCTTTTTTTTTTTCTATGCATTTTTTTTTTGTTTTGCTGACATTTTTGGCATATTTTGGGTTGTGAATGATGTTTGAATGTGGGGGTGACATTCCTGCTGGAAAAGGGGTGTCATCCTCAATTTGGGTGGAGAAGGGTTCCCCAGGACCAGGGAGAAGTGATTCCCAGGTCCGTGTGAATGGTGTATGAATGTACAGTGACATAATTGGAGCCTTGACGTGGCGTTACTGCTCACCAGTCTTGCATGGTGGACTGGTGCCAATCCAATTTGATGAGGATGTGGGGTGTGTGTGCTAGGGACCACAGTGGTGTGCATGCATGCATTCTCATTGTGCCATGATTAATGTGTGTGTTTAACGTGCAAAGATGCATAATGTGAGCTGGCATGAGATAGGGTCAGGAGATGGGGTACCAGTGCATATGCAGAGTCACCTTGAAGGGAAAAGACAGGAGGATGTTAGTCATGCATGTGCCACTTGTGAGGTGTGCATCACGGGAGGGGATAGTCATGCCTGACTCCCATGTCACTCACCAACCAGCCAGCTGTCCCCATACATGTTCTGTTGGAAATCTGTTGGGATGGGGCTCTGATTGTATATGTAGCTGTCATGGGTGTCATGGGTGGTGCCATGTGTTGGGCTGCTGATGTCCTCCTGCAAGGCTGTGGTAATTCCATGATGGCATGAGGGGTGAATCTGAAGATGCGAGACACCTCAGAATCTCTCATGCCAAAGATGTCTATGCGTGTGTGATATATCAAGTGAAGAGTGAGGGGCTTGTATCAGATAAGAATATTGTATTAGATTAGATTAAATTGTAAATTTTATATAAGCAAAAAAAAAAAAAACATCTCCCGTGCCCTCCTTAGTGCCATCCTCCGTGCCCTCATCCTTCTTTGTTCATCTAAAGTCAGTAGTATAGCTATGCGCGACGATGCCCCTGGCATGTTGGCATACAGATTGTTGGGCAACACGTGTGACTGCTGAACTCCTCACTAACAGTGTTGCTTTATCTGACAATTAGACTTTTTTTCAAAATTTAGACCAGCTTTTAGGTCCTCTAACTTTAGACAGAACATTTTGCAGTTGCGCACATCGCGTAGCCTGCGCAGCAACTGCGTTCTTTTGTGAATCCCCGTAACTCCCTCATTAGCATATTTGACTAGCAAATCAATGGTGTGTCTAGCGCAGTTTTGCGCGAAGGGAAGCGAATGTCTAATTCAATTACGCCGGACCAAAAAACGTAGATTTCTGGCGTATATTGTTTTGTGAATCGCGTCCAACTATACGCACGCGCACATTTAGACTTACGCGCGCGCAACAGCAGTTGCGCAGGCGTAATCACTCTGTGAATCTGGGCCATTGCTTTTGTATTTACATAAGCCTTATTATAAGGCGGGTACAACTTAAAAATTGAGGTTTACAACCTCTTTAACCACTTGCCGACCAGCCGCCGCAGTTATACGGCGGCAGGTCGGCACGGGTGCGCGAGAGCCCGTAGCTCTACGTCGCGCTTTTCGCGGCCACTAGGGGGCGCGTGCGCGCCGCCGGCGGCCCGCGCGCGCGCCCCCCGCTCGCCCCCGAGTCCCGTGCGTGTGCCCGGCGGGCGCGATCGCCGCCGGGCACACGCGATCGCTCGTTACAGAGCGGGGAACGGGAGCTGTGTGTGAAAACACACAGCGCTCGTTCCTGTCAGCGGGGGAAATGCTGATTTTCTGTTCATACGATGTATGAACAGATCATCAGTGATTTCCCCTAGTAAGTCCACCTCCCCATACAGTTAGAACACAAATAGGAACACACTTAACCCCTTCCCCGCCCCCTAGTGTTAACCCCTTCACTGCCAATAGCATTTTTATAGTAATCCAATGCATTTTTATAGCATTGATCGCTAAAAAAATGCCAATGGTCCCAAAAATGTGTCAAAAGTGTCCGAAGTGTCCGCCATAATATCGCAGTACCGAAAAAAAACGCTGATCGCCGCCATTACTAGTAAAAAAAAAAATAATAATAAAAATGCCATAAAACTACCGCCTATTTTGTAAACGCTATAACTTTTGCGCAAACCAATCAATAAACGCTAATTGCGATTTTTTTTACGAAAAATATGTAGAAGAATACGTATCGGCCTAAACTGAGGAAAAAATATTTTTTTTTATATATTTTTGGGGATATTTATTATAGAAAAAATTCAAAATAGTCGCTCTGTTTTTGTTTATAGCGCAAAAAATAAAAACCGCAGAGATGATCAAATACCACCAAAAGAAAGCTCTATTTGTGGGAAAAAAAGGACGCCAATTTTGTTTGGGAGCCACGTCGCACGACCGCGCAATTGTCAGTTAAAGCGACGCAGCGCCGAATCTCAAAAAGTGCTCTGGTCTTTGGACAGCAATATGGTCCGGGGCTGAAGTGGTTAAGACAGGCTACAAAGCTTAAATATGTTTGGTGCAAATCTGGCACAAAATGAAAAAAACTTTTGTATCCAAAATGGTCCACAGTAAGATCGTAAGACATGGTAAACTAAATACAAAACCAGATTAACTACTTCAGCCCAGGAAGGTTTTACACCCTTCCTGAACCAGAGAACTTTTTGGCAATTTGGCACTGCACTGTTTTAACTGGTAATTGTGCAGTCATGCAATGCCGTACCCAAACAATTTTTTTTACCCACAAATAGAGCTTTCTTTTATCACCTCTGCGGTTTTTATTTTTTGTGATACAAATGAAAAAATACTGTATATTTTGAAAAAAATATATATTTTCTACTTTTTATTATAAGAAAAAATACAATAAACTCAATCTTAGTTATGGATTTAGGCTAAAAAGCATTAAGCCACATGTCTTGGGTAAAAAAAAAAATCAATATGATTTGCGTAAAAGTTATAGCGTCTACAAACTAGGGTGAGTTTTCTGGAATTTACTCAGCTTTTAGTTTAAAACTGCCTATCTCATTTCTTGAGGTGCTAAAATGTCAGGGCAGAACAAACCACCCCAAATAACCCAATTTTGAAAAATAGACACCCCAAGGAATTTGCTGAAAATGCTTGTTGAGCACATTGAATATATATTTTTTTTGTCATAAGTGATAGGAAAAAATAAAATACAATTTACACAAAGTTGTCAATGAAATGAGATACTGCTCAAACATGCCATGGGCATATGTGAAATTATACCCCAAAATACATTCTGCTGCTTCTCCTGAGTACTTGGATACCACGTTTGTGAGACTTTTTCGAGTCTAGCCGCGTACAGGACCTCGAAAACCAAGCGCCGCCTTCAGGCTTTCTAATGGCGTAAATTCTTGATTTCACTCCTCACTACCTATCACAGTTTCCGAGGCCATGAAATGCCCAGACAGCACAAACCCCCACAAATTACCCCATTTTGAAAAGCAGACACCCCAAGCTATTCGCTGGGAGGCATGTTGAGTATGTTGCAGATTTCGCTTTTTGTCACAAAGTTTTGAAATTTGAAAAATGAATACATTAACCTTTTCTTTCTTCATTTTCAAAAACAAATGAGAGCTGCAAAATACTCACAATGCCTCTTAGAAAGTACCTTGGGGTGTCTACTTTCCAAAACGGGGGCATAGGGGGGGGGGTTGTGCTATCTTGGCCTCCGAAACTGTCATAGGTAGTGAGAACCCTTAGGTCTCGTACACACGATCAAATCTGTCTGCTGGAAACGGTCTGCTAGACCGTTTCAGCAGACAGATGCGATCGTGTGTACGGGCAAACAGACGGATTTGGCCACCCGACAGATTTCAAAGCATGCTTTGAAATCTGTTGGCTGGGAACCCGTCCGCCCGACATGTCTGCTGGTTAGTATGCTAACCAGCAGACATGTCTTCTCGCACACGCGCCGAATGATTTCGACGCATGCGCGGAAGTGTTTTACTTCCTGGTGCGGTGACGTGGCGGCGTCAACGTCACCGCCACGTCACCGACACTTCAGCACGCTGTCTGCTGTCGGACAGACCGTTTTGAACAAATCGATTGACTCGTGTGTACGAGGCCTTAGAAATCTGTGGCTAGACTCCCAAAAATGCCCACACATGTGGTATCCTGTGCAGGGCCGTCTTAATAGCATCATGGGCCCCTGGGCAAAGTAATGCTCTGGGGCCCCTACAATGGAGACAGTGCATGTAAACAAAAATCAAGTAGGTAGAAGGTAGGGGATATCTAGGGTGTAGAGGGGTCAGAGTGCTGGGGGATAACTGGGATGTAGAGGGGCAGCCTGGGCTGCCCCAATTTCGGGGGCAGCCCGGGCTCAAGGACCAGCTGCTTTGGAGAAAGGGCAGGGGCCCCCCATGCAGCTGGGGCCCCCGGGCAGTGCCCAGGTGTGCCCTCTCATTAAGACAGCCCTGATCCTGTGTGGTAGCACCTAGTTAGACACCAACACTAGTTTAAAAAATAACAAAGAAAATATTATATGTTAATAGTATATGTAAATAATAGTAAGAATTCTAGTGATGTTGGAAAAAATTAGGGGGGATGGGAATTTTATACCCTAGTAATAGAACAAATGTTCCAACATCAGAAGAATAAGGTGTTTTTGGTCACCACATCCAGATTATTAGAATAAAAGAAAAGAACCCCCCTTTGGAAATGGGACTTTGGAAGTGACCAATATGCCAAATATTATCAAAAATAATAGTATTTGAATTAGATGTTAAAGGAAACGTATATCGTACAAGTTAAATCTTTTTACACATAGCTTATAGCCCAACCCTTAGGAATGTTCTGAATAACCCCGACTCTTGTGCGAAGGAGATGTTTGAAATTTGCGGGCTTTCTGTGGAACTATAAGATAAATGAACAAGTCCTGCATGGTGGGCTTGTGCCAATCCAATGTGATGAGGATGTGATGTGTCTGTGCTAGGGACCACAGTGGTGTGCATGCATGCATTCTCATTGTGCTATGATTAATGTGTGTGTTTGATGTGCAAAGATGCCTAATGTGAGCTGACTCCTGGCTGCTCTTCCCTCAGAAGACGGGGTAGCCTTGGTTAGGGGGGTTCCGTATAGGAGTCATGAGATGGGGTCCCAGTGGATATGCAGAGTCACCCTGAAGGGATAAGACAGGAGGATGTTAGTAGTGCATGTGCCCCTTGTGATTTCAGCATCATGGGGGGGACAGTCATGCCTGCCACCCATGTCACTCACCAACCAGCCAGCTGTCCCCATACATGTTCTGTTCGAAATCTGTGGGGATGGGGTTATGATTGTATATGTAGCTGTCATGGGTGTCATGGGTGGTGTCATGTGTTGGGCTGGTGATGTCCTCCTGCAGGGTTGTGGTTAATTCCAGGATGGCACGAGGGGTGAATCTGAAGATGCGAGACACCTCAGAATCACTCATGCCAAAGATGTCTATATATCAAGTGAAGAGTATCAGATTAGATTATTGGCTTGTATCAGATTACATTATTATATCCATCAAGGTTTTAAAAGGCTATTGAAAGATAGTGAGACCGTGTTTGTAATTTGTATGTATGTTATGTATTGATGTATATATGTATGTATATTTTTTGTAAAAATGTTTCTTAAAGCAAAGAATTTTTTTTTGTAAAAAAAAAACCTCTCCCGTGTCCTCCTCCGTGCCCTCCTCCGTGCCCTCCTCCTTCTTTGCTCATCTAAAGTCAGTAGTATAGCTATAAGCATGGATGCCACTGGCATGTTGGCATACAGATTGTGACTGCTCAGCTCTTTACTAACAGTGTTGCTTTCTCTGACATGTAGACAAATTGTCTAATTTTATACCACCTTTTATATGGTCTAATTTTAGACAGGCCGTGCAGCTGTTGCACACAACGCGTAGCCTGTGCTGCACCAACGTTCTTTTGTGGATCCCCGTAACTCCCTCATTAGCATATTTGAATAGCAAATCAATGGTGTGTCTAGCGCAGTTTTGCACGGACGGATGCGCCTGTCTAACGAAATTATGCTAGACAAAAAAAAGTAGATTTCTTGCGTATCTCGTTTTGGGGATGCAGAGTATCGAAACGCATGCGCAAATTTAGACTTATGCCACGCATCTCCTGTTACGCCGGCGTAATCGCTCTGTGAATCTGGCCCCCTGTTTCTTGATAATGCAATTTCCCGCCAAGAGAGGAAAATCTATGATATATTGGTAAGTAATGAATTTTATTGATGAATTATCTAGTGAGAGTCAATTAGAAATTTGTTAAAGATGATGAATTATGGTGTTACATGTTCAATGAATGCTTACAAGCTAATATCGGACGGACAGATTTGAACAAATCTGTCCGCTCGTGTGTATGGGGCCTAAGAGTTTGATTTAGTTAAGATTATAAGTTCTTTAATATTACAATACTTCTTGATTAGGATATTAATAAGAACATTCAGGGGCAGATTCATAAAACAATTACGCCTGTCTAACTGGTGTTAGACAGGAGTAATTTCAAATTTCCCGCGCCGTATCACTAGTTTGAATCCTCAAACCATGATACGGCGGCTTCGGGCTTCGATCCGAGAGGCTTACGTCTTCGTAAGCCTTCGGATCTACGCTGCCATCTATTTGCGGCCGCTGGGAGGAGTTTGCGTCGTTTTGATGCGTCGGGATATGCAAATGTTTTTTTACGGCGTTTCCCGAACATACGAGCGGTCGTCGCAATCGTTTTCGTCTATTTTTTTGTACGTAATGTTAGAGCAGCTTTTTGCTGCTCTAACGTTACGTAGCCCATGTTAAGTATGGCCGTCGTTCCCGCTTCAAATTTATTTAATTTTTTTTTTAGTTTACGTAACTCGTCGGGACGTGGATCGCCCGTAAACTACGCTACATAAACAACAAATGACGTAACGACGTGATTTTGCGCAATGCACGGCGGGAAATTTGCGAACGGAGCATGCGCAGATCGATCGCCGCGGGAACGCGCCTAATTTAAATGTTTCACGCCCCCTACTCGCGCAGATGGATTGCGACGGGAGAAATACACTACGCCGCCGTCGTTTACCGTAGAAAATCTACCTGAATTCCACGTAGAGCAAGGTAAAAAACGGCGGCGTAGTGTATTTCTGATACGCTACGCTAAGCAAAATGTCTGTGAATCTAGCCCTCAGTTTTCAATGAATATAATATACATACTGATCTATGTAGTATTTGATTCAAATGTTAAAGGAAACATATATCGTACAAGTTAAATATTTTTAAACATATCTTATAGCCCAACCCTTATGCCGCGTACACACGATCGATTTTTGGCATGAAAAAAAAAACAACGTTTTTCAGCATGTAGGAAAAACAATTTTTTTTCCAACTTCATCATTAAAACGACGTTGCCCACACACGGTTGTTTTAAAAAAATGCTCTAGCAAAGCGCAGTGATGTACAACACGTACGACGGCACTACAAAAGGCAAGTTCCACGCGGATGGCGCCATTCTTTGGGCTGCTTTAACTGATTTAGTGTTAGTAAAAGTCGATTTGCGCTTTTCAGTCTGTTACAGCGTGATGAATGTGCTTACTCCATTACGAACGCTAGTTTTACCAGAACGAGCGCTCCCGTCTCATAACTTGCTCCTGAGCATGTGTGGGTTTTTAACGTTGTTTTAGCCCACACACGATCATTTTTTACAACCCGAAAAACAACATTGTTTAAAACGTATTTAAAAAATGCAGCATGTTAAAAAAAAAAATGTTTTTGTTTTCCAGAACATGAAAAATTATGTGAAGCCCACACACAATCATTTTAAATGACATTTTTAAAAACGTTGTTTTTTCATGCCGAAAAAACAATCGTGTGTATGCGGCATTAGGAATGTTCTCAATAACCCCCACTCTTGTGTGAAGAAGATGTTTGAAATTCACGGGCTTTCTGTGGAACGATAAGACAAATGAACGTTAAACCAGCCTTCTTATAAAAGGTGTTCTAATTTTTGAGTTGTGGAATAAGAGATAGTCGCATCAGCTTTTGAGACAGATGCTGACACACTTGGAAACATTGAAGGAGGCTGACAAACCTTCTTACACAAGACACACACACAAAGATACATTTATACAATCTTCATTTTAAAAATAAAAAACTTATTGATGCTATTTTTGTATTCTACAGGTTGATATTGTTCTTGTACTATTTTGCTATTTTATTATTAAATACATTTTTTTAGTTTTTCCACAAGAACTAAATGAATTTTCTTGGAACTTTCCTCATCAATATGAATTATTGAATATCGATTATTAATACAGTAATAACCCAACTTTAACGGGGAGATATGGTGTTTGCTGAGCTGAGGGGAGACAGCGTGGCCAGAGGAAGGAAATACAAAGCGCTCCCGCAGCTTATCTGTTATCTTTCACCTGCTGCCTGGACAGTGTCTGCTAATGCTCAGCCCGACCAGATCCCTGATGATTTATTTCCCCTCCTCTCCTCCTCCTTGGCTCTGACTGCCAGCTGTGTGTGCTCTGCCGGACACGTGTAAGAGGCCCATCGCTCCCTTCTAGATAGGGGCCCCAAGAACACCCACACATGGGGCCCCAGCCTCATCTGAACTGCTTGGCATGTACAGCTTTTCTGGGGTTAGTAATCCATTTAATTCTCCTAATGTCACCTGAAGCTTGTAATATAGAAATTGACTGGAGGGCAGTTCTCCATACTTAAAGGAGTTGTAAAGGAAAAAAAATGTTTTGCCTAAAATTAATGTCTGCAAGGTAGACAGACAGAATAGTGTAATGATTCTGTTAAAAAACGAGTAAATACCTATTAAATTGCTTTATCTATATCACCTCCGGCGTTCTAGTTTCTGTTCTGGAAATAAACACCTCCTTGAAGTCTCTAACACGCAGAGAGTGTCCTGCTGCACAGATGTAGTTCCCAGGAGGGGGCGAGCACGTCACTGACCACCGCAGTAAAGCCTCCCTTCACGGCAGTGAGTAACAATCAGACAAGCATGAAGTGAACAGAACAGAAAAGAAATAGAGCAACTTCTGAGCAAAAACAAACAATGAGGAAGTGAAAAGAGGAATGTATGCAGGTAAGGCTCCATTCACATCTAGGCGACAAAACGCCTGTCGCGCGACGCTCGTGCCGCTGGAGGGGAAAAATCCCATTGATGTCTATAGAGATGGTTCACATCTCTGAAACGCCGAACGCCTGTCGCCTGAAAAAAAGTCCCTTTTTTTCAAGCGACATTGGCGTTCGTCCATAGACATCAATGGGGAGATTTGTAAAAAAAAAAAAAAAATCGAAGCGCGGCAAGTAAAGCCGCGTATGCGGCGTTACTTGCCGCATAGATGTGAATGCAGCCTAAAGGATGCTTATTATGAAAAAAATAATTCCTTTACAACCCCTTTAATCGACAAATATGGCAAAGCATTTTACTTACTAGTTGATAATGCATAACTAAAAAACTTCTGTGTTTTGTGTATAAAAAAAAAAAATAGCTTTAGTTTAGTCATATACGTTTGTGTTAGTAGAGTTAGTGTTTAGTGCATATTAGTTTAGTAATCCAGGAAATGATCCCCGTTTTCGCGTGTTGTTCGCACGCATGCACATGCGTTGGACGAGAATTTCGCAATTAATTTCGCATTCGCATTAGCGAAATTTCGCAACATTTTTTTTGGATAAGATATCACGAATATTCGATATTAACGAATATTTCACGAATATTCTTCTATATATTTGTGAAATATCGTGAAATCGAATATGGCGTATTCCGCTCAACACTGCTGCTTAACCCCAAGAGGAGCTGTGGATTCCACCATTTAATCTATGGAGAAAATACCATTTTGTCTCTGAGGATTACAATCTCCTGCTATGCCTGTTTAGACTACTTCTGAAAAGGGATAGTCACAGGCTTTCTGGTAAGGGTCCTTTCACACGTGCGGTCCGTTTTTCGGTCCGCTCCGTGTGTCCGCCAGCTCAGCGGGGGGGTCTCCGCTGAGCTGTCGGGCGGACAGGGCGGTCCACGCACAATGTGCAGGGACCACCCCGTCTCTCCTCCGCTCTCCCCTATGGGGAATCGGATGGAAACGGACCGTCTGTCCGTTTGCATCCGATCCGTTTGGCCGGACGGAAGAAAAATTGGACATTCTTCCGTCCGCAAAAACGGATGCGGATCTAGCGGACGTTAGCGGATGCATCATCCGCTAACGGATCCGCTCCCATAGGGAAGCATTGAGGTCGTTACCGGACGTCCAAAAAACGGACGAACGGAACGGACATGTGAAAGGGCCCTAAGCCTTTATTTTCACTGGTGTTGGGCCACTGATGTCTGATTGTCCCTTCTTCCTCACCTGTGGATCTCCTCATTGGACTTTTTACTGCTTGCACCATCTGTATTAAAGGGGCTGGAAATTCCCTGTTTTTTTCTTTGCACTTCGTGTGCTGAATTAGCCACTTACATTGTCTATTTAGTTTATTCACAATATTTGTTGATATATATAGGTATTGGATACCTGTTGTTCAGTATATATTGTTTTGCACAATGCTATAATAATTTTTGTATTCACTGCTTTTTGCACATAGCAATTTTCCAATGATTTATATCACTCATAATTTTAATATTGTTTATACCTATTGCCTTATGTATTAATTTATAGGGTATATGTTGTCCAGCGCTACACTGTTTTTGCACATTTTTCTTCAAACTTTATATCTAAGTTTTAGAGTTTAGCAGCAGGACGTTCTTCCCAGGACCTTTTCTTAATTGTTTTATTAACATTATCTTTTTCACTAAGCGCAAATTCCCCCCATCCCCCTCTTTTCCTTTCTTTACACAAGCGTGAAAGAGGACCTGGTTGATGGAGAGTGTGATAAAGCTGAAGCATTATGGGTGGAACTGCATACAGATGTGCGTAGTTCAAAGTTAATCATTGGAGTTTGTTATAGACCACCCAATGTTAACGAGGAGGTGGAGACTTGGCTCCTTGCACAGATGGAAAGGGCTGCAAGGGCTGGGACGGTGATAATAATGGGGGATTTTAACTACCCAGAAATTGACTGGAGGAATGGCAGTTAAAGGGCAAACATTTAAAAACCTATTGTAGGACAATTTTATGGTTCAGCTTATTGAGGCCCCAACTAGGAATGATGCTCTGTTGGACCTGGTAATCTCAAACCATGCAGAGCCTATTACTAATGTTCAGATAAAGGAACACCTGGGTAGCAGTGATCATAACATGATTTCATTTGATGTTAGCTGTAAGCAAGAAATACATACAGGAAAGATAAAAACACTTAATTTCAAAAGAGCAAATTTTCCAAGGATGAGGGCTGCTCTGCATAGTTACATAGTTACATAGTTAGTCAGGTTGAAAAAAGACACAAGTCCATCCAGTTCAACCATAAAAAATAAATAAAAATAAAACAAAGTAAAACTCAGTACATCCTCCCATACACCCAACTCCATACCCACAGTTGATCCAGAGGAAGGCAAAAAACCCCAGCAGAGCGATGATCCAATTTGCTACCGGAGGGGAAAAAATTCCTTCCTGATCCCCCGAAAGGCAATCGGATTTACCCCGGATCAACTTTACCTACAAAACTTAGTACTCAGTTATATTATGTGCATTTAGGAAAGAATCCAGGCCTCTCTTAAAGCAATCTACTGAGCTGGCCAGGACTTGGACTGGGCGGGAATATTGGCACCGATGAACACAGAACAGAAATGGAAATTCTTCAAAAAGACTGTTTGGAACCTCACTGCAAAGTATATTCCCATTGGCAATAAGTTTAAAAGGCTAAAAATAAAACCTATGTGGTTCACAGTCAAAGTTAAAAAAGCTGGGGCGTGGCTTGCGCGCGCATGAAGATGGACGCTTGAGCCGTGAGCTCCGCTGACCCGACCGGACCAAAGCGACGAAACAGGGCGACCATCGCCGCAGCTGCCACGTAGTGTCTGCCCGATCACCCCCCCACTACTCCGCCGCATCGATGTCCCGCAAGAGGGTTCAGGAAAAGGGGCTGAAGCGGCTGGAGGCCTTCTCCTTCCAGCCGCGCCGCAGAGGCCAAGATGGCACCGACGGAGCGGCAAGCAGGCAATCGCTCTCCTACGGAGACTCCCCGGACCTGCATCCACAACATCCAAGATCAGGACTCCACTCTCATGTGCCCCAGGACGACTCCCCTGCTACCCCGATAACACAGAGCCCCGCGAAGTCGAGGATGCGGCTGGATGCCTCCAACCAGGCCTCAGACACAGTGAGTACAGGCCTGCACAACCCTTCTGCAATCTCCTCACTGCAATCCTCCATAGCTCAATTCCCAACATCTGGCCAACCAGTGCTGGACACCACTATGAAGGACATGCTCATGTCACTACAATCTTCCCTTATGACCAATCTATCATCACTGATTAACAGATTTTCATTAGAAATGAAACACATGGACAATAGGGTACAGTTTATAGAAAGCAAGATGGAGGAATGCACGGAGACGGTTAATGATCTGGTGGATGCATGTAATGATCAGAAAGAGGACTCCCTCTGGATCAAAGCAAAACTCGCAGATTTAGAGGACAGGTCCAGACGCAATAATGTCAAAATGCGTGGGATCCCTGAATCTGTCCAACCTAAAGACCTGCACAACTTTGCCGCCACGCTATTTTCCACTATGCTGCCAGACCTCTCCCCGATCGAATTAACGATCGATCGCATACACCGCATCCCCAAACTGCGCCACCTTGAGGCAGACGTCCCCCGCGATGTTCTACTTCGTGTACACTTCTACCAGGCAAAAGAACAGATCCTTATGAAAGCCAGAGAATTATCTCCGCTCCCAGCTCCGTACTCTGACATCCAACTATATGCCGACCTGTCCCAGTACACGCTGCAACTGAGGAGACAACTGAAAACCATAACCAAAGCCATGCATAACCACAAGATTGTCTACAAATGGCGCCATCCAGCGACCATTCTGGTCACGCACAATGGCGTGCCACACACCATCTCCACACTGGAAGGAGGAATGAAGCTGCTACACTCATGGGGCATCCTGCCTGACCCCTCTCCTTACCACACAGGCCCTAATGGCCCTCCTAATCCGTTCACGTTCGGGTCTGATCGGGAGAAAAAGAAGACCACCCACCGTTGATCAACCAGCCCTATACTACTACTACATACAACGTATGACCTGGTCCGGTCCGGCTATGCGATTGTACACCTGCTCGCTGAACTTTCCCCATTACTAGTCAGCTGCTCTTATGAGCGGTTCTTGCTGACGAATTTGTGCTTGTTTTATTTTTCTTTGCTCTGTAGTTATAGACTGTTTTTTTTTTTTTTTCTTTTTTTTTTTTTATCCTCCTATCCCCCCTTGCTCATATTGTTACACGCACGTTGATATTCCATTGGTGCAGCAACCAGGCTCGGATTGCCCTGGGACTTTTTTGTAATCTCATTAAAATTCTGTACTAATACGTTTTATTTCCTAGAAGGCTCAACATCTGAAACTCTCCTTGTACAGAAGCACGTCTATCCCCATCACAGCTACCACCACCTTCTGCCATCTGGACCATTGCATCACCATCCACAACTGTGAGTAACTACACCCACGTCACACCACCACCCACCCACAATGGGGATCACTGTTCTTTCCCTCAATGCTAAAGGGCTGAATCACCCTGTAAAACGCTCCTCTCTTTGGAAATCCGCACTCGACTATAAATGTGATGTATTGTGTGTCCAAGAGACACACTTTGCTATGGGGGCCTCCCCCAAATGCCAGCATAGGCAATTCCCCCATGTTTTCCAGTCATCCTTCTCTAAAAAACAACGAGGAGTTATGATTGCCGTCAAGAACACTGTTATTTTTCAACTATTGACCTCGGTTATCGACCCGGACGGGCGATACATTAACCTGGTCTGCATCCTTAATAACGTCACCTACACCCTGGTCTTGATCTACTCCCCGAACCATGGCCAAATGCCTTTTCTCAGAAAAACCTTGCGAGCAGCCCGCAAAGTACAACAGGGCCATTTGATGATCTGTGGCGACTTCAATATGGTACCAAATCCCACAATGGACTCCACTGCTGGCAACAAACGTTGTTCTTCACCTCTAGAAACTTTCATTAATGCTAATGACTTGTATGATGTTTGGAGGTGCTGTCATGCGAGTGAAAGGGATTACACGTTCCTTTCGCCGTGTCACAACACCTACTCACGTATTGATTTGTTTATGACTGACAGCC
Organism: Rana kukunoris; assembly: GCA_029574335.1. NCBI lineage: Eukaryota > Metazoa > Chordata > Amphibia > Anura > Ranidae > Rana > Rana kukunoris. Next base: position 166,996,302 of record CM056055.1, on the reverse strand, counting down.
GATTGCTACACAAAATTTTAGACTCCTCTATACATGCCACCACCTGGTCAGACCACGCTCCTGTTAGCATTACTGTCACCGATGACGCTCGTCATCCTAATTCCTATATTTGGAGGGTTAACAACCACCTACTTCAAACACCATGCTACTCCAACTCCATTAAACAGAAATTGGAAGACTACTTCTCCCTTAATCAGGGGTCAGTGTCCGACCCACTGGTGGTATGGAACGCTCACAAGGCGGTCATCAGAGGTTCATTTCTCCAAATGGGGGCTAGAGCTAAAAAAAAAAGAACCCAACGCATAGACGAACTGACGGATGAGATAACCGTGACTGAATCCCTGAATAAACTAAATCCCTCCCCACTCTTACAATCTAAGATATTCTCCCTCCGCCAGGAATTGAGGACACTCCTTCTTGATAAACATGTTAACGCTTATAAAATGTTTAAATCCACCTTATACTCGACGGGCAATAAGGCAGGCAAAGCGATGGCTCAAAGGGTTAAAGGTCACAGGGCTAAGACAAAAATCCCTTACATACAGCACCCTCACACTAACGAAAAGCTCCTCAAACCCCAAGAAATAGCAAACGCCTTTAGTGCGTATTATGCGGACCTGTATAACTTAGCAGCGGACCCGACTACAGCCCAACCCTCTCCTGAGATGATCCATGACTTTCTAGATCCCTTAAATCTCCCTTCTATAACTCCCCAACAGCTGGCAGACCTAAACTCCCCCTTCTCAATCACTGAAATCATATCAGCCATAAAAACATTGCCCAACTCTAAATCACCAGGCCCCGACGGCTTCACTGGGGAATACTACAAACAGTTTAAAGACATTCTAGCTCCTACACTATGCCAAGTTTTCAACTCAGCTGCGACATCCTCGTCGTTCCCCCCCGAAATGCTCAAAGCCTTGGTGGTGACCCTACCCAAACCGGGAAAGGAACCCACCACCCCGAAAAACTTTCGTCCCATCTCCTTACTTAACCTCGATGTAAAATTATTTGCAAAAATGATTGCCAAAAGATTAGAAGACTTACTCCCAATCCTTATCTCCCCGAATCAATCAGGATTCACTAAAGGTCGGCAGGCCTCTGATGCCACAAGACGGATGATTAACATCATTCACCATGTAGAAACCACTAAAACCCCAGCACTACTACTATCCCTGGACGCCGAAAAGGCCTTTGACAGGGTCCACTGGGATTATATCTCAGCGGTCCTGTCAAAATTTGGTATTAAAGGTACAATCCGTGATGCTATAATGGCCCTGTACTCCAATCCCACTGCGCAGGTCTTCTCTGCAGACGCCCTCTCCGCACCTCTACAAATCTCCAATGGTACAAGGCAGGGATGTCCACTATCACCCATTATTTTCAACCTTGTCATGGAACCCCTGGCAGAAAGAATTCGGTCTAACCCGGCCATATCTGGCATTCCCCTAGTAGATCAAGAACACAAAATAAGCCTGTTCGCGGACGACGTGATCCTTATGGTCACAAACCCCACACGCTCTATCCCTGAGATCCAGAAGACGCTAGCCTGGTTCGGCGATGTCTCTTATTACAAGGTCAACGAAGCCAAATCTTACATACTGGACCTGGGTTTAGATACACCCACTAGTCAACAAATCAAACTCCAATTCCCATATGCTTGGGCAGATCACAGTTTGACTTATCTGGGCATCCAACTGACTAAATCCACCAAATCGTTATTCGCATCTAATTATCTACCGTTAAGATTACAACTACAGGCTGATCTTACCAGGCTGGCGTCCTTCGAGTTCTCATGGATGGGCCGACTAGCGGCGTTCAAAATGTTCCACTTACCCCAAGTATTGTACTTGTTTAGAACTATCCCTATCCCTATCCCACTCAACTACTTCAAATCTCTTCAGACAATCTTGTCCAAATTTGTTTGGAAAGGTAAAAAAGCTTGATGCGGCCACTCCCAACTAATTAAGCACCGTTTAGCTGGGGGCTTGGGATACGTCGATTTCCAGGACTATTATATGGCCTCTATTTTAGTACAATCAAAAGATTGGTTCGCAAACCCCTCCCCATCCACAACATGGGGGCAGATGGAAGCATCATTCATCCCGGGAAAAAACATACAGGCCTGGCTGTTCGCGTCATTATTAGGCAAAACTCGCTTCGCTCAGATGTCACCCCCCATAGTAGCATCCATCAAAACCTGGTCCAAGTTCTCTAAACTTACGAGCACTCACCCTAACCTAGCGACCTGGCCCATTCCTATTGACACGTTGAGACATCTCATTGAATCCTCTTCCTACACGGGATGGAAACACAAAGGTATTGCATACATCTCAGACCTTTTTGCCGAGGGTAAAACTAAAACATTCCCCATGCTCTTAAAAGAATACCTTCTCCCACAAACTGATAGGTATCTGTACATTCGCACCCAACACTGCCTTGCCAAGCTCGAATCTTTCTCGTGGAGGATTCCTCAGATAGCTTGGATCTTCCTTAAATCCCCCACAACTAGAAAGAAGGGAATATCCCTGTTCTACAACATTCTGCACCAAAAGACTACCTTTTCCAGCTCAGCAGCCCTTGCACGCTGGGAAAAAGATCTAGGACAAACCTTCTCGCTTCTCAAATGGGAGAAGGCCTGTTTATCCACCTACAAAGCCACATGTTGCTCCTCTCTATGGGAACTCGCATTCAAACTAACTCACCGGTGGTATCTGACCCCCGACAGAATGTCTAAGTTTAGCGCAACGCTGTCCGCCTCCTGCTGGAGGAACTGTGGACAGAGTGGTGATTTGCTACACACATTCTGGAAATGTCCCAAACTCAAACGTTACTGGCACTCTGTCTTTAACCTTATATCTGCAGTCACTGACATTCCACTAGAAGAATGCCCATCAATGGCTCTTCTGTCCCTAGACATCGACCGGCTCCCTAACCCGATGCGGTACACCATAGTACATGTACTCCTGGCAGCCCGCCTTAGCATCACAAGGAAGTGGAAGGACCCTGACCCTCCCACGGTGGTAGATGTTATCCGCACCACACAGGAACATTTCATTTACGAGACGACTCTAGCTCTGAAACAGGGGGACAGACTGATGCAGCTCCACTTATGGCAACAGTGGAAGGACTGGACGGAATCTCCTTCCTTTGTCAAAATGTTTAACCTGTAACGTTGATAAATGTCTTACTCGCCCTCATGACTAACTACCCAACCTGTGACCCCCAAACGGGACCTGGTGGGGTGGAACACTCGAGCACAGTCTTGCTCCCTTAGAGGGGTGCTTGAGTGGTTCTGCCCTTCACACGCCCCCCGATGTTGCAAAGTACGAAACAATATAAGCTTTAATATGAAGCCTCACTGCTTCAATAATTCCAAATGTTACCTGGATGGTAGATGTATGAATGTTGCTGCACTACTAAGGTTACCAATGTTACAATGACAATCTCTATGTTCCTATTTGTTGCATACTATGTCTATATTGTAAAGCGTTTAGACCGCTTGTTAAATGTTTACTTTACTCTGTTTTATGTGAAAATTGACAATAAAAACTATATTTGAAAAAAAAAAAAAGTTAAAAAAGCTATAAACAATAAGAAAATAGTTTTTAAAAAATATAAAAATGAAGGAACACTAGTGTTGTTTAAATGTTACAAAGAATATAATAGAATATTTAAAAAGGAAATCAAGGATGCAAAAATTCAAAATGAACGACAGATTGCAAAAGATAGTATGACAAACCCCCAAAAATTCTTTAAATATATTAATAGTAAAAAGGTGAAGTCTGAGCATGTAGGCCCTTTACAAAATAATCTAGAGTGGGTGAGGACAAAGAGAAGGCAAATGTATTAAATGCTTTCTTCAGCTCTGTGTATACAATGGAGCATGGGGGAGCTCATGTCCATAATGGGGGTGGGAGTGACACAGCCCCAAATCCACAATGGCTCAAAAGTGATATGGTCCAGAAATATTTAGACAGAACAAAGGTGGATAAAGCACCTGGACCAGATGGCATCCACCCACGGATCCTAAAAGAATTGAGCTCTGTAATTTCAAAGCCACTGTATCTTATATTTAGGGACTCATTAATGACAGGAATAGTACCACTGGATTGGCGTAGAGCCAATGTGGTGCCTATATTTAAAAAGGGAACCAGATTCATGTACAGTGGTGCATATATTGACCGGAGTAGCGCACCTCCTTTACGTTAGACCGGCGCAATGTAGAGGCGCAATTACCGTATCCTTGTAGTATTTGCGCAGAAATTTGCACCGGTGCGATGTAATTTCCGAGGTGTAAGGCGGTGTAATTCAAATTAGTAAGGACGTGGGCGTGTTCCATTAAAAATGAGCCGTGACCCTATGCAAATGAAGGGCCGGCTGGGTTGCGCATGCGCACATGAAGCAGACCATGGTCAGCACCTCTCTGCACATGCTCACAACTCGGCACGGTGCAATCAGTGAAATTGGAACTAGGCCCGGTCAACTTAGTGAGCTATGCAGAGAGCTTAAATAGACAGAGACAAACGCCCTTCATTTGCAAAAGTACATCCATTTGTATACCTTCCTATACAGCAAGGTGCTTTTGTTCAGTTGTCTGTTAGCATTTGTCGGTTTGTTACTTGTGTTTGATATATTTGTTGACTGTTTTGTATAGTGTTTTGGATAGTGGTTTTCTGAGTGTTGTTTGGTGACTGTTTTTGATACTTTTTGGGTGACTGTTTTTTGGTGACTGCTTTTTGTTGATTGTTTTGGTTCCAGTTTGTGAGAACATGAGTGAAAGGAAGCGAAAGTTGCATTTTTCTTCGCGGGAGAAGGCAATTCTTGCCAGGGCCATTACACAATATGGCCGTTTCCTGCACGGCCCGGAGAGTGCCAACACCACCCCGGCCAGGAAGGCTGAGATATTGCAGACCATCACTGACGAGGTAAACTCGATGGGGGGGGGAGACCCAGACACGCCAGGGGATTGCCAAGAAGATTAATGACCTCCGGCGTGTGGTCCGTGGGAAGCTGGGCAAGATTGCAGCCCATGCCAGGGGCACTGGATTGGGCCCACCATGCCCTGTTAGGCTGACTAAGGAGGAGCGTGCGCTGGCCCAGACCTTAAACAGGCAGCAAGTGAAGGGGCTGCCTGGCTTTGACTCCAGTCAGGAGGCCGTGAGTACAGGTACGTTTTTTTTTTCTATCTGGTGTGTAGCATGTGTGTGTGGGGGGGAAGGGAATATGTGGCAAGTGTGTGGATCCTCCAACCTGTGAATGTTTTGTGTCATCCACAGATGTGCAGGAGGGTGCTGGGCCATCTGGCCTGACCGCACCATCCCCGGGACAACAGCCTGATGAAGACCCTCAGACAAGGCCGGAGTCCTCTGAGGAGGTTGAGGAGGAGGAGTTTGAGTTGGAGGAGGAGGGCATGTCAGGGAATGGCTTGTTTATTTTCGAGGAGTCTTCCCCTTTGGCTGGCAGCAACCATGCCTCCATCAGGGGTAGCCCCTCCCACTCCTCCCCCAACAGGACTCCCCTCCCAAGGGGCTCCCACAAAACTAGGGGGGTGGCCGAGGTTCTGCTGCCAACCTGAGAAGAGGCCAGGCCCTTCAGACCCGCCATCTGGGACAGGTCAGCCAGACTTTGGGGCGGATGAAGGAGAGCCTGTCCTCCATAAAGGATACACTTGGGGACATGGCCTGCAACTCCCTGGCCCTGATCAATTGCCTAAATCAAGGATCTCCAAACTACGCCCCTCCAGCTGTTTCGGAACTACATTTCCCATGAGGCATTGTAAAATTCTGACATTCACAGGCATGACTAAGCATGATGGGAATTGTAGTTCCTGAACAACTGGAGGGCCATAGTTTGGAGATCCCTGGCCTAAATGAACAGCAGGCTACCACAGCAGGCGTTGGTCAGGATGTGCGGGCCCTCACCCAGGCTATCCAGGCCAATACGGCAACCCTCAATGATGGCCTGAGTCGCATTGCCGTGGCCTTGGAGGGCAGGCCGCCAGGTGGGCAGAGACCAGGGGTTGCTCCTCCTTCCCCGGATTACCCCCCCCAAGAGTCGGCCCTGAGGAGCCGGGGCCGTGGCCGTGGCTGCCCCAGGCGTGGGTCATGCCAGCGGCGGTAGTTTTTTTCTTTTCAGATTTTTTATTTTTTTTGCTGGTCATTTTTTTTGGGTGCTGGGCAATTTTTTTGGGGGTTGTGAATTATGTTTGAATGTGGGGGTGACATTCCTTCCAGAAAAGGGGTGCCACCCTCATTTGTGGTAGAGAAGGGTTCCCCAGGACCAGGGAGAAGTGATCCCCAGGTCCGTGTGAATGGTGTATGAATGTACAGTGACATAATTGGAGCCGTGGCGTGGCGTTGCTGCTCACAAGTCCTGCATGGTGGGCTTGTGCTAATCCAATTTGATGAGGATGTTGGGTGTGTGTGCTAGGGACCACAGTGGTGTGCATGCGTGCATTCTCATTGTGCCATGATTAATGTGTGTGTTTAACGTGCAAAGATGCCTAATGTGAGCTGTCTCCTGGCTGCTCTTCCCTCAGAAGACGGGGTAGCCTTGGTTAGGGGGGGATTGTCTGGTTCGGGGTCAGATCATCACGTATGTCAATCTCCAGGCCCTTTCTCACTGCGAAGTTGTGCAGCATGCAACATGCACCGATGATCTGACATACAAAGTTTGGGGAATACAACAGGGTACCCCCAGACTTATCCAGGCATCGGAAACGTGACTTCAGGAGGCCAAAGGTGCGCTCCACGACTGCACAGGTTTTGGCGTGTGCTTCATTGTATCTTTCCTCTCCTGGGGTTTGGGGGTTCCAGAAAGGAGTGATGAGATTGGGTCCCAGTGCATATGCAGAGTCACCTGGAAGGGAAAAGACAGGAGGATGTTAGTAGTGCATGTGCCCCTTGTGATGTGTGCATCATGGGGGGGACAGTCATGCCTGACTCCCATGTCACTCACCAACCAGCCAGCTGTCCCCATACACGTTCTGTTCAAATTCCATTGGGATGGGTCTCTGATTGTATATGTAGCTGTCATGGCTGGATCCGGGGTGTTTGGCACGGACATGCCATATGAGGCATTTGGCATCGACTATCACCTGTACATTGATGGAATGCCAATGCTTCCGATTGCGGTATATGTGCTCTGTCTCACGGGAGGGCTTGAGTGCCACATGTGTGCAATCAATGGCCCCCACGGTGCGTGGGAATCTGTCAATTCTGTAGAAATCTGTCATTGCCTTCTGCCGCAGGTCCTCCTGGGTGGGTTTGATGATTTGGTTGGCCATGCATCTGAGAATTGCAGGGATAACCCAGTGCACACATCTGCTCATAGAGGATTGTGACATCCCAGCCACCACTCCACTTGTTCTTTGAAAAGAGCCACTGGCAAGGAAATGGAGTGTTGCCAGGACCTTAACCAGTGGCTGCACTGCATGTGAGCGTTGTGTTGGGCTGGTGATGTCCTCCTGCAGGGTTGTGGTTAATTCCAGGATGGCAGCAGGGGTGAATCTGAAGATGCGAGACACCTCAGAATCACTCATGCCAAAGAGGTCTATGCGTGTGCGGTATATCCTCTCCCGTGCCCTCATCCGTGCCCTCCTCCTTCTGCGCTGATCTAAAGTCAGTAGTATAGCTATGAGCAAAGATGCCTCTGGCATGTTGGCATACAGATTGTTGTCCTGCAAGTGTGGCTGCTCAGCTCGTCCCTAACGGTGTTGCTTTAGCTGACATGTATACGGATTGTCTAATTTAAAGCAAGCTTTTATATTGCCTAATTTAAGACAGGACGTGCAGCTGATGCGCACAGCACGTAGCCTGCGCTGCACAAGCTTACTTTTGTGGATCGCCGTAACTCCCTCATTTGCATATTTGCCTAGCAAATCAATGGTGTGTCTAGCGCATTTTTTGTGCACACAATGCGCCGGTCTAACGAAATTACGTCGGTTGAAAAAGTCTAGATTTCTGGCGTATAACGTTTTGAGGATACGGCGCATAGAGACGAAGGCGCATATTTCCAATTACGCAGGCGCATCTCCTGATACTCCAGCGTAAGTGCTTTGTGAATTTGGCCCAAAGTCTTTACCAAGTAACTATAGACCTGTTAGTTTAACTTCTATAGTTGGGAAGATACTGGAATGTTTAATAAAAGACCACATGGATGAGTTTTTGCTGGAAACAAACTATTTAAGCAGCAGACAGCATGGATTCATGAAAGACAGAAGTTGCCAGACAAACCTGATTTCTTTTAATGAAGAGGTAATTAAAACCCTGGACAGAGGCGTGGCAGTGGACGTGGTATACTTGGATTTTGCTAAAGCGTTTGATACAGTTCCACACACACGGCTCATGTGTAAGGCAAGGTCTACAGGATTGGATATAGCAGTTTGTAAATGGATAGAAAACTGGCTGAAAGACAGAATTCAGAGAGCCGTGGTTAATGATTCTTACTCTGAATGGTCCAAGGTTATCAGCGGTGTACCCCAAGGTTCAGTGCTGGGACCCTTACTTTTTAATATATTTATAAATGATATTGGGTCTGAGATCAAAAGTAACATTTCTGTCTTTGCAGGTGACACCAAGCTATGCAGTGGAATAACGTCCTTACAGGATGTTGCCAATTTACAAGCCGACCTCAATGCTCTGTCTAATTGGGCGACTAAGTGGCAGATGAGGTTTAATGTTGATAAATGTAAAGTTATGCACTTGGGGGCTATGAATATGCATACATCATACATGCTAGGGGGAGTACAACTGGGGGGATCTGTAGTGGAGAAGGATCTGGGGGTTTTAGTTGATCATAAGCGCAATAATGGCATGCAATGCCAAGCTGCGGTTTCCAAAGCGAGCAAAGTCCTTTCTTGTATTAAGAGAGGTATGGACTCCAGAGAGAGAGATATAATTTTGCCCCTGTACAAATCATTAGTAAGACCTCATCTGAAATATGCAGTCCAGTTTTGGGCACCAGTTCTCAAAAAGGATATGGAGAACTGGAGAAAGTGCAGAGAAGGGAAACCAAACTGATAAGAGGCATGGAGGTGCTCAGCTATGAGGAAAGATTAGAAGAACTAAATGTATTCACTCTTGAGAAGAGGAGAATAAGGAGGGATATGATCAACATGTACAAATATATAAGAGGTCCATATAGTGAACTTGGTGTTGAGTTATTCACTTTACGGTCAACACTGAGGACAAGGGGGCACTCTTTACGTCTAGAGGAAAAGAGATTTCACCTCCAAATACGGAAAGGTTTCTTCACAGTAAGTGCTGTGAAAATGTGGAACAGACTCCCTCCAGAAGTGGTTCTGGCCAGCTCAGTAGATTGCTTTAAGAAAGGCCTGGATTCTTTCCTAAATGTATATAATATAACTGAGTACTAAGATGTGTAGGTAAGTTGATCCAGGGTAAATCCGATTGCCTCTCTGGGGATCAGGAAGGAATTTTTTGCCTGCTGTAGCAAATTGCATCATGCTCTGCTGTTTTTTTTTGCCTTCCTCTGGATCAACTATGGGTATGGAGTTGGGTATATGTGATGTACTGTGTTTTTTATTTTGTTTGTTTATTTTTTATGGTTGAACTAGATGGACTTGTGTCTTTTTTCAACCTGACTTAATATGTAACTATGTAACTATGTAGCTTATCATACACAATAAAAAAAAGTCTGTACCCCCGAGAAAGCAGTGCCTTGAACCATTAAATCCCGCTAGCTAGGTTGATGTGGCTGTTGTATGAGAGGGGTCGGGAGGTATGAGCTGGCTGGTGTTCTGACGATATGGTTCCTCTATCGGATAGGTTCCGACCTCGACTGTGCATGCTCAGTCGGAGTTTACGGAAATCTCCGAGGCTGAAAAGCTGTTTGTCCACTGTAAACAGAGCATGCGCAATCGGATCAAACTCCCGATCGGACATATCCGATGGAAATGGTCCGCGGACCGTTTTCATCGGATATGTCCGATCGTGTGTACGAGGCCTTAGTATTGGACATGCTTATATAACATTATAACAGTATTCTCATATATTAGAAATGAAATTCAGCTATTTTAATGTGCTGCCTTATCTGCTTTTCTATACTTTTTTTTATCAACTGCTGTATTTATATCTCCAGGATATCCCAATCAAACTCCCTTTCATTTATGAGTAAATAAAAAGTGCTCCTTACTTGCCTAAAAATGACCCAAAATACATTAAAGCTTTCCCATGCACAAAAATGCCAATAGGAAATTAGTGATTTAATACTGTGAATAAGTTAATGAAGAGCCTAAAAAATGTATATACAGTATGTGCACAACAATGTCCAAAATGTTCATTTTTTCTGTAAAAAAATATTTCTTACTTGTGTGGTTCCCAAATTCCACAGTTTAAAACCAGTCCAAAGTACATACGCAGAGCAATAAAATATATATGCAACAAATGCCACTGCAGAAAACAGTTTTTATTAAAAAATCAATAACATAAGCAAAGTTTACACTTACATGGAGATGATGGAGAGCTCTCTGCTCAGATCTTGGTAACTAAAAGCATGATCACATACAAGAGCCATGCACCACCTGCACTTCCAGCTTGTGTTTTGTATGTGTGTGTGTGTGTGTGTGTGTGCATGTGCTCCACCCATGCAGGATGATGTCATGTGCCTAGCTCCTCCCAATGCATTTAATCTTCCAAGACATCTTCAGGAGCAGTCAATGCACCATGTACCCATAGTGATTCATACGCTGATTTTAAATGTTTTTCGATAACCTACACCTCTTCTTCCCTAGACTACCCTTATACTATTTAAAACAATTAAGCCATATACACACGATCCGATTTCAAATGAAATCAAATCCGATGGATTTTTTCGTCGGATATCCAATGAAGCTGGCTTTCATCAGTCTTGCCTACACACTATCAGACTAAATTCCGACCATGCCAAAATGCGGTGACGTAAAACACTAGGACGAACCGAAAAAAATTAAGTATCGTTTTTTTATCCATAGAAAAATGTAAAACGTGTTCTATTTTTTTACACCGATGGAAAAAAGACCGATGGGGCCCACACACGATCGTTTTGTTCGATGAAACCGGTCCATCGTTTTTTTTCATCTTTTTTTATCGGACAAACCGATTGTGTGTACACGGCTTTAGACTCCATAAACCAGAGCTTTTCTCATTTTATGTCACTAAGTTATTTATCCATTTATATCTATATTGTCTAAACTCACTGTATGACTTCCATTATAATAAATGTACTTTTTAAATTACTGTATTTATTGGGGTATAACACTCACTTTTTTACTCTGAAAATAGAGGGTAAACTGTACCTGTGTGTTATACGCAGGGGGCTGTGAAAAGATTTTTCCCTGAAACTTCCCTCTTAAATTTAGGGTGCATGCTATATGCCTGTGCGTGTTATACGCCGATAATTACGGTAGTATATTCCTACAATAATTAGCATAAAAGAAAAAATACTGGAATACAAAGTACATTTAATTAATAATTAGCTATAAAACTGGTTTTCTGTCTCACATTATTTTGAACTGTTTTACATGTACTCACCTGACACCTTCCACAGGTGAAAAACCTATCCCTTTCCAAAAGAAGTTGTCATCTTCTGCATGGATCCATACCATTGAACCTATTTCATCCAATGAATATGAATCGTCTGATTTACTAAATGTTATTATTCTATGCAATTTAGTCAAATCTAAATGTAAATATTTTGGGGGGAGAAGTGATGAATTATTGATTCTTCTGATTCAATCATTTATGACCTGCAGAGCCACAACATGGCTGGCATGCACAGCCAAATGCTGCAAGTTTGTTCCTATAGGACCCAGTCACACCTAGGTTCACGCATTGCAGTGCACATAGTAATTTACATGTGTAGGTTAAAATGGGCCCTTATAGTTTCCTGTGGGAAAACACACGGTACTGTGTAGCACATAGATGTAAACCACCAACTTAGTAAAGAAATTTCTACGTACAGGTACGTGCTTGTGCCCAGCTGTGCCCTTCTGCCAACGTATATCCTTGTGAAGGGGTCCTTAAGTGGTTAATAGTGTTGCTCACGAATATTCGTATTGCGAATATTCGGCTCGAATATGGCATATTCGAGTATTCGCGATATATTCCGAATATCGCGGTGAATATTCGCTATTTCGAATATTCATATTTTTTCAATTTTTTTTAAAAAACAGATCACATCCTAGAGATCCCCATCGACGTCTAAAAGCATTGCTGGTATGATTAGAGACCTTGGGCCGAGTAGCTGCAGCGATCATTTTATATTCCCGAAAAATCGCAATGCGATTATTCGGCAATAGCGATATCGCGCAATTATTTTCGCAATATTGTTTTTAGCTAAAATAACACATATATTCGATTTCAGAGTGTTACTGTCGAAATTCCGCAATCAATTTCTCATTCGCATTTTTGCGAAATTACGATAAAATATCAAGAATATTCTGAGCCAATCAGAGTGCTCCTTCCGCATTTGCCGAATATTCGCAATTATTTTGTATTGTAATATATCACGAATATTCTGAGCCAATCAGAGTGCTCCTTCCGCATTTGCCGAATATTCACAATTATTTTGTATTGTAATATATCACGAATATTCTGAGCCAATCAGAGTGCTCCTTCCGCATTTGCCGAATATTCGCAATTATTTTGTATTGTAATATATCACGAATATTCTGAGCCAATCAGAGTGCTCCTTCCGCATTTGCCGAATATTCGCAATTATTTTGTATTGTAATATATCACGAATATTCTGAGCCAATCAGAGTGCTCCTTCCGCATTTGCCGAATATTCGCAATTATTTTGTATTGTAATATATCACGAATATTCTGAGCCAATCCACATTTCTCGAAATTTCGCAATTATTTTGTATTATAAAATATCACGAATATTCTGAGCCAATCAGAGTGCTCCTTCCGCATTTCTCGAAATTTCATTCGCATTCGCAATTCGCAATCGCAATCGCATTCGCATTCGCAATAGCGAAATTTCGCAATCAATTCATTTCCAAAAAATATCACGAATATTCGTATTTAGCGAATATATCTCGAATATTCGACTATATATTCGAGATATATCGCGAAATCGAATATGGCATATTCTGCTCAACACTAGTGGTTAACTTGTTCCTGTGTGTGGTCTCGGTGAATTTACCAGGATGAGAGGGTGGTCGGATGTCCAGTAATCTAATCTCTTTCAGTATGGTATTATTTTCCCTTAGTATTGATGTTAAAGCATCCCAGTAGATTGCAACATTGTCCACTGCTATATTCCCCTTATTTTTTCCAGGTTTCAAAAATTATGTTTTAGCCAAATACTCTGCAAATCATCAAGTATTAAACTCTTTTGGCATCATCCAACTAATTCAGACATTCAAATACTTGTGTATGGTTTAAATTAATGATTGGGAGTTTTTCACTTAATTGGATTTTTCTAACAGACTGAGTTATACGATCTTATGATAATTCCTAGAAAATAGGTGGTAAACCAGTAGAAAAATGTAAGTTTTTACATCTGGGTGTATTAAGCCCTGTACACATGATCGGATATCTGACGGATTCTAATCCGATGGATTTTTTCAACAGGGGCGTTGTTTAACAGGGGCGTGTAATTTACAATTTTTGATGCAATACTTTGCAGCAGGCTCTTTGCTGCGCTCCAACTAGAGTATCTGTGAGGGGTTGCAGTGTTGTGGCACCAGCACCAGTGGCTAAGGCCCAATTTTTCTGCCCCTGTTTAACAGGGGCATGTAATTTAAAATTTTGATGCAATGCTTTGCAGCGGGCTCATTGCTGTGCTCCAACTAAAGTATCTGTGAGGGGTTGTAGTGGCACCAGCACGAGTGCCTACAGCACATTCTACAAGTTCACGAAAGGGGGCAGAATCGACCAGGTGGAAAGGCAGAAGTTGTAGAGCCAGCAGCTTTGACAAGCTTGCATTTATTTGCTGGGAATGTGGGTGGCAGGGACTATTTTTTTTTCCGCTGCAGCAGATAGGACAGAGAAATTTGCCAGCTATAGTCTACAGCTGGTGGTGTGCTGCTGGCTGATGTGCTGCAAGGACCTCAGACACCCTACGCTATACCATAATCCAAGTCAATGGAGTCTGCTTAGAGGTCATGAGGTATAGCAGGGACAGACTGAGGTGAGTAAAGAGTAAGGACAGATTTGTGCCCCTTTTGTGTGGCTTTTAGGTGCTCTTACCAACGGGCAGGGTAGGGGGTTAATATGCCTAATTGAAAAACAAAAATTCTTCCTCAGTTTAGGCTGATATTTATTCTTCTACATATTTATGGTAAAAATCGCAATAATCGTATATTGATTGGTTTGCGCAAAAGTTATAGCATCTACAAATTAGGGGATAGATTTATGGCGTTTAGTAATGGTGGCGATCTGCGATTTTCATCTAGACTGCGACATTGCGGCAGACAGATTGGACACATATTACACTTTTTTGGAACCATTGACATTTATACAGCGATCAAAGCTAAAAATAGCCACTGATTACTGTATAAATGTCACTGGCAGGGAAGGGCATACCACTAGGGGGCGATCAAGAGGTTAAATGTGTTCCCTCAGTGTGGTGTTCTAACTGTAGGGGAGATAGGACTGCCTGGGGGAGGAGACCGATCATTGTTCATATGCTAGGATAACACAATCTGATTTTTTTTGGACGTCTTGCCAGCGCTTTCAGATGCTATCTTTAATGCTAAAGCGCCTGAAAGACACCTCCAGTGTAAAAGGGGTCTAATAGACCATCTCCTGTACTATGTCTGCAGTCTCTGATCATCTCCTGTACAATGTCTGCAGTCTCTGATCATCTCCTGTACTATATCTGCAATCTCTGACCATCTCCTGTACTATGTCTGCAATCTCTGATCATCTCCTGTAGTATGTCTACAGTCTCTGACCGTCTCCTGTATCATGTCTGCAGTCTCTGACAGTCTCCTGTATCATGTCTGCAGTCTCTGACCGTCTCCTGTATCATGTCTGCAGTCTCTGACTGTCTCCTGTATTATGTCTGTTGTATGTCTGGGGGCTCTTTCTAACTAACTCTCTAAGAGAAGCCCTCTCTGTGTCCATTAAAGAGGCCCCCCTCCAGGTCCCAATATAGTTTCTCTTCCTGTGTTTTGTTTATTGTTAAGAGATCATGCAATGATCCCAGGGTAATGAAGACTTTGTGGGGGAGCATCTCTGTACTTGAGTTGTTAGAAATATTTTTAAAGGGGAAGAGCTAGTAAAAATGACCACATCCATGTGGGGCACCAGAAATATTTCTGCACCCAGTCACATGTGACTCTAGGATCGGCCCTGCTAGGGTTGCTATACAGAGAAGGCTTTTTACCTGCATTAATAGAGTGCATGCAGTTAAAAAACCTTGAGCCTTTAGAACCACTTTAAATAAAACGCTATAGAAAGATCTTCAGAAATGTAAAAGAGTTTTAATGGTTCACACATAAAAAGTCCTATGCGTTTCAGGGGCCTGAGCACATTCTGCTATTAAAGCTTGAGTTTCCACAATACAAACTTTTCAATGGCACCCCAGCACACTACAATGACGTGTGTTGTGGTGCGCTGAAAACAAATGCAAATTTTCTACATTGAGGTTTAAATGAGGTCTTGGGCAAAATTAGAATGAAAAAATAAATATTTTGGAGCTTACCTTGAATGTAGTGTCTTCATTAGTTTTCCTTTTCAGGCTAAACATATTTTCAAAAAGTACAGAAACACTTGATCTGGCTGGTAATGCAGTGCACTTGACACTATTTGAACTGAACTACAGGAACACACAATGCCATCCCCTTGCAAAAAATTGGAGTATGGCTTCATTTAAAGGACATAATAGAGAATAGCAAGGTACCATCATCATTTTTCCAGCCTAACATGAACTGTATGTGTTATCCCCCCGATAGTTCAAAAAGTGATGCTGAATTAATATTCTATTCCCTTTGCCCTTGCCCTTTAATTACATTTAATATACTACTTGCTCATTTATGGCAGATTCTCCTTTACTAATTTAGATACTTATTCACCCTAACAACTTAGAGGCATTGTGGTTAGTATACCTTTATCACAGCTATACTGATCCCAATATTGGGACGGATAGCCAATAACCCACTATTCTTAATTTAATTTACATTAATCCTCTAATTTATTTTACATCCACTTCTCCCTCACTTTCCTTCCCATTGGTGATATTTTTACACCATTTTACTCACTTTTATTTTTATTATTGGTGGCAATTTTTAGGTACCACCTCCTTTCTTTTCACCTTAGCACTATCATGATTTTCCTTGTATTTTATAATGCTACATGGCCTGAGCTGCCCCGCCCATTCTGGTACCACGTCTTGATGACGTGGTTCTTGCCTTGTCCCTAAGCTGTCAACTCTGTGACAGTTACTCTAAGTCAATCAATATACAGTGCCTGCCGCCGAGAATGTGTTTTTAGCACGACAGCATCGCGCTGAATCTCGGCGACAGGCTGCCGATATCTCGCACTCGCTGGAATAGTAAAAGCACATTCCAGCGAGTGCGTCATAGAAGCGACGGGGATCCGACGTGGATTCCCGCCAATTCTACACGTGGGCGGAGTTTGTTATGAATCCTGAAGGAGAAATCCCCGCCGGATTTAAAAAAAAAATCCGGCATGGGTTCCCCCCTCAGGAGCATAAAGGGCCCTTAGGTCTGTTATGGGTTGTAAGGAGACCCCCTACGCCGAAAAAACGGCGTGGGGGTCCCCCCACAATCCATAACAGACCCGTATCCAAAGCACGCCGGCCGGCCGGTCAGGAAGGGAGTGGGGGCGAGCGAGCGCCCCCCCCCTCCTGAGCCGTACCGGACAGCATGCCCTCAACATGGGGGGGTTAGGTGCTCTGGGGCAGGGGGCGCACTGCGGCCCCCCACCCCAGAGCACCCTGTCCCCATGTTGATGAGGACAGGGCCCCTTCCCGACAACCCTGGCCGTTGGTTGTCGGGGTATGCGGGCGGGAGGCTTATCGGAATCTTGAAGCCCCCTTTAATAAGGGGGCCCCCAGATACCTGCCCCCCACCCTAAGTGAATGAGTATGGGGTACATTGTACCCCTACCCATTCACCTGCAAATAAAAAGTGTAAACACAAATAAACCACACAGGGTATTGAAATATTTTATTAGTTGGCTGCCGGGGGGGGGTGTGTATGATCGCTTTTATAAAAGCGCCCCCCTCCGGCGGGCTTCTGTGGGGGGTGGGTGCCGCCGTCTGGTTCTCTTCCGCCGCCGGGGGGGCGCTTTGATAAAAGCGCCCACCACCCGGCGGGCTTCTTTCGACGTCTTCGGCGGCTGGGGGGTCTTCTCCCACTCTCCGGGGTCTTCTCCTGCTCTCCGGGGGTCTTCTCCGCTCTCCGGGGGTCTTCTCCGCTCTCCGGGGGTCTTCTTCTTCTTCAGGACTCGCCGCCGCTAACTTTGTGTGTTAGCTCAATTACTAGCGGCGGCGAGCCCCCTCTTCTGTGACGTCGTCATCTTCTTCTTCTTCCTCTTCTGTTCTCCAGATGTTGACGCGACGCTTCCTTCCGCTGTTATGCCGGGCGCGCGGCTCGCAGCGAATTATATAGGCCTGTCTTGTGACGTCGCAGTCTCATCATGCTCCGGTAGGTACCACGTGGTACCTACCGGAGCATGATGGGACTGCGACGTCACAAGACAGGCCTATATAATGTACCCCATACATTGTACCCCATACTCATTCACTTAGGGTGGGGGGCCGGTATCTGGGGGCCCCCTAATTAAAGGGGGCTTCCAGATTCCGATAAGCCTCCCGCCCGCATACCCCGACAACCAACGGCCAAGGTTTTCGGGAAGGGGCCCTGTCCTCATCAACATGGGGACAGGGTGCTCTGGGGTGGGGGGCCGCAGTGCGCCCCCTGCCCCAGAGCACCTAACCCCCCCATGTTGAGGGCATGCTGCCCGGTACGGCTCAGGAGGGGGGGGCGCTCGCTCGCCCCCACTCCCTTCCTGACCGGCCGGCGTGCTTTGGATACGGGTCTGTTATGGATTGTGGGGGGACCCCCACGCCGTTTTTTCGGCGTAGGGGGTCTCCTTACAACCCATAACAGACCTAAGGGCCCGTTATGCTCCTGAAGGGGGAACCCATGCCGGATTTTTTTTTTAAATCCGGCGGGGATTTCTCCTTCAGGATTCATAACAAACTCCGCCCACGTGTAGAATTGGCGGGAATCCGCGTCGGATCCCCGTCGCTTCTATGATGGCTTTGTCTCCATCGCGGCAAGCCAGCTCGGCGCTGGCTCCCGCGATGGGGCTCGCAAGTGCTCAATCTCGCCGAGAAAGGGAGCGAGATTGACACAATATCCCAGTCACCTACTGTAGTGATTACTACGGTGGGCACTACATATGCCCACCTGTCTATTTATTACCTATGTTAACAGCTTGCCGACCAGCCGCCGCAGTTATACGGCGACAGGTCGGCTCTCTTGGGCGAGAGCCCGTAACTCTACGTCGACACTTCTGCGGCCGCTAGGGGGCGCGTGCGCGCCGCCGGTGGCCGGCGCGTGCGCCCCGCGCTCGCCCCCGAGTCCTGTGCGCGTGCCCAGCGGGCACGATCGCCGATGGGCACACACGATCGCTCGTTACAGAGCGGGGACTGTAAACACATAGCTCCCAGTCCTTTTCCTCGACAAAAAAGCTCTGCCACTAATTTTCTTGATGGATTTTGCAGAGGAAAATGGTCGTGTGTACGAGGCCTGAGAGCTGTGAAAATGTGGAACAGACTCCCTCCAGAGGTGGTTCTGACCAGCTCAGTAGAAAGGTCTGGATTCTTTTCTAAATGTACATAATATAACTGAGTATTAAGATGTGTAGGTAAAGTTGATCCGGGGTAAATCCAATTGCCTCTCGGGGGATCAGGAAGGATTTTTTCCCCTCCTGTAGCAAATTGGATCATGCTCTGTTGGGATTTTTTGCCTTCCTCTGGATCAACTGTGTGTATGGGGTTGGGAGTATGGGATTGTACTGTGTTTTTTATTTTGTTTGTTTATTTGTTTGTGGTTGAACTGAAACAACTTGTGTCTTTTTTCAACCTGACTAACAATGTAACTATGGGCCAGATTCAGCAACACTTGCGCTGGAGTATTTCGATATGCGCCGCGTAACTGTGAAGATGCGCCGTCGTTTCTATGTGCCCGTACCCACCAAACTAGATGCGCCCAATAACGGGCCATTTGCGACCGGCGGAACGTTCCGACGCCAGAGCATCGTCAGCGCTTAATTTCGCTTGGCGCATCAGTCGCGCCTATTGATTTCCCCTGAAAATATGCAAATGAGGGATTTTTCCCAATTCTCAAACGGATTAGCACCATACGCTGGCTACATGCGCCGCGCGTATCTCGTCCGTCCGGCGCAAAGTTATTTCTACAAAAGGCTGCTTTATCTTTACTCCAGATGGCCACAGGTCAGCAGGAGAGCAGCTACAGCAGCGTTACCAACGATAAGAGCTAGCTGAGCACCCCCACTTGCAGGACAACACCTCTGTCCATGCTTGTCTGTCAAATTTTACAGCCATGGAGGAAGACATCATAGGTCTCCATAGCTGAGATGACGGCTGACAGCTCCTGGCCATTAAAGTTCAGCTTTCTCCTGTGTGTTTGCGGGGAACGGGAGCAGCCATCTCAGAACAAAAGTAACATCACTGCGGGGAGGGGGAGCAGGATATACTTTAGTGCCGGAATGGCGCTTCTACGGGCGCATTTAAACGCCCAACGGAAGGCATTGCGCTGACGTTTCCCGTGAAGTGGTGCCGACAGAAGTTGTGAGCATGCGCACAAAGGGGGCGAGTGGAGCCTCACTCACTGCGCATGCTCCGTGGTTGATGCGCTGAACGTAAGCCTCTGCGCTGGGCTCCGCCCATCATTTACATATGATCACACCCACTTCCCCTTGCGTCGGGTTACGCCAGCGCATTATCGTTACTCTGGCGCAAGTTTACGCGCAACTGCTATGTGAATAACAGTACTTGCGCTGAAAGGGTCGTCAGAGTAACGTAAATGAGAAGCGTTACTCTGGAGCAAAGATGCTCTCATCTACCTGAATCTGGCCCAAAGTAACTATGTAATGGAAATGAAAGGAAGACATGTCTGAAGTTCAGCCTGGGCTACTCCATGGAATCAGTAGCACACAATGTGGGTTATTTACTAAGGGAAAATCCACTTTGCACTGAAAGTGCGCTTGGAAGTGCAGTTGCTGTAGATCTGAGGGGGACATGCAAAGAAAATAAAAAACAGCATTTTATCTTGCACATGATTGGATAATAAAATCATCAGAGCTTCCCCTCATTTCAGATTGACAGTAACTGCACTTTTAAGTGCACCTGCAGTGCAGAGTGAATTTGCCTTTAGTAAATCAACCCCAAAGTGTGTTGTTTACAGGGTTACCAGGCAAAAATGAAGGATAAAAGCCTGGAAAAAAAAGAGAAAGAAATGTGGCAGCCAGCACATTTAAGTACTGGTAAGCTGCAATATGTTACTTTTTTGTTTTTGGGTTGTATACACCTTTAACCACTTCTGCTCCAGAAGGATTTTCCCCCGTAATGACCAGGCCATTTTTTGCTTTACGGCACTGCGTTGCTTTAACTTACAATTGTGTGGTCTTACAACGTAGTTACATAGTTAGGTTAAAAAAAGACACAAATCCTTCTAGTTCAACCAAAAATAATAATAATAATAATAATACAATCCCATATACACAATCCTATACCCAAAGTTGATCCAGAGGAAGGTGAACAACCCCAGCAAAGCATGCTGTAATTTGCTATAACAGGGGAAAACATTCCTTCCTGATCCCCCAAGAGGCAATAGGATTTTCCCTGGATCAACTTTACCTATAAATGTTAGTACCCAGTTATATAATGTACATTTAGGAAGAATCCAGGCCTTTTTAAAGCAATCTACTGAGCTTGCCAGAACCACCTCTAGAGGGAGTCTGCCCAAACAAAATGTATGTCCTTTTTTTCCCTACAAATAGAGCTTTCCTTTGGTAAAATTTGATCACCTCTTTGTTTTTTATTTTGTGCGCTATAAATAAAAAAAAAGCCAATTTTAATTATTTTTTTTATTTTTTTTATCAGTTTAGGTCAATATGTACTCTGCTACATATTGTTGTTAAAAAAATCCCAATAAGCGTATATTGATTGGTTTGCACAAAAGTTATAGCATCTACAAAATAGGGGATAGATCATTTTATTTATTGTTTTTACTGGTAATGGCAGCGATTTTGAGCGGGACTGTGACATTGTGGTGGACAAATCTGACCCTAAGTGACAGTTTTTGGGGACCAGTGACACCAATACAGTGATCAGTGTGAACAAAATGCCCTGATCAATGTATAAATGACACGGGCAGGGAAGGGGTTAAATTGTTAATATGAAATGAAGGGCGCTGATTAATTGACTTATAAATAATTCAAAAAAGTCTGTTCTTGTTTGAATCACCACATAAGTGCTTAATAAACTACAAAAGTGCGGTCCCAATATATAATTGATTCTTCTTTCAATCCAATGAAAATTAATTCTGATCCAAATCTTGTTCAATGTGCAGAAAATTCCTTCACCACACTCCAACTGTTTGTAATCACCCAAAAGTGCCCAAACGTTGTATGCTCTTACCAGATCGCTCTGACTTCTTTACTTAAAAAGAAAGTCAGAAACAGCCTCTGCAGGTTAGTGCCTGCATGCACATCAATCAGACAGGGATACGCCAACCTCTTGCTCAGGAGTGTTTAGTGAGATATGTGAAGAAAGGAATATAGAGATCCATCGCGTAACATTGCTTTTTAATTTTAAAATAGGTTAAAAAAGAACAGCCAATTGGCCTCTTA
Source organism: Rana kukunoris (assembly GCA_029574335.1). Lineage (NCBI taxonomy): Eukaryota > Metazoa > Chordata > Amphibia > Anura > Ranidae > Rana > Rana kukunoris. Next base: position 166,974,439 of record CM056055.1, on the reverse strand, counting down.
CATTAAAACGTTTATCTGGGATACTGCTCGGCTCCTACTCGCGTGGCCGTGTGCGTTCCACCCGGCGACACAGAACCCCGATGTCCGGAACTTGCGTAGGTTAAACACGTGACCAGCTACGCTGCCGACGTACGTTTCGTTCTTCAAACGTCTTCAGGGAGCGTGCCTGGTCACTAGAGGATCATGGTATTTGTAGTTTAGGTACCTCCCCTCCCATTTCAAAACGGAGAAATATTAACACTTATATTGCAGCCTTGGTGCCAGTCAGTTCACAGTATAATACCAGCTACAATCGCACTTAAAGTGGTTGTAAACCCCACTTTTTGACTTTTACCTACAGGTAAGTCTATAACAAGGCTTACCTGTAGGTATAAAGAATATCTCCTAAACCTGTACGGTTTAGGAGATATTCCCCTTGCAATGCACCGCTGATTGCAGCGGCGCATGCGCAGGGGGGAATCCACGGCGAAAGGACCGGCGGCCGCCGGACCTTGCCGATTTGAAATCTCCTGCACGCACGCTCCAGCCAATCACAGCGCTGGATCGGCGATACCCGGAAGACACGCCGGAGCAAGATGACATCTCGCTCGGCGTGGACCAGGTAAGTGCTCTTCACCTCGTTCCGAAAATTGTATATGCGGTTTACAACCGCTTTAATTGCGTGTCCATTGCTCACAATAATACATTTATTAATACACTTATATATACATTTAAAATTAGATATATAAATAGACAATGCCGGCATAATTTGTCTCCAAATTTCTATACACGATATTACATTGGCTTTATGGATACCTCCAAATTATCCCACCAGTCTCTAATTTTTCTCTTCTCTTGGGAAAAATATTCTTAATAAACCATACTAAATTAAAATTATGTATGTGGTCTACCTAACATACAGTATATTAATACATCCTCCTATCTCTTGTCTGTTTTTAGTGGACACTATACCAATAATAAATCTCATTAAATCCCTTATTAGCACATACTTGAGAACACTCCAACTGATAACCACCTATATATCCCTATTTTTAATTAGTAGATAGAAAACAATTTAAATCTAATTCTATGTTCATACCTAGTGGTTGCATAGTTCTTAATTTGTACAGCCACTTCGTTTCATTTTGAGAAATACTTCTAGTCATATTTGTCCCTCGCCAATGTTTGGACACTTTATCTATGCCATAAAAAGTACATAATCCAGGATCACTTCCGTGGTGACTTGCAAAATGTCGTGAGACACTGTGATTTGGAAAGCTTTTTTTATGTTTGCCAAATGTTCATTTATCCTAGTTTTTAACTGTCATGTGGTTCTACCCACATATTGCAGTGAACACGGGCATTCTAAAACGTAAGTTACGTGGTCAGAATGGCAGGTAATAAGGGGTCGAATTTTAAATTGTTCCCCTGTTACTGACGATTTAAAATGTGTAGTCTTTTTTAGAACACTTGGTTTTCTAGTAGTTTTACATGCTTTGCACCTAGTGCAATGAAAAAAAGCCTGATCCATCTAGAAATGTGAGAGGTCGTTTCGGGGATCTGGAACATTCGGAGCTATTCTGTTCCTTAATCCTGGTGCTTTCTTATATATAAACTTAGGTCTGGGGGAGATAACAGTTTGCCAATATTTTTTAAATATATTTTCTACTTGTTTGTATTGTCTATGAAAACCAGTGATGAATGCTACTTCTCCCTGAAATTCCTTTTTTGGTTTGGTAACTAGTAAAGACTGCGTATCCATCTGGGACACTTCGGTCTGAACCCGTTCCAATGTCCCCAATGGCCTTTTTCCAGAAACCTTGTTGTCATAGCCTCTGATTGAAGAACAAAATCAGCTGTTGCTGCACAATTCCGTTTGTCCTTTAGGGACTGCTCCTAGACACTGAGGATGATGACAACTGTTCATGGGTACAAACCCATTTCTGTCTGTGGCTTTGAAGTATGTGAGGGTCTCACATACTTCAAAGCCACAGACAGAAATGGGTTTGTGCCCCATGTCCTGATGTGCCCTCATGTGCTATGTGCCCCATGCTCTAATGTGCTATGCGCCCTGTGCCCTAATGTGCTTTGTCCCCCGATGGATGTGCTATGTGCCCTTATGTGCTATGTGCCCCTTGCCCTGATGTGCTATGTGCCCTGATGTGCTATGTGCCCCGTGCCCTGATGTGCTATGTGCTTTGATGTGATCTGATGTTCCCCGTGCCCAATGTGCTGTGCCTCAATGTGGTGTGCCCTGATGTGCTGTGATGGGCCCTGATGTGATGTGCCCTGTACATGTTGTGCCCTGATGTGCTGGGCCCTGTACCCTGACGTGCCGTATCCTGATATGCTGTGCCCTGATATGCTGAGCTCTGTACTGTGCCCTGATGTGCACTGTACCCTGATGTGTTGTGCCCTGGGCCGGTCTGGATGAAGTCCAGGGCCACCATTTTGTCCCAGTTCAGCCCTGGCTGTGTGATTTCTACCTATATAAGGGCTGAGTAGTGACCTAAGCCTTCCTAGTGTTTTTTATTTACTTTACAGCCCCTTTCTGTTAAAAGTTGATTCTGCAGTACACCCAATATACATCTGCATATTTATGAGCATAAACAAAAAAACATATGCGTATACAAGATTTTTCCCTGCTAATGAGTACTTGATATTTCATTTATTTTCATAAACAGATCAGTATTAAATACATTTCTAAGTTATTTAATTATTATTCATTTGTATATATTTCCACATACAGTAAGGTATAATAAAAAATCTAGAATTCTATATAGAGGACTAATAAATTCTTATATATTTTAATCTTTTTAATTACTATGAATATATATATATATATATATATATATATATATATATTTATTTATTTATATATAAAATATCTGCTATATGTTTAACCACTTACCTACTGTGCACCTACACCCCCTTCCTGCCCAGACAAAATATAAGCTTCCGGCACTGCGTCGCTTTAACTGACAATTGCGCGGTTGTGCGACGTGGCTCCCAAACAAAATTGGCATCCTTTTTTTCTTACAAATAGAGCTTTCTTTTGGTGGTATTTGATCACCTCTGCGGTTTTTATTTTTTGCGCTATAAACAAAAATAGGAGCGTCAATTTAAAAAAAAATGCAATATTGTTTCCATTTTGCTATAAAAAATAACCCCAAAAATATATAAAAAAAATATTTTTTACCTCAGTTTAGGCCGATACGTATTCTTCTACATATTTTTGGTAAAAAAAAAAAATGCAATAAGCGTTTATCGATTGGTTTGCGCAAAATTTATAGCGTTTACAAAATAGGGGATAGTTTATGGCATTTTTTTTTACTATTAATGGCGGCGATCTGCGATTTTTTTATTGGGACTGCGACGTTATGGCGGACATTTCGGACACTTTTCTGACATTTTTGGGACCATTTACATTTATACAGTGAACAATGCTATAAATATGCATTGATTACTGTATAAATGTGACTGGCAGTGAAGGGGTTAACCACTAGGGGGCGGGGAAGGTGTTAAATGTGTGTCCTATGAGTGTTCTAACTGTGGGGGGAGGAGGGTGACTGGGGGAGGTGACCGATTGTGTCCCTATGTACAAGGGACACAATCGATCTCCTCTCTCCCTGACAGGACGTGCAGCTCTGTGTTTACATACAGAGCTCCACGTCCCCGCTCAGTTACTGAGCAATCGCGTGTGCCCGGCGGCGATCGTTGCCGCCGGGCACTCACACGGGATCCCCGCAGAGCGGCAGGTGCGCGCACGCCGCCGGCGGCTTTAAAGGGACATCACGTCATATGACGTGATGTCAGGATAATGGAGTCGTCTGCCCGCCGTCATTTGACGGTGGGCAGATGACAAGTGGTTAAGATTGTTAAAACCAAATATGAGTGGGTTTATATGAAAATGGCTATAGGCGAGATGGCTCAGAAATGATTAGAGACTTTATATTTTATGCTTATCCAGTTACCTACCGGCTTGACAAAGGGGACGCCTCTGCGAAACGAGTTGCTGCGGTAACCATTACGTCAATTAGAGTGCCAAGAGAAATTGCACTCTACCCAGAGGTCACTACAGTCACCATTCACACAGGGAAAATCTGACAGGAGCAGGACGCTCCAGATGATGTCAGTATCCAGACGCAAAACACTCGTGAGATATCACATACGCTTGATTTTAATCTTTTTAATGTGAGTACCTGACCTTTTATGTAAAATACATTTTTATCAACGATACTACACTATGTGGGCATTCTCTCTCTTCTGAGCTATATGTCAGACTGAAGGGGTCCAAACAAGTGGATACTTGCCAGAGAGCGACACAGGGCTAATACTGTGAAGGCTTCTTACCCTTAATTGGGTACCTGGATCTGGTGAGTGAGGGACCCAATAGAGCATGAAAAGAGGGATCACAGAGTGAACACTGTCATCTGCAATATACCATATGAAGCACAAAGCACCTTTTTTTGCATGGACTGTAAAAAATAGTAGCAGTTGATTTTCACGGCACAGAGCACTTTAACTGTTCATTTATTTATTATTCATTCATCATATTTATTATTTTTATTATTAATTTTTTTTCCCCCTGAACCACCACTATGGTTACTTTGTTTACAAGTTTTTTGGTTCAATACATGGTTTGATTCACACACCATTATCAATTTACACATTGTAATTCATCAATTGAGAGGCGCCATCACCTACTATCTCATCCCCATTCAGGAGCAGGAGCACTCTCACTTGCTCAGCCGAATGACATCTAAGATCTGATGAAGGGATTTCATCCACTATACTGCCAGCTCAAGGCTATTCACTAATTTATACTGTAAAAATGCAGTACATAGATATAACAGCAAAAATGCAAAGACCAAAAGGTCTAAAGGTGTGTATACAGTTTAAATACACCTATGTGGTAGAAAATCAACGAGTGGCAAGATGAAGTTCAAATTCGGTACAAAGGGAGGGGGGGGGGGTAAGTGATGGAGCTTGATTTCCAAGACCTGTGGAAGTGTCCCGCCACCAGTAGAATTACAGGCTTACTGGAGATGGTGGACTCTGAAAAATTTAAAATTTCAAGAGTCAGACAGGCTGAATTGTTGACCAAGAGCGTAATACGGACTCTCCTCTGGCGCATGGAAACTGCAGATGGCAATGTTGCTGGGAATCACTCCGGGTTAATTTGAAAGGATTGATGGCTCATAAAAAGCGGACATTAATCCTCCGTATGGAAATACAAGATAATATGCAAAGGAGGAAAGGAAGGACCATAGTATGACACCGTAAAAAGTAAAATAAATTTAATAAAATATTGCACTTACATGATTCATGAAGTTACAGCGCATGTAAAAACAGTGGTAGCCACAATGAAATCGTCACTAATGCGTTTTGTGTTAATACATGTTATCCCTTTGATAATGTGTATTAACACGAAACGCGTCAGAGACGATTTATTTAATTCTCCGGTAAGCCTGTAATTCTACTGGTGGCGGGACACTTCCACAGGTCTTGGAAATCAAGCTCCATCACTTACCCCCCCCCTTTTGTACCGAATTTGAACTTCATCTTGCCACTCGTTGATTTTCTACCACATAGGTGTATGTGAACTGTATATACACCTTTAGACCTTTTGGTCTTTGCATTTTTGCTGTTATATCTATGTACTGCATTTTTACAGCATTTTTATTTATTTACTTTGTTTCCTCCTAGTTTCATTGTTCATAAGCGCTGCACTACCAGTTTTATATCTTTGTTTGCTATGTATTTTCATTAGCCGTGTTCAGCAGCTTGATTTATGTTTGATTTTTAGCAGTGCAGTATTTACACCATACCAATTTTTCTATTCACTAATTTATACTAGTGATCTTATCTAAATGTGAGTGTAATTTAATTGTGCTGTCTGATTTTTTCTTAAAAACTTTGTTGCACTAGGTTGCTTCCTCTCTCCTCTATGTTTAAAGGGAGTGCTTGGAACACAGGAGCAGCAGGGAGAGTCTCTTGCAATGCTGGAGTGGTTGGAACACAGAAGCCACCCAATACAGTTGGTGGTTTCCTTCAATGTACAAGGCAGCCCAGTGCAGGAATGCTGGTGTTTGCCTGGCCGCTCTTGCTCTGCACACTGGGAGTAGGCAGGCCAGTTAGGTGCAAGGAATGTTAGCACTCACATGTAGGGTCACAGAGGTGTTAAGCCTCCATGGGCACTGAGGACAAGTGCAATAGTCACCGACAATGCTGGGAAGCCCTGGGGTCTCAGCAGTTAGCATGTGCACATGCCAGGAAACATTTTAAGGTTCATATATGTGCAGCTGTGGGTTTGTGCCTGGGGTCCAGTGCGTGGCTGTTCACCGGTTTAATTACGATTCAGGTCTGCAATTTTGCCTGAATTCCTACCTGAACTAGACCTAAAGACGCACAGGACCCCTCTGCAATACAGACCTGTGTGAACCGGCTCCATTGTGAGTCAGTTACACTCACCTGTTATGCCACTTGGATGTGGTGAAAACTGCATCCAATTTGCATACATGAGAACCCAGCCTAAGACTCTAAAATTTCTGGAAACCAGTAGCCCAACACAGAGGAACTCTAGCATGTAGCATCTAAGGGCAAATTTATATGTTCATTCTAAACAGTGGTGGCTTAAAAATAACATTCTGAATAAATACATTTTCTTTAGGAATAGAATTACAACAAACTCACTACCAGAGAGTCCAGATGTCTGTACATAATATTTATCGCACCTTATGGAATCCAGTTTCAAAAACACAGCAAGTGACCTAGACAGTGCTATTTAATAACTAACCTAAGAGGGGAGAGGAAGAAGGGGAAAGAAGAAAAATGGAAAAAAAAAAAAAGGGAAAAAGACTCTGGAGTATCTGCAAATACAGCAGCTCATATGTGAGGTAATTTCCACTGGAGATAGCCACATACTGCAGATCCCTACCAGGGGGGATATCACTAGTCTCTGTCAATCTCCTCAGGCCGCTCTTCCACACTGAGAACCCCTGACTAGCCCTCACACCTGGCTAGATTTAGGTGACAGCATAAAGGATTAATATCATCTGATATTTTACCTTTCATCAATAGACTTTACACACTAGGATTCATTCCTTGTCTGAGGCCTCCCCAGCAATTCATTCTGAGTGGATACAATACACAGAGACAGGAAACTAGTGGTTACCTCAGCATCGCTCCTCAAGAACCTCAGTCCATAATCCCCCCCCTGTCAGTGTACATTACAGCCTCTCAGATTTAGTTTACCACCTGAAGGAATATATACCAGATAATTTTAAGGCTGCAGTCTTAAGAGGAAAACTTTAATTCAACAATATCTTACTTAATCTGCAATAATCGCAAGTCATTTACTATAATTCATTGCAGGGGTACCTTTAAGGTGGCGACTTAGGGAAGACCCACCACTCACCGTCGGGTGTCTGATGACAACATTTTCTGAAGATCTTAGAGCCCCCCCATCTACAGTAATGATACCCACTTATTATATTAAACAGGGACTCCACCTATAACAGATTTTGTCAGTCTTCACAGTGCAACTATAAGCCCTGGTACCCAGGTATGAACTGAGCACTAAAATATCATGCTCCCCCCAATGGTTGATTCAGGATACTTAATAATCTGCCGACCCTAATATTCACTTAGCTTTGACTCATGTGGGTGCAAATACTCTGCTACACATTCAATACATGAAAGGAAAGCGAAACAAGAAGAACAAGAATACTATTAAAACTGTAGCCGTCGAGGAATCTCTTAAAAACATGGACTCCAAATTCCAGACACATACGCTGGAAATTACCGAAAATTCTATGTCTGTCAAACAAATCGCATCTCACCTGTTAGCCATCTCACCACCCCCTTCATCAGACTCTATATCACATACAGCGCTATACTCGTCTGTTGTTAAAGAAGGAATAATATCTACAATGTCGGGTCAATTAACCCCTTCTGAGGCCCCTTCTCAAAACCCTATCTACATCCATTCTAATACTGATCGCTCCCCTGAAGCCTCCTTCAATGTTACTGACTTATTCAACAGGATATCGGAAATGCTAGATAGGGGCCTTGCCCAGAACGCTGAAAGAATCACTAAGGACATCAGGACCGACTTCCAAAGCCTTGGAAACAGGATCGAATCCATAGAACGGAAACTTGATATTAATGTCTCTGGAATCGAACAAAATACTGACCACATACAACACCTGCAAGAACAACTGGAGGCAGCCCAGGCCAGAATAGATGATTTGGAGAACAGATCAAGGAGGGATAATTTCAGGCTCAGGGGGCTACCTGAGTCCATCACAGATGTACACTCAGCTATACAGGACATCATAAAAATCCTGATCCCATCCATGCCTATTCACAAAATGGAATTAGACAGAGCACATAGATCCCTAGGCCCACCAAGAAAAGACGGCTTACCGAGAGATGTGATAGTAAAGCCTCACTATTACTCAAACCAAAGACGAGGTGATGAAAAAATCTTGTCAACAAGAAAATCTTCAATATCAAGGTGCAACAATTCAAATATTTTCAGACATATCTCCCTACACCATTCAGAAGAGGAGAGCGATGAAACCACTACTTTCTGCCCTCATGAAAAAAAACATTAAATACAAATGGGCCTTCCCATTCGCCTTAAAATTCAACTATAACGGCAGACTCCACGTAGTACACAACTTTCAAGAAGGCGAAAGACTATTACTAGACCTGAAAATTATTTCACATGAACCAGCCATGGACACTTTACCACCGCAACAAACCTCAGCTAAAAGAAATACACCCAATAGTCCAAACTCAAATCCTTTGAATAGAGTCAAACACAGGGAAGTCTGAAATAACTCTACTAAGTATCAACTGAAATGAGTCAATCTTAGCTCCGGTGGTGTCCATCCCCCATTCATATAAGTTGTTGTGTGTTTTTTTTTTCTCCCCAATAGGCCTTCTTTTAATATGAATTGTTTCTCAATTCTTGATCAAATTACTTATAATGATTTCTGGTAGAGTAAGAGTTAATATTTCCTGGCTCACTTATATAATTTATTTAGTTATTCTTGTTGTTTTTCAATATCTACTTACTCATATGGTTTTACAATTTTTATTTTTTCCTATGGTATTACAAAAGGTTTTTTTTTTTTTGGGGGGGGAGGTACTATCCCTTCAATTGTTATTTTTGGGGATCAACCCTTTGTTTCTCAAAATTTAGTTCATGAACTTTTTGATTATCGCTGACAGTCGGCGGTGAGGCCCTGAGCCTCAACCTACTTCTTGGAGCGACACTTTGTCGCCCTGACAAGTAGCAAGTTAGTCCTCTAAATGGACTACTCTAATAAATTCTGTTTGATTGAAGGAAGGAGCAAACTTCCCTTCCTTCACTCTGGGTCATGGTTTGATCTTTTGCAATACTACATCTTGCTTTGTTGTTACCATTTTTGCCTTTATTTCTATGTATCTATTCTCCCCTTCTTTCCCCCCTTTACCTCTCCTATTAAAAGACGAAAAGCCCTCCAGGCATACAAGGCGCTTCATGTGGATATAGTCCTCCTGCAGGAGACACACTTCCCAAGGCGGTACACCCCCTCATTCCTACACTCCCACTTCCCAGTATTCTACTTATCCAACGCGGAAAACAAGGCGAAAGGAGTGGCTATCTTGTTATCCAAATTTTGTAATTTTAATTTACTAAAAGAATATGGAGACCCGGAAGGCAGATTTATTTTGGTAAAAGGAACTCTTGACGAGAAGCTATACACTTTTGTCTCCTATTACGCCCCCAATAGGGGACAGAAGAAAATTTTCTCTCAGATGCTTGAAGTCCTCCATCCTCTTATGGAGGGCATCATTATTATGGGAGGAGACTCCAACCTGGCTTTCGATTCGGGCTTAGATAAATCCAAACCAAATAATAATAAACTCATAAGGCCAACCAAAATTAGCACACAAGTAGCTTGTATGCTTCATCAATCCCGATTGACCGATATTTGGAGAGAATTAAATCCGAAAACTAAAGATTACACCCACTATTCTAATCCTCACAAATCGTACTCCCGCATAGACCATATATTAATATCCAACCATCATGTCCCAGCAGCCTCTAAATCCACTATAGAGGATGTCCCCTGGTCAGACCACTCCATGGTTCTATTAGCCTTGAGAAAAGAGGACACAACTCATAAAATGTCTCACTGGACACTTAACCAGTCGATCTTAAAAGATCCCACTCTCATGGCAGAAATTGAACAATCCATAAAGGAATACTTTGAAATTAACGATACTAAAGATATATCCCCTGAAACCTTATGGGCGGCCCATAAAGCTACAGTTAGGGGAAAAATAATACAAATTGCTGCCAAATTTAGAAGACAAAAGAAATTGACCATAGAGAAATTGGAAGAGACCTACTTAGAGTTACGTAGAAAACATAAATTAGACCCTCTCAGTGTTCCCACCCACGTTCCTGATGCTGCTAGATCGGCCTTAAACCTAGCTCTGACAGCAAAATCAGAAAATGATCTAAAATGGACAGGTGCTAGGTTCTACCATTTAAAGGATAAAATAGGTCCAATGCTAGCACGTAAACTATCTCCCAGATTTAAATCGAGAACCCTCCCTAAGATAAAAATGGCAGATGGTACCCTTACCCTAAATCCTCAGCGGGTGATGGGGGCCTTCCACGACTTCTATTCCAAGCTCTACGCTAAGGATAGTAACTTTTCTTCGGACAAAATAGGTGAATATTTGAACGGCCTGAATCTTCCCAGGTTGACAAAGGTTCACAAGGAGGTGATGGAGGCACCCATTTCAGCTGAGGAAGTTATGTCAGTTATCAAAAACTTAAAATTAAACACAGCTCCTGGCCCTGATGGATTCTCAGGGTCTTACTACAAAACATTTCCTATCATTCTATCACCCTACCTAGCACGATTTTACAATCATTTGACTGAGGGCTCCCCTATAGATAAACAACTTAATTTGGCCTATATTTCGTTGATACCGAAACCCGATAAAGATCATAGCCTAGTGGAGAACTATAGACCGATATACCTCATTAATAACGACCTTAAAATACTTACTAAAATAATAGCTAATAGGATGTCTGCCTTCTTAGGTCAATACATATCCAAAGATCAAGTAGGTTTTATCACAGGGAGACAAGGCCCGGACCAGATCAGGAGAGCTATTGATCTTATCTCTTTAATGTACTTGGGGTGGTCTGGAAGCACTAGACAAAGAGGTATGCTTCTCTCACTTGATCTCCAGAAAGCCTTTGATTCAGTATCTTGGCCATTTTTGTTTTCTGTTTTGAATCGTTGGGGGTTTGGTTCTAAATTTTTAGGAATCATCTCCGCTCTCTATTCCTCCCCTGAAGCTAAAATCCGGTTACAAGGCATATTCTCGGAATCTATAAATATCCAAAGAGGCACAAGACAGGGCTGCCCCTTATCTCCCCTGATATTCGCTATTGTTATTAAATCTCTGGCCATAGCCATTCGAGATAACTTGAATATCAGGGGAGTTCATTGTAATAAAAAAGAACACAAATGCGCATTATTCGCAGATGATTTACTACTCTTCGAGACCTCTCCTATTTCCTCCCTTCCGGAAATGTTCTCCCTGCTAGACGAGTTCTCTAAAGTCTCAGGTCTCACGGTAAACGTGCCCAAATCTAGGGCCCTTAATATTTCTCTTTCAGAACCCACAGTGTCCCTCTTGAAAAACAAATATACTTTCAAATGGGACTCTATGTCTACTAACTATTTAGGTATCAACCTGACCCCAAATTTCCAGAATTTATACTTAGCCAATTACCCTCCTATGTATAGGAAACTCGAGAAGGACCTTACCGAATGGGGAGCGCAGAAAATAGGCTGGATCGGCAGAATTAATTCTACCAAGATGACTCTCCTCCCGAAACTTCTATATCTTTTTCGATCCCTTCCGATCCCGATAATAAAAAGCCATCTAAAATCCTTTCAAGGTAAAATCACCAAGTTTATCTGGAACAAAAAGGGACCTCGTCTTCCCTCTCGTAATCTGTTTAACTTACCTGAACAGGGAGGCCTAGGAGTGCCAAACTTGTTATGGTACTATCAATCTGCGAGGTTAGCGCAATTATCGGAGGTTTACCTTAAAAATGATCGCCCAGATTGGATAGAAATAGAAGAACAGGCTTCCCCATTGTCCACAATTGAAGAACTCATGTGGCGCACTCCTAAAAGTAGACCTCCTATACTATCCCCCACCCTATCACAAGCATTGGTATTATGGGATTCACTTAAAAACAATCCACTCTTAATTTCTAGAGGCAAACCTTTGTCAAGTATCTTTCTCGACCCATCTTTCTGCCCCAAAACGGAAGTGGACTCCTTCAAATGGTGGCTTGATAGGGGGGTGTACCGCATTGGACATTTCTTTCAACATACAGGTCCTCTTCCTGAGCAATTCCTTATAGACAATCTTTGCCCCCCCCCCTCTGAAAGATCCAGATTACACCAAATACATACCTTTGCTCAGAAACTTTGGAACGATAAAGCAATTTCTGGCCTTTTGACCCCATATGAACACAAATGCGAACAAGCTCAGAGTAGGAAAGGTAACATCTCTATCATCTACAAATCTCTTGCATCAAATAACATAAAATTACCTCATATGCTAGCTTGGGAAAGAGAGCTTCAAGAGGACTGGGACTTGGTGGACTGGCAAAAAAACGACTCTAGATCTCTCAAAGGTTTTAAGAGTCCATCCCTCATTGAAGCTAATATAAAAATTTTCACTAGATGGTACTTAGTCCCATCTATCCGTCATCCTCACTGGTATGCTTTAGAGGTTGTCAAGGAATAGGCACCATGATCCATACTTGGTGGGAGTGCCCTAGGATACGGGGATTCTGGAACAGGGTATTCCAGATTATCAGGAGAGTTACCGGTTGTAACCTCCATCAATCTCCTGCAATAGCCTATCCTCTCCACAGTCCGGTATGATTTATTCCTTACATATATTTTAGTTTTATGATCTCAGCTTATAATAAAAGTTTTATAAATTGCTTAGTAAACAGGGAATTTTAGCTCTAAAATGTTGTCGCCACCTCTACTGATTCCCATCCCTCCTGATTATACACGTTTACATTCCCATGTTAAACTTACCAGGTATATAGTTGGGACATTGGGGGGGGGGGGGGAGGAGGGGAAATCTAGTTAAGAAAATTAATCTATTGTTTACTACTATAATTGTCAACACAATGTTTCCTTATGCATTTATTGTATTACGTTTATTACTCTGTATGCTCTTTATTTTATTATAATAAACTTAAATTTAAATGAAAAAAAAAAAAGAATTACAACAAACTATGTTTCTTTTATTGTAACAGAATTAACATTGATTTTTAGGTTGCAATTGGATAATAAACCATTAAAAACATTTACATAAGCAGTAAAACATGAATAATCTCAATTAAAAAAAATCATATTTTACTAAAACAAATTACAGAAAAAATTGTGCTAAGACTTATTCATACCAAAATTATATTGGGAATTTTTATATTACATTCACATACATACATGTTCACACAAGCCACATGCTGAAATGATCCATTTTATAGCTCTCAACCAAACTGTCAAACCATCCAATGGCTGGCTGATGTCAAACCATCCAATTGACTGATCATATGTGCAGCATCATGGCAGTTGAAGATAAAAAAAAGCTTCCTTGGCTGAAAAATATAGGAGGGTTTACTTCCACTTTAAAGTAAGCTTTTCCTGAGGGCAATATGCCATTATGGTGACCTAAGATAATAAGTCAATGACCTGGAACAAGCCTATAAAAGTTTTTTTTGGAGGGATGTAATTAGAAGACATAAATGAAAATATATTAATAGAGCACTGCATGAGGATGTAGGTAAATAATTAGATCTGTTGATATTCTAGTCAAAATGCTGCTCTTTAGAGTTGATGGGTCTGAAGAGAAAGTCCTCAGAATGAGGATTGATTAAATTAATTAATTGATTAAATTAAATTTGGTAATAAAAAAATAAATAATTGGTATATAAAATGGTAATAAAAAATAAAAATAAATTATTTGTCATGAGAGTAAAATCATTAGCCAATGCAGTTTGGGGGCTTAACCAATCATCCTTTATTATTATTATTTTTGAAGACAAATTAAACTTTTTTTTACACTACAGGGTAGTGTTTTACACGGTTCCATTGAAAAAGGTGCACATATCCTACACTAACATGCTGAAATTGTTTAATTTCGCAAATTTCACAGTAACAATTATTTAGAATTTTTATACTAAATTTAAAATGTTACGTAGTAACAGAGCTAGCAGTGGATCCGGGCACTACAAATACTTTTCCATCTTGAATTTAAAATGTTGCATTTGTTTGTTTGAGAAACTGTATGTTACCCTTAAAATCCAATTCTAAAAAAAATATATATATATTTATTTCACTTAATTTAAATATTTTACCTTTAAACCAAGATTAAATTACTAATTTATATTTATATTTGTTTAAATTACTATTTTCTATTTATATATGTGAATGTCACAGTATATATATTTAACTTATTGGTACTGATTCACTAAAGGAAATACATACTTTACTTAGCTCAGTAAAGATGTATTAATTTTGTTCAAATATGTGCAAAGGAAATGTGCATTTTTTTAAATTGCACTAGACTAGGTGAAAAATGTAATCCTTTGGTAAGTCACCCCCAGTATACATTTTTACATTCATTTTTTAATTTAAATAGAATAACAAATCAAATCATTTTCCGTTGGAGCCCAGAATGCTAATCTTTGAAACAAAATAAACAATTTGTATAAAATTAAATAGTATGTAAATATTTGATAAAAATCCAAATTCAAGATATTCACATAAGTAATCAATATAACAAATACATATTTAAAAATTATCCTTTTATACATTCATTTTTCACCCCCAAAAAACTATGATAAGTTACAAATATGAACATATATATATTTTATATAAAATTAAAGCACCACCAATTGTGCTATAACAATATATGAGTAAAAGCACAATGATTAACCATCAACGTGTGAAAAATAGTAGTGCAATTAGAACATTTTGTTTAACTTATGATATTTTCCCTTCACCAGTATAACTGTTATTAATAATTAAACATGTTCTGGTAAGCTTGTACATTATCAGCAGAGGAAAATATGTAGGTGGTTGAAAAAATAAGAAAAAAAGATAAATTATTTTAATTTGTGCCTGAGCTATGTTTGGCAAACATGGTGATTGAAAAGGTAGTAGGTGCATCACAGATGTTTTAGACCAGTGTCCTAGATGTTTTATGACAATATCTAACCATATAAAGAATGGTATTATGTTCCAACTTGAATTAGTAGGAAATTGTGGTAAGTGTAAGAACCTGTGTTATCATACCCAACCTGATCAATGTCAATGATTTTCAAGTGTCTAGATACATAATATACATATTTTATTACAAGCATGTTCAGGATTCCAGTGCAAAAAAAAGAAAACTGCTTTATAGCAACCAATTAGTAAAGATATTTTACTGGTTTGGCTTCATTAGCTTTAAAGCTGACCTCCAGGCAGAAATTTGTAAACACAATTTAATCTGATTTATTATTCGTTAAACATAATTACATACAAGGAAGCATTTATGAGTATTCTGAGGCTTCTTCTGTTGGTTCAACAGTACAATGATTTATCTGCAAAAAATTTCACTTCCTAGGGAAACAAATGGTCCTGCTTTGTCCCTCTCACTCCTCTAGCAGCATGCATGAGAAATCCAGCTTCCCAGTTCCATTTAACTTTAAAAGATAAAGGCACATTCCATTCATTTTAGGACATTTACCATGTCAAATTACATTAAGTGGTGGCCATACACACCACAACTTATTTTCTGATTAAATATTCAACACATGGTCTACAACCCATTTGATCGATATACCACACATGGAGAAATGGATTTCGATCAATATGATCGTAACTTAATTTTGCAGCTCTTTTTCCACCATGTGATATCATAAACTCATTGGTTAAAATACAATTATATTCATGAATGAAGTATCTTGGTGGTGCCAGTCAATGCAAAACGATCAATAATATTCCACACTGGCTGATCAACTGAATTTGATTGAATGTAATCTAATCGGATTTAAGGATTAATCAAGCAAAAGGGAAGTCATGTTTATTCAATTGTTTGCAGATTCAATAGCTTTAATCGAATCACACATCGTAATCAGATATATAAATCTAGTATGTATGGCCACCATATGGGCTCTTCACTACACTGTAGACACTTCAAAGACCTGGCAGAGATGTCTGGACCATCAGACTGGCTTAATAGACCTAAAAATTCACTGGCATTTAAAACCGTTCAACTGTGAATTTAGATGTATGTTTGTTATGCTTGAAGTTCAGCTTCAAACACATTGTGAGTAGGGCCAGCCATACACGGTGCAAATTTCTTTCATGCAACCAGGAAATACATTTTCATGGTTCCCCCATCAACGCAGAAGGTGCTGACAGGGGAATCCCTCCTGCAGAGCAATTGGCAGCTCCTGGCGCTGGGGAAGGGGGGCGGTGAGTGATATTAGCCACTAGCAATAATCGTAAGAGAATCCAGCAGAGTGTTTGTATCCAAGTTGATCGATTGATCAACTTGGTACATTCAGCCTGCCCATTAACGATTCAAACTGTGTATGGCCAGCCTTACTAAACTTTTAACGGTTATCTTAGCCCCACTCTGATAAGCATGAAAAAATTGCTTTTTGGTGGGCCTATTGTTCTAAACTTCACACAAAAACTGTTTATTTTATGTGCACTGGTTTTAATGCACAATATTGAAATTTAGAAAACTGATAAAGAACTCCAGGCACAATAGAGTAGCTTATTAAAGTTGTAGTAATCTTTGCTTTATGACTTGTACCTACAGGTTAGCCTATAATAAATCTTACCTGTAGATACAGTGAATATCTCCTAAACTTGTACCATTTAGGAGATATTCTCATTTTTAGGGTCCGGTGACGTTACGGACACACTGCGCTTTCAATGGGCGGCACACTGAAGTATGCTGTTCATTAAATGGGAGTTCCATGCTTTTTTACTGTTTATTAAAAGTCAGCAGCTACAAAAAGTGTTGCTGCTGGTTTTTAATGAACAGACACTCACCTGCTCCACAGTCCAGCGACGGCCCGGCTGGAGTTCTGCTCCTCCCCCCCCTCTCCGGGCCTGCGTCTTCGTTCTAAGTGTGGGCACCTGGCCGTGACAGCTTTCGGCTTCACGGCTGGGCACTCACTGCGAAAGCACGATCGGCGCCTACAGGGAGGGGACACTGTAGGCGATATGACATATCGCCTAGGCAGTCCCTGGGCGGAAGGAGGAAGTGGGACAGGAAGTCCCACTCCTCCTGTAGCCCCCCCCCCAAAAAAAAATACATGGGCAAGGAGTGGATTAAGCAGAAGTTCCACTTTTGTGTGGAACTCCGCTTTAAGAACACTATGCCATGACTGTGACTTCCATGTGCAGGCGTGGAAGTGATGTAATGACGGCCTGGCCATTCAAATGGCCGGAGAGCATGAACCTAGAATGAAGACGGAAGTGCTGACAGCGTTGACAGCGTGCCGATAGAGGGCTTTGTTTTAATGGAAGTATGTGCATACTAGCACATTATGTTTTAAATCTCCTGGGGGCCCAATTATTTTTTATTTTATATTAGGTCTTTACTACTACTTTAAAAGAAAAAGAAAAGAAAATCAGCTCCAGACAAAACCAAAGTCAAACGTTTCTCCCACAGTATATTTTTTTTCTACCATGAAATTTGCTCAGTCTGATAGCCAGCATCATTCAACCCACTTTCTGTCACCCTGGACTCACCCCAGCCTGTGATTGGACAGTGAAAAAAAGAACAGTACATCAACTGATTTGTTTATTATGCTGCTTCTTTCTCCCAACCTCTAGCCCTGCTATAAAGGGATGAGAAGATGCTGATACAAAGTAAAAATCTTGTACAGTACTTGGCTCCCTTGGCCTGAAATAGATATTAAATGATGCATTATTAAATACAGAGTTACATTCATTTGTGTCTTTTACATCTGTCTGGAGTTCAGCTTTATAACAGCCTTTAGCTGTTGAATTTAATCTCACCAGAATTATGCTAAACCAAGCACATTTTATTGATAGCATTCAAATGACTGTCCTGGGTTTGAGGAGAGGCCTGTCTTCTTACTTTCTCAGCACAGGCTTCCTTCAAAGTGTAATGACTTAAAGGAACCAATAATATCAGCAAAGTAAGACGTTTAGAGCCGATTAGTTTATAAAAAGCTAGCAATAAATCTTGTAAAGTCTTGTCAGTAAAATGTTAGCCTCTAAGCATAAGTATTTTCCAGTAGGTCGATTCTAAACGACACATGATTTGAGACTTATTACCATTTATTTTTAGATTTATTTTATCCCCCTTTTTAAGCGCCAAATTTGCTCTCAGCACAACATACGAAGAATTCTTGGGATTTTTGTATGAGCCGGCAACAATATGATTTCTGCTGGGCATTGTTTTCAGTTCAATGTCGGGAATATGTTTATCTAGTAGTGTATAAATCTGAATGTCAATCAGATAAACGCTGTCAGTCTTGATGCAGACTGTGGAGTTATCGCACCGTTTCAGTTGTTCAAGGCAATTTGTCATGTTCCATTCCCAGTCATCTGACGATTTGTCTGTTAAGCAAACATAAGAAAAGAGAGAAAAGAAAAACACAGTTAAAGCGTTTTTTACCAATCTTAGGCCTCGTACACACGAGGCAATAGATTTGTTCAAATCTGTCCGTCCGACAGATTTGAACAAATCTGTCTGCTGGGATTTTGGTTTGCTCGCGTGTACACCAAAATCCCCGCCAGCAGAGAGCGCGCTGACGTGTCGGTGACGTGGCGGTGACGTTGACGCCGCCACGTCACCGCACCAGGAAGTAAAACACTTCCGCGCATGCGCCGAATCCATTCGGCGGCGGTGCGGGACGACATGTCTGCTGGTAAGTGTAACCAGCAGACATGTCGGGCGGGCGGATTCCCACCCGATAGATTTCAAAGCATGCTTTGAAATCTGTCGGGTGGCCAAATCCGTCGGCTCGGCCGTACACACGATCAAATCTGTCTGCTGAAACGGTCCAGCGGACCGTTTCCAGCGGACAGATTTGATCGTGTGTACGAGGCCTGAAAGTATCAGGGGCTGTATAAGGAATCTGTTTGACATATGCTATTTAAAATTATGCATATCTAAACCCACAAACAAAATCTGAAAATATTGCAGCTTGACAACTTTTACAGTATCTCACAAAAGTGAGACTTTCCACCGCTTAGATGATGTTGGAAAGCTTACTGAGGAGAAACAGGAAGTGAGAAATTCAAACAAAAAAAACATTTAGAGGGGAAATCGAAGGAAAGGTAAGTGAACCAACAATGCACTAGCTTAAAGGAACCTATTTAGAAAATAAAATGATGTAAAATAATGATGACCACACAAAATATTGACACTGAGCCCAATTTTGACATTTTCACTTAGGGGTGTGCTCACTTTTTTGCCAGCGGTTTAGACATTAATTAATTAATTAATTAATTAATTAGTGTGTTGACTTATTTTGAGGGTACAACGAATTTACACATTTATACAAGCTGTACACTCACTTATTTACATTGTAGCAAAGTGTAATTTCTTCAGTGTTGTCACATGAAAAAATATAATAAAATATTTACAAAAATGTGAGGGGTGTACTCACTTTTGTGAGATACTGTATATTTGATGGCTGAATATTTTTTTCAGGCTATGTACCTTTCCTGCAAGTACAGAAAATTACCTGTTGATCCTGCCAAAATCCAGGCCAATAAGTCTATAAATGCTCTTTTAGGCCTCGTACACACGAGGGGATATGTCCGCTGAAAACGGTCCGATGGACCGTTTCAGCAGACATCTCCGCTCGTGTGTATGGGCTAGCGGACAGATTTCTCCACCCGACAGATTTCAAAGCAAGCTTTGAAATCTATCCGGTGGAATCTGTCCGCCCGACATGTCTGCTGGTTAGTACACTTACCAGCAGACATGTCGTCCCCCACCGCCGCCGCGCCGCCGCCGAATGGATTCGGCGCATGCGCGGAAGTGTTTAACTTCCTGGTGCGGTGACGTGGCGGCGTCAACGTCACCGCCGCGTCACCGCGCCGTCCGGCGGCGGGGAATTTGATCCGATGGTGTGTACACGCCATCGGATCAAACTCCCGATCGGACATATCCGATGGAAATGGTCCGCGGACCGTTTTCATCGGATATGTCCGATCGTGTGTACGAGGCCTTAGACCCATAACTCATGGCATTGCATAGATTAATATTACCATTTATTTTCAGTTATCAAAACAGCAGTCTATAAGCACTTTTCTACTGTTAATAAAATATTTTCTGTCTGCTATAATGTTGAAAATTAGCAAACATTTCAATATATCAATATTAATCAGTGCAGGGCTAAATGTTTATTATTTAAACCATTCTAATTGTGCATTATTAACTAAATATATCCTGTCCTAATGTAATACATTTAAAGCATCCTGGAAAAATGGTCAAACATTCCCATAGACACAGTCCTAAACCTTGTGGACAGCCTTCCCAGAACAGTTGAAGCTGTTACAGCTGAAAAAAGTAGGCCAAATCAATATTAAACTCTACAGACTAATACTGGGATGCCATAAAAGCTCATGTGCGTCCAAAGTGCATGTTTCTTCCGTTATTTTATTGATTTATTTATTAAAATTCTTAAAAGTACAAAATAGTACAAACGCAGTCAGTTACCCGTAGGCCTCGATGCGCCAAGAACAACAATACAGCAACAACCAAAAAGACACACAGGCAGCGGAACAAATCAATTTTTAAAATGGTTAGCAGATCAAAAGAAAAAAAACTATAAACCTATGTGATTCCATAGGCTCGACTAAAAAGCTCAGTTTTTAGAAGCTTCCTGAACTTAAAAAGATCATTCTCAAGCCTTAATTTTAGAGGCAGGGAGTTCCAAAACACTTCTCCCTGAACCGCACTCGTCCTCCCTCCGCATGTTTTCTTTCAAAATTTAGGGATCATCAAAGTTTCTGATTTAGCCGACCTTAAGGTACATATTTGGTGAATTTATCCTGCAGGTACACTGGCCCCTTGCCATGGGTAGCCCTGTGCACCATGCAACCAGTCTTAAACAGAACCCGTTCCTTCACGGGTAGCCAATGCAGGGCTCTCAGCGATGGTGTGATGTGGTCACGACAACCAACACCCGTGAGTAGCCTTGCAGCGGCGTTCTGGATAAGCTGCAATTTGTGCATGATGTTATTAGGTAGACCCAGGTACAAAGCGTTACAATAATCTAATCGACTTCCAATAATGGCATTAACCATAGAGATCTTGTGCGATTCTTCAATGAAGCGAAAAGTCGACCTCAGGAGTTTCAGGTGGAAATAACAAGAACTCACCACCTGGTTTACCTGTGGTCGCAGCGTTAGTCTATCGTCCAAGATGATACCCAAATCCCTGACCTGGGTGACTGGTACTGGGACCGATGAAAACGAGTCTGGCCAAGTAGGGAAAGTAGGGAAACCGCCCGCCCATGACTGATTGCATAAGACCATGCACTCAGTTTTGGAGCCATTAAGCATAAGATAATTGGCCCCCATCCAGGCTTGAATTTCTTCCAGGCAGGTGGCCAGAGTTATCTGTGCCCCCCCATCCTTAGGCAGAGGAATGTACAGCTGGGTGTCGTCAGCATAGACATGAAAAGATAGGTTGTGGCGGCAGATGATATACAGCAGAGGCCTCATATAAATGTTAAACAGGATCGGCGATAAGGCCGATCCTTGAGGGACTCCACAGGACAGGGGACTATCAGAAGAGGAGTGCAGTCCCAGCCTTACTCTCTGAACCCTGTCCAGCAGAAATGAGGTCATCCATGCCAATGCTGTATCAATGCCTGCCACAGTCCCTAAACGATCAAGTAGTCTAGAATGATTGATGGTATCAAATGCTGCTGACAGATCCAGCATTACCAAGGCCGAAGCCTCATTTCTGTCCAGGGCCCAGAGGAGATCATCATGTACTTTGGTCAAGGCGGTTTCAGTACCTCTTCCTGGTCGGAATCCAGATTGGAAATCATCCAAAATGGAATTGGACTCGAGATGGGGCTGAATTTGCCACACTGCGGCTCGTTCTATAATTTTTGCCAAAAATGGTAGAGTTGAAATAGGACGATTATTGCTCAACACGGAGCGTGCCAGGTTAACTTTCTTCAGCAGGGGGATAATCACAGCCCGCTTCAGAATACCCGGCACTGTTCCGGTGGAGAAAGAAGTATTTACAATGTCGGCAATAAAGGGGGCCAATGTCTCTGCAGCGTCCTTCACCAGTTGCGCAATGCAAGGATCAAATGATGAGTACGAGGCTCTAAGAGACTTAAGAATGTTCAAAATATCTAAAGTAGAGACATCCACAAAACTAGAGAATCTTGTTCCTTCATAAAAGGGACAAGATTCCTCGAAATCTACTACTTTAACCACTTTAGCCCCGGACCATATTGCTGTCCAAAGACCAGAGCACTTTTTGCGATTCGGCACTGCGTCGCTTTAACTGACAATTGCGCGGTCGTGCGACGTGGCTCCCAAACAAAATTGGCGTCCTTTTTTTCCCACAAATAGAGCTTTCTTTTGGTGGTATTTGATCATCTCTGCGGTTTTTATTTTTTGCGCTATAAACAAAAACAGAGCAACTATTTTGAAAAAAATGCAATATTTTTTACTTTTTTCTATAATAAATATCCCCCAAAAATATATAAAAAAAAAATTTTTTTCCTCAGTTTAGGCCGATACGTATTATTCTACATATTTTTCGTAAAAAAAAATCGCGATTAGTGTTTATTGATTGGTTTGCGCAAAAGTTATAGCGTTTACAAAATAGGGGGTAGTTTTATGGCATTTTTATTATTATTATTTTTTTTACTAGTAATGGCGGCGATCAGCGTTTTTTTTCGGTACTGCGATATTATGGCGGACACTTCGGACACTTTTGACACATTTTTGGGACCATTGGCATTTTTTTTAGCGATCAATGCTATAAAAATGCATTGGATTACTATAAAAATGCCATTGGCAGTGAAGGGGTTAACACTAGGGGGCGGGGAAGGGGTTAAGTGTGTTCCTATTTGTGTTCTAACTGTATGGGGGGGTGGACTTACTAGGGGGAATCACTGATCTTCTGTTCATACATTGTATGAACAGAAAATCAGCGTTTCCCCCGCTGACAGGAACGAGCGCTGTGTGTTTTCACACGCAGCTCCCGTTCCCCGCTCTGTAACCAGCGATCGCGTGTGCCCGGCGGCGATCGTGCCCGCCGGGCACAAGCACGGGACTCGGGGGTGAGCGGGGGGCGCGCGCGCGGGCCGCCGGCGGCGCGCACGCACCCCCTAGTGGCCGCGAAAGGCGCGACGTAGAGCTACGGGCTCTCGCGCAGCAGTGCCGACCTGCCGCCGTATTACTGCGGCGGCTGGTCGGCAAGTGGTTAATATTATTCCTTATAATTTCTATCTTTTCATTCAAATAGTTTGATAAAATATTACAGAACTCTGGTGAAGCTTCTTCTTCCGGCTGTCTACATGCTGGATTAGCTAAATTTTTAGCAACTCTAAAGAGTTCAACTGCTGCGTTTTTAGCATTGGCAATTTTTTCAGAAAAAAAATGCTTTTTGGCGATTTTTATCCCAAGTTTATAACTCCTCAGAGCTGCGGTATATACCTCATTGGAGGCGGGCGCCGGATTTTTTCTCCACGACTTCTCCGCTGCTCTGCATTTCCATTTTAAACTTCTGGTCACCTGGGTAAACCAGAGGGGATTATTGTTTGCTTGCCTAATGCAATGATTTCTCTTTAGGGGGGCTAAATAATCAAGCGCTTTTGTAATAGCCATATTAAAAAAATCTATTTTCTCAGCTGCGAGCTTAGTAGACTCAAAAGATGCCTTGTCAATATTCCCCAAAAAGTGGTTACTAAAAGCCTTAATAGATATATTAGTAAGATTTCTCGAAAATGTTGGAATACTGTTCCTATTAGGAACATGAGGTGACTTTTTGAGAAATTTATAGCTGTGATCAAATAATATTAATTTGTGATCACTCCATATAATCTCTTTCGGGGGATGTACTTTCTCTATACATCGTGACTGGAAAAGCCAGTCCAGGGTGTGGCCCGCTTTATGGGTAGCCCCTATGACATCTTGGCTATAGCCAATGGAGTTTGCAAATGCAATCAACTGCTGGGCTTCCAAATTATTTGCATCGTCAGCCCAGCAATTGAAATCTCCCAAGACTATAGATTGGGCATATCGCAGGCATTGGGTCGTTAGGAGTTCGCACATCTCCTCCCCAAACCTAGCTTTTTCCTATGGTTACTTCAGGGCTCAAGTTGCACTGTAGGAAAAGTGTCTCCATAGACGCATAGGAATCCTGCGTGCAAGTTTTTATAATTTTCAACATAGCCTTGTATATGCAGGCAGTTCCTTCACCTCTCCCCGAGCTACGGTCACAAGATAATAGCTTATACCCAGGCGGGACCAATTCGTCCAGTCTGGGCGGGGAAGCAGGAGAGAACCAGGTTTCCGTGATTAGCAGGTAATCTAAATCGTACTCTAATAAGGTGTCATAAATGGCTGTCGCGTTTTTTACCGCAGACCGCGCATTAAGAAATCCTCCTTTTATTGTAGAATTAATTTTTTTATGGGCTAGGGTTTTTTCATCTATCAAAGTATCTGCATTAGCAACTTTTGGTGCTGACAAGATTTTCTCAGCTATAAGATTAAAATTAAAATCAAGCAAATTATATTTATTCAATTTCATCAAGGTTCTAACGGGAACATGTCCTTCCATATTAAAAGTTTTTAATTGGACAGAAGAGTACACAGTTCTATTCTGACTTTGAGGAATATCATGGATGTTGAATATCAAACTTTAATCAATGCATCAATAAATATTCAATCAAAGCCATTAACTCCTGTGCAAATTCACCCTTGATATATTCTTCCATCGCACCCTCCTACAAAAAAAGTGCTCACTTGCTGGCAGGCAATAGAAGTAGATACAGTGACTGCATGGATACAGTCACATATTACAATTCTGACATGCGGCTGGACTAGGTGCATGGATCTGAACACACAGTGTTCCAGTTGGCTGCCAAAATTTTGACATGCAACTGTCCATGCAGCCACTATATCTGCATCCACTTGTATGGACCGTGTTTGCTCCGCAGTGGATGCAGCACACAGCAGTTCTGAAAAGGCAAACATACATCTTACGGATAGAGAAAGGTCAAGCAGGGCTTTTCCCACTAAAAGGATTATAATAGAACACCGCTTATGATCTTATTGATTAGTATTATTATTTTATTGTTTTGTGTTTTATAGCACTTGAGTGCTGATTAGCTTTTAGTTGTTAGCACAGAAGTCTTTATCTATGATAAAACATTTTAGTAGATTACAGGCCACACACAGGTGTTATGAAATATACACATAAACTAACACTCACAAAGTGAATGCCCTTCACTGCTCTGTGTAAATATTGTGGGAAAAATGCCAAGGTCCTTAATAGCTATTATATTACAAGTAGTACAAATGATGTGTAAAATTATATTAGAATTAATTGGGTCTAAATGTATTGGACTTTCATGCTAAGATAACTCATTATTCCTAAAAAGATGACTGTAAAATAATGCAATGTACAGATCATCTGAAAGAAGGAAAAACATTTGTAATGCCTTGCACACACGGACGGAATTTTTTCATTGGATATTCCGACCGTGTGTGTGCCCCATCTAAGTTTTTCCATCGGAAATTCAGACGGAATTAGAAAGAGAACATGTTCTCTTTTATTCCGGAATCGGAAATTCCATCTGTCTGTTTTTCTCAGCTCGTCGTAATATTGTACATCACCGCATTTTGGACGATCGGAATTTGGTGTGACAGTGTGTATGTAAGACAGCTTGAACACGGAATTTCATCTGAAAAATCTGTCGGAGTTTATCCCGACGGAAATTCAGATCATGTGTACAGGGCATAAATGCAATGCATATACTGTATGTATATTGTTTTTCATAAGGAAGAAATATATTAAAAACCCTGTCAGATTTTTATTGCGGTCTGTATCCCTAGTGGGAATGTTCAGCCTCTCTGTTTGTCTTGGTGACCATTGTCAAGCAAGTAATGGGAAGTCCAATGTTGTGGTTCTCACATTACCAGGAGAAAAGTGGAAGCATTGTGCCTGTAAAGTTATCTTATTGCTATTGCCATCTTAATCACTTTAGCCCCGGAAAGTTTACCTCCCTTCATGACCAGGCCATTTTTTGCAATATGGCACTGCATTACTTTAACTGATAATTGCGCAGTCGTGCAACACTGTACCCAAAGTTTGTCCCTTTTTTTTCACAAGTAGAGTTTTCTTTTGGTGGCATTTAATCACCTTTGCGGCTTTTATTTATTTTTTAATAAAAAATACTGACAATTTTGAAAATAAAAACAAAAGACTTTCTGCTACAAAACCCATCCAATAAAAAAAAAAAAAAAAAAAAATCGAATTTCTTCATCAATTTAGGCGATATTGGGGCATGAGTTCCATGAGGTACGAATTACAAAGGAGATATCACTGGAAGAGGCAGCAGAGGAGCCGGAAACTGTGCGTCTGTTTTAACCATACACATACGCGGCATCCATTCAAAGATATTGGTCTACTTCCTGGAGCTGAAGATCTCAGCCACCTGATCTGCGAGAGACGCTGCATTCCTCCAACGAATTAATCAGCTGTACATCTACTAAGCCTGTTTGACTCCCCTGAGAGGGACAGTCACAGGCTTTTTGGTAAGCCTTGAATCCTGCTGGTGTCAGGTCACTTTTTGTTTCTACTGGTTTGAAGAATGTTTTAGTAGTAATTTGTCTAAAAACTGAATAGTTTTGTCGCTAATTGTATAAGTCAGTTTAATGTTCAATTGGTTCTCATTCAACTTGTCAAAAAATTGTGTCAAAGTGGTTTCATCGCCTTTCTATGCAGTCATCAATGTACCTCCTGTATAGTACCAATTGTTCAGGTACATTTGCATAGATAGCTTCCTCTTCCCACTCTGACATAAATACATTAGCCACACTTGGTGCATACTTCGCACCCATCCCTATTCCGTTCAGCTGTCTGTAATAGTCGGAATTGTGCCAGAAATTGTGCTAGAGACCAAAAGCCAAACATCTCAAGACAAAACGCTTCTGCTTAGAAATAAGTTGGCTGAATTTATTCAAAGCCCACTTGGAGGCCTTTATGGATTCTTCATGGTTGATGACTGTATATAATGATGCCACATCCGCTGTGGCTATCAAATACCTATGTGGTGTGTTGATTACTACAGTATCAAGAATCTGAATGAGATGTTTAGTATCTCTCAATTTTTTGACAAGTTGAATGAGATCCAAAAGAAAATTAAACTGACTTATACAACTAGCAACAAAACTATTCAGTTTTTAGACTTGGAAATTACACTGGGGGCACATCAAATTACTACTAAAACATACCGTACTTCAAACCAGTAGAAAGAAATAGCTATATCCCAGTGGATAGTTGCCACTTTAATCCTTGGTTGATTAACATACCCAAAGGACAAATGATGAGGCTCTGGAGAAATTGCACAGATTCCCAGGTATTCTTAGAACAAGCAAAAGTGATCGGCACCAAATTTGTCAACAAGGGCTATAATGAAGATTTTATACAAGCCCAAATTAAGAAAGTTCATGAAATTCCAAGGGATAATCTTATACAGGATAAAGAGAAGAAGAGCAGATTGGAACAGGAACTCCCTAATATTCTGAACTATAGTGTTCAGCATAGACAAATATAATCTATCTTCAGGAAACACTGGCCTATCCTGAAAGCAGACAGGCAGCTACAAAGTATATTGCCCAGTCTTCCCAGGGTGATTTACAGGAGAGCTCCTACATTGAGGGATTTGGTGGCAAAAAATGTCCCAGCAGTGTTACTCTTGCAAAAAAACTATTTTCAATGAACAGAAATGTTCTAAATGTATATCCAATGTCACCCAAAAAGAATATGAAATAAAAGATCTCATAACATGCAGGACAGAGGGTGTGGTGTATGTCCTGCAGTGCTCCTGCTCATTACAATACATAGGGTGCACAAAAAGACCCCTATGAAAAGGCATAAGGGAATATGTGCAAAACATAGAAAAGGGCTTAAGTAAGCATAATGTCTTACGTCATTTTGCACTGTGTCATAATAAAAATATGAAAGAAATGAAGTTTTGGGCTATAGACAAGTATACACCTCACTGGAGGGGAAGCCACAAAGTCTGAGAATTAAATAAGAGTGAATCCAGATGGATACATGAAATGGGGTCATTGGCGCCCAATGGCCTCAACATAGAATTTGATTTAAATTGATTCATATCGGATTATTAATCATGTGTTTTTTACAATTTTTAAAATAATATTTTATACAGTTTGTATTTATTTATTAATTTTCGGCTGGTTAAATACATATTTTAATATACTTTTAATATGTTATTTATGGTTGTTTGTATATAGGGAATCATATGTATATGTTGTGTCCAGTATATCGGATTATTTCCTCTGATTGTATCTTTTATGGCCACTAGAGGCAGCAACACCTCCTTTTAGTATATAAGGATCATAGGACACCAAGTTCCTCTTTTGTATATTGATCCTTTATACTGGATTTTTTATTGATTTTATATATTGAATTTAATATACCTGTAGGATTATTAAAGCCTGTTTATGTATATGTGTTATAATATGTACAGCCTTTTGAGAAGTTTGTCAGCAATGATGTGATACAAGGCCCCTCCGTTTTTTCCGTAATTTTCGACATACAGCTGGCCAGATAAAAGCTCAGCTGTTTGTGTCACAAGGTAACCCATGACTAAGTCACGTGACGAGTGATGTAACGCGTGGGGGAGGAGCCTGGGTGACGTGTTTGACGGAGTTTCGGCGGTGTCGAATCCGTATGAGTAGTTTGTTACACTGAGCGGCATCAGAGGCTGGTTTTGTGTCCATTTTGTTCAGGGATTCGTGAGTGCAAACATATCGTGTAGTCCTTGTTCGCCCTTTCTTGTTACAATACTGCACCATGAGTATCCTCTCTTTCTTTTTTCCCTCATGATCTGTGTCTTTTTGAAGCAACAAGTGTCAGCCTCAGACTGTGACAGGAAGCGCTGGGAAGGTCCCAGCATATTATAGGATTTCCCACCATTGTTTCAGTCAAAAGCACGGACTGTGAATAGTCATTCTTGCTGTTTATTTGTGGTTTTTTTTGTCACTATTCACTTCTATTTGGTACTGTATATTTTTTTTTTTGGTACCTCATCATTATTTGTGTGTGATATATTTGGTATCATTGCATCTTTTTACACGCTGTTCACTGTACAACAGACATGGTTGATATTATTGCATTAATACTTTTCATTGACCTTTAATAGTAACTTACTTATTCCAAAGGGATTTCAAATGTCTTGTCAGCTGCTCGTTTGTCAGCCAAAAATTATTTATTGTACACGGTAGTGCATTAGACAGTTCATTTAAATGAATGGCGCACTGCAGCAGACTGAACTGGTGTAAATGGGCCCTATATTGACCCCAGTGAGTCCCTGAACCATAAGAGGCATGCAGCCAGAAATTGTCTGAAGTACCCTTTTCACACAACTGACAGTCCTCGGTCACATGAATTCTAATGGTGCGTACATGCGAACGGATTTTCTGTTGGAAAAAAATCGTATGTTTTTTTCGACAGAATTATTAGCTGGGCTTGCATACACACGGTCACACCAAATTCCGATTGTCAAGAACGCAGTGACGTACAACACTAAGACGAGCCGAGAAAAATTAAGTTCAATGCTTCCGAGCATGCGTCCAATTGCTTCTGAGCATACATGTTTTTTTTCCCATCGGAATTCCATACAGACAAACAGATTTTCCGAAAAACAGAAAACATGTTCTCTATCTAAGTCCGTTGAAATTTCTGATGGAAAAAGTCCGATAGGGTATACACACAGACTTTTTCCATCGGAAATTCCGACCATGTGTACAGGGCATGAAGCTGCTTCTAGGGGCTTCAGGGATTTTTTTTCTGCATCTAAACTCCCCAGCAGGTTAGCCTATGTGTACATGCACACATAGACTCTTAGAAGCATTTAGTGGTAGGGGCTTTTAGAGGCAGAAACCACCCCCCTGCCGTACATCCTGGAGCAGCAGAGTTTTAGTAGAAAAAATGCTTGACACTTGTAAACACGTGTAAATGCATCTAAATACATGTTAACACTAGGCACATTTGGTACTTGAGCATTTATTAATTTCAATGGCCAGAATAAATTATTATTCTGGTCAATGAAATAAATTGTGACTCAAACTAAATTTACAGGTGCTGCTCAAGGCTCCACCAGATTTTCTTATGTGGCAACCAGTTGAAGGGCAGACAAGGTCAGAGCTCATCTCAGCTCTAGACATCTAATGGAAAAGAGAAAAGTCCTGGAAGTTAGTCATGGGTGGAGTGAAATGCGCTGGGGTTGGTCTGGTTGGAGCCCAAGCTGAGGCTGTCATACACCTTCTTAAGGGAATTTGCAGAGGTTTGCCACTTCCAGGACTTTTTCCTTTTCCAATTAAATGAATTAACGCCCAACCACTTGATGCCTGAAAACACTTCTAGATGCCTTACACACTTTTACAAGCATCAGGCATTTTTCTGCCAAAATGCTACTACTAGGAGTAAAGGCTTGTGCATGAGGCTTAAATGGGTGCTGCAGTGACTAGAAGGACAGCACCTTCAAACATCCATAATATAATCTTCACCAACACATCTATAGAAAAGTAATCAGTTTATTGAAAAAAAAAAAACATTATAATCACTCAGAGGACCAACATATCAAAATTGGCAGAATCTTCTGGTAAATATTATCTTATCGGTGAAGTGTCTGGACTCCTGATGTGCAGCTACCTATACTGGCTCAATGACACACTAAGCAGCTGTGGAAGGGGTTGATGTGTGAGGAGGCAAACTTATCAGGGAGTGCAGATGTGAGCTGTAGAAGGTAGGGAAGTATGCAGAGGTGAGCTGAGGTGGATTGCAAACAGGGGGTGAGTTGTGGACAGAGGCAGTGTGGAGGTGAGCTGCAGACAGTCATGGATGAGGGTGCAGAGGACAGAGGTGGGTTGTTAAAAGGGCTGCAGAGGTAAGTTATGAATTTGAAGAGTAGAAGTGAACTTTGGGCAAGGGTGCAGAGGTGAGCTTTGGATGGGGTTTCAGTGAGTTGTTGAGAGTAGGGAAAAAGAGGTGAACTGTGGACAAGAAGTGCAGAGGTGAACTTTGGATTGGGGAAGAGGTGAGTTGTGGAATGCAGGGTACAAAAAATGAGCTGTGGCGCTGTCTGTTGGTGGGGAGGGACAGCACAGCATACAGATTTTAGTGATAAAGAGTATTTAATGCAAAAGTTAGGGATTTTGTGGCAATGAATTTGGGGAGAGATCTTTGAATTCAGGAAGATTTGGGGAGAGGTCATTTTTGGTTGTAAACTGGCCTGTAAAATATGCACTACTAAACTCTGCACTTTGTGTGTTACACACCCCTGAACCTTGCACATTGTGCATAACGCACTACTGAACCCTGTACTCTGTATGTAGTGCACTCCTGAAGCCTGCACTCTTTGCATAGCAGCCTCCTGAAGCATGCACTCTGTGTGTAGTGCACTCCCGATCCCTGCACTCTGTGCATAGCAGACTCCTGAAGCCTGCACTCTATGTATAACACACTACTGAACCCTGCTCTTTGTAAGTAGTGCACTTCTGATCCCTTTATTCTGTGCGTATCGCACTCCTGAACCCTGCACTTTGTGTGTTACACAGTCTTAGTTTTATTTAACAATCTCCTTTTATAACCCCCCCACAGTGCAATGTGGCCAGAATCACCCTGGGACATGGCACGCACAATGCAGGATGAGTTCCTGCATCTCTGAAGAACAAAAAAACCCTGTGCAGTACTAATGTCCAATGTAGCGGTGTCCCATATTGTATATGACGTGTTGGATTCGATAATGTAAAGTATGTAAAGTTATTGTTGCTCTCAGATAGTCACTGATAAGTGGTTGATCAGCTAAAGTGTTGAGATATAAAGGAAAGCAAGAAAATATATTATGCCATTCTAGGCTTTATAATGCAGGCATGAATTTATTATTGTAAAATGATATACCAATTGAAGGGGAGTGGTCTTTATAAGTATGTATGTATGTAGGAAAATGAAGAGGGTAGTTATAGCATCTCCTAGTATTGGTAAGTTGGCCCTGATGAAGAAAATGCCTTGAAACGTGTTAGGATATTAGAGGTCGGTCTTCGAATTAAGCACTATTGGACAAATGAGATGTTCTTTATATGGAAATTATGTGAGAAACTTGTCTTTAATCAAATTTTATTTTTACCAGTTGAAGAGTGTGCTGTTTCATTGTGTCATTTACTGGTTTTCTGAGGGTTTCCCTGTCTGGAGAGCTGCAAGGAATTGAATGTTTTTTTCTACTATACAATGTTGAAGAAAGAGACTCTGTGCCAATAATTAGAACTTTGGCAGACATAGACTTGTCTGTATATTCAACTGCTGTTATGCGATTAGTTTATTTTAGCATTTTTGGTTGTTTGCACACTGTGAAAGGCTCAGGCTAAGCTATTTCAGTACAGGAAAGGAATCTGTACAACTGTGCAAATCTAAATGTGACTTGGAGTTCACCTTTAAACCATTAGAACAGCATGACAGCCAGACAGTTAAAAATTTTCAGAAGGACAGGTCAGCAATGGCAGCCTCCATATTCTCTTAGTAAAGTTTTTTTTTTTTTTTAAAGAGGGACATGCACATCAATGTTAACTCATGACTGTATTTTCAATTTACATGAAATGACAAGGGGGGCATAGAAAATTCAGTTAGACACTTACCATAGATCGCATATGCATCACAGATATTGTTAACCTACAACGACAGAAAAAAATTTGCATTTTATTCTCACATTTCAGACTTGTAACACATATTTTAGGTAAGATAACTGGAAAACAAAATTCCTTACTTGCACCAACAAAGTATGTGTGAGGCTCGGTTCACACTGGATGTCCATGCGGCTCCCAGCAGAGGTCCTGTGCGTCCTGGTTCACTGCTTCAGGTCAGATTTTAGCCCGAATTTTGGGCTGAATTCGGACCTGAAAGGGACCAAAAGACGTACGGGGCTCCTGTGAAAATTCTCACGGGAGCCACATCGGAGATATGTGAACCGGCTTCATAGAGAGCCATTCACCTTCTCCTGCTATTGCGAATTGAATGCGGAATTCGCAATAGTGTGAACCGGGCCTAAATCATACTCAAAGTACATTTCTTATATTTGTACCACTCTGTTCTGATGGGACACAATTATTTTAGCTTTTGATGACCATGTTATATAAATTCACCTGATTTATCAAGCAGTGATAGTGAGGCGCTAAGGTGCCTCCCAAGTGATCATGTTAGAATGCTTAAAAGAGATGATGCCATCTTCTCCTTGCAAAACAAGGTGACAGTGTCTCTGAGAAGGAAGGAACACCCCCCCCCCCATACTCACTTTACCAATGCTCCCTCCTCCTCTACTGAAATGACCAGGGGGAGCAGTGAAGTCACTCCCCTGGTCATGTGACAGTGTTTGATTGAAAGGATTAGCTGCCAGACCTGAGCAATGTCACAGGGTAGGTGGGCACATGCTCCTCCATACCTGTAAGGCCACGTACACACGATCAAATCTGTCCGCTGGAAACGGTCCGCTGGACCGTTTCAGCAGACAGATTCGATCGTGTGTATGGCCGAGCAGACAGATTTGTCCACCCGACAGATTTCAAAGCATGCTTTGAAATCTATCGGGTGGGAATCTGTCCGCCCGACATGTCTGCTGGTTAGTACACTTACCAGCAGACATGTCGTCCCGCACCGCCGCCGCCGAATGGATTCGGCGCATGCGCGGAAGTGTTTTACTTCCTGGTGCGGTGACGTGGCGGCGTCAACGTCACCGCCACATCACCGACACGTCAGTGCGCTCTCTGCTGGCGGGGATTTTGGTTTGCTCGTGTGTACACGCGAGCAAACCAAAATCCCAGCAGACAGATTTGTTCAAATCTGTCGGACGGACAGATTTGAACAAATCTGTCCGCTCGTGTGTATGGGGCCTAAGTGCCAAGTGTTACCACTGGCTATGGAGGAGGAAGGAACCATGCATGAACTCTGGTAAGGGAGTATAAAGGGTTTGGGGTGGAGGGGGGGCTTGGTAAAGGCTTTGTCACTTTTCCCTGCATGAGCAAGGTGACACAGCCTGTAACAAACAACACGGGCCTGTAAAGATCTCTAGATCAGGGCGAAGTAAGTATACTTGAGCTCATTGAACTTACATCCTTCTTCCCAATTCAGCAGTTAGAGGCAATTATAGCTTGACTTCCAGTGTGCAGCTCTGCAGCCTGTTGGAATCAGTTGTCGGCATTAAGGAAGTCTCTTTAACCAACAACTGGATGCTTGCATAGTGGTGCATTAGACATGAAAGCATGCTCATGAAAATATCTGTATCATGGGATTGATGGTAAATCTACACAAATACACATACTTCATCCTGTTCTAGAGATCTTAAGAACCTGGGGTTCTTTTACAAGTGCTCTTGCAACACCAGGAAAATTATTGATGCAATTATACACTGATATGTTTAATTTACAGTTATGATATAGCCACTTCTTTATTTCAACTTTCAATGCTAGAAGCTTGGCATTGCACAACCTAGTGATGTTCAGGCATATAGTAATTGGTTTGATTTAACAGCAGTATCTTTAACAAATAAAAAAAGTTTGTTATACTGTATATTGCAAGAATTTGAACATGCTTTATTGCCGATACGTATCTGCTATTGTACCGTAGATGTGGAGAAAGGTCATGCAGGTGCACAGGTTAAAAGTGAGAGCTGTGAAGAAGGAAGTTCCAATTATAATCGTATGATCAGTTTCGGTCTTAACCTAGGGCACTTACATTTCTCTGCTGTTGATACATATAACTACTTGTTGACAGTGATCTCATTGGTATCACATTGATCTCAGTGTGCTGAAGCCAAGAAGCCAACCGACTGCCAACAAGCAACCTAATCTTCAGTAGCAGGCAATTGTAAACATCAGTGTATCCCAAGACATGTAATTTCATTTCATCATCCTGTCATCCCATTAGATGAATCTGAGACTCTAACATCAGCAAAAAGTACAACATTGTTTTCTTTCCCAATGAGGTGGCAATAGTTGTAATTCATTGCTTCTTTGGACTATTCAAAAGGACTGTCATTTAAGGTGAGAATTGTTCCTTAAAGGTTAAAGTAGAATTAAGCCCCGTACACACGGCCGAGGTTCTCGGCAGAAACCAGCGAGAACCTCGCTGGGAGCCGCATTCTGCCGAGAACCTCGGCCGTGTGTACACTCTCGGCGAGCCCCGCCCATCGGGAAACCCGTCTAGCAAATAGAGAACAGGTTCTCTATTTGCTCGACGGCCCGTCAAGATGAATGGCTGGTTGCCTTTCCCGATGGGCGGGTCGCCGATTCTGACAGCCGGCAGAGAACCTCGACGGGCGGAACGATGTGTTCCGCCCATCAAGGTTCTCTGCCATGTGTACGGGGCCTTATAGGCAAAACTTTTTTCCTTTTGAATGAGAAATGGGGGGGCAGGGTTGTTAGAGGCCCTGCCAGATTTTTTTTTCAGCTTTCAGAGTGCGCCTGCTCTGAAACACGTCGCATACCAGTGACATCACCGTGTTCAGATTGCCGCAGAATTCAAAGTTCTAGCCTGACCCTACAGCTCTACCACCGCCGCCGGCCCCAACATCTTACTGCGGTTGGAAAAGGACTATTGGAGACAGTGCAGCGCATCAGAACACCAGTGACCGACCTGAGGACTTCTCCCTCCCAAGAATTTGTATACAATGCTTGTTTTTACTTCACTAAACGTGAGTTGCCTGTATATATTAACTTATTAAATTACCTAAACATCTACTCTTAGAGGCGCCTCTCCCCTTGTTTTTTCCTGACAGAAATAAAAACCTGACAGGTGTTCTAATTCCTCTTCACTCAATCCAACACAAAAACAAAAAAAAGTATTTCCTTTGTTATACTTTAAATTCACATTTAAAAAAAATAAAAACTTGTAAAAAACGTGCATTTATTATATGTTTCTCAGGAGCCTACAGAGCATTGTATCTACAATAAGTGGACCAAAGGTGCAATGCCAGGCTGCTGCAGACTCTATTCAGCTTTGTACTGGTACCTCCATATGGGCTTTCAGTTACAAAGCTGGAAGCAGAATGAATAGACTAGCATCTTTGCAGTCCATAGAGAACCAAAAGCTGTCTGTCGTATTCTTGTGAATGAATAACGCAGCTGTATGGACGGACCCCATATAGCCATGTATCTTTTTAAAAATGTCAGTAGATACAGAGAGGGGGGTCACCGGGTTGGTGGGAGGTTTGTAGAGTTGGGGTGCTACATAGTAACATGCTACAGCCTAAAAATGGGTTGCACTAACATTTTACTAATGGTGAAGTGATCCTTTAAATACTTATTTGTGAGCTTTTTGCCTCAACAACCTCTAAAATCTGACCTCCTGTCTCTTACAATAACCTTTACCACAAAAATGTGTCTAGAACAAGTAGTTGTATTTTTTTATAGTTATATGTCATTGCTTCTCTTTGTAACTATGTAACTATGTATAAATGTGGGGTTTTGGAACCTTTTTTTAGGAATGTATATAGTTTTCCAAAGTTATCCTGAAAGCTTGCATCTTTAATATTTCCATTGGGCCATAAAAGGGTACCACGTAGGGCTGTATTTATAAAAAAAAATGCCTAGCTGTTCATCCATCTGCAAATGGAATGCGTGAATGGGGAAAATACCCAATTATGGATATTAGATGGAGCTGGGGATCATACTGTACTTACTTTCTATGATATCTAGTCTAGTAGCTATTCACACTTTTGATCTGCACATAATATATCCTGAGAACATTTTATTTTTCCCCCAGGGCCAGGACAGGTGGGAGGAAGAAGGGGCACAGCCCCAGGCCAAGCAGCTGTATGTCGAAAGGGGACATGCAGGGAACTATATTCGCTCCTTTCTCTCTGCAGTGACTGCAGTACACTCCTGTCTGCAGGGTTTTTGTCCTGAGAGCAGTGATTCTTGGTATCGCCACCTCTGGCACCAGCCCAGTGCTCCCTAAACAGAGAAGCCAGCTTCCTGTGCCAGCTTCTTTGTTTACAAGTGATAGCATGCCTCAAGTGTCAGCACGTCCTTGGTACAGGAAGAGTGACTGACAGGAGGCTGGGCAGTCATGCTTCAGAGCAAGGAGTGGTCACATAGGGCTCTTTTCACTTTGCAGCATGACAGCCCAGTCTCCTGGCTGCCACTTCTTGTTTACTGATGACTGGGTAAATAGCTGGGGGGTAGATAGAAGAGCCCTGTACTGGAGGGATGAGTTCTGTACTGGGCAGAGTATGAAGAGTGAGATTTCAAAGGGGGGGGGGTGTCAATGTTGAGGAAGAGCTCTGTACTGAAGGTGCAGGTGGGAGAGCTTTGTAGTGAAAATTCTTCCAATTTCTTTCTTCAATGGCACCACTGACACAGGGGCATTTTTTTTTTCTTTCAGAAACATCACTGACTTAGGTCACTGATAAAAAATAAAATAAAAATTGTCCCTGCATAGGTGGTGTCACTGGAAGGAAAAAAAAGCCCTGACTCATGCACATTTTTTCTTTTCAGTGACACCACCAGCTCAGGGTGTAAGTAAGTAACACAAAAATCCCTGCATTTACAGACATCCACGGTCTTACTCTAACCTATCTAGCCCTGTAAAGAAGAAATCAGTATACATACCTTTTCTGAAGCTGACCCGATCCTGTCTCTAGCGGCCGAAGGACTGCAGAGGACACAGCCAACATTGTCTCTGAAATGAATGGGGAGTGATGTCACCCATAAGCCTCGTACACACGAGCAGACAGATTTGTTCAAATCTGTCCGTCCGACAGATTTGAACAAATCTGTCTGCTGGGATTTTGGTTTGCTCGCGTGTACACATGAGCAAACCAAAATCCCCGCCAGCAGACGGCGCGCTGACGTGTCGGTGACGTGGCGGTGACGTTGACGCTTCCACGTCACCGCACCAGGAAGTAAAACACTTCTGCGCATGCGCCGAATCCATTTGACGGCGGTGCGGCGGCGGTGCGGGACGACATGTCTGCTGGTAAGTGTACTAACCAGCAGACATGTCGGGCGGACGGATTCCCACCCGATAGATTTCAAAGCATGCTTTGAAATCTGTCGGGTGGCCAAATCCGTCGGCTCGGCCATACACACGATCGAATCTGTCTGCTAAAACGGTCCAGCGGACCGTTTCCAGCGGACAGATTTGATCGTGTGTACGAGGCCATAGACTTACTATGGGGCTTCCATTGTTGGATGTGTCCTCTGCACCCGCCTCCACAGAAAAGCTGCAGCCGACATCTCAACGTGGGATCGAGTCGGGTCGGCTTCAAAACAGGTATGTATACTGATTTCTTCTTTAAAGGGATAGATAGGTCAGTGTTAGATTGTGGATGTCTATAGATGTAGGGATTTTAGTGTTGGGTGGACTTCTACTGACCTTTTTTTCCTTTCAGTGACACCACCAACATAGACAATTTTTTCTTTGCTGCTGTTAGCCCTATATTTGTGCACTGATTTTAAACTTCTCACTGGTACTATTATAATTAGGGTTGTCCCGATACCACTTTTTTAGGACCGAGTACAAGTACCGATACTTTTTTTCATGTACTCGCCGATACCGAATACCGATACTTTTTTTAAATGTCATGTGACAGTTTTCAAACCACAATACAGACTAAGGATATTTTCTTTAGAATTATGAAGAACTCTAACTCAAGACATTATAAAATAATAAAAATTTGTAAAAATGAATAAAAATGTTTTATTTGCTTATCACTCAGTAGTAAAAAACTTAAAGAATTTTCACAGAACATGTTGATAAATACAAAAAAAGTATTCTATTTAAGCATCGGGAGCATTTGCGCGAGTACAAGTACTCCCGCAAATACTCGGTATCGGTCCCGATACCGATACTAGTATCGGTATCTGGACAACCCTAATTATTATGCATTTTGGTGCTCGCCGCTATTGGCCCTGTCTGCTTCTCTATTCAATTGGCAGAA
The DNA here is from genome assembly GCA_029574335.1 of Rana kukunoris. NCBI lineage: Eukaryota > Metazoa > Chordata > Amphibia > Anura > Ranidae > Rana > Rana kukunoris. Next base: position 166,935,135 of record CM056055.1, on the reverse strand, counting down.
GGGGGTGTCCGATAGGCACAATCTCCCATCTTCACCTTAGGCACTGTTTGCCCCATCTGTATTTGCAAATGTACATGCAGTTTTGATGGATGAAAAGCTATATCAATTTTTTATGAATGCAACCACTTCAAACTTTCTGCATTAATTACATGATGGTACATCATGGTAAATGAATAGATGACATGTTTGAGCTGAGCCTAAAGCCTCGTACACATGATTGGAAAACCCAACAACAGACCTTTACGAAAAAGCCTGCCATCCAACATTTCTCAGTGGAAAATCCGACAACAATTGTCCAATGGAGCGTACAAATATTGACACTTCACATATACAGACATGTGCGAAAGCTGACTTCCCTATTGTCACTGATAAACGCACGCTGCAGGAAATGCTGACTAACAGAAGCCTAGGAAGCATATAAAAGCGAAACTAGCTATGACAAGGGTTTTGTTTTCTTTTAGCCTACAGCAAGCAAATGAGGAGCTGTCTTCCTAGTGTAGTAAATCAGATTGAAACAATGATTATTTTCAGTGCAGGCTCAAAACCAAAGGTATTTCCCTTACGTAACATTTGCACCTGTTAACTGTTCTGTGAAAGAGTGTTACTAAGAGAGTTAATTATCTTTTAACTGTTCTAGTAACAATCTTCAAAAAGCAACTTGCAAAGGCAGTAACATTAAACAAAGTTTGGTTAGACTAAAGCTTAACTTTAGCCAAACCATTCTTTTTTATTTTTGTACAGATAGGAAATGTTAGAACCTCTTGCAGGTTTTATTGTTACTTGTGCCTTGTTCAGGAGATTTCCCTTAACTCACTGTCCAGGATGTCACCAGGACAGGAGGTGATGGGATATCCCTCTGATAGGGACAAAGACAGCAAAACACCTAAACACAGTAGAAAAATGCTTGAAATTGCCCTTATGCCACATTTTGCAATATAATCTATCCTTTAGTAGAGTTAAGCCGGGCATACACTGATTTTTATGGGTTCACACAAACAAGGTGGATGGATGAATCCTGCCCACCGGCACATTGTATACGCTGTTCAATGGCTGCAGCTTATTGGCTGAAGCTACTGATTAAGGAAGATCTTCCAACATGTCCCTTTGACTTTTGTTGAACATGGACAGCCACACACTGACCTCAGTATGGCCAGCTAGGAGCTGATGGAACATCTGTCAGATTTGTACTGCTCTGTGTGTCTTGGGTACACATGCATTTTCTCAATTCTTGTCTAGCTGTCAACAGGACTGGAAGTGAAAGGACTGAAGCTACACATGGCATTAAAAACTTGACAGAAATCAATTCTACTGAAACCTGAAAAATAAATTGTCTGGAGTGTGGCTTTAACTTTTAGCTTGCCAACTGTGTCTGCATATAGCATTGCAAATGTTGATGACCTAAAGCAGTGATGGCGAACTTTGGCACCACAGCTGTTTTGGAACTACATTTCCCATGATGCTCATGCACTCTGCAGTGTAGTGAAGCATCATGGGAAATGTAGTTCCAAAACATCTGGGGTGCCAAGGTTCGCCATCACTGACCTAAAGGGTAATTCTACCTTTTGGAACTTTTCTGACTAAGTCAATATTCTAAGCCAAGCTAGAAAGTCAGTTTTGTAATTGGTATTTATGACTTGCTTGTATAAGGTATACAGCTTTCTGTACAAACCAATCAAAAAAATTCCCATTTTTGCCAGGTAGGAACTTTATAACAAATGATGTAATGTTACATCTACACAACATTCCATAGTTAACTGTGGACAGTTTTGGAGGAACTCCTATGTGTCATTAAACAAAATGTAATTATTTCCAGTAGGGCATATTGGCATTTTCATTATAAACTGGCACAGATGTAACCAATTAAATCTGGTAATTGTCTATTTACCAAGATTATTATTACTGTATGAATGACCTTGAAATATCAAATGTGCCACAAAAGTAGAGTAAAGCCGCGTACACACGATCGGTCAAACCGATGAGAATGGTCTGAAGGACAGTTGTCTTAGGTTAACCGATGAAGCTGACTGATGGTGTGATGTGCCTACACACCATCAGTTAAAAAAACAATCGTATCAGAACGCCGTGACGTAAAACACACCGACATGCTGAAAAAAAAGAAGTTCAATGCTTCCAAGCATGCGTCGACTTGATTCTGAGCACGCATGGATTTTTAACCGATAGTTTTGCATACTAACGATCGGTTTTGACCTATTGGTTATGAATCCATCGGTTAAATTTTAAAGCAAGTTTGCTTTTTTTAAACCGATGGTTAAATAACCTATGGGCCCCACACACGATCGGTTTTGACCAATGAAAACAGTTCTTTAGACCGCTGTCCTCTGGTTAACCACTTCCCGACCGCCGCATGTACGCGGTGGTCGGAAACCCGCAGAGAGCGATCCGGGATGACGGCGCGGCTATTCGTTTCTAGCTGCCCGCTCGCGATCGCTCCCCGGAGCTGAAGAACGGGGAGAGCCGTTTGTAAACACGGCTTCCCCGTGCTTCACTGTGGCGGCTGCATCGATCGAGTGATCCCTTTTATAGGGAGATTTGATCGATGACGTCAGACTTACAGCCACAGCCCCCTACAGTTGTAAACACACACAAATCCTACAGCGCCCCCTGTGGTTAACTCCAAAACTGCAACTGTCATTTTCACAATAAACAATGCAATTAAAATGCATTTTTTGCTGTGAAAATGACAATGATCCCAAAAATGTGTCAAAATTGTCTGAAGTGTCCGCCATAATGTCGCAGTCACGAAAAAAAAATCGCTGTTAGTAGTAAAGAAAAAAAAATGCAATAAAACTATGCCCTATTTTGTAAACGCTATAAATTTTGCGCAAACCAATCGATAAACGCTTATTGCGTTTTTTTTTACCAAAAATAGGTAGAAGAATACGTATCGGCCTAAACTGAGGAAAAAAAATGTTATATATGTTTTTGCGGGATATTTATAATAGCAAAAAGTAAAAAATATTGAATTTTTTTCAAAATTGTCGCTCTACTTTTGTTTATAGCGCAACAAATAAAAACCGCAGAGGTGATCAAATACCACCAAAAGAAAGCTCTATTTGTGGGGAAAAAATGATGCCAATTTCGTTTGGGAGCCACGTCGCACGACCGCGCAATTGTCTGTTAAAGCGACGCAGTGCCGAATTTTAAAAACGCCTTTGGACATTTAGCAGCATATTGGTCCGGGGCTTAAGTGGTTAACCTATCATGTGTACGCGGCTTAACACTTTGCAGGAAACTTGTAATGCAGCCAAGCATGCAGAAAGTGGATTCAAAGCTCCTTTCCGGTAAATATGCAGGACTCTGGCTTGGATATTTCAGGGGCGATTTAATAAACATGATATCCAGGCATTTAGCATTTTAAGAGGGAATGGACAACAATGGTAGCCTAATACTATTTTTCTTTAAAGTAGCCTATATAACATAAAAAACAAAAACTTTCAATGGGCCATTGTCCAATTTATAGAACTGTACTCGTTTTCTAATAAACAAACAAAAACAAGTGATCCATATCCATAAAACACATTTCTACTCACCCGATTATAATGATGTGAAAAAAAGCAAAAGGAAAACATTGCAGATGTAAGTAGTAAGAACAATGCAGACCATATGAACCAGTTGCGGAAAGTAGTCCTCCTGGGGCCATTCGGCGGTCCAGCAATTTCACCATTCAGCTCCTCCATTTCTGTGCATCTGTTAGATGTCATTGGAAAAGTGAGGATGACAGTTTAGAATGGCCAATTTATACTCTATTAAGGACTGGGTGGAGTTGCATAAGTGGGAATCCCTTTCCCTTCCCTTTCAGCATGGTCATACTTTGGCAGATAAGACATTGTTGTAGTTCTCTGTGAAACTCAGACTGTCTGGCAAGCTGGCAGTGTTTACTTGAGGCAGATGACGAAAGGCTCACGGGTTACGCAATCCTGAACGTGTAACAGTTTACAGAGGAAGCCAGCAACAAGTTTCATACATGGAAAGTTTTATTATTATTTTTTAAAGCTACACTCCAGGGAAATACAAAAATGCAGTTAATTTGTTTCTGTATTGTTCTAGAAATAATTAAATTAAATGTGCTATTGCATACAAATTACATAAATGCATAAATCTATCTTTATATGAGCCTTTTGTCATCTCTTGTACAGAAGAACTAAAGCTAACCACAAATGCAAAGATTAAAAAGGAACTAAACCCCCCCCCCAAAAAAAATTTAATTCCAGCTTTTTAGTTCTTATGCCGCGTACACACGATTGTTTTTCGGCATGTAAAAAACGTAATTTTTCAGCATGTAGAAAAAACGACATTTTCCCAACTTCATCATTAAAAACAATGTTGCTCACACACCATCATTTAAAAAAAAATGATGAGCAAAGCGCGGTGACGTACAACACGTACGACGGCACTCTAAAAGGGACGTTCCATTCAAGCTCCCGTCTCATAACTTGCTTCTGAGCATGCACGGGTTTAAAACGTCGTTTTTAACGTCGTTTTAGCCCACACACGGTCATTTTCTACAACCCGAAAAATTACATTTTTAAAAATGACGTTAAAAAATGCAGCGTGCTCAAATTTTTTTTTGTTGTTTTTTTAGAAGATGAAAAACAATGTGAAGCCCACACACGATTAGTTTAAATGACGTTTTTTAATGCCGAAAAATGATCGTGTGTACGCAGCATTAGGATGCAGTGGCTGCATTATTTACCTTTCTTTTTTTTTCTTTTTTTTTTCTTTTAAAGTGGCTCTAATTATTTATTTATGTTAAAATAATATAGGTGTTAAACTTACCTTCTCTGTGCAATTGTTTTTTACAGAGAGGCCCCAAATGTCTTCTTCTGGTGTTCCCCTATCAGTACGTGTGTCTCATCCTCCCTTCCCAGTGCCCCTATAACACGCCACTTGCTATGGGGGCACTCATGCGGGCTTGATCCTGAACCGGGTTGAGTGCATCTATTGACACACACATAGCATGGCTCAGCTCAGCCCCCTCCTCACAGGATTTGATTGACAGTACCAGGAGGCCTCCCACTTCTGCCTCTGAGTCCCATGAGGGGAGAGAGCAGTGCTGCTGCTTACAGGCATAGCACTGGATTGAGATCAGGCTTAGGTAAATGTTTGGGGGGGGGGGGTCTGATCATAGAAGTTTTTTTACCTTAATGCAGAGAATGCATTAGGGAAATAAACCTTTAGTCTTTACAGCCACTTTAACCTGGTGATCTGCCCATGGGTCTGGTATGTTTTAACTTCTAAGCTGTCCATCAACATAGACAATTTTTTCTTTGCTGCTGTTAGCCCTATATTTGTGCACTGATTTTAAACTTCTCACTGGTACTATTATAATTAGGGTTGTCCCGATACCACTTTTTTAGGACCGAGTACAAGTACCGATACTTTTTTTCATGTACTCGCCGATACCGAATACCGATACTTTTTTTAAATGTCATGTGACAGTTTTCAAACCACAATACAGACTAAGGATATTTTCTTTAGAATTATGAAGAACTCTAACTCAAGACATTATAAAATAATAAAAATTTGTAAAAATGAATAAAAATGTTTTATTTGCTTATCACTCAGTAGTAAAAAACTTAAAGAATTTTCACAGAACATGTTGATAAATACAAAAAAAGTATTCTATTTAAGCATCGGGAGCATTTGCGCGAGTACAAGTACTCCCGCAAATACTCGGTATCGGTCCCGATACCGATACTAGTATCGGTATCTGGACAACCCTAATTATTATGCATTTTGGTGCTCGCCGCTATTGGCCCTGTCTGCTTCTCTATTCAATTGGCAGAAGGGGGTGTCCGATAGGCACAATCTCCCATCTTCACCTTAGGCACTGTTTGCCCCATCTGTATTTGCAAATGTACATGCAGTTTTGATGGATGAAAAGCTATATCAATTTTTTATGAATGCAACCACTTCAAACTTTCTGCATTAATTACATGATGGTACATCATGGTAAATGAATAGATGACATGTTTGAGCTGAGCCTAAAGCCTCGTACACATGATTGGAAAACCCAACAACAGACCTTTACGAAAAAGCCTGCCATCCAACATTTCTCAGTGGAAAATCCGACAACAATTGTCCAATGGAGCGTACAAATATTGACACTTCACATATACAGACATGTGCGAAAGCTGACTTCCCTATTGTCACTGATAAACGCACGCTGCAGGAAATGCTGACTAACAGAAGCCTAGGAAGCATATAAAAGCGAAACTAGCTATGACAAGGGTTTTGTTTTCTTTTAGCCTACAGCAAGCAAATGAGGAGCTGTCTTCCTAGTGTAGTAAATCAGATTGAAACAATGATTATTTTCAGTGCAGGCTCAAAACCAAAGGTATTTCCCTTACGTAACATTTGCACCTGTTAACTGTTCTGTGAAAGAGTGTTACTAAGAGAGTTAATTATCTTTTAACTGTTCTAGTAACAATCTTCAAAAAGCAACTTGCAAAGGCAGTAACATTAAACAAAGTTTGGTTAGACTAAAGCTTAACTTTAGCCAAACCATTCTTTTTTATTTTTGTACAGATAGGAAATGTTAGAACCTCTTGCAGGTTTTATTGTTACTTGTGCCTTGTTCAGGAGATTTCCCTTAACTCACTGTCCAGGATGTCACCAGGACAGGAGGTGATGGGATATCCCTCTGATAGGGACAAAGACAGCAAAACACCTAAACACAGTAGAAAAATGCTTGAAATTGCCCTTATGCCACATTTTGCAATATAATCTATCCTTTAGTAGAGTTAAGCCGGGCATACACTGATTTTTATGGGTTCACACAAACAAGGTGGATGGATGAATCCTGCCCACCGGCACATTGTATACGCTGTTCAATGGCTGCAGCTTATTGGCTGAAGCTACTGATTAAGGAAGATCTTCCAACATGTCCCTTTGACTTTTGTTGAACATGGACAGCCACACACTGACCTCAGTATGGCCAGCTAGGAGCTGATGGAACATCTGTCAGATTTGTACTGCTCTGTGTGTCTTGGGTACACATGCATTTTCTCAATTCTTGTCTAGCTGTCAACAGGACTGGAAGTGAAAGGACTGAAGCTACACATGGCATTAAAAACTTGACAGAAATCAATTCTACTGAAACCTGAAAAATAAATTGTCTGGAGTGTGGCTTTAACTTTTAGCTTGCCAACTGTGTCTGCATATAGCATTGCAAATGTTGATGACCTAAAGCAGTGATGGCGAACTTTGGCACCACAGCTGTTTTGGAACTACATTTCCCATGATGCTCATGCACTCTGCAGTGTAGTGAAGCATCATGGGAAATGTAGTTCCAAAACATCTGGGGTGCCAAGGTTCGCCATCACTGACCTAAAGGGTAATTCTACCTTTTGGAACTTTTCTGACTAAGTCAATATTCTAAGCCAAGCTAGAAAGTCAGTTTTGTAATTGGTATTTATGACTTGCTTGTATAAGGTATACAGCTTTCTGTACAAACCAATCAAAAAAATTCCCATTTTTGCCAGGTAGGAACTTTATAACAAATGATGTAATGTTACATCTACACAACATTCCATAGTTAACTGTGGACAGTTTTGGAGGAACTCCTATGTGTCATTAAACAAAATGTAATTATTTCCAGTAGGGCATATTGGCATTTTCATTATAAACTGGCACAGATGTAACCAATTAAATCTGGTAATTGTCTATTTACCAAGATTATTATTACTGTATGAATGACCTTGAAATATCAAATGTGCCACAAAAGTAGAGTAAAGCCGCGTACACACGATCGGTCAAACCGATGAGAATGGTCTGAAGGACAGTTGTCTTAGGTTAACCGATGAAGCTGACTGATGGTGTGATGTGCCTACACACCATCAGTTAAAAAAACAATCGTATCAGAACGCCGTGACGTAAAACAGTTCTTTAGACCGCTGTCCTCTGGTTAACCACTTCCCGACCGCCGCATGTACGCGGTGGTCGGAAACCCGCAGAGAGCGATCCGGGATGACGGCGCGGCTATTCGTTTCTAGCTGCCCGCTCGCGATCGCTCCCCGGAGCTGAAGAACGGGGAGAGCCGTTTGTAAACACGGCTTCCCCGTGCTTCACTGTGGCGGCTGCATCGATCGAGTGATCCCTTTTATAGGGAGATTTGATCGATGACGTCAGACTTACAGCCACAGCCCCCTACAGTTGTAAACACACACAAATCCTACAGCGCCCCCTGTGGTTAACTCCAAAACTGCAACTGTCATTTTCACAATAAACAATGCAATTAAAATGCATTTTTTGCTGTGAAAATGACAATGATCCCAAAAATGTGTCAAAATTGTCTGAAGTGTCCGCCATAATGTCGCAGTCACGAAAAAAAATCGCTGTTAGTAGTAAAGAAAAAAAAATGCAATAAAACTATGCCCTATTTTGTAAACGCTATAAATTTTGCGCAAACCAATCGATAAACGCTTATTGCGTTTTTTTTTACCAAAAATAGGTAGAAGAATACGTATCGGCCTAAACTGAGGAAAAAAAATGTTATATATGTTTTTGCGGGATATTTATAATAGCAAAAAGTAAAAAATATTGAATTTTTTTCAAAATTGTCGCTCTACTTTTGTTTATAGCGCAACAAATAAAAACCGCAGAGGTGATCAAATACCACCAAAAGAAAGCTCTATTTGTGGGGAAAAAATGATGCCAATTTCGTTTGGGAGCCACGTCGCACGACCGCGCAATTGTCTGTTAAAGCGACGCAGTGCCGAATTTTAAAAACGCCTTTGGACATTTAGCAGCATATTGGTCCGGGGCTTAAGTGGTTAACCTATCATGTGTACGCGGCTTAACACTTTGCAGGAAACTTGTAATGCAGCCAAGCATGCAGAAAGTGGATTCAAAGCTCCTTTCCGGTAAATATGCAGGACTCTGGCTTGGATATTTCAGGGGCGATTTAATAAACATGATATCCAGGCATTTAGCATTTTAAGAGGGAATGGACAACAATGGTAGCCTAATACTATTTTTCTTTAAAGTAGCCTATATAACATAAAAAACAAAAACTTTCAATGGGCCATTGTCCAATTTATAGAACTGTACTCGTTTTCTAATAAACAAACAAAAACAAGTGATCCATATCCATAAAACACATTTCTACTCACCCGATTATAATGATGTGAAAAAAAGCAAAAGGAAAACATTGCAGATGTAAGTAGTAAGAACAATGCAGACCATATGAACCAGTTGCGGAAAGTAGTCCTCCTGGGGCCATTCGGCGGTCCAGCAATTTCACCATTCAGCTCCTCCATTTCTGTGCATCTGTTAGATGTCATTGGAAAAGTGAGGATGACAGTTTAGAATGGCCAATTTATACTCTATTAAGGACTGGGTGGAGTTGCATAAGTGGGAATCCCTTTCCCTTCCCTTTCAGCATGGTCATACTTTGGCAGATAAGACATTGTTGTAGTTCTCTGTGAAACTCAGACTGTCTGGCAAGCTGGCAGTGTTTACTTGAGGCAGATGACGAAAGGCTCACGGGTTACGCAATCCTGAACGTGTAACAGTTTACAGAGGAAGCCAGCAACAAGTTTCATACATGGAAAGTTTTATTATTATTTTTTAAAGCTACACTCCAGGGAAATACAAAAATGCAGTTAATTTGTTTCTGTATTGTTCTAGAAATAATTAAATTAAATGTGCTATTGCATACAAATTACATAAATGCATAAATCTATCTTTATATGAGCCTTTTGTCATCTCTTGTACAGAAGAACTAAAGCTAACCACAAATGCAAAGATTAAAAAGGAACTAAACCCCCCCCCCAAAAAAAATTTAATTCCAGCTTTTTAGTTCTTATGCCGCGTACACACGATTGTTTTTCGGCATGTAAAAAACGTAATTTTTCAGCATGTAGAAAAAACGACATTTTCCCAACTTCATCATTAAAAACAATGTTGCTCACACACCATCATTTAAAAAAAAATGATGAGCAAAGCGCGGTGACGTACAACACGTACGACGGCACTCTAAAAGGGACGTTCCATTCAAGCTCCCGTCTCATAACTTGCTTCTGAGCATGCACGGGTTTAAAACGTCGTTTTTAACGTCGTTTTAGCCCACACACGGTCATTTTCTACAACCCGAAAAATTACATTTTTAAAAATGACGTTAAAAAATGCAGCGTGCTCAAATTTTTTTTTGTTGTTTTTTTAGAAGATGAAAAACAATGTGAAGCCCACACACGATTAGTTTAAATGACGTTTTTTTAATGCCGAAAAATGATCGTGTGTACGCAGCATTAGGATGCAGTGGCTGCATTATTTACCTTTCTTTTTTTTTCTTTTTTTTTTCTTTTAAAGTGGCTCTAATTATTTATTTATGTTAAAATAATATAGGTGTTAAACTTACCTTCTCTGTGCAATTGTTTTTTACAGAGAGGCCCCAAATGTCTTCTTCTGGTGTTCCCCTATCAGTACGTGTGTCTCATCCTCCCTTCCCAGTGCCCCTATAACACGCCACTTGCTATGGGGGCACTCATGCGGGCTTGATCCTGAACCGGGTTGAGTGCATCTATTGACACACACATAGCATGGCTCAGCTCAGCCCCCTCCTCACAGGATTTGATTGACAGTACCAGGAGGCCTCCCACTTCTGCCTCTGAGTCCCATGAGGGGAGAGAGCAGTGCTGCTGCTTACAGGCATAGCACTGGATTGAGATCAGGCTTAGGTAAATGTTTGGGGGGGGGGGGTCTGATCATAGAAGTTTTTTTACCTTAATGCAGAGAATGCATTAGGGAAATAAACCTTTAGTCTTTACAGCCACTTTAACCTGGTGATCTGCCCATGGGTCTGGTATGTTTTAACTTCTAAGCTGTCCATCAAAAGTGGCAGTTAGAAGGTTGAGATAAATCATTTAACACTGACAGGGGTGTTATGCCACGTACACATGTTCGGTTTCATCTGATGAAAACGGTCTGATGGACTGTTTTCATCAGACGAACCGATCGTGTGTGGGCCCCATCGTTTTTTTTATCCATCGTGAAAAAACTAGGAACTTGTTTTAAAATTCTCTTATGGTTAAAAAAACGAAAACACAAACAAAAAACAATCGTCTGTGGGCAAGTCCATCGGTTAAAAATCCATGCATGCTCAGAATCAAGTCGACACATGCTCGTAAGCATTGAACTTCATTTTTCTCAGCACATCGCAGTGTTTTACGTCACCGCGTTCTGACACAAACTGATTTTTAACTGATGGTGTGTAGGCATGACTGATGAAAGTCAGCTTCATCGGATATCTGATTAAAAAATCCATCAGACCGTTTTCATCGGATGAACCGATCGTGTGTACAGGGCATTAGTTGTAGTCTGGATATAATGTATTAATCATGTATCAATCATGTATTAGACATGTGCAATTTGTTTCATAACGAATCAAAATTTGAGCCGAATTTTGCATATTTCAGACATTCGGATGCATTCGAATGTCCGAAGAAAAAAATAACAAATTTTAACTAATACAAAAGGAATTATAACGAAAAAAATTTTTGGCATGATTCGTTTATTCGTTAAAGGTCTAATGAGGTAGACTCTGAGTAAATCTTACAGTCCAATCATCTGATTCAGCTGGAGGTTGGATTACTGGAAAAGTGCATTCCTGAGAACTGAGTGAGAAGGGTGTTGTATTGTATTTTAGCAGAGGAGAAGGGATATGGACATTGTGTGCGTTAATCGATTCAATAAACAAATGACTTTCTGAACTACGAATTGTTATCACGAATATGTATAAAAAACATGAATAACAAATGATCCAAAAATGAAACAATAAAACAAATCAATTTGTTATAATGATTATCTATACCAGCCATTCTCAACCAGGGTTCCGTGGTACCCTAGGGTTGCTCCAGAGGTGGCTAGGGGTTCCTTGAGCTCTGGCTGATTTTCCTGTTTGATGGTGCCTACATAGTTCTGAGCCAATTCCACTTGGAGGAGCCAGTGGTATTACACCAATGATCTTCATAGTTCTCTGTAAGGGGGGCATTCTTACCACTACTGTAAAAAAGGGCATTCTTCTCACTGACCACCAAAGTAAGGGGCATTGTTCCCACTGACCCCCAATGAATAGGTTTTATCAGGGGTTCCCTGAGACCTGAAAATTATTTTTAGGGTTCCCCTGCAGTAAAAAGGTTGAGAAAGGCTGATCTATACTCTACACAGAAATAACAAATTATCTGAAAAACAAATTAACGCAACATAACGAATATAACAGAATGAAATGATGCATTTTACGAATGAAAACTCAACAAAATTTTGCGTCGTGCACAAGTCTACTGGCAAAATCTGCGGTCCAAAGGTTTTTCCATTGCTCCTTCCATCTAGAGTGAAGACACCCTAAAGGTCCATACACACGATTGGAATTTTTGACAACAAATGTCCAACGGACCTGTTTGATCGGACAATCCGATCGTGTGTACGATCCATTGGACAAATGTTTTTGCTTTTTCATCTGACAAATGTTCGCAGTGAAAACAGACAAACTTTCCGGCAACAAATGTCCGATGGATGCTAATCTGATTGTGTGTACACAAGTCCACCGGACTAAAGTCCAAAGTACAAACACGCATGCTCAGAACCAATGCTAAAGCTCAGAAAACAATAGCAGAAGTTGCCCAAAGGGTGGCAGTAAAGAGCTGAAAAACCATGTGATTTGGTGAAAGTTGGCTGAAAAGTCCTGCTGTGTGTATGCAGAACAAGTTTACGGCCAACGCCCCTTCTGAGAAAAATCCACAGAAAAGTCAGATGGAAGTCCAATCGTGTGTATAAGGCTTTAGACAGGAAATGTCACTGTGGCTCAGATTACCAGGTGCAATAAAGGGAAATAAATTCTAAAAAAAGAAAACGAATGCAGCCACCACATTTAAGGATTGTTAAGCTGTTATATATATTGCTTGTTTTTTGGGTTTATTTGGTTTTAAATCTAATAAATTGATCCATCCACAATAAAAAGCATGGATGAAGGAATCTCCCCTGCTGGCTATTGCACAACGTATTCAGCAGCCAGTGGGACCTGTGGGTGTTGGATACCCAAAAGTGACACCACCTGATTGGATGAAGTCTCTTTTCAGTCTCTGTTCAACTCTGCTAACAAATTTACACCGGGTCCTTTAACAAAAGTAGAATGAAAAATTGTCTGGAGGAGATATATCAGTCATATAAATAAGTAGAAAAATAACATTTTGGCATATTGGCATAAATCTGTGTATTAGTCATATTAGTCATAGTCATATAGTAGGTTTGCACAGTAGTGTTCAGATTTATTTCATGAGTCAGTGCAAAGAAAGCAGTAGCTTACAGCAACCAGATCTCATCTAACCTCAGTTTTTATTATTTACTGAATTTGCATTACGGCTGATGTTGTAACCTACCAACCCAGGCTGGCCTTATACATAAAGCAGACTGTTGTCATAGTTTATAGAAGAATACTAAGTATGGATATTTTTACATAGTTACATTGGTCCATCTTGAACCAATATACTGTAGCTATGCATATACCATACCTATAGGGCCGCGTACACACGATCGGACATGTCCGATGAAAGTGGTCTGCAGACCAGTTTCATCGGACCAGTTCAATGGTGTGTACGACCTTTGTCCGTCGGACCAAAGTTTTAAAACATGCTTTAAAACCTGTCTGATGGACACCAAAAACCCGCGCATGCTCAGAATCAAGTCGACGCATGCTTGGAAGCATTGAACTTCGTTTTTTCATCACGTCGTTGTGCTCTACATCACCGCGTTCTGGTCTGATCGGATTTTGGTCCGATGGTGTGTACGCACATCAGACCATTAGACAAGTTCAGAGTTGTCTGATGAAAACGGTCCGTCGGACAAGTTTCATCAGACCGGTCTGATCGTGTGTACAGGGCCTAGGATTACACTAGAAGCTTCTAAAAGCTAGAAACTAGTCATCATTACTCAGTGATTTCCACTATCTTCAAGATCCTAAGGCCATTATAGGGCCCGAATATAAAAACAAAATGGATACAATATCACTAATTAGAGCCGGTTCACACTGGGGCACACCTGACGAGTCGCATCCCATTCAATGCAATGGAACCGTTCTAATAGGAGCGACCCAAGTCGCTCCAACTTAGAAAAAGGTTCCTGCACAACTTCGGGGGCGGCTCGGGGCGACCTGCATTGACTTCTATACAGAAGTCGTTTTGCTGGTCGACTCTGAAGTCGTCTTCAGGACAACTTGCAGAGTCGCCCCCGAGGTCGTGCCGTGGCTTTGTGAACCGACACTTAAGCACATATATTGAATAACAAATACAACCATTTTGAATTAATAGACCAATAACTAAGTTTGAAAAAATATTAATAGTGGAACAGAAATCGACTAAAAAACTGTCGAATGCCCTGTACACACTAGTGGAATTTCCATTGGAAAAAAGTTGTTGTTTTTTTCCAACGGAATTCCGCTCAAGCTTAGCTTGCATACACACGATCACACAAAAGTTCTCTGAACTTTGGAGCATTAAGAATGCAGTGACGTACAACACTACGACGAGGCGAGAAAAAGAAGTTCAATGCTTCTAAGCATGTGTTTTTTTTTGTCTGAGGCGGCGTACACACACGACCGAGGTTCTCGCTAGAAACCAGCGAGAACCTCGCTGGGAGCTGCATTCCAGCGAGAACCTCGGCCATGTGTACGCTCCTGGCTCGCCCCGCCCGTCGGGAATCCCGTCGAGCGAATAGAGAGCAGGCTCTCTATTTGCTCGACGCCCCGCCTGGATGAATGGCTGGTTGCCATTCCCGACGGGCCGGTCGCCGATTTCGACGGCCGGCCGAGAGCCTCGACGGGCGGAACGATGTGTTCCGCCCGTCGAGGTTCTCGTACGTGTGTACGCCGCCTCAGTGAGTATTAACAGCATGTAATACACCATTTATTGATAGTTTTTTTTTATGATGTGGGTTTAGTGACACTTTAATGTAGGCAAGTCCTTGAGGGGTTGCATTTATGCGTGGTTGCTAAACTTTGAACTGCCTAACTCTATAAGTCCAACAAATGTCAATATCATTCATTACATTTATAATGTATGACATTTTTCTATGCTTTTGCTGTACAGTAAAGTCTTGAGAAATGGAAAATATTAGGCTTTATTTGGAAATGTTCAACTTTCCTGTTTTACAAGCAATTGTCTAATATTACTATGAGCAGTTGCCAAAAGGTCAAAAGTTTAAGTACTTGCCACTTGGGATGTGAATGAGGAGACAGGCAGTTACCAGCACTCCAATCAAATGCGTATAACATAGTTTATGGTTACGAGTCTGAGGCCCCATACACACGATCGGATATATCCGATGAAAACGGTCCGCGGACCATTTCCATCGGATATGTCCGATCGGGAGTTTGATCCGATGGCGTGTACACACCATCGGATCAAATTCCCCGCCGCCGGACGGCGCGGTGACGTAGTGGTGACGCGGTGGTGACGTTGACGCCGCCGCGTCACCGCCACGTCACCGCACCAGGAAGTAAAACACTTCCGCGCATGCGCCGAATCCATTCGGCAGCGGCGCGGCGGTGGTGGGAGCCGACATGTCTGCAGGTAAGTGTACTAACCAGCAGACATGTCGGGCGGACAGATTCCCACCGGATAGATTTCAAAGCTTGCTTTGAAATCTGTCGGGTGGAGAAATCTGTCCGCTAGCCCATACACACGAGCGGAGATGTCTGCTGAAACGGTCCATCGGACCGTTTTCAGCGGACATATCCCCTCGTGTGTACGCGGCCTTACAGTGTCACAATACCCAGAATATCATTGGTGTTAATACTATTCTTGGATTTATGTGATGCTATCTGTATCAGAAAACCTTCAATACACATTTAATTGGAAAGCTGGTGCATTCCTCTTTCCTCACCTGGTTTTGGCACATTTGCCACAGTGCAAACAGTTCCAAACTCGGAATTCACTGGGATCTGAATGGGTTTTCGAAGAATTCTTGTTGCAGATGTGTGTTACTACATGCTATATGCCCCCCAAAAAGAAAAAAACAACTGTACTTTTGTAAGGCTGGCCAAAGACATGAGGTGATAGCAGCCTAAAGTCCCTGTTTAAAACAGTTGTAAAGGTACAATTTTTGTTTCCTAACTAGGTTCCTTTACCTTAGTGCAGTCCTCCTTCACTTACCTCATCCTTCCATTTTGCTATTGAATGTCCTTATTTCTTCTGAGAAATCCTCACTTCCTGTTCTTCTATCTGTAACTCCACACAGTAATGCTAGGCTTTCTCCCTGGTGTGGAGTGTTGTGGTCGCCCCCTCCCTTGGACTACAGAAGAGTCAGGACACTCTCTATGTTGCAGATAGAGAAAGGAGGTGTTAGTGGGTGTCCTGACTCTCATCAAAGCATGAGGTAAGTGAAGGAGGACTGCACTAAGGTAAAGGAAGCTTCTAAACGCGGCTAAACGCGATAACTCGCATTTAGTCACGTTATGTTAACATGCGTTTTTCATTTTTGGCTATTTTGAAAGACATTTATTTTTTTTAAATGCAAACGGGGCAACATGCGTTATGTAGGCGCGGCAAATCTGACGTTTTAAACGTGGGTTACTATTTGTCAAGTTAAATCCTTCATTAGAGGTTGTAAAAACGTCCTGTGTACATGAAAGCCTAAGGCCTGTTACACACTATCAGTTTTTCTTCAGGTTTTTCTCTTCAGGTTTACCAAATCCATCTAATATGAGGTCTAACCTCAAGAGTCTCAATTTGTATGCAATCAGGCAGGCCCTTGCACTACATGGTTTTGGTAAACCTGAAGAGAAAAACCTGAAGGAAAACTGATAGTGTGCAAGAGGCCTTAAGCACATGCACAGTATTGTGATACGGTAGAAGTTTAGGGGGATGTATTGCAGAGTTTTAGGCTCCCTGTACACTAGCAGCTCCTTAACCACTTAAGACCCGGACCTTTAGCCAGCTAAAGTACCCAGCCAGTTTTTGCGATTCGGCACTGCGTCGTTTTAACTGACAATTCGCGCGGTCGTGCGACGTGGCTCCCAAAAAAAATCGGCGTCCTTTTTTTCCAACAAATAGAGCTTTCTTTTGGTGGTATTTGATCACCTCTGTGGTTAATATTTTTTGCGCTATAGACAAAAATAGAGCGACAATTTTGAATTTTTTTTTATATTTTTTACTTTTTGCTACAATAAATATCCCCCAAAAATATATATATCATTTTTTTTTTCCTCAGTTTAGGCCGATACGTATTCTTCTACCTATTTTTGGTAAAAAAATTGCAATAAGCGTTTATCGTTTGGTTTGCGCAAAATTTATAGCGTTTACAATTTAGGGGATAGTTTTATTGCATTTTTATTATTATTATTACTATTTTTTACTACTAGTGGCGGCGATCAGCAATTTTTTTCGTGACTGCGACATTATGGTGGACACTTCGGACAATTTTGACTCATTTTTGGGACATTGTCATTTTAGCAGCAAAAATTACAGTTTGGGAGTTAACCACAAGGGGGCGCTGAAGGGGTTATGTATGACCTCATCTGTGTTTTTAACTGTAGGGGGGTGTGGCTGTAGGTGTGACGTCATCGATTGTGTTTACCTATAAAAGGGAACACACAATCGATGACGGCGCCACAGTGAAGAACGGGGAAGCTGTGTTTACACACAGCTCTTCCCGTTCTACAGCTCCGGGGACTAATCGTGGGACTCCAGCGGCGAATGGGTCCATGGGTCCCGCGGTCACAGAGCTTCGGACCGGGTCCCGGGCGCGCGCCCGTGACCCACGACTGGGCACTTAAAGAGGACGTACCTGTACGTGCATGTGCCCAGCCGTGCCATTCTGCTGATGTAAGTGTGCAGGAGGCAGTCCGTAAGTGGTTAAACTTGAGTTTAGGAGCTTTTATCGTTTTTTTGCCAAAGCTTCTAAACTCAACTCCATAAAAGCCATGTACAAATAGGCTTTTAAGAGCATGTTCTCAAGCTACTGCTCTGTGTGTCTTTTCACACACAGCGCCTGGCTCGAACATAGCCCCCTCTCTCTCCTTATTGGCTCACTGGCTGGTATTGACATTTGATATGATTATTGATCAGCCAATGAGAAGAGAGAGTCCTCGGAGAGCCGAGGATTTCATGCACATCGCTGGATCAGGATGGGTCTGGTCTCAGATAAGTGTAACAACCCCCGTATGTATGCACTCAGCCCCCCACACCTGTAAACACTCATCCCCCACACCTATACGCACTCAGCCCTCCACACCTGTATACACTCAGCCCCCCACACCTGTACACATTCAGTTCTCCCACACCTGTATGCACTCATCCCCCCCACACTTGTACGCACTTAGTCCCCTTACACCTATATGCACTCAGTCCCTTACACCTGTATGCACACAGCCCCCCCCACACCTGTACGCATTTAGCCCCCCACACTTTTACGTACATTTCAGCCCCCCACACCTGTACGCACTCAGCCCCCCACACCTGTACGCACTCAGCACCCCCACACCTGTACGCACTCACCCCTACACACCTGAAAGCACTCAGCCCCCCACACCTCTACGCACTCAGAACCCCACACCTGTATGCACTCAGCCCCCCACACCTGAAGGCACTCAGCTCCCTCAAACTGTATGCAAACAGCCCCCCTACACCTGTGTGCACTTAGCTCCCCCACACTTGTGTGCACTCAGCCCCCACACCTGTATGCACTCAGCACCCCCACATCTGTACGCACTCACCCCTAAACACCTGAAAGCACTCAGCCCCCCACACCCCCACATCTACGCACTCACTCTGAAAGACTCACCCCACACCTCTACGCACTCAGAACCCCACACCTGTACGCACTCAGCCCCCTCACACCTGAAGAGACTCAGCTCCCTCAACCTGTATGCAAACAGCCCCCCTTACACCTGTACGAACTCAGCCCACCTCACACCTGTTCACACTCAGCCCCCCTCACACCTGTAGGCACTCAGCACCCCTTACACCTGTACGCACTCAGCACCCCCACACCTGTACACACTCAACCCCCCCACACCTGTATGCACTCAGCCCCTCCCACACACCTGTACCCACTCAGCCCCCCACACCTGTTTGCACTCAGCCCCTCCCACACACCTGTAAGCACTCAGCCCACCCACACACCTGTAAACAAAACACACAGCTCCTTCTGCACACACACATCTGTAAACACACACAAACCTTCAGCCCCCTCCTCTCACTTACTGCTCCTACTTGTAAAGAAGGTCTTTAGTCCCATTTCTTGTTTACAGAAAAGCTGACACGTGTCCCTGAGAGGAGGAGAGGAGCTGAAGCAGAGCACAGTCCACCATACAGTACAGGCAGCACACACACAAGGTTTACACACATGCATGAAGTAGCCAGAGGTGGCAGTAAAGAGCCTGATGTCAGCAGAACGACACAGAGACAGAGAATGACAGCAGCTGCCGACTCTTCTGTAACGAAAGAATGTATAGGGAATGACTGGATGGGCACACTCCTCTGGGGGCTACTCAATTAGCGGCCGGATCCCTCTTAATGTTAGGGCACTCCACAGGTGCATTGGCTGCCCCTTCTGATAGCGGCTCTGTGCCCTCTGTAGCCTCTACCCCAGCTCTCTAAGCTCCCTATGCAGCCAAGGACTGAGGTAATGGAAACACTTGAAAAATAAATAAATATATACACAATGGCCTGGATTCACAGACATCGGCACACATTTATGCCGCCGTAGCGTATCTCTTTTGGGCTACGCCGGCGCAGCACGGAGAGGCATGCACTGCATTCAGCAAGCCATTGCTCACCAAGATAAGCCAGCGTAGCGTATTTTCGAAGGTGCAGGCCAGCGTAAGTGGAAGTGGGAGTGACCCCATGCAAATGATGATCAGGAAGTGGGAGTGACCCCATGCAAATGATGATCAAAACGTGACGCAGTGGTTTACGTCTGGAGTATCGTAAATGGCACATGTGCCGTGACGTGGACGTATGTCCCGCACCCCTCTGCGCATGCTCACAACTACACCCGGCGTAACCCCTAAGATATGCCGGCCCACTGCCTACGCCGAGAGCATAAATACGCCCAGACATACGCCCACCGAGCGCAAATATACGCCAGCAGCTTGTCTTCTGTAGTGCAGGTACTTTTGCATTCTGAGCGATGTCTGACACTGAGACTAATGCCGCGTACACACGGTCGTTTTTTGCGATGAAATAAAACGTCGTTTTTTAAAACGTCATTTAAATTGATCGTGTGTGGGCAAAACGTCGTTTTTTGTCTTCAAAAAAACGACCAAAAAAAAATTCCAACATGCTTGAATTTTTTGTGTCGTTTTTCAAAACGTCGTTTTTTGTTTCACAAAAAGTCACCGTGTGTAGCAAAAACGTCGTTTAAAACGACGTTTTTCAACCCGCACATGCCCAGAAGCTAGTTATGAAGCGAGCTTCAATGGAAAAGAGTGGTGAAGGTAACCTCGCTTTTTGTGAAAAAAACGATGGTGTGTATGCAACATCGTCTTTGAAAAGTGACGTTTCAAAAACGTTGTTTTTTACTTCACAGAAAACGTTGTTTTTTTTCATCACAAAAAATGATCGTGTGTACGCGGCATGAGAGGGAGAGGAGGAAGAAGAATTTTTCTGCTGAGGAGAAGGCGATCCTGACCTCTGCCATCTCTAAGTACGATTTGTACCTCCATGGCGCACAGAGTGGCAGGACCAGCAAGGCCAGGAAGCAAGAGATCCTCCAAAAGGTCACCCTGGAGGTCAATGCCCTTGGTCATGAAAACAGGACCTCTAAGGACATCGCAAAGATTAACGATATGCATCGTTGGGTCAGAGATAAGCTGGCCAAGGTAAAGAGGCACTTCAGGGGCACGGGAGGCGGACCAGCCAGTACTGTCAGGCTGACTGCCGAGGAGGTGATTGCCAGCTATCTGGAGCAGGAGCAGGTGGAGGGCCTGGAAGGCTTTGACTCAAGTGAACAGGCCTTGAGGACATGTAAGTGTGTTTTATCCCCCATCCGGTGTGTAGCATGTAAGGGGGTGCAAGGGAACATGTGACAAGTGTGTGGGTCCACCAACATGTGAATGTTTTGTGTCATCCACAGATGTGCTGGAGGGAGCTGGGCCATCGTCTTCTGCTGGACAACATGGAGCGTTGTTGCAATAGCTTTAATCAGCATTTTTCAGTCTAGCTTTTGAAATAATGAGACCAAGTGAGTATAGGGAAAAGGCTGCTTGGGACCTATTAACCCATCAATAGTCACAGGTCAAGAAGGTGTTGGCTAGGATTTTCAAGGCACTGAAAACATGATCATAGAATAATATAAAATAATATTTATTAACATAAAACAATATACAAATTTAAAAGCATTAGGGACAGGCCCCACTCTCCCTTTTTGTTAGTGTAGCTTTTATCAGCTTTTTTTTTTTTTACTTTTTTTTTAATGGATAAAAAAACGCGAAAAAACGTGCGCTGGCGTTTTTGAGCGTTTTTCAGCATTTTGCGGTTTTAAGCGTTTTTCCCGCCAAAAAACGGCACTTTGAACGCAAATTTCGGGCGTTCAGAAAAAAGCCAATAAACTCCAAAGCTCATTAACACTGAAAAACGCCCAGGTGTGCATGGGCACATAGGCTAACATAGAGTTCAGTTTATGGGCTTAAAAAAAAAAACGTCAATAAACTGCAGTTTATCAGCTTCAGTGTGCATGGAGCCTTATGCTGCGTACACACAACTGTTTTTCATGATGAGAAAAATGCAATTTTTTTAATTGGTCATTAAAAAAGTGTGTAGGTTCCAGAGCATTCTTCTCGACGTGAAAAATGGCCATTACAAATTGAGAACATGCTCTATTTTTTCTAGTAGTTTTTCACGTCGTTGTTTTTCATGTCGTGAAAAACGGTCGTGTGTAGGCTTTAACGACGGGGAAAAACACGTGCATGCTCAGGAGCAAGTTATGTGGTAAATTTGCATAATCAGTCCAAAGGGTGGCGCCAATCGAATTAAACTTCCCCTTAATAGTGCCGTCGTACGTGTTGTACGTCACCGTGCTTTACTCGAGCATTTTTTTTCACGATCTTGTGTAGGCAAGGCAGGCTTGACAAGAATCACGGCGAGAAAAACTATGTTTTTTTCCATGACATGAAAAACAGAAAATTGTACCATACTTACCGTAATTTTCTTTTCCTGGTGCCTATCCATGGCAGCATACCTGTGACAAGCTCCGCCTTGGCTCCTCCCTCAGGACTAGTGAATATTATAAAAGAGTTGGCTAGCACTGCCCCCACATTCTCCGTAATATAGAATACCGAGGGTGGGATTGTATGCTGCCATGGATAGGCACCAGGAAAAGAAAATTACGGTAAGTATGGTACAATTTTCTGTTTTCCTGGTGCCTCCATGGCAGCATACCTGTGACAAATAACTAGCTGAGACGGGTGGGATGATGCTTAGAGGTTTATTTCAAAGGAATTATTATTGATCATTAGAGGAGGCAACCGCTGACCTGATTGTCCGTCTGCCGAACTCTACCGACGAGAGAGCTCCTGGGTCTACCCGGTAGTGCTTCATAAATGTATGTTGGGACGACCAGGTCGCTGCCCTACAAATGGTTTCGATTGAGACGTTTGCCCTTGCCGCCCAAGAGGCAGATACCGCCCTCGTGGAGTGCGCCTTGACCATCAAAGGGGGGTCCAGACCCCTAGCCCTGTACACCTTGTGGATGAGCTTCACGATCCATGAGGCAATTGTTCTTGATGACGCCTCCTTGCCTTTGTTCTTTCCCCAGGGGATTATGAGCAACCTAGTAGAGTCTCTGAAGGATGCTGTGGCCTGAAGATAACATCTCAGAGTGGAGGCAATGTCCAGTTCGTGAAGAGAGTCGGAGTCCTGTTCCAGAAACGTTGGGAGTGCCCAGGGTTCCGACAGGGTCAAGGATGATGCGACCTTGGGGATAAATCCCCGCACTGTTCTGAGTTCTACTCTGTCAGGGTAGAATATGATATGATTATCATCTGCCCCTAAAGCTTGGAGCTCCGAAACCCGTCTGCCGGAGGTTATGGCTATCAGGAAGGTAAGCTTCAAGGTTAGATTCCAAAGTGATGCCGAGTCCAAAGGGGCGAAAGGAGGGCTGGCTAGTGACTCTAGGATGATAGCAAGGTCCCAGGTGGGAAAAGACTGCTTAGTTGGTGGTCGGATCTTTCTGACGGCTTTGAGAAATTGGATTATTAATGGATCCTCCGCCCACCTTCTACTGGTTGCCGTTGAAATTGCTGCTATCTGTACTTTTAACGTACTTAGAGCAAGGCCCATGTTCAGGCCTGCCTGCAAAAACTCAAGAATTTGAGAGGATGATGGGGAACCCAGATTACTGCTTCTGCCCATCATGAAGGCCCTGAACTTGTTCCACACCCTGCCGTATATACTGTTTGTTGAAGGCTTTCTGGCCCTGAGGAGGGTTGCGATAACCTCGTTGGAACATCCTAGGGATTCAAACCTTTGCCTTTCAGCTGCCAGATGTGAAGGTTCAGCCTGCCTGGATCTGGATGGGTGTGATGCCCCTGAGACAGGAGGAAGGGTATCAACGGGACCTTGACCGGAGGCTGAGTACTCAGGTACATTGCCGTAGGAAACCAAGGACTTCTCGGCCAGTATGGTAGAACCGCTAATACCGTTGTTGATTCCGCCATTATCCTCGCCAGGAGCTTTGGAATGAGAGGCCGTGGAGGGAAAGCATAGACCAGATTGCATGCCCAGGGGGCTAAGAGAGCGTCCGCTGCTTCCGCCTGGGGATGTGGGAGCCTCGAGATGAATCTTGGTAGCTTGGCATTGCCTGCTGTCGCAAATAGGTCCAGCTCGGGGGGCCCCCACTGGTTCACTATCCAGTTGAAGATTCTTGGGTGCAGAGACCATTCGTTGGCATCTAAGAATCTGCGAGACAGGAGGTCGGCTCTTGAGTTCAGATGACCGGGCAGGTAGACTGCCCTTAGGTCTTTCAGATTTCTCTCCGCCCAGAGGATTATGGGTTCCACCTCCCTCAGCAGGGACCTGCTGTGCGTGCCTCCCTGCTGGTGTATATAGGATACAGCGGCTCTGTTGTCCATCCGTAGAAGAACTGGTCTCCCCGTGACCTCGAATTCCAGGGCTAGCAATGCATGATAGGCTGCCCGGATTTCCAGAATATTTGATACCAGGCCAGTCGCCTGAAAGGACCATCTCCCCTGCACTGAGATCTGGTTGCAGTGTGCTCCCCAGCCTGCTAAACTGGCATCGGTGGTAACTATGATCCAGTTGACATGCCCTAACGGACGTGACTTCATCAGCGTGTGTTTCTTCATCCACCAATGAAGACTCCTGAGCATCAGGGTCGTCAGGAGTATGGGCTGAGAAAGATACCGTTTGTTCCACTGCCTCAAGAATTCCAATTGAAAATATCTCAGATGCCAATGGGCCCAAGGGACCATAGGGATGCATGACGACATCCGGCCTATCAGGCTCAGACAGTTCGAGGCGGTCAGATGGGGTCTCACACTCACATTCTTCATCTGCCGAATAATAGATGCCACCTTCTGAGGTGGAAGGGACACTGTTCCACTCTCTGTGTTGAACAGAGCCCCCAGATAAACCATTTCCTGGGTTGGAGAAAGGTGACTCTTCTCCCGGTTTATCTTCCATCCAAATTCTGTTAGTGTTGTCAGAAGAACTTCCCTGTGTTCCACTAATTGGGCTGGATCCTTCGCCAGGAGAAGAAGATCGTCCAAATAATGGTAAACTCAAAGCCCTTGCTCCCTTAGAGGGGCTACGATGGCAATTAAGGTCTTTGTGAAGACTCTTGGAGAGGTGCATAGGCCAATCCCCCGGATGGACTACACGGACGATGGTTTGTAGTGATTCCATCTTGAATCGCTCTAGAAGAATGTAGCGATTTAGCCTCTTTAGGTCTATGACGGGTCTCCAACCTCCGTTTCTTTTGGGGACTAAAAACAGGGTGGAATAAAAACCTGTAAATCTTTCTGATGGAGGCACTGGAATTACTGCCTGCTGTTCCTGTAAGGAGAGAAGGAACTGCTGAAGTGCTTCCGCTTTTTGAGGGGACCTTGACACCCTCGTTGGAGAGAAGAATTCTTTGGGGGGTTTGTCTAGAAATGTCCAAAAGTGCCCGTACTTGACCGTGGAAACTACCCAAGGATCCCTGCACTTTTCCTCCCATATTTTCGAGAAACGTTGGAGTCTGGCCCCCACAGGAATCGCTTGGAATGGTTTGGCGTCAAAAGGACTTAGCGGGATCTTGTGGAGTAGGCATGGCTCCCTGTCTACGGTTCTTGAGGAAGGTGGACTGCGTGCTTTTCCAATTCTGTCTGAAGCCTTTTCCCTGCCTGGACTGTCTGTAGTCCTTGCCTTTAGAATACTGGAATCTTGGTGCGAATGCCTTGGAGCGCCTGGGTCGCCTGTCCTGGGGCAACAGGCCCGACTTTCCACCAGTGACGCGAGAGATGGCTTCATTTAATTTCTCCCCAAATAGGGCTTTTCCATCAAATGGTATTTTGCACCAATTTTGTTTCGATGCAATATCTGCTGACCATGGTTTCAGCCACAAGGCCCGTTTGGCCATTACTGTGTGGAGCATTGCTCTTGCGGAGCATCGGATTGAATCAATAGTAGCTTCCCCAATAAAGTCTGCTGAGAGTTTTAGCTCGTCTAAGGCCTTTATAATGTCCTCCTTAGGGATATCCTGTTGGATCGCCGACTCTATATTATCCGTCCAGGCCCGTAGCGCGTTGGACACTGATGTTAGGGCTATTACAGGCTTACAAGCGTTGCCTGCCATCTGGTAAGCTTTCTTGAGGTCCAGATCCATTCTTCTGTCGAGAGGATCTTTAAATGAAGTTGAGTCTTCCATGGGCAGCGTAACGTTTTTTGCTAATCTTACCACCGCTGCGTCCACCACTGGAGGGACTTCAAGCATTGCCGGGTCGGCTTCCGAAAGAGGGTATAGCTTTGTCATGCGATTAAGGGAAAACCTCTTTTCCGTCTTTTTCCATTCCTCCTCAATCACGCCCTTAATCTCGTCCATGAGGGGGAAAACGGAAATTTGGCGCTTAAGAAAGGGGAAGTACGCCTTAGACTTCTTGACCTCTGTCTCAGCCTCCTCCCAGCCAATCGCCTGTTTTACTGCCTGTACATAGGGCTGGACCATGGCGAAGCCAAAGCCCGAGGCATCCAAGTCATCAGAGGAGTCCCCTGAGGCGTTATTCTCCTCCTGATGCTTAGAGGATGAGGCAGGTGTCATATGAGGTATTCCACCCGTGGAAGGGCCGGGAATGGCCTCCTCAGCCGGATGCCCCTGAGGAGGAGCTACCGGTTGCTGCGTTGGCATTGTGGCCACTAATTCTGCAAAGGAATCTTTTATTGCCTTCTTAAGCAGGTCCGCCACTTGCAGGCCCTCGGACTCTCTGTCCGCCGCATAGTCCCTCAGGCAAGCTTGACAGATCCGTTTATGTGGGAGAGGGGTGGCTCCACAGGCCTGACACTTTGGAGATCTGGGTCTCAGGGAGCGTGAGAGATGGCGTTTTTTGGCTGATGACTTCCTGCCACTCCTCTGGTCCCCTCGCCTGGAAGACCTATCTCTGCTGGGGCTTGAGTCAGAGTCTTCATGTCGCCTTGAGGTCTTCTTAGACGTCTTCTGGCGTACAGGGCTGTAACACATAAAGTACGAGCCTCAGTGCACTCTTTTTTTTTTTAAAAAGCATGCGTAAACTTACCTGGACGTAGGTCCTTACCTTAAATGTAGAGTAGGATCTTGTATGGATGGCGAATGGCTCATGTTAGGTGGGCAAGCAGAGGAAGCAGCTAAGAAAAGAATAGGAAAGGGTTAAGGGTCATGTTTGAACCTGGCCAACTGAACAAGAACCATGTTCCCTGGTTCGCCGCCTTTTTTTTTTTTTTTTTTTAATTATGTCTATTCCTACATTTCCGCATAAAACAGGGTTTCACTGTGAAAGAAAACACCTTCCTCCCTCCTCTTTATATATATATATTTTTTTATTTTTTTTTAATTTGTTGCTGAACCCTTTTTTTTTTTTTTTTTACCTGAGAAAAGGGGGGAATAATGCCTTCCCTGGAGCTCTCTAACACGATTCTCCCTGGACAGTCCCAGGTATTCCACTGGGGGAGCCAGGGAGATAAGGGGAGCCAGATTGGATGGGAACGCCTCTCACTGACGTTTGAGAAAAAACTGGCAAAAAATCGCCACCTTTCCCTTTTGCAAGATGGCCGCCGCGGCTTACGCGCGCACGGCGCATGCGCGAACCGGCGGCTCTAGGACCCGGAAGTCCCCGCCGTCGGCGTCAGCACAGAACGCGGCGAAGTGCGCCGCCAGTGCATCAAAAGAGCAGTGGTGAGCGCACGCGTTCCCTAAGGGGGGAGAGGAGGACGGAGGGGGCGGTGGGGACACAGGGGAGAACTGATTGGGACACAGGGACGGACAAGGGAAATGAAGAGGCCTAAGAAAGGGGAGAAAGAGTGAGAGAAGGAGAGGGAGAAGAGGAAGAGAAGGAGAGAAAGAGAAAAAAAAAAAGTACTAGCTGCTGCCTCTGTCACCATGGGAGCCAGACGCCTCTAAGATGTATCGCAGATAGAGCTCTTAGTTTAAGAGACAAACTGCCTGTCCCAAAAGACCCTACAGAAGGGACTCCCAACCTTATTAGCGCGTTTAGCTGCCCAAGAGAAGGGACCGCATCCGGGAGAGGCTTGAACCCGGATGGACGCTGCCGACTGCAGAAGGTAGGACGTTCGACCAGCATTCACTGCCATGAGGTATAAGGAAAAAAAGGAGAATGTGGGGGCAGTGCTAGCCAACTCTTTTATAATATTCACTAGTCCTGAGGGAGGAGCCAAGGCGGAGCTTGTCACAGGTATGCTGCCATGGAGGCACCAGGAAAATGGTCGTGTGTATGCGGCTTTAGTCTGTAGGGATCATAATTAAGTTGGCCCACCCTTTGCAGCTATAACAGCTTCAACTCTTCTGGGAAGGCTATCCACAAGGTTTAGAAGTTTGTCTATGGGAATGTTTGACCATTTTTCCAGTTCCTCCACCCCAAACTCGCTAATCCATGTCTTTATAGACCTTGTTTGTGCACTGGTGCCCAGTTATGTTGGAACAGGAAGGGGCCAACCCCAAACTGTTCCCACAAAGTTGGGGGCATGAAATTGTCAAAAATGTCTTGGGTGTTCTCCCTTAACTCCTTCAAAATGACAGACGAGTGCCAGAAACTACCGGTGACTACCGGAAACTACCGGTGGTGGGGGAACTGCAGGGGGGAACTGCAGGGCGACCCTGACACTGGGAACTTGTGTTTAACCACTTGTCCACCGCCCACCGTCAATTGACGGAGGGCGGAGGACTCCAATCTCCTGACTGCACGTCATATGACGTCCAGTCATTTAAACAGGGAATGCGCGCGATCGCGTGCGGGCATCACTGTACTGTCGGTAGCGGCGTGTCACGGAGACACCGCTCGTTACCGACAGGGGTGAACAGCGGCGCGGATGCGCTGTTAACCACGTGATCGGCCGTGATAAAGTCACGGCTGATCACGCATGGCAACACCCCCATAGTGGACGGCGCGTGTTCGCGATCACGCCGCGCGTGCCCGTCGGTGACAGCGTGTTCCCGGGAACACTGCTCGTCACCGACAATGGTACACAGCCATTGGTCAGGGCTGTGTACCACGTGATCAGCTCTGATCACTAGTGTAAACAAGGAGCTGTAACTAACTGTTACCAGCTCTTCTCCCCTCACTCATTGTTTCCAGTGTGAGCAGAGAAGAGCTAGAAGGAGTGAGTTACAGCTCTGTGTTACTGTAGTGTCTGCACAAACACCACATCTGTCCCTTTGCCCCCCCCCCCCCCAATTGTCACCAGTCACCCAACAGTCACCCATAAAGTGCACCTGTCACATAAATAGACTGCCATCAGCGGTGCAACCGTCACCCACCAGTGACCGTACCCTGTCACTGTCACCCACCAGTGACCGTACCCTGTCACCGTCACCCACCAGTGACCTGCCATGTCACCCGTCACCCATCAGTGACCTGCCCTGTCACCCGTTTATGAAGAAAAAATACAAATTTGCTAAATTTTATGACAGAAACAAAGAAAAATGCAATTTTTTTCACAAAATCTACCATCTTTTTTTATTTATAGCGCAAAAAATAAAAAACCCACAAGTTATTAAATACCACCAAAAGAAAGCTCTATTTGTGTGAAAAAAAGGACGCAATTTTTATTTGGTACAGTGTTGCATGACTGAGTAATTGTCATTCAAAGTGTGAGATCACCGAAAGCTGAAAATTGGTCTGGGTAAGAAGGGAGTTTAAGTGCACTGTATTTAAGTGGTTAAAGAAAGAAAAAACATTTGATTTTGCTTATTTCTTTTAGCACATTGGTGTTCTGGTGGCGGTAGTTTGGCAGGGTGATCATTTGGAGGATATACTATGTGTAATATTTTTTTCTTGATAGAAGCCCATAAAACTTTGTCAACACAAAATCATACATGCACAATTTATTAAAGGTTGATTTTATTGTTTTAGATTTTCTCATCATAAGCATTCAAAACATAATTTTAAAATGAAAACCGCCAAACCATTATAGTTTCCCTAATACTTTTTGAGGAAGCATTCTTTTCATTCTGACAGTAATTTATAAGCAGGTTCTGCCAGTTTATTTTTAAACTGCAACAGAAAAAAATTCAGTTTTATTTCATCATTTAATTATTTTTTCCTTTATTGTTCTTCTGAATTTAATTTGGTAAACAAGAATAGAAACTAAAACTGCTACAGGTTATAAGGGTATACCTAACTCTGTTGGGGAAATATTCTTTCTAAAAAATGCTCAGTGCTGATTTACTGGGAAACTCCCTGTGTTAGTGTACGTTACTGAGACATTAGCATTTGGTAAATTTTAAAGACTGTCATATGTATTGTGTGATGCACTTGATGTCTTATGTAAACATGGGGCTGATTTTCTATGTGAACTAAACCGGCTTTCTATGGAGCTGGTTCATATACTGTATATGTGGTGCAGCTGGTTGCAGGTGGCATGATCGATGATGGATCTACACCAGGAGACATTGGGCCAGATTCACACAGAAATGGATTATCGTAGCGTATCAGAAATACACTACGCCGCCGTTTTTTACCTGGCTCTACATGGAATTCAGGTAGATTTTGTCCAGTAAACGACGGCGGCGTAGTGTATTTCTCCCGTCGCAATCCATCTGCGCGAGTAGGGGGCGTGAATCATTTAAAATAGGCGCGTTCCCGCGGCGATCGATCTGCGCATGCTCCGTTCGCAAAATTCCCGCCGTGCATTGCGCGAAATCACGTCGTGACGTCATTCGTTGTTTATGTAGCGTCGTTTACGGGCGATCCTAGTCCCGAACGAGTTACGTAAACAAAAATAAAAAATAAATAAATTCGAAGCGGGAACGACGGCCATACTTAACATGGGCTACGTAACGTTAGAGCAGCAAAAAGCTGCTCTAACATTACGTACAAAAAAATAGACGAAAGCGATTGCGACGACCACTCGTATCTTCGGGAATCGCCGTAAAAAAACATTTGCATATCCCGACGCATCAAAACGACGCAAACTCCTCCCAGCGGCCGCAAATAGATGGCAGCGTAGATCCGAAGGCTTACGAAGACGTAAGCCTCTCGGATCGAAGCCCGAAGCCGCCGTATCATGGTTTGAGGATTCAAACTAGTGATACGGCGCGCGAAATTTGAAATTACTCCTGTCTAACACCAGTTAGACAGGCATAATTGCTCTATGAATCTGGGCCATTGTTTTTGTTTTTTTAATAAAGTAATTGTTAAAAACTGTCTCTGCATCTCTATTTCTTTTTGACAATTTGGTGAATGAGTAGGGGTACAATGTACCTCATACTCACTCACATAGGGGGGGCAGGATCTGGGGGCCCCTTGCCCCAAAGCACCCCCCCCCCATGTTGAGGGTACGTGGCCTGGTATGGTTTTCTAAAAAAAATGCAGTGGGAGTTCCTCTCAAAATTCATACTAAATATAAGGGTCTGCTATAGGTTTGGGGGGGGGGGCAACACCGTTTTGTTTTAAAAATTTGGCGTGGGGTTCCCCTTAAATTTCTTGCCAGACCCGAAAGGTCCTGGTATGGATAGGGGGCACGCCATTTTTTTTTTAAATTGGATATTTTTACATTCAGCGGTCAGTGGGGAATGAGTCATCCATTGAGTTATCCGTTGTTAAGGATGTCCTCTGAAAAGTGCTGTCCCATATCATTGCACACTGTTGCCTGATGTAGAGTATGTTGCATTTAGGAGGGGCACTGCTGAGTCCGTGTTCTATCCACCTGTCCAGCGTACCTATGCCACCTCACTCCCAGTGACAGAATGGGGACCCTCTGTGCACAGAGCATGGAAACCATGCATGCACTTGTTAAATCCTTAAAGCAGTTGTATACCCGCATTTTTTTTTAAACCTGTAAGGCAAAAGCCATAATGAGCTAGTATGCACCGCATACTAGCTCATTATGAAATACTTACCTTAAAACAATTTTGGATAGGGAACAGGATTTGTTGGGACCCCAGAGGCCCAAGCTAATGCCTGACAAGTATGTGGGGGCAGGGGCACTATACCGGTACTGGATGTAGAGAGTAAAGAAATATAGGGTAATAGAAGTATGAAATTAAATCAATTTATTGAAAATTACATAAAATGGACAAGAGATATACATAATTAATAAAAAACATTAACAGTATTCTAAAATAATCAGACAATTTATACGACCAGCCAGTTCATCACCCAGATGGTACGAGACCCTCAATCAGACAGATTGAGGGTCTCTTACCATCTACTATCCAAAATGATATTTAAGATGATGGTACTATATTTATTCTTTGATTTATCTTGATCTTTACACTAAGGCCTTGTACACACGAGGGAATGTATCCGGTCGGAAACATCCGACGGATATTTCCCAGCGGATAAGTCAAATTTGTCCGTTGGTCTGATGAGCGTACACACCATCGGACCGAAATCCCAGCGGACCAGAACGCGGGCACGTAAACCACGTACGACGTCACTATAAAGGGGAATGACGAAGCCATCGGCGCTGCCCTCTGTTCCGCTTCTGCTAGTTCCGTGTTAGCGAAGGTTTGGTTAGAGCTGATTCGTGCTTTTCAGTCTCCGCGCTTAACAGGTCGTATTTTCAGGTTCAGTGTGTGCTTGTGGGCTCGTATTTGTCATTCAGTGTCCCCGTACGCGGCGTTTCTGCTTTGCAGTGCCGTCCTGTACGGTCGTATCTGTTTGACGTGCGATCTTTGCAGGTCTTGCTGGATTTGGGGGTGCTTTCTGTTTGAGTGTGTTCTTGACTGACCAGCCGGCCGGTTTGAAGCCATGATGGAGCAGCAGCGCAACTTTTCACGAGTTCATGCTGTTTATGGGTTTTGTTCTGGAGTCTGTGTGCATTCCAGTGATTTGGACAGGAACAGTAGGAGGAGGAGTTCCTGGGCCAAGAATTGGTTGCGGCAGCGTAATCGATTCTCTCATATGTCTCTGCTTAGGGAGATCCGGGAGAATAATCCTGATGACTTCAGGAACTTTCTCCGTATGACGGACCCCGTTTTCCACCGTCTGCTGGATCTCCTGTCCCCCTATATCACGAGGCAGGACACTGTGATGCGCCAAGCCATTCCGGCTGAGCAGAGGCTTATTGCCACGTTGCGGTACCTGGCGACTGGGAGGAGCCTGCAGGACCTCAAGTTCTCAACAGGCATCTCTCCCCAGGCGCTTGGGATCATCATACCAGAGACGTGTTCTGCCATCATACAAGTCATGCAGGAGGAGTTTATTAAGGTAAGTTTCCTCCTTTAACATCACAATCTGTGTCTTTAACCTCCCTGGCGTTATGATTCTGTCTGGAATTTTGTACCAAAAGCGTTGCAATTGTTTTGCAAGGAAATGTGGTGTTATGTATTATAGGCCTGCAATTCTTAGTAAGTACTTACTTAAATCTATCTAAACAAGAGTCTAATAGGCATCCCGGGTATGATTTTTTTTTTTATTAAAAATGATAATATAATAAATAATTATAAAAAATTATAACAAATAATAATATAATTATAGTAAAAATTATTCAATAATGTAATCAAATCAAAATCACTGAAATTTGCTCAGTTGCAGAATTTTTGCTGTCATAATTTTTTTTTTTATGACGAATTTCCCCACAGATCGCTATCGCTAAATTCTGCAAGTGATTATAATTTATTATCGCTGTTTTTTAGCTGATCTAAAACCATTTTTTACATAAAGGGACACTTTTGGTTGCTATGGGCAATCTACAGTTTGCAGGGAGAAAGAAAAGTTTTTATTATATAAAATGACATGCAGGGCACAGGGCAGACCACTAGGGACATGGGGGGTGTGTATTTTTTACATACAGTACTGTAATCTATAAGATTACATTGTACTGTATGTATAGTGTTTGTTTACATTTTTGAATTTGGCGCCGTTCTCCGTCCCCGTGCGTCGTAACGTCGCAGGGAACGGAGCTCGGCGGCACACGCTCGCTCACACAGCGGGGATGCATCGCTGGATCCACGGAGAAGGTAAGTAAACTGTCTCTGGATTCTGCAAGGCGAGCCCGTGTCTGACACGGGATCAACAATAGTAGCAGCAAATTTTTACCCTGTGTCAGACACGGGAACAACGCCAGGGAGGTTAATAATGTTTGCATATTTTTCTCACCTTTTTGTGTTGGTTTTCCTAGTCGCCATGATTGTAATATGCTGTGTGCTTAATGTTCCCTTTTCTCCCCATGCATGTTGTTAAGCTTTCCAGGTTAATGTGGTTTGGCCTACCTGCATATTTTTACCTTCAACACTACTAACCTGTCCAGCATCATCTCCTAGGGACAAAAACACCTTTTTTTTTTTTTTGGTGTCCTGCTCCATTGTAGTTCAACTCCCTCCCCCTAAAAAAGTGTATTGCCCTATCAGCGGGATGTGCAGTCTGATAATAATTGTCTCTAGATTTGTTGCCCTAAATACTCTCTATACACTAATTTTTTGAAATGTTAATACCGTGATGTTGCAGAATGTTGTTTTTTTACTAGTGTTTGCAATGTTGTTTCTGTGCCAAAGTGCTAATTGTTATTTTGCTTTTGTCCCCACAGTTTCCCTCCACGCCGCAGGAATGGCAGACTGTGGCTGCCCACTTTGCCCAGCGTTGTGATTTTCCAAACTGCGGAGGGGCAATTGATGGGAAGCACGTCCGCATAGTGCCGCCACCTCTTTCGGGCTCGTACTATTATAACTACAAAGGTTTTCATAGTATCGTGTTGATGGCGGTGGTGTCGGCAGACTACGAATTTTTGTATGTGGACGTGGGGAAGAATGGCCGGCTGTCTGATGGGGGAGTGTTCGCGCGGACCGAATTTTACAGGCGTCTACAAACTGGTGGTCTTGAACTGCCACCGGATGAAGACAATGTGGAAGGACTTCCGTTTGTTTTTTTAGCGGACGAGGCTTTTGGACTTGGACCTCACCTCATGCGGCCTTTTCCCCAGAGGACCCTCACCCCGGAGAGGAGAGTCTTCAATTTCCGGCTGGCCAGGGCCCGGAGGGTAGTCGAGAATGCCTTTGGGATACTCGCCAGCCGGTTCCGCCTGTTCCAGACAACGATACATCTGGCGGAATATAAATTTAACTCTGTTATTTTGGCCTGCTGCATATTGCATAATTTTTTACGCAGGCATTCCCAGACGTACCTACCCAACATCGGTGCTGAGGCAGGACTACCCTCAGATACCCTTCCTGGGCTGGACACTGGTCGCGCTGGCTCGGTCACCCAATCTGCTCGTGAGGTACGCGACAAATATGTTGAGTACTTTATGGGTCGGGGGGCCATAGCTATGCCAGATTAATATTTCTTTATAATTCGGCCCCCAAAATAAAGAAATATTACCAAAAAATAATAAATAATTTGACCATTGGACTTTATACAGTTGTTTCTCATTATTGCTTTTTCTCTTTTTATCTGTCTTCCAGGTTCTGAAACTAGTGCATTTCTTGTGCCCAATTTAGTTAGCAGGTTTTAGTAAATACACACAATTGCACATTCTAGTCACTCTTCTACAAACTGGGTATTGAGGTTAGAAATAAGAAGCCACTGGTGTGTGTGTGTTTTTAAAAGGTTTTTTTATTTCTTTTTTATTTACGAAAATCTTTGTGTTTTAATTAGAAAACTTGGTTTAGAAAGTATTTATTTATTCAAAAAATATTTTGTGGTTTTGACAAACATATATAACAATCGAACTTACAAAGTTCAACCTTTTATTTGGCATAACAAACCCAGACAACATGGTCTTAGGTCACGCCGGAATCCCCCAAAATTTGAGGATGCACACATGCTGTGTGTGTGATGGGCCAAATGGTGTTTTTTCACATGAGATCCCATGCGAAATGTTCACATGTGCTATCTGCCATCATGGGTGATCAATGTATGTGCTTTGTGGGTGCAACCCCTTTCTGTCACCTACTTGATAAGTAAGGAAGGGGTTGCACCCACAAAGCACATACAATTGATGTCCTGTGATGGCAGATCGCACATGTGAACACACATTGGGGTTTATTTACTAAACAGTCCAAACTCCGGCTTATTTTTGCATATAAGCCAATCAGCTTCTAAATTAAGCTTAGTCAATTAAGACTTCGCATCCAAACATGGAAGATGATTGTTTTATATGCCAAGTGATGCTGCTTTTGCCCCTTATAGCTTTAGTAAATAAACCTGTGTGTGTGTGTGTGCATCCTCAAATTTTGGGGGATATTAAACGAACATTATACAACATCTTTGAGAGTGGGGTGGTTAGGGGTGAGGGCAGGGGGGGCAGGGGGGGGCATGGGGGGCAGCTGGGGGGGATAGTCTTCTATATACGTCCCAAAATATCGAGCATGTTTTTG
Source organism: Rana kukunoris (assembly GCA_029574335.1). NCBI lineage: Eukaryota > Metazoa > Chordata > Amphibia > Anura > Ranidae > Rana > Rana kukunoris. Next base: position 166,899,156 of record CM056055.1, on the reverse strand, counting down.
AAGTTTTGGTCCATCACCACCATCCTTTCCCTCATATTGGCCAGATCGGTGCTGCACTCCATTATCTGCTGTATTAGGATTTGTGCACTTGCACGAGAAAAAATAGGAGCGACAGATGTGCTAATCCCATCTTCATCCCCTAAAAATGCCAAAGGAAAAACACAACATTGTAAGTAAGTAAGGTGCAGGCCTATCTACATCTCTTTTTCCCTGCAAAGCTGGGGTGTCACTGACCTGTTGTACTGACAAGTTCAACATCTTCTACAACTTCTCCTTCTTCTTCAACTTCTCCTTCCTCCACTAATCCGCCTTCCTCCTCCAATCCGCCTTCCTCCACTAATCCGCCAAATTCCACCAAACCGCCTTCCTCCACCAATCCGCCTTCCTCCACTAATCCGCCAAATTCCACCAAACCGCCTTCCTCCATTAATCCACCAAATTCCACCAATCCGCCTTCCTCCACCAATCCGCCTTCCTCCTCTCTCCCTTCCTCCTCTCCTTATTCCTCCTCTCCTTCTTCATCATCCTCCTGCTCAACAATTTTTTCGTGCCGTTTGGGAGACAGTGTGGGCCTCCCTGACTCCTCATAGCGCTGTCCTCTTCTTTCCCCTAAAAACAACAAAATAAAAAAAAAAATATATCAGCAAACAGATCTTTTTGGAGGGACTAATTTGCAAACATTGCTTAGAAGTGGCGTTACAATTCTAGTTTTGGCCTTATTACAGCACAAACCATGTCCCTTTTTTTTGCTAGCTGACGTCTCCCTAGCTGTGATACACACATGTCTGACCTCCTGAATAAGTCTTTTTTGGAGTCCCTTCTCCTAAACTCCAAATTACTATTTTATGTGGGTAGACAGGTTTTCTAAATTACAGATGTCCAAACAGCTGCATATTAAGTTATCTCAGCACTGTGTGAATTACAGAATCCTGATTGCCTTTTTAAATAAACTTATTAGTTTGCACAAACACATCATATTTTCAACATTGTTTCTGAAAACGATGTTTTTCGCCAAATAGCCTCGTCCAGGTGTGATGTTCCTGGAACCGCGGATTGAGGATAAACGATGTGATTGGAACGATGTTGACTACGATCGTGGCAAGTCGTCGGATTTATATTAGACAAACATTACTAAATTTACAAGGCAGGGTTTAAAAAATACAAGCAGGCCAACGAGGCAGATGGCGAAATATACATGGCAAAACATTTCCGACAAAAATAGGCACTCCAAAGACATTTTAAAGTACTTACTTTTTTCAATGATTTTTTTTATTTTGCGATACTGCTCTGGCTCGCGCAGTTTTAAGTCGGACCAGCGTTTCCGGAGCTGCTCTTTGGACCTGGCGACCCCAAACATCTCATAAAGTTTCCTTGCTGCCTTATCCATAATTTTTGACTTCCTCCGGTTAGGGGTGCTGTATGGGCCATGCTCACCATCATAGTCCTTCCGTCGCAGGATGCACACCAACTCCACCATCTCTTGTAGAGACATGATTGTGGCCTTGTAACGTTTTGGCCTGGATCGGGACGTTCCGGCCTCTGTCCCTTCCTGATCCCGATCAGAGGCTAATGTGCGCTCGTGTGACATCGCCATATTTTCCAATCAACATTGCAGATGGGCGTGGAAAGCAGAAATTGGTACGTCATGGGCGGAGACGAGGGTGGCGTTTCTTGATTGCGTGGGGAATATAATGGAAACGACGTGATTACGTAGGTTACGCGGAGATTACTCGAGCGGAAACGAGGAGAGAGAGAGAGACGAAGGTAAATGCAAACATCGGATCAGAGGCCTATAATTTGAACAGGCATGGGGGATGGAGCTTTTCTATGTTGTTTGCACCCTTTTTAGTCCACTGTTATTTATGTATTTTGGGGCCCACCATAACATTTAGAGAGTAAAGTGCTTGGACACATCACTTCATCAAGATATATGTAGAGAATGCTCTTTCCTCTTTATTTGTATTTTAGAGTATGCAGTCAGATCATGCCAGTAGTGTTGTGTATTGGTTGAACAGAGATAAGTAGGTAGTGTTTTCTGCCATCAATGCTGAGGGGCATGATAGCTACACATGAACTAGTGCCTTGAGGTGAATGCTAGCATTCATATTCATGGTGGATGTGTTCTTAACTACATGCTACAACTTGCAACATGGACTCTGAATGCCAACTTTTTGGGGGGTACAACAATGCGGCAGAGCAGGCCAGCTATGTAGCAGCATAAGACACTGTGTTTGTATAAAGTAGATGCTCTAAAATGAATGAATGTGCACATATTTTAAGAATGACAAAGCTGAGCCTTTGGAAAGTTGTGCTTTGTGTTTGATTGGCAATTTCTATTCTAGACATTACTATTGAGAAGCGACATTTCTAGAAGCAGCCCAAAAGAATGGATTTGCTCAAAGGGAAGGAGGCAACAATGGAGTTAATAACACGGTATCGGGATATGCCCCTTCTTTGGGACACCAGACACACCCATTATTCTGACACTGGAAAGAGAGAGGCAGCACTTGATGAGATTGCAACATACCTGCACACTTGGGTGCCAAGTTGCACAGGCGACATGGTGAAGGACAAATTCAGTAACCTCAGGAGAAGCTACAGGAATGTATATAAAAATCGGAAATATCCAAAATCAGGATCAGCAGCAGCTAAGAAGAAGGAACCCAAGCTCTGGTACTACAAAGAGCTCAGTTTTTTGAATGATGAACTGGATGGCAGGGCTTCGGTTTCAACACTTCCTCCCAGCGGAACTTCCCCAGGTCCCAGGAGCCCTGCAGAATCAGAAGCAGGGCTGGCTGACATGGAGCCAGATCTGGCCATCTTCAGTGAGGTCTAGTATTTTCAAAACTAGTTTTGTGCTGCTATTTATTTTGAATTCGTGAGTTGATCTTGTAAACAAAAAACAAACAGGGATGCCAAATGCAGGAGTCAGAAGGACAGTCTGATTTCAGTTTGACAGTTTAATTTCAATTAATACTAACTAAAAAAGTCTAGAGAAATAAAATGTGTGTGCTTGATTGTGCCAAAAATTACAACATGTTGCCTTTTTTATACACAGGAAGAAGAGACCAGCCAGGAGGTGGCAGCTCCTGAGGCCCATGTCAGCCAGGCGGAAGGGGTGAGTGGCAGCCAGGAGGAGGCCGGGTCAAGTGAGGTGCAGCAGGTCCCCAGGCCCAGGCTGAGCACAATCAGCCAAGTTCCTCCCCTCCAAATGAGGCCACCAGCTGCAAAGAGGCGCAGAAGGGAGGTGCATGATGAAAGCCTTCAGGTCATCCGGGAGGCTGCCGAAATCATGAGAGCCCCCCTCAACCCCACGGAATGCTATAGCGCATTTGTGGCCAATGAGCTGAACCAAGGGGGGGAGGAGCAAAAAAGCCTGGCCAAGGACATTATAAATCAGGTCCTGGCCAGGATGAAAAGGAACGAGCTGACCAGGGACACTCTGCTGTGGGATCCGGCTTGGCCTGCTCCCCATCATCATCATCCTCCTCCTGCCACATCAGCCCCACCTGCAAGGTTCCGTGGACGGACCCGTGGAAGTTTCGCTGGAAGGAAGTCTGCTAGGAAGTCGAGAAGATGAATCCCTGCCATCCAGTTTATTGTCCAAAAAACTGAGCTCGTTGTAGTAGCACAGCTTGGGTTCCTTTGTTCATGTGCTGCTGATCCTGATTTTTGATATTGACTCCTGAGGTTACTTAATTTGTCCTTCATCATGTTGTAATTCCCAAGTATGCATGTATGTTGCAATCTCATCAAGTGCTGCCGTTCTGGTGATTTCTAATTTATTTTTTGGCCGGAAATAAATGGCTTTTGTATTTACTTTCAAACCTTGTCTATTGTGTTTAATACTGTGGTGAGTAAGCATCAGACATTTGGCAAAGAAAATGTGGCATTTGCAAAGGACCCAAACTCCTTTTAGGGGGGGGGGGGGGACCTTTTATGTTTGAACTTGGTAAACCCAAAAGAAGCGTAAATTTTTGTTATAAAAAAAAAAAAAAGGATGAAACTAATAAATTACATAAATTGGTGAAAAAAGGGACATTTAAAAAAGAAAAGGGTGAAACAAGAAAAAAAAACTAAATTTGAAATATTCCAAACACGTTAAATCCAAATCTTAAAAAAAAAAAAAAAAGGTTAACATTAAGTCCAAATAGACATTTTAAAAATGTGGAGAACATAAACAAATGTGGGGACATCTGGCAAGCAAACTGTGTCAAATAGAAAAATAAATAATGAAAATGCAAGCTAGCAGTATGTGACATCTGGAGAAAATTGCTACAGCAAAAGAACGGGTTCATTCTAGCAAGAGAAGAAAGCACAAAAAAAACGATCTAAACTGAACACTATATAGAGAGTTTAGGTGACGAATGTGCCAGGTCCCAAACAAACGCGAGTTTTACCTGAACGAGTGCTCCCGTCCCATCGTTTTGACTGAGCATGCGCGGGTTTTTGGTCCGAGGCTTTTGTGTACTAACGAGCGGACATATCCGACGGACATGGGTCCGGCGGAAATATTTCAAAGCATGCTTTGGATATTTTCCGCTGGAAAAATCCGGCCGAAACGGTCCGTTTGACCATACAAACGACCGGATCTTTCGGATGAACAAGGCCTGAGAGGTTTACTAACAATCAATACCCTCAAACAAGGTGTAGAGAACTTACCTGGTCCACGCCGAGCGAGATGTCATCTTGCCTCGGCGTGTCTTCCGGGTATCGCCGCTTCAGTGCTGTGATTGGCTGGAGCGGCGAAGTCGTCACTCCCACGCATGCACGCAGGAGATTTCAATCTGGCAAGGTCCAACAGCTGCCGGCCCTTTAGCTGAGGATCCATGCAGGTTTAGGAGATATTCTTTATACCTTCAGGTAAGCTTTATTATAGGCTTACCTGTAGGTAAAAGTGCTAGTAAAGACTTTACTACAACTTTAATTCCTGTACCATGTAACCAGTCTATGGGTCTCCGTAACTTGGGTTCGGTTGCAGTTACTATGGAAATCAACTGCTGGGGAAGGGGGCCAGAACATTGACCTCTTCACTACTGGAGGGACCGTCACCTATACCAGGCACCGTGCTTCATGACCAGGTGCAATGTACCTTGCACTAGTTCTTGGTTAACCATAGAGTCTGCATTATTCCTCCTTCTTGTTTTGCCAAGTAGGCCATTGGTAGTTGCTTTACTTCATACCCCATATGTGCTATACTGGTTCTTTTGATACATCAGGAACCATCATATTTTATCATCACAACCATCACATTTAACCACTTGAGTCCCCGCATATAGTCAAATGACGGCGGCAAAGTGGATCTGAATATCCAAGCCGCAGTCATTTGACAGCATTGTGTTCTCCGGCCACTGGGGGGCGCATGCACCCGGCACGTGCCCGAGATGCCGATGTGCGTGCCTGGCGGTCGCGATGTCCGCCAGGTACGCGCCGATCGGCAGTTTTAGAGCAGGAACGTGGAGCTCTGTGTGTAAACACAGAGCTCCACGTCCTGTCAGGGAGAGGAGACTGATGCTGTGTCCCTTGTACATAGGGACACAGCATTGGTCACCTCCCCAGTCACCCCTCTCCCCCCACACAGTTAGAACACAATGCAGGGTACACATTTAACCCCTTCCTCACCCCCTAGTGTTAACCCCTTCCCTGCCAGTCACATGTATACACTAATTAGTGCGTTTTTATAGCACTGTTCGCTGTATTAATGTGAAGGGTCCCAAAAATGGGTCAAAAGTGTTTTTTTTTTCAAAATTTTCGCTCTTTTTTGTTTATAGCGCAAACAATAAAAACCGCAGAGGTGATCAAATACCACCAAAAGAAAGCTCTCTTTGTGGGGAAAAAAAGGACGTCAATTTTGTTAGTGAGGCACGTCGCACAACGGCACAATTTTAATTGAAAGCGACGCAGTGCTGAAAGCTGAAATTTCGTCTGGGCAGGAAGGGGGTATATGTGCCCAGTAAGCAAGTGGTTAAATGACTTCAGACCAGGCTTAGAACAGTCGATTCATCTATACTTAAAAGTCTTTACCAGTAAAGTTCAACATGAACAATAACCTTGGAAATGTTCCTAACTAACTCTACTTGGCTGTGCAGGCATATTTCCAGAAGGTAGTAGTCCATATTAGGTGTTCCCCAAGTCTTGGAACATCCCCAATTTCCTAGTGTCTCCAATGGACTGGAAAGTGCAGCAGTCCTTTTCCACAGTAATTACGTCATCTTCTCTTGAGAGGGCTACCAAACGACGACTATGAACCCAGCCTTCCCCCTTATATATACCAAAGGTGGGTAAGCTGTATCAAAAAAGCTTGGGAATAGTAGTATACTGTACACGTTAACTCTTTCCTCCAGCCTGGGCCAACCACTGTCTAGACTAACCCTTCTGTAGGAAATCTGCCCCCAAGCAAAAAACGTTCTCCTCCATAAGGATGCTTACACTGGGCACATTTTTATTAACAATGCTCATTTTCCTGCAATAAAAAGCCATTCTACAACTAAGGATTAGGGAGATAAGTTAAACAATCCCTCAGCTTCTGACTAGCTGTCACTTTGTCATTGTGACATAAAGTGGGCGGGAGCAGATTTGCAGCAAGTGACTACCAGTCGAGGAGGGAAAGTACAGAAATCTCCAGGGTATCAGGTTGTAAACTTTTGTTGAGATATACTGTAATTATAAGGTATGCAGAGTAAACACATCAATCATAAATTTCTCCCTCTATGTCATGGAACGTTAAACTCTCTTACCAGAAGAAAAGAATGTGTATTTCCCTTTGCTGTCTGCTTTGGTAGCCACCAGATTTATTTTTTGAATGCATTCCATGGTAAATCTAAACAGTTATTTAGAATAGTAAAACACACAGAGGGCCCGATTCAGATACCTTTTGCGTATCTGTCCGGCAGCGTAGCGTATGGTGTTTACACTACGCCGCCGCAAATATTATGGGCAAGTGCCTTTTTCAGAAAGCACTTGCTCCATACTATGCGGCGGCGTAGTGTAAACTGCACAGCGTAAGGCCGCGCAATTCAAATGAATGGAGTGGGGGCGTGATTTATGTAAATTAATCATGACCCCACGTCATTCACGTTTTTTTTGGACGGCGCATGCGCCGTCCGTGGACGTTTCCGGTGCGCAAAATCACGTCGATTTTTATCAATGTAAACGACGTGAACGTCGAGCCCCATTCCCGAGCGAGTTACGAAAACGACGTAGCCGACGGCAAATTCGACGCGGTCCCGACATCCATACTTAACATTGGCTGCGCAAGTCTGCTCGTGAATCGCCGTATCTTTCTCTTTTGCATAGGCAAATGAGAAATCGACGTAAACGCCACCTAGCGGCCAGCGTAATAATGCAACTAAGATACGACGGTGTAAGCGAATTACGCCGCTCGTATCTTAGAAGAAAGCCGGCGTATCTTCTTTTCAGAATAGCAAAAAAAGATACGGCGGCTATTCTGAGGGCCCGATTCAGATAGCTTTTGCATATCTGTCCGGCGGCTTAGCGTATGGTGTTTACACTACGCCGCCGCAAATATTATGGGCAAGTGCCTTATTCAGAAAGCAATTGCTCCATACTATGCGGCGGCGTAGTGTAAACTGCACGGCATAAGGCTGCGCAATTCAAATGAATGGAGTGGGGGCGTGATTTATGTAAATGAATCATGACCCCCACGTCATTCACGTTTTTTTGGACGGCGCATTCGCCGTCCGTGGACGTTCCCGGTGCGCGAATTCACGTCGATTTTTATCAATGTAAACGACGTGAACGTCGAGCCCCATTCCCGAACGAGTTACGAAAACGACGTAGCCGACGGCAAATTCGACGTGGTCCCGACATCCATACTTAACATTGGCTGCGCAAGTCTGCTCGTGAATCGCCGTATCTTTCTCATTTCCACCTAGCGGCCAGCGTAATAATGCAACTAAGATACGACGGTGTAAGCGAATTACGCCGCTCGTATCCCAGAAGAAAGCCGGCGTATCTTCTTTTCAGAATAGCAAAAAAAGATATGGCGGCTATTCGATTCAGCGGCGTAGTGTATGGTGTTTACACTACGCCGCCGCAAATATTATGGGCAAGTGCCTTATTCAGAAAGCACTTGCTCCATACTATGCGGCGGCGTAGTGTAAACTGCACGGCGTAAGGCCGCGCAATTCAAATGAATGGAGGGGAGGCGTGATTCATGTAAATGAATCATGACCCCACGTCATTTACGTTTTTTTTGGACGGCGTATGCGCCGTCCGTGGACGTTCCCAGTGCGCATGCGCGAAATCAGTCGATTTTTATTAATCTAAATGACATGAACGTCGAGCCCCATTCCCAAACAAGTTACGCAAACGACGTAGCCGACGGCAAATTCGACGCGGTCCCGACGTCCATACTTAACATTGGCTGTGCCTGCTATAGCAGGGGTAACCTTACGCCGTCTAACGCTTACGTAAACAACGTAAAAAACGGCACGCTGTCGCAAGTCCGCTCGTGAATCGCCGTATCTTTCTCATTTGCATAGGCAAATGAGAAATCAACGTAAACGCCACCTAGTGGCCAGCGTAATAATGCAACTATCTATAGATACGCTGCGTAAATAGCTTTCTGAATATGGCCCAGAGAGTTCAGGCTGCGCACCCCAAAATGTATCTGGTACTAATGGGAAGTTCCCCTAAGGGGATTTAATGCAGCAAATTATATGAATCCAAATAAAAGAGTTGTGTAAAAATCTTTTATTGAAATATATTAGGATACATGTTATCACTAAAATATAAATTCTGGTAGTAGAGGTACAGCACATATTCCATAATACAACAAGGCAGCCATGTGATTTATACAGCATTACATTATATAATCAAACTGTATGTAGACCCAGACGAGTTTCGACCTTGGGTTCTCTTCAGGGGGATGAATGGATCCTAAATAAATATATTAAACATCTCAGTTTTACTGAAGTCATTGGACATTATGCATTGATATTTACAAACATAACAATGTTATATTTACCGCTGGAAAGTGGGATGAATGACATCACAACCAGAAGATTTATTAAAAACAGTTAGATGATCCAGTGAATCTCATAATCGTCCCTGTCTTACCCGGAGAGGAAAAAACGGCCCAGTGGGCTTACAAGAAACCATGTCATAGGCCCCCCTAATTGGTTCCGTCAGCCCTTCTTGGGTGGTCGGCATTCCTTTTGGCTTCCCGGCAAGGTAGGGGTCTTGCGAAAGCATTCCCCCCTGTATGTTCTCATGGTGACAATATTTCTTCGGCTGCCAGAATGCACAATACCTTGCTGGCGGCATCCTTTGATCACCTATGGACATCTGATGGCGGACTGCGCATGCGATTTTCCATGCGTGCACACCCTGCCATGGCGTCACTCGTTGTGCGGCGGAGATGGCGACAACAGTCGGGGCGCAATGCACCTTCAGGGACGACGAGGAAACCATGTGGAGATCGCCTTTTTTTTTGCAATGATATGGAGATGGGTGGGCCATCTTCCCCTCACTTGTCTCCATACCCAGGCAGGGACAGCATCCGATCGCCTCCATCGCTGCCGACGGCTCTGGTAAGAGGGCAGCGGAGAGCTCTCGGGCCGATCCGTAAGTGGTTAAACAAATTTGCAGATGATGAAAAAAATGTTTTGCATACTTGTTCCAGGGCAGTGATATATAAATTGTATATTACATAAAAATTTGTGTAGCACCCCCTTACTTTCAGAAGGGACGCTATTGTAAATTTAGTGGGGTGAGAGACTTATCTGCTCTCACTCAGGTTGATTTATGGTAAATTTGGGTTGCTGTCAGCCCTGAATTGTCCTGTGGGTCATTCTGTGCTCCGGAGATGCAGCCTCATCTCTGAGCAGCAGGTGGCGCCAGAGGGTTTTAGGCAGAGACACTTTCCTCAGCAGCCAATTAGAGGAGTGTTTCCCTCGCAGGGCATGCTGGGGAGAGGTAGATCTGTGGCAGACACCATTTTCCGGGGTTCTTCGCGGGTTCCTGGTTTGAGGTGTGGCACCCACCTTCAGGGTGTGCACACATCACGGCCCCGTCATCATGGCCTACCTGGCCGGGGCCCGTGCTACGCGGAGTTCCAAACTCTGGGCCTCATGGCTCAGAGCAACTCACGTGTATTGCTACCCCTGCAGGAGCCACTGGTTAGATTTTGGGATCGGCGTAATTTAAGTTACCTTTGATGTGTCTAGGGATAATGATGGCAGCAACAATGAGAGCAGAGACGGAATTTCCAGGCAAATGGTTGACCTTTTCTAAGTGCTTTATTCTCGGTCCAACACGACCAAAAGTCAACTTGAGGTAGACAGGATAGGTTGGTGAAAAGAATAACTTTGGAGATTCAGGCTATGGATATTGAACAGAAGCAGTTCTGCCTCTCAGATGTATTCTTTTCTTTCGTCGCCACTCCAGCCGGAGTGAGTGCAGTGCACCTAGACAGGCCTCCCTCACAGGCCTGGCAGCCAGAGTGTCACTGAGAATGCTGAGAAGGAACAAGTCTTTGCCACCGACTTGGCTCTGATAAATTAGTAAAGGCCTCTGCCACAGGTCCGGTACTTGAGAACAATAGAGCAGATCCTTTCAGTCAATAATTAAAGAGCCACCGACTGACAGTTTGCTGCATACAACCTTTCAGTGTCCGGTCACTCAGATCCCTGATGGTTTTGTCTGCGCCCTATTGGTTCACCTGCCTCCAGGTTCACCTCAGACCGACTCCCCACCGAACAGCACCCAGCTTGGGATCCTTTTCTCTTGAAGTGTGGGGACCCAGTAAGTCATTGGGGCCCCTTGGCAATTTTAGTTGCTCTGAGCCATGAGGGCCCAGAGTTTGGAAAGTCCGTGTAGCACAGGCCCCGGCCAGGTAGGCCATGATGACGGGGCCCGTGAAGTGTTCACACCCTGAAGGTGGGTGCCACACCTTGAACCAGGAACCCGCCAAGAACCCCGGAAAATGGAGTCTGCCACAGATATACCCCTCCCCAATATGCCCTGCGAGGGAAACACTCCTCTAATTGGCTGCTAAGAAAAGGTGGCTCTGCCTGAACCCCTCTGGCGCCATCTGCTTCTCAGAGATGAGGCTGCATCTCCGGAGCACAGAATGACCCACAGGACAATTCAGGGCTGACAGCAACCCAAATTTACCATAAATCAACCTGAGTGAAAGCAGATAAGTCTCTCACCGCACTAAATTTACAATAGCGTCCCTTTTGAAAGTAAGGTAGGGCTACACATAATTCAAGTGTATGCACTGCTAAAAATATGAATGTGTTATGAATGTGTATGTATTCAGAATTTACAGTATGTTATATATTTTTTTTTTTTTTTTTTTTAGCGAAGAATGCACCTAGACTTTTGTTCCTACCTACACACAGTGCACACTCATTTGCTGCTCTGAGGTGGCAGAACTGAGTTCCACCAGGTACTGACTAAAAATAAACAGATTCTGATCACAAACCTTCCTATTCAAAGTTCTCTGAGAGTTACTGCATTGGGAGAGACTATTAGGATGATTTATTTTAATGAAATAAAAACATTAAGAACCTTCATGCAATAAATTGTATGAATATTCAATTCAATTAGCCAATTATGTGAATACTTCCAGATTACTTATCTTATCTGCACAATATTGACTATTCAAATGACACAGTAATTTATTTTTCACATATTTGGATAATTGAAGTGTATATTTATACAATTGTGAAAGATTCTAAAAGTTTTCTAGTAAATCAAGCTCCCGTCACCAAACACAATTAGGATAAAGCTGGATACACACTATACAACTGTCACGTACCTGGTACAGAGCAGAGCCTGACGTGCAGGAGTGGCCACTCTTGCTCCTCTGACTCCGGAACCCCTGGTAGAGTAGACAGGGAGCGCTGGAGTTTAGAGTCACCCTAGCGTCTGGCAAGGATGCTGTGCAGGAACTGCGGTGGTCTCCTGTAGTCTCCAGGAAGATGTCGGTGATGCTGGGACAGCAGTACAGTAGACGGTTGGAGCTTGGTGCAGGTGACGGGAATCAGCAAGGTGACAGGTAGCAGGAGCTTGGTGCAGATAACTGGAGCAGTCAGCAGGAGGGAGGTGTACTGTTGTACTGGTACAGGCAGGGTCAGGCGGGCCGGGTCGGACACAGGCAGGCGGATCAGGTACAAGGAGGAAGCAATAGCGGAGTCGTGGTTCAAGCCGAATCAGCAACGGGCAGGCCGCAACCAGTTTGGAGGATAAGGCAGGAGCAGCGTCAGACAAGCCAGAGGTCAGGGCAGGCGGAAGTCAGAAGGATCAGAGACAAGCCGGGTTCACGGGAACAGAAGTCAATCAGGTAACAGGTATCAGGTGGGTAACAGGAACGCTGAAGATCGAGCAGCAAGAGGCTATGGGATGAGCCCCATTAAATAGCCTAAACTGGCGCCAAAATGGCGTCAGCACGTGCCCGCGCGCCGCTGCTGCGATTGCGTGTGCCCGTGCGCGCCGATGTGCCGTGAACGCGTGCTCCCGTGCGCGTTGGTGCGCCATTACCGCTATTGTGCGCACCCGTGCGCGCCACTGTGCCGTTAGCGCCACCTAGTGGTCTACCACGTCTATGACAACAACTCTTGTTTGATTTCCTTTAGACTTACCAAAACCATGTAGTGTAAGGGCCTGCCTGATTGCATACAAATTTTAATTGAAACTATTAAAGGGTAACTCCACTTTCTTGGTGGAAAAATAGCATATAAAGAAAAAATAATATAGCGCAAATAATTGCTACACTAATATTGTAATTGAATGTTATTAAAAATGACCTTGCCTTTTCAATCTGCAGCCGCTGTAATTTTCTGAGAATGCAATATTTCTACCTGGAGTTGTTCTGTACACAGAGTGTGTACGGACCACTCCCTAGAAACATAATTTCCAGGTTGTGTGATTGGCTCACCAATTTTCACAGAAGTCTGCCTATGATACAAGTCAGATTTCATGCATCCCCTGCAACAAAAATTTCATTTTTGGAGCGATATTTTCAATAGGAGCACATCTAGAGGGATGCAGGCCCAACAGATTTCCTCATTAGTGACCTGTGGCTGCACAACTGACAGTTAACTCCCATTAGACCCACTTGGCACAGAGGCACAAACAAACACACATGGATTTCTTCAGAATAACAAAAGATAGGAATCTGCAACACAGTTTGTTATATAGAGAAAGAGTATACACATAGAGCAAGCACGAAGTGAAGTAGTAATAGCCAATAGCATTACCGTCCCTGATAGAAATAGATATATGTTCCCAATTAAGGGATGGGGCATGGTACTGTACGAATGCTAATTGGGTATATCAACTAATAATCAATAGGTAAGGAATAATAATGTTGACTCTGGAACCGCAGAGGCCATACACTACAGACAAAGCTTGTATATGTAAAAAATACAGACAGAGCTAAAAAAATGATCATATGAGAGATTGTATTTCACCATAGGTGGAATTGGCTATTGGTGTAAACAGTAGGTCCGACATGTTTCGCCTGTTCGGGCTTCCTCAGGGACACATATGTGTATACAACAATCTATAAATGAAAAATATAATAAGAATATAATAGGATACATGATCATATACAATAAGCAAAACAAACTATATTAGAGACATTGTTGCCATCATATAGGTTTGACATGCCTAAATATCTATCACAAATAGAATACCAAATATATCTCAAGAAATATATATTTGGCTCACAAAGAAACAAATGAAAAAAATATTATATTAGAAGTACAAATAATCAGAAAACTAGAATTAGACTTATTTGTATCCGCTGCCATTCCCCAAACATGCATGTAATCAGAGTGCAGTGGTGTACCTCAATGATGATCGCAAACAATGGCCACAGGTAAAACCGTCACAGGGTTGCCAGATGGAATGGCGCGGTATGGCTGGGTCAAAATAGAGCACGGGTCCTGAGAAGACCGTGAGTCCTACCACGGAGCATATGGAGGCAGTTTGAGTTATAGTGGAATGGTAAAAAATGAGTGTTATATCACTAAATTAAGTATATAATAAAGTAGTATTGGAGAAAAAGAGTACACGCTCCTATGTTTAGAAACTGTGAGAAAGAAATGGGAATGGAAATGTTAAATTATAGGGTATATATTGTGACAGGAAGTCAGGTAAATCTGTGTGTGTTGTCCCAGATGGAAGATACTTTTCTGACTTGTGTAGACAATACACCAATTACTATTGGGCGTCGGCTGTAGAAATGGCCAGAGAGGTTTGGGGAGTTAGAAGCCTTCAGCTGTTCAAAATGAAGCAATTAAAGCCCCTATAAATATAGCCTAAGTATAACGACTGATTGCTGCATCCTGGAGCGTTGGGAGTGAAGAGGTAAGGTGCTGATGGATATTTCTGGTGTGAGAAATATCAAAGAAACTTTTTTGTTGTTTTCTGCTCTAGGACCAGCAGTGTCTGCCCAGCAGTAGGCTGTGCCAGACTCCATAGGTAGGTTTCTGTGTTGGGAAGGTAGACGCCCCAAGTGGCAAGGGTTTATTTTATGTTTTGTTTTGTCTATACTGTTTTGATGCTTGCACGTGTATCCCGCAAGATGGAAAAATAAACCATATCATTTGTTTTCAGACATCCTCAAGTGCCTTTTTGTACAGTTCAGCGTGTAGTGAACCCATAGAGGGGGTCACACACACCCGCTACCGAGTTAATCCCTCACAATATTTATATATTGTAGCCTAAGTGATTACTAATATCTGAATTAAAGTAGTATCAAAATGGTATCAGAGGAGACAATGATAACCAGGAGCAATCCTAATTGTATTGCAATAAGTAATAAACTGGGTGACGAGCAAAGCAGGTCAAGTAATAACAGCACATAAGGAAAAAGGTCACATGTAAACGTGATTCATTATACGTAAGTTCTTATGTGACCTTTTTCCTTATGTGCTGTTAATACTTGACCTGCTTTGCTCATCACCTAGTTTATTACTTATTGCAATACAATTAGGATTGCTATTGGTTATCATTGTCTCCTCTGATACCATTTTGATACTACTTTAATTCAGATGTTAGTAAGCACTTAGGCTACAATATATAAATATATACCCTATAATTTAACATTTTCATTTCCATTCCCATTTCTTTCTCACAGTTTCTAAACATAGGAGCTTGTACTCTTTTTCTTCAATACTACTGGTAGGACTCACAGTCTTCTCAGGACCCGCGCTCTATTTTGACCCAGCCATACCGCGCCATTCCATCTGGCAACCCTGTGACGGTTTTACCTGTGGCCATTGTTTGGGATCATCATTGAGGTACACCACTGCACTCTGATTATATGCATGTTTGGGGAATGGCAGCGGATACAAATAAGTCTAATTCTAGTTTTCTGATTATTTGTACTTCTAATATAATATTTTTTTCATTTGTTTCTTTGTGAGCCAAATATATATTTCTTGAGATATATTTGGTATCCTATTTGTGATAGATATTTAGGCATGTCAAACCTATATGATGGCAACAATGTCTCTAATATAGTTTGTTTTGCTTATTGTATATGATCATGTATCCTATTATATTCTTATTATCTTTTTCATTCATAGATTGTTGTATACACATATATGTCCCTGAGGAAGCCCGAACGGGTGAAACATGTCAGACCTACTCAATTCACCAATATCCAATTCCACCTATGGTGAAATACAATCTCTTATATGATCATTTTTTTAGCTCTGCCTGTATTAACCGCTTGCGGACCACCGCATGTACATTTACGTCGGCAGAATGGCACGTACAGGCTCATTGGCTTACCTGTACGTCCCTGCCTTGACGCGGGTCAGGGGTCCGATCGGGACCCCCCCCCGGTAAATGCGACGGTCCTGATGGCTCTGGGAGCAATACAGGATGAAGGGGCGGCTATTCGTTTTTGTCCGCCCCTCACGCCCCCCGCTCTGCACTTTCTCCTCCTGTGTAAACACAGGAAGGAGGAAGTGATGTGATCTCTCCCTCTGCGTTTTTTTCAACCACCGCTGAGGAGAGATCAGATATCACAGTAAGTGTACACAACACTACACTGACACCAGGACATGTAGGCACATTAACCCCTTGCAATCACCCCCCCACCCCTCCCCCCTGTCACAGTGTCACTGAATGCAGTGATTATATGTATGATCACTGCAGTTAGTGTCAGTGTGACAGGCAGTCAGTGTTAGGTTCAGGGTAGCCCCCGTACCCCCCCTAATAAAGTTTTAACCCCTTGATCACCGCCCTAGTTAACCCTTTCACTCCCTATTGCCAGTGTCACTAAGTGATAATTTTTCTGATCGCTGTATTAGTGTCGCTGTTCCCGCTAGGTAGCTAATTATTTTTTTATTGCGATTTTTTTCTACTAAAGACATGTGGCTAAATACATTTTGGCCTAAATGTTTGACCAAAATTTAGTTTGATTTTTCTTATAACAAAAAGTAAAAAATATTGTTGTTTTTTTCAAAAATGTCGCTCTATTTTTGTATATAGCGCAAAAAATAAAAATCACAGAGGCGATCAAATACCACCAAAAGAAAGCTCTATTTGTGGGAAGAAAAGGACGCAAATTTTGTTTGGGAGCCACATCGCACGACCGCGCAATTGTCAGTTAAAGCGACGCAGTGCCGAATTGCAAAAGGGGGCCTGGTCATTTACCTGCATTTTGGTCCGGGTCTTAAGTGGTTAAATGTGATAAATTATTAAAATTATAATTTTTACATATACAAGCTTTGTCTGTAGTGCATGGTCTCTGCGGTTCCAGAGTCAACATTATTATTCCTTACCTATTGATTATTAGTTGATACACCCAATTAGCATTCGTACAGTCCCACGCCCCATCCCTTAATTGGGAACATATATCCACAGTTTGTTATAATCCTTGCAATGTACATAGATTATCTGGGGGGGTTCTCAACAAAAGTGGAGTTACGCTTTAAGGCCTTATGCACACTGGACGTCATTAAAAAAGCTTTTTTCAGCTTTTTTTCAATGTTTTTGCAATAGTGTTTATCGTTTAATAAAGTTTTTTTAGTGTTTATTCAAGTTTTTTGCGTTTTTCCCGCGTTAGAGTCTTGTAGCGTTTTTTTTTTTGGGAAGAACATTTTTATTTTATTTTTAATGGATCAAAAACGCTTTTATCAGCGTTAGAGCTTTTTTTTTTTTTTTTACTGCTCAAAAACTGATAACAGCCTATATGTGCATGGACACATAGGATAACATGATTGAGGGTTTAATGACTGTAGGAAAAAACATCTACAGCCAAAAACAGCTGCTGTAAAAATGTCAAAAAACGTCCAGTGTGCATGAGGCCTAAGGTTTGATCCCACATTATATGGTTTTGGTAAATCTAAAGAAAAAATCTAAATAAAATTGTATAGTGTGTATCCAGCTTAAGAAAACCTTTTGGGACACTTTCATTATCTTTTCATGATATCATGCAAGCTGATTTTTACAAGTAGTAGTGTAGCAATGCTCCCGAAGGAGCTGCTGAGAAATGATGGGATGGCATGTTACCTCATGGCTCCGATGAAGTGTCTAAGGTGAACGATGAAATGCAATAGCAGTAAGGAATGTCCGCAAATAGGAAGTCTCTTTATATGTGCTCTTTATTACCCAGCCGGGTAAAAACAGTTAACAGGTGATGTGAAGGACAGGCAAAGGTTGAAAGGAGAACAGCAGATTCAGGCCTTGGATATGGAAACAATCCTGTCTCTGACAACAATTAGTTTTCTCTCACCACTCCAGCCTGAGTGGGTTTAGCGTACCTGGACAGGTCTCTCTCACCGCCGACCTGGCATCCAGAGTATCACTCGAAGCGCCTCTGCCACAGGCCTTCCCTGAGTGTAGATATGGAGGAACTCCTCCTGAATAAAGCTTTGCCTGAATCTTCCTTTAACGTCGCCCTGGTACTTACTGAGAGAGGAACCGATCCCTCAGTGTTCAGTTCCTCGATCCCCGATGGTTCGTTTCTAGTGCTGTTGGACTGCCAGCCTCTCAATGGTGCTCCTCAACTGGTCTCCCCACCGAACAGCCAAACTTGCTTGGGATCTTTAGAGATGAGAACCCAGTCGATCACTGGGTTCCCATACTGCTTGGATGCTCTGAACCAGCTTGGCTCTGGGACCAAGTACGCAGCATAGCACCCACGCCCAGGCCAGGTAGGCCATAGCGCTCGGTCGCAGCAATGTGGTCACCCTAAAGGTGTGTGCCACACTCCAGGAAGAACCACCTAAAATGGCTTCTGCCTCATAAGTACCCTCTCCCAGCATGCCCAGTGAGGCTCAAGCCTCCTGATTGGTCGCTTGGAGAGAACACTCGAACCTCAGCTTCCACCTGTCGCCCTGGGGTGGAACAACACCCCAGGCACAACAGGATGAGCCCACAGTACAGCCAAGCTGAAACAAAGAGCCCTACATTAATCAGAATTGAGATCAGAGTCACTTACACTCTGATCATCCCCTTAAATTTACTAGCACCCGTACTTGGAAGTACATGGGCGCTACAGTAGTGAATGAATATCAATACTTTTATATACACTTTGACAATAATCACAGATCAGGAATCATAATTTCCTGGATTCCTAGAATGAATCTCTTCAGATCAGACACATCTAAAAGCTAATAATCAGGAAAATCTAGTTGTTGATTTTCAATTGACATGCAATAGCTTTGTACAAGATCAGTATGATCAGAACGTGATTGCTAACTTGGAACGTAACAACTGACAGCTCCAACGAGGGAAAGAAGTGCAATAATCCCTTTGATATAAATCCATCATAGCCACTTTACACACCTTGGACACCTTGGACAAAGCTCAGCATATAAACTTCCACAGTGCACAGACAAGGTGTCTCCTTCCCCAGTCAAGTTTTAGTAAGAAACAGAAAGGTACAGACACACATTCAATTCACAAAATTGAGACATTTCCAATCTCTGCAGCCGGGCATTTTGAAAATGTTTTTTTTTTTTAAGGGAAACAAGGGTTGGTGATAAAGCATCAGTGGAGACACTTTTCCCCCATATTAACACTTACAGTAGAGAATTTCCCTTCCTACGGGTAGATTTCCTCTCACTCCCTGTTGTCTCCCTTCATTTGTAAGTAGGAGTCGTCTGTAAGTCGGATGTTTGAAAGTAGGGAACCGCCTGTATATACTATACGGCCTGCCCTATAGACTTTGCAGAAATTTGGGCCTTAGGTGTTGGTGGTACCAGAATACTTGTGTATTTGTGAAGTAAATTGCGCTAACTTATATTTATATAATCATTTTACCATGACTGATCCTGTGAACTTATTACTCAAAAAACAAAAAGTATGTACATGTGTCTATGGTTATTAATTAATGTGCAAACAATGAACAAATAGTGTGCAATAAATACCAATACAGTGCCCTGTGCCAAACTATAATATATGAATCTCTCAATCCATCAAAAAATTTGAAATAAATCCAAAAAGATTTCAAATATGCTACTGTTACAATCCACAGATTGAATGTGCCCCAAGAAAGCAAGAAAAATGTATTGTATACGAAAGAAATATAAAAAATAAAAATATCTATATGTATATGTGCTAAGAAAGTCCTTAACCACTTGCTTACTGGGCCCTCCTGCCCAGGTGAAATTTCAGCTTCCGGCACTGCGTCGCTTTAACTGACAATTGCGCGGTCGTGCGACATGGCTCCCAAACAAAACTGACATCCTTTTTTCCTCAAAAGTAGAGCTTTCTTTTGGTGGTATTTTATCACCTCTGCGTTTTTTTTAATTTTTGCGCTATAAACAAAAAAGAGCGACAATTTAAAAAAAAATACAATATTTTTTACTTGTTGCTATAATAAATAGCCCAATTAAAAAAAAAAAAAAATGTTTTTTCTCAGTCTAGGCCGATACGTATTCTACATATTTTTGGTAAAAAAAAAAAAAAGCAATAAGCGACTGGTTTGCGCAAAAGTTATAGCGCCTACAAAATAGGGGACAGAATAATTTTATTTTATTTTACTAGTAATGGTGGCGATCTGCGATTTTTATTGGGACTGTGACATTATGGCGGACACATCGGACACTTTTGACACATTTTTGTCACCATTCACATTTATACTGCGATCAGTGCTATAAATATGCACCAATTACTGTATAAATGTGACTGGCATTGAAGGGGTTAACACTAGGGGGTGAGGAAGGGGTTAAATGTGGGAACGCCCAAAGGGGCGGATGTCAAAAGACGTCCTGTTGGATTTTCAGGTCCGCACTGTAGCCGTCATTCGGCTATAGTGCGGGCCTCAAGAAGTTAATAAATCATTTCTTGCTGTGATGCCCAGCTATGTTTCCACCTTCCCTGCAAATAGTGCCTATACCGTCACCGGATAAAATGGGCACTAACCAGATTGACCCAGAAATGTTCCTTTGGTTCATATGGATAACCACTCCCTCTCTCAGGTTTATCAGCAATCACTCCCAATGCTTTGGCTGTAGTCTCAATCTATATCCACTCATGTAACATATAAAAGACTATCATGGTGTAGTATATCAAATAATTTATTATGATTAGAACATATATACTGTAGTTATTCCACTCACATGTAAAAGTGCCTGGGAGCTGGCACTGAGCTAATCCAGCCATAAATAGGAGTATACAAATGTATGAGTGTGTGATGCCTAACTTTATCGCTTGCGTTCCTAGTCTCGTTATACTCAGACTGGACATGACGAGCTGGCAATTGTCCCGCGGTCTCTATGCATTTTGCAACGTAATGCGTCATCAGAATACTGTACCAGAATACTGTAAGCCCTAACAGTTACTCTTGGTGGGCGCTGGAACGGGCCCTGCTGTGAAATATTATATCAAGAATTGTAATTACATGCCCCTGTTAAACAGGGGCTGAAAAATTGGGCTTTAGGCACTGGTGCCACAGCACTGCAACCCCTCACAGATACTTTAGTTGAGTGCAGGAACAAGCCCTGCTGTGAAATATTACAGCGAAAATTTTAATTACACACCCCTGTTAAACAAGGCAGACAAACTGGGCTTTAGGCACTGGTGCTGGTGCCACAACACTGACCCCACACAGATATACACCCGCACTGCTACAAAATATTACAGCAAAAATTGTACTTACACCCCTTGTTAAACATGGGCAGAGAAATTGGGCCTTAGCCACTGGTGGTGGTGCCCAGAACCAAAAATGTTCTTAGAAGCTATCAACATTGAGGAGGAATAGAATGGTCACTCAGCATAACAGGATAGTCACGCAGCATCAACATAGGCAGTCTTCAAAGGATTTCACATTCATAAAAAAATGAATTGGTTACATCTGCATCAGGTGCTTGGTAGTGGTGATCCAAGACTGATTCATTTTTATGGTGAACTGATCAACCGAGTCTGTGGACAAGCACACTCTGTGATCGGTTACAAAGCCTCCAGCAGCACTGGAAAAAATTCTGGATGCAAGACAGGCCAGTAGCTCAATTGCATACTGTGCAAGCTCTGGCCAGTGATCCATCAAGACCCAGTAACCCAGTGGATTTTTGGTTGGAAAGGTCTCCAAGTCTGATCTTACCCATAGGTATTCCTGCACCATGTAAATCAGATGCTGGTGATGGTTGCTGAAACTGATCAGACCTTGGGGCTGCAGATTAAAAAATTGTCTGAAGGCATCAGTCAGACAACCACCTTCTCCACCGCTCCTTCTGTGACTGACCGAAGCCTCAGCAACACGTTGTCCAGGAGGACCAGGAAATTGTAACCTCCCAGGCTCTGGAAACGCATTGCACAAACCTTTCTGCAAGGCCTCCCGAAGATGTTTTTGATCCTTCGATCCCTCTGCGAAGGCAGGATAAGTTCCACAACCTTACCCTTGTAATGTGGATCAAGAAGGTTTGCCAGCCAGTAATGATCCCCCTCCTTGATACCACAAATCCGAGGGTCCTTTTGCAGGCTTTCCAGGATCAGGAAGGCCATACAGCATAGGTTTGCTGAGGCATTCGGTCCCTAGTCCTCTGGGTCACTAAGGACGAAATGATCCGCAGCCACCTCCTCCCAGCCACATACAAGTTTATGGGTTTCTGAGGACTGAAAACGATCCCTTGAAGACTGCTGCTGATGCTGAGTGCTAGGCTCCACCTCCATGCTGACACAATCCTCATTCTCCTCCTCCTTTTCCTGTGAGATTGGCGAGCCCACAGGAATACTGTCTGGATAAAGGGGGCCCTGTGAGGTAAGTCCTACTCTTCCTCCCTCTGTTCTGCCTCAAGTGCCCTGTCCATTATTCCACACAGGGTGTGCTCCAACAGGTAGACAAGACGGACAGTATCACTGATGTGTCCACTGTCACTACTCACTAACCTCAAGGCCTCCTCAAATGGTGACAGGACAGTGCATGCATCCTTGATCATTAGCCACTGGGATGGGGGAAAAAAGCCAAGCTTCCCTGACCTTGTTCTGGTGCCATACTCACACAGGTACTCATTGATGGCCCTCTGCTGCGCGTGAAGTCACTGCAGCATTGCCAATATTGAGTTTCACCTGGTGGGCATGTCACAGATGAGGCGGTTCTTGGGCAGGTTGCATTCATTTTAAAAGGTCAGCCAGCCGAGCACTGGCATTATATGACCAGCGGAAATGCCCACAGACTTTCTTGGCCTGCCTCAGGAGATCCTGTAAGCCCGGGTACCTTCACAAGGACCACTGCACCACCAAATTAAGGACATGAGCCAAACAGTGCACATAGGTCAAGTGTCCCTGTCAGAGGGCGGAGAGGAGGTTGGTGCCATTGTCGCAAACAACCATTCCTGGCTGAAGCTGGCATGGCGTCAACCACCTCTGAGCCTGCCCCTGCAGGGCTGACAGAATCTCTGCCCCAGTGTGGTTCCTGTCCCCTAAGCAGATCAACTCAAGCACTGCATGGCATCTTTTTGGAGGCGTGGTGATGGAACAAGCTCCAACAATACTGTACCCTGTCCTGCATCCTTTCCAGTTGCCAACAGAGTTACCCAGTGTGCTGTGAAAGAAAGATAATGTCCCTGTCCATGCCTGCTGGACCATGAGTCAGCGGTAATATGCACCTTACAGCTGACCACTCCTGTCCAACGAGGCCAAGACATGCCACATGCCGGTAGAGAGCCGGAATGGCCTTCCGAGAAAAAAATGGCGTTTGGCAACCTGCCACTGAGGTACCGCACATTACACAAATTCTCGAAAGGGACGGAGTCCACATTGGAATGCTATACATTTGCATCCTGTTGAGTCTACAGGACAATAAAAATAAATCTCTGCAAACAAACGTAATTGGCAGAAAAAAATTAAAAATGCATTTTGATTTTAACCCATCCATATTCTATCCAAAGTTTTGGATTCAGAAATACTTTAAGTTAATGACCATTGCTGTTTACCGTACAAATATGTTTGCATTTTTTTATGTAGATGTCTTTGAAATCAAAGATATTTTTCTTAGGATAAGTGCAACTTTCACTTCAAAGGGAAACCAAACATGGCACAATCAATCCAAACATATATTGCAGTAAATTCAAGTTTCAGATGTATTTGTAAAGGTCCAAAAACTCAGAAACACTGCACATCTAAACAATTAATATGCATGTACCAATTCCAACTAATATATAGCATTTATTTTTTTATCTCCTGACAGATTCTCTTAAGGCTTCATTTCCATGGACGTTTTTACAGCCACTTTTCTGAGCGTTTTTTGCAGCTTAAAAACGGCTCTCCATGTTAGTCTATGGCCTCATGCCCACCATGACGTTTTTGAGCTGTAGATGGCTGAGCTGTTTTTAAGCTGCAAAAAAAAAAAAACAGGACCAGTGCGTTGTGATGCTCCAGCAATAGAGCTGTAAAAACGCCAGACGTTAAAAAACGCTCACAAACGGGCAAAAATGCTCAAAAAACGCTACCGCAGCGTTTTTGAGCTCCAGCTAAAATAAATAAATAAAAAAACAAAACATGGACAGGTGTTTTTAAGCTGTAAAAAAGGCTAAAAAAAGTGGCTGTAAAAACATCCATAGAAATGAAGCCTTATGCCGCGTACACACGATCCCTTTTTGTGATGAAAAAAACATTGTTTTTAAAAACGTCATTTAAAATGATTGTGTGTGGGCAAAACGTTGTTTTATGTCTTCTAAAAAACGACGAAAAAAATAATTCGCACATGCTTGAATTTTTTGTGTCGTTTTTCAAAATGTCGTTATTTGGGTCATAAAAAATGATCGTGTGTGGGCAAAATTTAAAACAACGTTTTTAAACCCGCGCATGCTCAAAAGCAAGTTATGAGACGGGAGCTTCAATGGAACAGAGTGCCGTCTAACGTGGTGTACGTCACCGCGCTTTGCCAGAGCTTTTTGGAAAAAAATGTACGCAATGTCATTTTTTAAAATGAAGTTTGAAAAATGTTGTTTTGTTTCGTGAGATAAAATTACGTTTTTTTTCATCACAAAAAGTGATCGTGTGTATTAGGCTTCATTTCCATGGACGTTTTTATAGACACTTTTCTGAGTGTTTTTTGCAGCTTAAAAACGGCTCTTCATGTTAGTCTATGGTCTCATGCCCACCATGACGTTTTTGAGCTGAAGATGGTTCAAAAATGTGCAAAAACGCTCAAAGACGCTACTGCAGCGTTTTTGAGCTCCAGCTAAAAAAAAATTGAAATGAAGCCTAAAGTCAATATCTGTTTCTTTTACAACATGCTTCATATAGCCTCTTTTACTTGCAAAGCAATTGTTTTTTTTTGGAATAGGTACATTCCTTCCAGCAATGTCCTTGACACCTTCTCACATCCTGCCTTCTCTGTTCAAACACATTGGGTAAGATATTTCCTGCTATAGTCACGGCACAGCAATGCATTAGAAGTTGGAATCTCATTAATTATTATGTTGAGTTTATGCACTGCAGCTTAGCTCGATTTAAAAACATTTACATTTTTGCATTTTCAGCTTTTGACATTAACTTGGAACACAGCTGAGATTTAATCAAATTTAAATGCAGGTGAATTTCACCTACAGTTGACTTGCATTTGACATGCTTTGGTTTTGTTTTTCCATAGATTTACAGTATATGGGAAGAGAAGCAGTTCCAAAAATATATATATGTACAAAAAGGTTGAGGTAACACAACCTGAGGTCAGATCTGACTAAGTACACCGTGGAGCAATTCCCCAATGCAATGATGCCAGCAATGGGATACCTCTCCACCAGGTCTCACCCAACTTCCCAAAATAGCAAACAACTATATAAATGAATACAGACAGTTATATCACATGTATGAGTTTGTATGAACTTTAGCTCCCTCCAATGGACAGTTCCACCGACACATGTCCTGCTGTGTCAGCTTAAACATCAAACTGAATTAATGATTGTTCCTTCAAGTTCAGGGTAATCTTCTGCTAGCTTTAGTTGGTGCACTTTAGTAATTTGTAATCCAACAAGAGATGTGCAGAAAAGAACAAACACTTAAAGTATGTAGTGTGAGGGCAATAAAGGTGCTGATCCTCCCAAAGCGCAATTTCACTTCAGGGTGCAATGTGTCCCTACTTGTGGCATGGCAACTTCCAGAAAGTGTAAGTAAAGTGAAAGTATTTTGGCCTTCCTTTAATTAGGGGTGTGGTATGGGCCATGAACTCCATAATAATCTTTCCTCCGCAGTATGTCCACCATCTCCACCATCTCGTGGAATAGAGAAAATGTCCGTCATGGGAGGGCGAAGAGGACAGCGTTTCACACATGCGCGGGGTATATAAGGAGAACAACGTGACTATGTTTGTTACGCAGAGTCTGCACGAGCGGAAGTGACGAATGGAAGAAACTATGGTAAATCTGAAAATGGGCCCAGCAGAGGTCTATAGACTTGAGTCATGGGATGGGGGGTTTATATGTTGATTGCACCCTTGAGCAATGATCTATCTTGGGGCCCCCATGCAAGTTTGCTCTCCATCTGCTCGAAGACATCTCCAAAATATATATGTGAGACTGCAAAACCTCTTTATTTTATTGTGTATCAGATCAGGCAACAATTGTGATTGTTGGACAGAGGTAATTAAGCAGTGTATCATCTCATCAATGCTGAGGGGCATGATATCTACACATGAATGGTGCCTTGATGAATGCTCTCATTACTTTTGCATGTTTTTATGCCACTTATTTAGTGAAATGTAAACACAGGGTCTGCAGGTAAATCATAATTTTCCAAAACAATGGGGCAGAGCTGGGCAGCATTTTAGTGGCAGCAGGAAACACTTTGTTTGAAGGTCAAAAGATTGTGCACAGATTCTGACAATGTAAAAGCTGAGCCTAGTGTTTATATGTTTTTGTTTTGCTATTCTAGAAAGAAAATCAACAAAAATGCAAAAACGAAATACCCCGGACTTGCTGATCAAGATTATTGACAAGTACAGGGAACTCACCTGCCTGTGGGACGTCAAGAACCCAGGCTATCAGAACAAAAATCTGAGAACGGCAACACTTGACCAATTTGCAGAATACATGCAGACTTGGATTCCGGAGTCACATCCACCATGATCAAGGATAAAATCAACACCCTCAGGAACACATACAGAAAGAGCTACCTCAAAGTGCGTAAATCTCAGAGGTCAGGAGCAGCAGCAAATGATGTAAAGGAGCCCAAGCTGTGGTACTACAAGCACCTCAGCTTTTTGGATGATCAGATGGAGGCCCGGGAATCACTTTCCAGTCTTCCTTTCACCCTTCCTTCCAGGGTCCCTTCCACGGTTCCCCCCACCCCTGCAGAGTGTGCCCAGAAGCTGGCTGACATCGAGGAGCCAGATCTGCTGATCTCTAGTAAGGTATAGTAGTTTACAACATATTTCTTGGCTGCAAATTATTGTTGGTTTAATGAGATGATTTTGTAACCAAAAAAGAAAAGCTTGGTAACACAAACAAAAGTCGTGGGCAGAAATAATTGTGTCAGGGTTGCCAACTGCAGGGGTCAGAATGAGAGTCTGTTCAATAAAAAATAAAAAATAAAAAAATAAACAAACAGTCAAGAGCTTGAAAATGTGTGTGATTGATTTTGCAAAAAAATAAAAAAAACATTTCCCTTTTTCTACACAGGTAGAGACCAGCCAGGAGGCGGCAGCTCCGGAAGATGTCAGCCAGGAGGAAGGGGTGAGTGTCAGCCAGGAGGAGGCTGGGCCAAGTAGCAGTCAGCAGGTGCCCAGGTCCAGTTGCAGCACTGTATCACAGGCAGTGTTGCTCATCTTACTTTAAAAAAGTAATTAGTTACAGTTACAAATTACTTCTCCGAAAAAGTAATTGTGTTAGTGACTCAGTTACTACGTTGAAAAAGTAATCAGCAAAGTAACTGATTTTTTTTTTAATGTTCTACAATGCTTTGTTGAGATGATTTCCTTTCTAGAATGCAGGTGACGGCGCTTGCCAGGGAGCAGTGAGTTAATACTCCAAGACAAAAGAATGCCAGATCCTTGAGAGGAGAAAACCGGAAACAAATGGTGATCTCGTGTATATCCCAGCCTAGGTGCATCCGTCCCACCATGTATGTGCAGCTAATATGACTTAAAACCCTTATACATCTGCTATATATTACATCCAAATTATAAGCTGGATTAAAATGTATGTTTATAATATACATTTCCTTGACGTTTACAGAGTCTGTAATTTAAAATCTTATATTAGGCTTTATAAGAATTTTCTATAGTTTATTGTTTATTATTTTATTTATCTTATATAAGCTTTATTAGATGCAAGGGATCTGGAATGGGGATGTCAGATTTTTCTTTGTTGTCTGATGAAGAGATGAAATCACTGACCAAAAATAACCTGCTGATCATTGGTCTGTATAGGTGTCCTGCACTTTCCATGTTGACCACTAGATGTCGCTGTGTACACTGTGTTGTATAGGGAATGTTTGTTCTGTGGAACATTTTTTTCTGGCCATGTGTTCCCCGGATCATTGATCAGGTTGCGCACACTGTGTGTGTGATCGATGTGAGTTGTTCCCCGGTGATAGGTCAGTGTGAGGCGGGTGGGGCTCGTTGTATCCAGGGCTCCTTGCTATTGGGAGTTTTCACAGGCCATCACAGCGGTCACATGATTCTAAAGCGGAGTTCCACCTATATTTATGTTTTTGCAGCTCCGGCAGAAGCAATTACTCTGCTGCCATCTAGTGGCGGTAGATGTAATTGCGGTAATGCCGCTAAAGTAATGGGAACTGCGTTACCGTGAGGGGAAGATTAATCAAGTAGATTACTTGTTACCCTCAAAAGGGGCTGCGTTAGATAACTGCGTTTATTTTAACTCCGTTACTTACAACACTGATCACAGGTGCCTCCCCTCCAGATGCGCCCACCAACAAAAAAGAGGAGCTGGAGCCAGCTGGAGGAGGAGACCCTGCAGGTCCTCAGGGAGGCAGCGGTGATCATGAGGGCCCCCCTGAACCCAGTGGAGAGCTTCATCTCATATCTTGCCAATGAGCTGCAAGCTTTGGGGGAGGGACAAAAGGGCCTGGCCCAAGACCTGATGGCATCTGTGATACAGTGGGGGAGAAGGGACCTGCTGACTGCGACTACAGAATTGTGGGACCGGGCACGGGCTTCTCCTCCTCCTCCTCCTTCTGCTGCCACATTCTCACCACCTGCAAGGGGCCGTGAATGGATGACGTGGAAGGAACGCTGCAGGGAAGCCTGGAGGGATGGCTGTAAGGAAGACCAGAAAGTGATTCCCTGGCTTCCAGCTGATTTGACCCCAAACTGAGGTTTTTGTAATACCACAGCTTGGGGTCATGTATGTCATCTGCTGCTGCTTCTGATTTCTGGGATTTGGGGAGCACATTGTGACTCCTGATGTTGTTGATTTTGTTCTTGATCATGGTGGAATGTGCCTTTGGTGTCCAAAAAGTCTGCATGTATTTTGTGAATTGGTCAAGTGTTTGCCCCTTCTTGTTTTATTATTGGTTTGCCAGATTAAATGGTGATTTAATTTACGTTAAAAATGTGTCTATTGTGTTCTTCTGGTGAATAGCCATCAAACATTTCCGAAATACAATGTGTAATTAACAAAGGACACAACCTCCTGGGGGGGGGGGGGGGGTGAAACAAATACATTGGTGTAATAACTTGCCAAAATAAAAAAGAAAGACATTTCTCAAAAAAAAAGAACATTGGTGTAATAACTTGCCAAAAGAAAAAAAGGAAACATTTATCAAAAAATAAAAAAAACATTGGTGTGATAACTTGCCAAAAAAAAACTTTTCTCCAAAAAAATAAACATTGGTGTGATAACTTGCCATAAATATTTCTAAAAAAAAATATGTGGAGTACAAAAAATTATTTTGGAAATCTGGCTTTCTAAAAAAAGCATAAAAAAAATGAGATCATAAGCAAAAAAGAAAAGTATGGGAGAACGCTGTCTAAATAGCATCAGCAAAACAATGGGCCAGATTCTCAAAAAATGGCGTATCTGGCGGCGTTGCGTATCGTATCGCAGTTACACTACGTCTACGCAAATTACTAAGTGCCGTATTCTCAAAGCACTTTCTCCGTAATTTTCGGCGGCGTATCGTAAATGTGGCGTCGTAAGGCCGCGTAATTCAAATACTGAAGGAGGAGGCGTGCTGTATTTAAATTAAGCGCGCCCCCGCGTCAAACGAAGTGCGCATGCGTCGGCCGGGAAAAAAGCCCAGTGCGCATGCTCCAGCTCACGTCGGAAAGCGTCGTTGAAACCGGCGTCAAAACGACGTCATCGTCACTTACGCAATTCCTATTCGCGAACGACTTAGTAAAACGACGTAACCGACAGAAAAAAGACGACGCTGACCCGACGCCATACTTAACATGGCAACGACGGCACTTCGGAAACATACCCCTCATACAGCAGGGGTAACCTTACGCTTACACAACCTACGTAAATGACGACAGGGCGGCGTAAAAACGTTCGGGAATCGGCGTATTAGGCTCATTTGCATAGGCAAATGAGAAAACAATGTAAAGGCCACCTAGCGGCCGGCGTTGTCATTACATCTAAGATCCGATTGCTTTACACCTATCAGATCTTTAGTGTATCTATGCGTAAGTGCTTTTAAGAAT
Organism: Rana kukunoris; assembly: GCA_029574335.1. Taxonomy (NCBI): domain Eukaryota; kingdom Metazoa; phylum Chordata; class Amphibia; order Anura; family Ranidae; genus Rana; species Rana kukunoris. The sequence continues at coordinate 166,869,113 of CM056055.1, read as the reverse complement.
CACTCGCATAAATACCCATTGAAAAAAACTGCGGTACGACGGTGTATATGAGATACACCGTCGTATCTCTTTTGAGAATCTGGCCCAATGTGTTTATTCTAGCAATAGAATGAAGAAAAAAATGTGCTGCAATAAACGAGACACTAATTTAAAAAATTTAGAATGTGCCATCTCAAAAACGAATGCAAGTTTTACAAGAACGAGCGCTCCCGTCCCCTCATTTAATCTGAGCATGCGTGGATTTTTAACCGATGGTCATGCGTACTAACAATCGGTTTTGACCTATCAATTAGGCGCCCATCGGTTAAATTTTAAAGCACGTTCTCTTTTTTTTGACCGATGTATAACTGACCAATGGCGCCCACACACGATCGGTTTTGACTGATGAAACGGACCTTCAGTCCGTTTTCATCGGTTTTGACCGATCGTGTGTACAGACTTTAAAGTATGAAGTGTGAGGGCAATAAAGGAGCTGATCCTCCCAAAGTGCAATGTCACTTCAGGGTGCAATGTGTCCCTACTTGTGGCACAGCAACTTTCAGAAAGTGTAAGTGAGACTATGAGAATCACCTTCCTGCAACAGTTATTTATATTGGTGGGCAGGTGCCCTCTCACCAAATAAGGCCTCACCTCGCCAGTATGCTCCGTCTGGACTCTCCTGGCTCTCAGTCTCTCCTCAGCTTCTGGTCCTTGGTCCTCCGCACAGCCGCTCACAAGGTACCGGTGTATAGGCGACTCCAGAGGCTGTGGTCCGATCAGCAAAGCTGTGGTAAGGATCCCTCAGTCCTGCGGTCTGGTCCGCCTCCCGGGCAACTTTAGGTGCAGGCTTCTCCAGCCTAAAGTCACTCAATGCAGGCCTGTTGAGAGATGGCGTCCCAAGAGGCCAGAACAAAGCCTTCCCTCGCCTAAAATACTCTCTCCCAGCAGGCTGTGCGTGGCACAATGCACTTTGGTAGCCCAGTGGCGCTGTGGGCATTGTAGTCTATTTCTAATCCACAGTAATAGAGTCTCTGTCTCTCTGTACTACAATGTCCATCCTGCATTGGTCCCATATAGCTGAACCAGACAAACTGCAGCAATATATTCAATAGACACCAGAGGGAGCCGAGTTCCTGTTAGGCACAAACTGTAGTCTATAAGCTACGTTCACAAAGTGACACCTTGCTACATATTTATTAACACTGTTGCTTAGTCCCTGTTCACACCTGTATGATATTTGCACTTTGGCTGTTTTGTCACAATGTATGACAAGAGGAATCATATTATTGTTTTTGGTGTCTGTTCACACCTATTCAACGTGCTTCTGTGCAACCTAGGGGAAATTATTATGCATAAAAAACATGCTAGCATTGAATCCTCCAGGTACATCTTTTGGTGTGCTTTTAGCCCTAGAGGCTTCAACGCAAACATGTTTTTTATGCATAATAGTACCACTCCTCACTCTAAAAAGACAGGATAGGAGGATAGAGAGAGCAGGTCACGTTATACTTGATACTTAAAGTGGTTGTTTACCCTGCAAAAAAAAAGCCTGTAAAGCAAGGGCGTAATGAGCTAGTACGCAGCTCCGGACACATTTACAGCACTGGAGCTGCGAACCCGGAAGAAATGCAGAGGGAACATGTCAAATCCCTTAGCGGTGACCGGGAGGCGGTACAGGCATTTGTTCTAAGGTAAGTATTTAGTAATGAGCTAGTATGCCATGCATGCTAGCTCATTATGCCCTTGCCTTACAGTTTTGGGCTACCAGGGACATGACAGATATAACTGTCCCCAATCACTGGGAACAGTAGATCTCTGACATTCCCCTGTCAGAACAGGGAATCGCCTTGTTTACAAAGGGCGTTCTGCCTCTGTAATGCCTCTGTAATGCTCACACAGCGTACAGCAAGAGCAAGCAGGCAGGAGCAAGCCCACTAGTGCGCCTGTGTGAGCCGCCGTACAGCTACAGAGATTTGCGTAGGAGAGCCGACTTACCTATGTATAACGCTGGTGGCTGGTCAGCAAGAGGTTAAATAACCTTCAGTATTTAAACACTTAGGAGGTTTCTCTGTCACCACAATACCTAAACGTGTTTTAAAGGCACATAAACATGTATACAGTAAATCTGGAAAGTATTCACAGAGCTTTACTTTTCCCACATTTTGTTATGTTACACCCTTATTCCAAAATGTATTAAATGCATTATTTTCCTCAAAATTCAAACAAGCAATACCCCATAATGGCAACATTAAAAAAGGTTGTATGAAATCTTTGCAAATTTATTTAAGATAGAACTGAAAAAAAAATATCCCATGTACATGAGTAATCACAGCCATTTCTTAATACTTTGTTGAAGCACCCTCGGCACCAAATACAGCCTCAAGCCTTTTTGAGTATGATGCTACAAGCTTGGCACACCTATTTTTGGGCCGTTTCACCCATTGTTCTTTGGAGGACCTCTCAAGCTCCATCAGCTGAAATGAGAGCGTTTGTGGACAGCCATTTTCAGAGACTTTCACAGACTTGTCCCATAGCCACTCTTTTGTTATCTTAGCTGTGTGCTTAGGGTCATTGTCCTATTGGAAGATGAGCCTACACCCCAGTCTGAGGTCCAGAGCACTCTGGAGCATATTTTCATCAAGGATGTCCCTGTTCATTGCTGCATACATCTTTCTCTTGATCCTGACTAGTCTCCCAAAAACATCCCATAGCATGATGATGCCACCACCATGCTTCACTGTAGGGATTATATTGGCAAGGTGATAAGCATGGTTTCTTCCAGACATGACGCTTGCCATTTAGGCCAAAGAGTTCAATCTTTGTTTCATCAGACCAGAGAATTTTGTTTGTTGAGTCCTTCAGGTGCCTTTCGGCAAACTCCAGGTGGGCTATAATGTGTCTTTTACTAAGAAGGTTGGAAGGTTCTTCTCTCTCCACAGAGAAAGTCAGATTTATCAACAGGAACTTGGCCATCTGCCTAAAGCCCCTCTCCCCTGATAGCTCAATTTGGCTGGCCCGCTCTAGGAAGAGTATTGGTGGTTCCAAACCTCTTCAATTTACAGATGATGGAGGCCAATGTGCTCACTGGGACCTTCAATGTTGCAGACATTTTTCTGTACCCTTCCCCAGATCTGTGCCTCAATACAATCCTGCCTCGGAGGGCTACAGACAATTCCTTGGACTTCATGGCTTGGTTTGTGCTCTGACATGCACTGTTAACTGTGGGACCTTATATAGACAGGTGTGTGTCTTTCCAAATCATGTCCAATCAACTGAATTTACCACAGGTGGACTCCAATCAAGTTGTAGAAACATCTCAAGGATGATCAGTGGAAACAGTATGCACCATAGCTCAATTTTGAGTGTCATGGCAAAGGCTGTGTATATTTATTTACATGCGCTTTTTTCAGTTTTTTATTTTTAATGTATTTGCAAAGATTTCAAAAAAACTTTATGGATTATTGTTTGTAGAATTTTGAGGAAAATAATGAATTTAATCCATTTTGGAATAAGGCTGTAACATAACAAAATGTGGAAAAAGTGAAGCGCTGTGAATACTTTCCAGGTGCATTTTAAAAATATAACAATGTGCATTATTGCTTGCACGTGTGAAAGGGTTCTTAGGGGGGAAACACAATGTTGGACTTTTATTTTATAAATAGTGAACCTGATGGCATGCAGATAATATAATGAAACCTCCGCCAACTGTCGAGTAAATATTGACATACTACTATATCTCAAGATAATGGTTGGAAATGTCAGTGTGTGTTTCTAGATGTAGGTAAATGTAGGAGATGTAGGAAAAGCACATAGAGAGTCAATCGACACCAGGCTGAAAGTGTTAAATGAAACTTGACTGAGGGGAATTTGCAGGCTGGCCTGCATCTAAAATTATCGGTCTCTGGCTTCAACTCTTTGCAAACAACAGACCTGCAACAAGCATACACAACTCATATTTATATTGAAACTCTAGCTCCAAATCTGTCTACTGGTTCCAAGTTAGTGAATCTAAAAGTCCTGAAAGGAACTGGATTAGCATGACAGCCAAGAATTACAATAAGGCTGCGTACACACGATCGGTCCAACCCGATGAAAATGGACTGAAGTCCAGTTTCATCGTTCCAAACCGACCGTGTGTGCGGGCCATCGGTCTGTCGTCCTTCGGACCAAAGTTTTAAAGCTTGCTTCAAAATCGGACTGATGGACGCCTGACCATCGGTCCAAACCGATCGTTAGTACGCAAAAGCATCGATTCAAAAACCCCCGCATGCTCAGAATCAAGTCGACGCATGCTTAGAAGCATTGAACTTCGTTTTTTCAGCATGTCGTGTTTTACGTCACCGCGTTCTGACACGATCGGTTTTTGAACTCATGGTGTGTACGCACATCAGACCATTAGGCCACTTCAGCAGTGACCCGATTCTCATCGGGTTGGACCAATCGCGTGTACGCGGCCTTACTGTATATGTAAGTCGTGGGGTGAATACTGCGCTAATGCAAAAGTGAAAAAATAGCTACTAGAAGCCAAGCAGTGACACATACAAAACATGTGAAACCATGTAAAAACAGAATATGAAGGGAAAGAAAATCGCGCTACATATAATAAATTTGTGACAAGTAATATATCAAAAAAAGTGGGGATCCAATCACAACTAATGGTGACTGACTAAATAGATCAAGTGTAATTATTGAACCACATCAAATCACATAAAGACCAATATAAGTCCTAAAAGGAACTTAAATGATGCTAAAATGAATGAAATTTAAAAAATAGAAGAAATGTGCCAAAACTGGTAACCATGCAATATGAGATTATATATAAAGAAATATATATATATAAATATAGTGCACAAATAAAAATTCACATAAACATGACACATATGTACATACTGAATAACTGTGTAAATAAAGGTAACACAGTTCAAAGTGAATATAATAAATAAGATGAATATAGGAAGTCCCTTCCCAATGGCAACACGTCCAATTCCAAAGTGCTTGAGAGAAAAGCAGTGGGGATTTTGAAAAAATAAGATGTTGTAAGAAGGAAGCAATGGAAGTGATAGATGTAAATCCACCAAACACCTCAGGCAAGGTTCCTCCCCGTGATAGACGACAGGTGAAATAGGTAACCTTACCAGATGAGATGGACCTTCACTCGTGGCAAGGTCATAAGCGCCTGCAGACACAACCCTCTGCGGGGTCTTGCGATGATCCCCGAACGTCAATGCGCTGGTTCTCGATCACCTCCTCTGTCCCTGATATCTCTCTACTGTCAGTGGTAAGGACAAAAAATCCCCTAACCTATGTGGGGGCCAGATGCTCCTCCAGCAAGGACACAGCGTGTAGAGAGAATCAAGAAAAACTTGGATAGTACATTACCTCCAAAAATGGTAATTTATTCCAGAATTAAAAAAATACAAACATTTAAAAAGCCGGCATTAATTCCCTAAGCGTACACCTGTGCTTCCAAGGTCATGTGATAAGGTAGTGACGTCTGTACGTGGCACTGTATATACTGTACCATAGTCTGTAGATGCTATAACTTTCACGCAAACCAAAAAATATATTATAAACTTATTGGGATTTTTTTTTACTAAAGCTTTGTAGCAAAATATAGTTTGGCTTAAATTCATAATGAAATACAATTTTTTAAATGTATTATTGGATATGTTTTATAGCAGAAGGAATAATATTATGGCCGCGATTCAGATACATTGGCGTATCTTTGTGCGGGCGTAGCGTATCTTCTTTACGCTACGCCGCCGCAACTTAGAGAGGCAAGTGCAGTATTCACAAAGCACTTGCTCCGTAAGTTGCGGCGGCGTAACGTAAATTGGCCGGCGTAAGCCCGCCTAATTCAAAGTAGGAAGGAGGTGGGCGTCATCTATTTAAATTAAGCGTGACCCCATGCAAATGAATGGCCGGTCGAACTGGGCATGCGCGCGCATACTACACACACCCCTATTCACGTAGTACTACTTGAACGGCGTACGCGGCGTAAAATTTGATGGCGTCGTTCCCTGGCCCATACCTTTGCATTACCTGCACCTGCTATATGAGGGGTAACTTTACACCGGACGTAAGCCTTACGCAAATCGCGTATATGAAGAATCCGGGCGCATCTACGTTCGTGAATCGGCGTATCTTACTCATTTACATATTTAAAATGGGAACGCCGAATGCGTCCAGCGTAACTATGCGCCCACGATACGCCGGCGTAGGCAAGTTACATCGGATGGCTGAAGCCATGTTTGTCGGCGTATCTTGCTTTGTGAATCGGCGCAAAAATGCGACAGCGCACATTTTTACTTACAACGGCGTATCTTTTGATATGCCGGCGTAAAGCCTATATTTTTTTTTAAATGTTCATTTATTTTCAATTGAAAATGTACATTTTTTTAATAAAAAAAAATTAAAAACCAAGTGATGATCAAATACCACCAAAAGAAAACAATTATAAAAAAATAATTTCCATACAGTGTTGCATGCTTAAATTAGCACAATGATGAATAGCAAAAATGGCCTTGTTGAGGGCAAGTGGTTAATTAGAATGATGCAATGAATAAACATATATATACTAGAAGGCCAGCATGGTGGTCTGAGCTTATGGGAGGAGCATTTAAGCAGCGCACTTACCTGTGTTTTGTGTTGGTTCCAGTGCATGATACTACAAGTCACTAGGTTGACTCTCTCCAGCTCACTTTGTGAGTCTGTGCGTTTGACAAGTGTGTTGCATTTTCTCCGTTCGTGGTTTTCGTTGGCGGTTCTCACTTGCTGTTGCAGGTAGGATTCAAACTTTCTTTGTATCATACACAATGTTACGATTCGTTATATTTTCTTTCCTGCATCCCTTTCGTACTTAGCTGCCTCCGAGTTGTTGTCGCCCCAATCCACAAACATACAATCTGCTTGTAGATCAAAGGCTCCAAGCCACTGTCAGTTGTCGTCCGATATCACTCAACACAGGCATTTAGAGTTTAGTATGTATTGATTGTAAGGCGGCGTACACACGACCGAGCTTCTCGGCAGAATCCAGCGAGAAGCTCGCTGGGAGACATATTCTGCCGAGGTTCTCGGTCGTGTGTACACTTCCGACGAGCGTCCCGTCGGGAAGCTCGTCGAGCCAAAAAAGAGGGCACGCTCTCTTTTTCCTCGTTGTTCAATGAGGACTTTGGCTCAACGAGCTTTTCCGACCGCTCATCGGGAACCTCGTCGGGCGGAACGATGGGTTTAGCCCGACGAGGTTCTCGGACGTGTGTACGCCGCCTCAGGGTTTTATGGCTGGTTGAGATGGTAATTAGACCCACACGGTGCCTTGTTTACACTTTGATTAGCCTCCTGGGGCTGGGTGGTTATTATGTGTTTGGTTTTGGAGGAGGGAGTAACACTCTACGATGTCCCAATTCGAATCCCGCTCACATGAACGACATAGTGTTTTGTATCCATCACAAGATTCCTGCAGCTCGGTCTCTCTCGTGAGGGACGTGCCGCAAGCATTTAGTAACAGATGTAGCAGCCTCCACAGGCTTTACTGCGGTTTTTGGCACCCATTGGTTTGCAGGTCCATGGCCGTAGGAAATCCTCCTGGTCCCCGGATTCAGCCAGACTTCCTCATTGTTCGAGCTTTACCATATCATTGTGACAGCTCAGGTCTGGGGTCACACCTGGGCAGGGTAGACCGTGGTCTTCTCCACTGACAACTTAGCCACGGCTGAGTATGTCAACAAAGGCAGGTCCAAGTTTCTTGCCATCATGTCCTTCCTACACAGGTTGGTGCAGATATCCCTTTACTACAATTTCAATGTGCACTGTACTTACATACCTGGCAAGTGCATTTATGCAGCAGACACACTGTGCCGCCTCAATTTTCCTTTGTATTTCTTACAGAGACAAGGAGCCAACTCAACCTAATTTCCTATTTCACCTTGATCGCAGATAACAATGGGCTAAGAGACCACCTTCACAACACTATGCTGCTCAAAAACACATTAAAGGCCTACTGTACCGCCTGGAACGCCTACTACAAATTCCTAGCCACATACCCCAGGACGGCAAAGGGTCAAATCAAGCATATCCTGGCCTTACTGCCACACTCATCTTGATCTGTCCAACAATACTGCCAGACAGTACTATCTGACATCAAGCATTTCCTCTCCCTACAAACCCCTGGAAAAATCTCATTGTTTGTGACCCATGCAGTCAAAGTCTTGCTGCATGGCATCCAGAAACATCAGCCCATAGCCAGTAGAAAACATTTTACCATATCAAGTTCCACATTGCAGGGCATGTCAGCCATCCTGTCACAGTCCCCTTTTGGGTTGCTGCCCAGCCTGGTCATCCAACAAGCTATCTACCTGGTCTTTTATGGCTTCCTACAGCCCGGTGAGTTCACCTACAGTGGGCCCGGTTGCCAGGGGCTACACAGGTGCCATCTGGCCCACCTTCAAGGCCATTTTTCCTACATCTGGTAGTGTCCAAAACTCATCGATCCGACACTGGGGTTGACGTCAAATTCTTCCAGACCCACAACGAATGGTGTCCAGTAGCGGTTCTGTACCAGTTGTTATCACACCCTACGGACAGTCTAGGAGTACCACGGAGCATGAAGACATAAAACATTTAACGGCAGAACATGGGGAAAAGCAAGGGGAAAGACAAGATGGTTAAAGAAACAAAAACAGATGAATACATGCAAAGATGAAAAAACGGATGCAGGAATAAAAGAAGGACAAAAAAAATTCTGCCTACATATGTGTGAAAAGGCCTGTGGGACGATAATACTATAATAAATCACAGCAATGACCTGAAAAAGACAGGGATATAAAAATCGAAATATCGAGGACAACCGTGACCATAGGATAGAAATCCTTCTCCTTTATCGGGTACATTCTGAATCCCCAGGTTAAGATGTTGCAAGCCTTCACCAAGCTTGCCCAGTAAATGTCATCTATACCAATAAAACAGCTTTCTCTATCCCTATTAGAATACCGACCAACTGACTAGGACACACTTCAGGTCTATGTTATGTTTTGAGTCTTGTGGCGTTTTTATGTGGTTTCACGTCTATTTTGGTTGGAAGGTTCCAACCATAAATTAAAGGGCCAGTATGGAGGCCTGAATTTATGGGAGGAGCCTGGGGAGCCACTCGCCTGTGTTCCTTGTCGGTTCCAGTGCGCGTTACCCTCCCTCCCATCCCCTTTAAAGGGCACTTCCTTCACACCCCTCTCCTAAAATCACAATCAACCATTACTTGGGATTTCCCCCCTATTTGGTGTACCCACCTGCTGACCAGGGCACACCTCAGGTCTATGTTATGCTGTTAATCTTGTGGCGTCTTTATGTAGTTTCACATCTATCTCAGTTGGAGGGTTCCGGCCATACATATACAATATATACTGTATGTATATATATATATATATATATATATATATATATATATATATATATACTGTATAAAATGAGTATGCCCTGGTGCTAGTGCTGTGCTCAGTTCCTCTTTATGTCTTTTTTATTTTGTGTTATAATGAGATGAATTGGTCCTAATTGTTCTGGAATTTAAATGAGAATGTGTCTTTTATCACTGCATATCTGTTGGGGTTCTTTTTTTTTACTTCACCTTAGAGAGGAAGTACTGTGTATTTCTTAATAGCGTAGAACCCATAAGAATTTACTTGACCTAAAGAAGAATGCCCATGCCAAAATATGACATCCATCGGTCTGTGATTCATTTTAATGTTTTACGTTAGTACTTAACTGTTATTTTTATGGACTTATGGACTCAAAGAATAACCGCCCCAATTACCATTAGACTTTTGCAGATTCATTTGCATTCTGCTTGAAATAACATGCATGACTTCCTGTAAATGCCTTGGTGATGCAAGCATATTAACAAAGCTACAATAAAATTCAGCCAGAATAGATTGCATAACTATGAGTCGCTGCATCACCCTAGAAAAAAATAAAAACCTGAGCTTGGGAGTCGCCGGTAACAGCACACAGACCGATGGACTGTTTTCATCGGACAAACCGATCGGGTGTGGACCCCATTGGTTTGATTTCCATTGGTGAAAAAAAAAAAATAGAACATGTTTTAAATTTTTCCTATGGATAAAAAAAAAACAATAGAAAAATCCGATCGTCTGTATGGAAACTCCATCGGTCAAAAATCCATGCATGCTCAGAATCAAGTTGACGCATGCTTGGAAGCATTGAACTTAATTTGTTTTTCGGCTCATCGTAGTGTTGTACGTCACCGCGTTTGGACACGATTGGATTTTTGACTGATGGTGTGTAGGCAAGACAAAAAAATCCATCAGATTAGATTCCATCAGATATCTGATCGTGTGTACAGGGCTTTACTGAAGCAACAGCACATACGTTCTATTGCTTCTGTTTGCTCCAGTGCGCATGTGCCGATTACATTGGCGCATTCAGGGGATATCTCCTAAACCGTGCAGGTTTAGGCGATATTCTGGGTAGCTACAGTTAAGCCTTATTATAGGCTTACCTGTAGCATAAAGTGGTCTGCAAGGGTTTACAACCACTTTAACCACTTCAGGTCCGCGCTATCGTCAAAAGACGTCTGCAGCACGGACCTGAAGTGCCAGGTGGACGCCTTTGGACGGCTTTTGTTTACATTACCCGCGCGCGCCGCTGGATGGCGTGCAGCGGGTAAACACTGTGCCGTCGCATCGCTGGGAAGCTGATGCGTGTGCCTGGCGGCCGCGATGTCCGCGGGTACGCGCGGTCCCAGCAGGTCACAGCAGGGACTTGGAGCTCTGTGTGTAAACACAGAGCTCCATGTGCTGTCAGGGAGAGAGGAGACCGATCTGTGTCCCTTGTACATAGGGACACAGCGTTGGTCACCTCCCCCAGTCACCCCCTCCCCCCATACAGTTAGAACACACCCAGGGAATACATTTAACCCCTTCCTCACCCCCTAGTGTTAACCCGTTCCCTGCCAGTCACATTTATACAGTAATTAGTGCATTTTTATAGCACTGATCGCTGTATAAATGTGAATGGTCCCAAAATTGTGTCAAAAGTGTCCGATATGTCCGCCTGACAAAAAAAATAAATCGCAGTAAAAGTAAAAAATAAATCATAAATCTATCCCCTATTTTGTAGGCGCTATAACTTTTGCGCAAACCAATCAATAAACGCTTATTGCAATTTTTTTTTAACAAAAATGTAGAAGAATACATATCAGCTTAAACTAAGGGAAAAATAAATTAAAAAAAAAACAAAAAACTGGGATATTATTATAACAAAAAGTAAAATATATTGGGGCAGATTCACAAAACAATTACGCCTGTCTAACTGGGGTTAGACAGGAGTAATTTCAAATTTCCCGCGGCGTATCACTAGTTTGAATTCTCAAACCATGATACGGCGGCTTCGGGCTTCGATCCGAGAGGCTTACGTCTTCGTAAGCCTTCGGATCTACGCTGCCATCTATTTGCGGCCACTGGGAGGAGTTCGCGTCGTTTTAATGCGTCGGGATATGCAAATGTGTTTTTACGGGGATTCACGAACAAACGAGTGAGCGTCGCAATCGTTTTCGTCTATTTTTTTATACGTAATGTTAGAGCAGCTTTTTGCTGCTCTAACTTTACGTAGCCCATGTTAAGTATGGCCGTCGTTCCCGCTTCGAATTTATTTAATTTTTTTTTTTGTTTACGTAACTCGTCGGGACGTGGATCGCCCGTAAAGTACGCTACATAAACAACGAATGACGTCACGACGTGATTTCGCGCAATGCACGGCGGGAAATTTGCGAACGGAGCATGCGCAGATCGATCGCCGCGGGAACGCGCCTAATTTAAATGTTTCACGCCCCCTACTCGCGCGGATGGATTGCGACGGGAGAAATACACTACGCCGCCGTCGTTTACCGTAGAAAATCTACCTGAATTCCACGTAGAGCAAGGTAAAAAACGGCGGCGTAGTGTATTTCTGATACGCTACGATAATCCATTTCTCTGTGAATCTGCCCCATTGTGTTTTTTTTTCAAAATTTTCTGTCTTTTTCTGTTTATAGCGCAAAAAATAAAAATCACAGGGATGATAAAATACCACCAAAAGAAAGCTCTATTTGTGGGGAAAATATTATTAAAATATAATTTGGGTACAGTGTTGTATGACCGCGCAATTGTCATTCAAAATGCATCAGCGCTGAAAGCTGAAAATTGGTCTGGGCACGAAGGGGATTTAAGTGCCCAGTAATGAAGTGGTTAATACTGTTGTGTATTCTTTTAAATTGTAAAATAACTATTCCTCTTGTGTTAAATTACATTGCACCGGCACTTATTTTGTAAAGTGCTGCACAAACTGTCGGCGCCACATGAATCCTGTATAATATTAGTAATAAGAATTTTCTCTTTACTCCTATTTTGAAGGGGTTTAGATGTAGACTTTTTTTATGCTGCTGGGCTTTCATATAGTATATACGCTATTAACACCCCACTGTCTTTTAGCTTGGTAGTACGTGTCTGAAGCGAAAGCACAAAGACAGGTTTTTCTGGTTACTGTTGACTCTTGCATAAGCACTTCAGGCAGTGTATCTTTGCCAGATTGACTGAAGTCATGGTTCAGTTTCCCTTTCCTACAGGCCCGGACTGGCCATAGGGCATACCGGGCAAATGCCACACATGCCCACATGTCATGTCTCCCCAGGGGTGTACCAAGAGGTTGCAGGCCAAGAGGGAACTATTCTTACCTAATAGCCCAGTTTACCCGCCACAAACACAGCGCCAGATAGAGATGAGCTGGGTCAGATAGAGAAAGTTGAGATCAGCTCTGACATTTCACCCCTCCCCTTGCTGCCCGCACAACCAGTTAGAGGAGAGGAGCTGCTTCTACTTCTCTCCCTCTTCTCCTCCTGTGTCTGCCCCGCCCACTCTCCCAGACAGACACTGTCTGCTGTCTAAGGGATGTGGGCGGGAATGTTCAAACTAAAGCCCAGAAAACAGAAAGGAAAGATGGAGTCTGATATCCATCCATCCAGTCAGTCTTTCCTGCCTCCTGAGTGAGTACTGTACACTGATGTAGGGGTGCCCTTAATTTCCTTCTCTCTCTCTTCACCTTTCTTTCTTTCTCTCTCCCTATCTATCTTTATCTATCTATCTATCTTTCTCTCTCCCTATCTATCTTTATCTATCTATCTATCTTTCTCTCTCCCTATCTATCTATCTATCTATCTGTCTCTCTCCCTATCTATCTATCTATCTATCTATCTATCTATCTATCTATCTATCTATCTATCTATCTATCTATCTATCTATCTATCTATCTATCTTTGTATCTATCTTTTTTTTTCTTCCTTTCTTTCTCTTTCTCCCTCTCCCCCCATTTATCTATCTATCATTCTCCCTCCTGTTATTTATCTATCTACTTCTTTATGTCTTCCTTTTATCTATCCATCTATCTATATTTATTTATCTTACCCCACATCCCATCATTAACCCCCGCCGGGCGCGGTAAACCGCCCCCCCCCCCCCTCCCCGGGCTGCTCAGTCTTACAATAAATGCCTGGGCCTATTTTTTCTCCTAACCCTCTTATCAAAAGGTGTACCTTTTAGTCCTTAGATTCAGACATATAAATGAAATTGTATGATCAGGGAGCCTTCCTATTTAAAGGGGATGTATAGTTTTATTATATTTTCCATTATTTATTTTTATGGTTGGGTCTAAAAAAAAAAATTAACAATATAATATTGCATAAAAATATTAGGCAGCCATATTTCCAGCTAGTACATGGGTTTGTTTTATACATGTTTTGCTGTTTTCTTCTGTCTCCATTGCATCTTTGCTTTATAAATATAGTTGTTGACACGGCTCAATAGCTCAAGCTATTGAAGAAATATAACCACATACAGTAAGTGAATCAGACCCTAGTGGACATTTCACTATAGGTAGAGCTGTGCTATCTTTTTAGCTAACTTATAGTGCTCTAGGAATCCTTTTTTCACTTAAATATTTGTATACAATATAAAGAATGTATATATAAATAGTAAAACATATACCTATAAGTGTTATAAAACATAAATTAGAAAAAATTAGAAAAAATATACAACTGGGATAAAATTATTAGGCCTCATGCCACACTGCAGGTGATAAACTCATGTTTTTGTGAGTTTGGCGTTTTTCTTTTTTAACATCCCTCAAACTCCCCTCTATGATATCCTATGTGTCCATGCACACATGGAAGTTTTTTTAAGTTTATTAGCAGGGGAGTTTATGGGCTGTTGTCTGAATGCCCTAAAATCGCATTCAAGAAAAACATGCATTAACGTGCTCTTAGCAGCGTTTTTTACAATGCAGAGCTCAATGTAAGTTGATGTGATGTTACAAAAATACCCAAAAATGCTGACGCTAAAAAAACGCTTATAAACTTTATTAAAAACGATATTAAAAGCGCGTTTTTAAGCAGCAGTTTCCAGTCAGCAATCCAACGTCCAGAAAGACTGTTTTGAACGTGCCTGTGTGCATGAAGCTTTCTAGTTTATTGTAAAGATCTGTATAGAAAGAAGTACTGGGGCAGATTCACATAGATGTAATCTTCCGCTGCGTAATCGAAATACGCTACGCTGCCGTCTATCACCAGACTCTACGCCGAATTCAGGTAGTTTTTTTGCGCGTACGCTATTGTATCGTATTTTTTTTCCGCCGCGCAATCGAAATACGTGAGTAGGGGGCGTGAAGCATTTAAATTAAGCGCGTCCCCGCGACGATCGAACTGCGCATGCTCTGTTCAGGAATTTCCCGCCGTGCATTGCGCGAAATCACGTCGTGACGTCATTCGTTGTTTGAGTAGCGGCGTTTACGAACATTCCTATTCCCGGACGACTTACGTTAAAAATAATAAAAGAAATCGAAAAACGTTGAAATTCGACGCGGGAACGACGGCCATACTTAACATGGGCTGTCTAAATTAGACCAGCAAAAAGCTGGTATAGTGAAACGGAAAAAAAAGATGACTAAAGGTGCCGTAAGAGATTGCGTTTGAAGAGCGAAATTTTGTGGATTCCAGGCAAAAGCTCATTAGCATACCATGAAGGTGAAAAACAACAGGAAGTCCGCCCAGTGGCCGCAATTTTCAGGCAGCGTAGATCTGAAGGCGTACTAACACGTAATAAAGTCGAAATTTAGCACGCAGGTGTCTTTTCATGGTTTGAGGATTTCGACTAGCGTAAAAACGCTCGTAAATCGAAATTACTCCTGTCTAACAACATTTACACAGGCGTAATCGCTTTGTGAATCTAGGCCACTGTATTTATCGATGTATAATGCACACTTTTTCCCCTGAAAATTAGGGGAAAATCGTGGGTGCGCGTTATACGCCGATCCCCGCTTCCCGCACTGTGTTTGAATTGAGCCGCCGACATATACCGAGCGCAGTACACTCGGGTATACTCAGCCAGGCTTGGCTCCGCTCGTGGGCACGTCCTGTGCGTTTTGTACGTCCTTGCCGAGCGTGGCCGAGCGTGCCCGAGTGTACTGCGCTCAGTATATGTCGGCAGAGTGGTTCAAACACAGTCCGGGAAGCAGGGATCGGCTGAAGAACACAGCGGGGAGGACACCACAATGGCCCGCGAAGGTCGCCGGACCGCTGAGATGGACGCCGGACCGCCGATGGACGCCGGGCAAGACACCGATGAGGGGCATCTAAACTGTAAGTATTTTTTTTTTCAGGATTTTTTCAGGATTTTTTCTTCTAGGTTGGGGGTGCGCGCTATATGCCAGAGCGCGTTAGAGCAAGATAAATACGGTACTCTTTTTCTACCAAAGGCTTTTTCAATAAACTATACTGGTCTTCATTCCAGTGTCTCCACTGCTCTGCTCTATCTTCCATCTGGCCCACTACCATCCGCGGCATTGACTGCAGAGAGGGTGACTTGCAGCAGTCGGCCTGACCTTTTCTGTCTATGTTCAGCTACTGCACTGCTGGCTGGACTGGCTCAACATCTGCCCAAATTCTCCAAGGCCCGCCATGAGCGACTGTCTGAGGGACCAGAGTGGACCATTTAACAGAGTCCAGTCCCAGAGAGAGGGAGGATTGGATAGAATAGTAGTATACAGTAATGAAGGAGAAGGTGAGTGACACAAGTGGGGAGGGGGACAGTAATGAAGGAGAAGGTGACACAAATGGGGGACAGTAATGAAGAAGAAGGTGACAGGGGGCGTGGCCGACCGCCGAGCTGCATGGATGTCTGATCTCCCAGCTCCCACACTGACCGGAGACATACACACCAGCACCGCTAAACCACCTTAACAAACATGCACACTTCTGACCAGCATTCACTGGGGAACCCAGACGGGTTGTCCCGCAAGCGCAAAGATTGCCATCAGCCGCGAAAACTGACGGACTTTTTTTTTCGCCACCTCACGGTGCTCACTGCCAAGATGGCACCCGCGACTGCTCGCCGCGAGGGGAAAGGACATATAATGACCTGCTTGGAGACGGAGGCTCCTCCATCCCCTCATGCTCTTCCCTCCTCGATCCGACCCCGCTCTCCCGGCCATCCTCTGCTACCACGAGCTTTGCTAAGGCGCGGATGCGTCTGGATCCTGGATCACAGGCTCATAAGACCTGTCCTGGATGGCCTCCCTTCACTGCTGCCTGCAGCTTCCCCCATAGCAGCCTTCCCCACTACTAATCAGCCATTGGTGGATACCATGCTGAAGGAAATGCTGACCACGCTGCACAGCTCGCTGCATACTGACATATCCTCCATGCTATCTGATTTTAAATCTGAAATGATATATGTGCACAATAGAATGGGCCGCATTGAACACCAAATGAGCGCCATGACGGTTACAGTCAATGACCTAGTGGATGCGCATGATCACACCAGGGATGAGCACGGGCAAAAATGGCGGACCTTGAAGACCGATCGAGGCGCAATAATGTCAAAATTTGCGGCATACCGCAAACGGTTGTCCCTGCCGATCTTAACTCCTATGCTAGAAAAATGATTTCTCTGCTCCTGCCTGACCTCCCCCGTGGAGACGGTCATAGACCGCATTCATCGCCTTCCAAAGCCTCCCCACCTGCCACCTGAAGTGCCTCGCGACACCCTCATGAGGGTGCACTTCTACCACACCAAAGATATGCTCATGACCAAGTCCAGGCGTTTAGGCCAATTACCTGCGCCATATGCAAAACTACAACTATTTGCAGACATTTCCCAATACACCCGCCAACAAAGAAGGCAGCTCCAAGCCATTACTAAGCCATTGAACAACCATAAGATTCCTTATCAATGGGGGTTCCCGACCAAACTGGTGATCACCAGGAACGGAATGAAACACAAAGTTCATTCGGTAGAGGAGGGCATACAGCTTCTTAAGAAATGGCACATCATTCCTGGAGAGGGCTCAGTGCCCCAAGCATCAATCCCTGATGACATACACGTCACTGCCATGGACTCTCACCCCAGTGCAAACGTGTAAACATGTGGTTAGTGTACCCTTGAAATTACTGTTACAACGCACTCCAGTCGGTGCCTGCTCGTTGCAGTTCATCCACGAACTTTTACCCTCCAAGTTTCAGTTTTCAGCAGTCTTGTCATACTGCTGACCTTGGTGCCATCGCTGCACCCGTTATCATTAGTGTTCTACATAAGTTACTGTTGACTTTTTTTTTTTTTTTTATTTATTCCCATTCCTCTGGTCTTGTGTACTTACCAATTTACTTTCTCACTCCCATCTGAATCCCGGAGAGCTCCGATACCCTGACAGCACCTACTCCCTGGACAGCAGACCTACTTCTCACCACCTGCCTCCCTGCCCTGAGCTGAACGTCTTCACCGAACTGTGAGTACCTAGCTAAACGCACTTATTGCACTGCCTCTATCAAGATGCCAAAGTTTCTAACCATGAATGTGAAGGGCCTCAACCACCCTGTTAAGAGTGGTTGAGGCCTAATAAACAATTCACAAATATATTCAAGGCCTCCGGTCCTGAAAAGAAAAATGGTGTCCTCATTGCCATCAAAAACACCATAGCATTTACTCTCCATAACAGCATGGCGGACATTAACCACTTAAGACCCGGACCAATACGCTGGTAAATGACCCAAGGTGTTTTTGCGATTCGGCACTGCGTCGCTTTAACAGACAATTGCGCGGTCGTGCGACGTGGCTCCCAAACAAAATTTGCGTCCTTTTATTCCCACAAATAGAGCTTTCTTTTGGTGGTATTTGATCACCTCTGCGATTTTTATTTTTTGCGCTATATACAAAAATAGAGCGACATTTTTGAAAAAAAAACACAATTTTTTACTTTTTGTTAAAAAAAAATCAAATAAACTAAATTTTAGTCAAACATTTAGGCCAAAATTTATTTAGCCACATGTCTTTAGTAAAAAAAAAAATCTCAATAAAAAAAAATAGCTACCTAGCGGGAACAGCGACACTAATACAGCGATCAGAAAAATGATCGCTTAGTGACGCTGGCAATAGGGAGTGAAAGGGTTAACTAGGGCGGTGATCAGGGGGTTAAAACTTTATTAGGGGGGGTGGGGGGGCTATCCTGAACCTAACACTAACTGTTTTTTACACTGCCTGTCACACTGACACTAAATGCAGTGATTAGATCACTGCATTCAGTGACACTGTGACAGGGGGGTGGGGGGGGCGATCACAAGGGGTTAATATGCCTATGTGAGTGTGTGTCAGTGTTGTGTTGGTGCACACTTACTTGTGGTGTCTTCTCTCATCAGCAGCGCTGGGAAACAGCGCTGCGATGAGAGAATACATAATTTCCTCCTTCCTGTGTAAACACAGGAGGAGGAAGTGACAGGTTGGGAGCGCGCTCCCATTGGCTGGGAGCGATCGCGGGGGGGCGGGTATTCGCCGACATCCGCCCGCAGATCCCGGATCGCTCCCGGAGCCAGGGGGACCCCCGCACGCCGCGGAGGGGGTCCCGATGGGACCCCCGAACCGCACTTAGGCGGGGACGTAAATTTACGCCCTTGTGCCTGTACGTACCCTTCTGTGGCCGTATATGTGCGTGCGGGGGTCCTTAAGTGGTTAACGGTAGATACTTAGCTCTGGACTGCTTTATGAACAATGTCCGATATACCGTTGTCACGGTCTATGTCCCTAACAGAAAACAGATCAGCTTCCTATCTAAATTGATGAAAAGACTCGTTTTAAACAAGGTCACCTTATCATCTGCGGAGACTTCAACATAGTCCCTGATAACTCGGTTGATCCCTCATCCCGCTCCGGCAGAATTGCCTCACCCATGGGCTCCTTCATAAGATCACATGATCTCTACGACGTTTGGAGGTGCCATCATACTACCGAAAGAGGCTGCTCTTATTTTTCTCCTCGCCATAACTCCTACACAAGGATTGACTATTTTTTTGTGGATAAATAGTCCCTTCCCAAAGTTTCTGCGTCCGAAATCTCCTCCATTACGTGGTCCGACCACGCACCTGTTTCCATGCACCTGGATGACTCCTCCTCCTCTTCACGGACAAAGCTCTGGAGAGCTAGTGCCTCTCTCATTCACTCTCCAATTCAATCTGAATACATTAGCGACCAACTAACCAAATTTTTCTCCCTTAACGCAGGTTCTGTGGACAAAAACTTTATGCTGTGGAACGTCCACAAAGCGTTTGTCCGGGGAATCTTTATTCAACTGGGGGCTAGAGAGAGGAGGATGAAAACACAGCGTCTAGAGACTCTCACTTCAGATATAAAAGTATTAGAAGCTCAAAATCAATTAAACCACAGCAGTGTTACTAAACACAAACTCAATCTCCTGAGACAGGAGTTGAGGGCTCATTTACTAGAATCCTTTGAAAGAGCACACACCCATTTTAGGGCCCGTCATTATTCTACGGGCAACAAAGCAGGTAAAGCAATGGCCAACAGGATTAGAGGCCACCTCTCCAAAACCAAACTTGCACACCTGTTTCACCCTTCCTCGAACCGTAAACTAATTGACCCCTCAGACATTGCTGATGCCTTTAGCGACTACTACGCTACCTTATATAACTTGAAAGATGATCAGTCCGTACTCCAACCTTCCCCTCAAGACAAAGCATCATTCCTCCAAGAAATCAATCTTCCAAAATTGTCTGCGGACCAATTAGAGACGCTTAATGCCTCATTTACCCATCTGGAAATACAACACACAATCTCGGGACTGCCCTCCAATAAATCCCCAGGCCCTGATGGCCTTCCAATGAATATTATAAGCAATTTGGCTCCATCTTATCCCCGTTTCTAGCTGAGGTTTGTAATGAAGCTGCTTTATCCTCTTCTCTCCCCCCTGACATGCTATCTGCCTTGATTGTTACGCTGCCCAAGCCAGGCAAGGAACCTACCCATGCTCAAAACTTTCGTCCCATTTCTCTCCTAAACTTGGATGCTAAAATCTATGCCAAACTCATAGCCAACCGCCTAGTAGACCTAATGCCCCTTCTCATTCATAAAGATCAGTCTGGCTTCACCAAGGGTAGGCAAACCTTTGATGCGACCTGTAGGATCATTAATGTTGTCCACACTGCAGAATCAACTAGACATGTGCAGACTGGAATATTTCGTTTCGTTTTTTTCGTTTTCATCCAGAAAATAAATTTATTTAGTTACTCCCGAAAATCGTTTTGATTTATTTCGTTTTCGTCTGGAAAGTTTTCGTCCGAAAAAGACGATTTTCAATGACTTTGTCGAATTAAACGACGGAAATTCGACAAAGCATCGAAAATCGTCGTTCTGAATAATTCCCTGTATTCAGAACGACGATTTTTGATGACTTTGTGAAATTTCACAAAGTCATCAAAAAGACGGAAATTCGACAAAGCATCGAAAATCGTCGATCTGAATACAGTGAATATACCTATTCACTGTATTCAGAACGACAATTTTCGATTACTTTGTGAAATTGAACGACGGAAATTCGACAAAACATCGAAAATCGTCGGATCTGAACGAAAACGAAAATAAAGCATTTTTTATGTCGGATCTTTCAGTTTTAGTTTCTTACGCTTTCGTTTTCGTTCGTTAAAACGATAACGAAAACACCCGATTTTCGGACGAAAATGCATTCTAACTAAAACGAATGCACATGTCTAGAATCAACTCGAACGCCTTCTCTGCTCCTCTCACTGGATGCAGAGAAGGCGTTCGACCGGGTCCATTGGGGATACATGCAGGCAACACTCGCTAAATTTGGTTTTCAGGGAACCATTCTCTCTGCTATAATGCCACTGTATTCTTCCCCTTCAGCCCGAGTATACACCTCAGAAATTATCTCGAAGCCTTTTCTAATTAACAATGGCACACGCCAAGGATGCCCCTTATCGCCACTAATTTTCAACCTTGTTATGGAACCTCTAGCAGAGCACATTAGGAACCATAGCACAGTCTCCGGTTTTAAAATTGGCACCTCAGAACACAAAATCAATTTATTTGCAGATGACATGATAGTAATGTTGACGGACCCCCTCTCCTCCCTAGCTTCGGTACAAATGTTATTATAGAGATTCAGCGACGTGTCCTACTACAAAGTAAACAAGAATAAATCGTATATCTTAGACTTATGTCTGGACGCTATCACCAGCAATTTACTCAGGAACCAGTTCCCCTACCCTTGGGCGGATTCTGGAATCTCCTACTTAGGTATCACACTAACTAAGTCTACAAAGGCCTTATTCCACCACAATTATGCCAAATTAAAACAGATGCTCATTCATGAAACCACGAAAATATCAAAAATTCGAGTTCTCCTGGTCAGGTCCACTTGCAGCTTTTAAGATGATGGTTCTACCCAGGCTGCTTTATATGTTCCGAACGCTCCCAATACCACTTCCGCATTCTTACCTTACGACCCTACAGTCCATCATAGGACACTACATATGGCAAGGCAATAAACCCAGATGCAATCTGGTCAAGACGATCAAACATAGATCTGTAGGGGGCATGGGGTACGTAGACATTAGAGACTATTACCTAGCCACTCTTCTTGCTCCAGGAATGGATGCTGCCAACACCCACCACACACTGGAGCGATATAGAATCCAATATGATTCCAGGCTCCTCCCTATCCCAATGGTTATTTAGCACATCTGCTAAAACCTTGCAGCTCTTTATGTACCACCCTACCATTCAGGCTTCCGTTAAGGCATGGAAAACACTGAAACACTCCACTTGGCCAACTCTACTAACCAGACAAATCCCCGTACCTATAGAGACGCTGACGCTGCTGACCCCTGATCTTAATGTCCCAAACTGGTTAACTAAGACAGTGACTTACACCTATGAACTCCGCTCCCTACTAACTACCACATCCTTTCTACAGCTCCAACGTACTCTCCAGGCTTCCGCCTCGGACTACTTTACTTACTATAGAATACGACACTACCTTTTGACTACCCCGTCTATAGAGGGGTCTTTGCCCGTGAACATATGGCGATACTTATTTTCTGAGAAACACTCAAACAAAGGTACCTCCCTATTTTACTCGACCCTTCAGGAAAATAACTCTTTCCACAAGTCCAAACATCCCACCGATTGGAAATCTGACTTGCAGACCCAATATACTGACCAACAATGGCAGGCAACCATTAAATCTATTTACAAACACACCTCTTGTGCAGCCCTGTGGGAACTCTCCCAAAAACTACTGATGAGGTGGTACTTGACACCATTCAGAATAGCCAAATTCCATCCCCACACCTCTAGTGACTGTTGGAGGGGGTGTGGCAACCCTGGCACTCTGCTCCACATCTGGACTTACCCAGCTTTAAAACCCCTGTGGAACTCAGTGGAGTCGGCGATGTGGGAGCTGCTTGGCCTCCATGTATCGCTGACCCCGCAGCTAGCTATCCTCAATCTAACCATAGATGACATACCGACTCCCTTGAAATTAGTAACTTCACATATCCTACTAGCAACCTGACTTTTAATTGCCAGAAACTGGAAGTCTAATGTTCTCCCTACATTTTAGTTTTTGGTTCAAGGAGGTTAGTAGTTCGTGCCTAGTTTAAAGTATGTTTCTTCATCATTCAGTAGTCGGTTGACCTCTTTCACATAATTGTCTTCGTCAAGGAGGACAACATTCCCCCCTTTGTCACTGCGTTTGATAATTAATCTTTTTGTGGATGTTAGTTCTTGTATTGCACATCTTTCATTGGGTTGTAAGTTGTCAGTATCTTTTTGAGTCCAATCTATTTTCCCCAGGTCCATACGTACTAGATCTAAGAAAGTGCTTAACCATTTGTTTTTATGTAGGGGGGGGGGGGGCATTTTATTAGATATCATTTTCAGGTTAGTTGGTCTTTTAGACGGCACAGTGAGCTCGTCTTCTTCTAAGTCATAGTTTTCCTCGAGTAGAGAGGTGAGAATTTGGAGGGTCTCCTCATCATTACTAATGATGTCTGTTGTTGCGTCATTGCTGTCACTACGGTATTTGTGTAATAGTCTAAAGAATACCTTTCGAAGGAACAGTACCACATCTTTGTAGACAGTGAACTCGTCTATCGTATTCATTGGGGAGAAGGACATACCTTTCTATAAAAACCCTGGGGATATTCTGATGCATTCAGAGTTCACAAGGTCCCTAGACGGTACCTGGCTTTCAGAATACCCTAGAAGCAAAGAAATTTTTCCTTGTGGACACTGTCAACTTTGCCCCTTTGTAGATAGGACTAACACTTTTTGTGACTCCGGCAATAAACATGACTACAAAATTAAGGACTTGATGAATTGCGCCTCTTCCAAAGTCATTTATATGTTGACATGCCCGTGTAATAAAATCTACATCGACAAGACAAAACACCAACTCAGAATAAGATTGTGGGAACACATGAGAGAGATAAAAGAAAAAGATCCAGACAAACCTCTGGCAAAAAAATTTGCCCTCTTCCATAATGGAAAATTAAATGGAATGAAAATAAAAGCTATAAACTCTCTCAACCTTCCCCCTAGACGTGGGGACTTCGACCAGATCCTCTTACAAAAAGAAAAAATGTGTATCTTTCGCTTAAATTCTCTCACCCCGCAAAGGTTAAACACAGAATTAAATTTCCAACCTTTCCTACCAAATTGATGTACGTGCCTTGAGCAGGATATATATATATGCATTAAAAACATGATGCAGGATATGTATCCTGCTACATGTATCTATGTCACCTTATGCTCCCTATTGTGATGTGTTTCTTGCTCATATCTTCAGCTACACCTAACTTCTAGACATGATCATGTGTGATCACACACTAAAGTAGTCACGCATCTATTTTGTTGCCAGCTTTAATCCCCAATGGTGGGGTTAAACTGATCCATGGAGAAGCCACTAGGAACTGTGTAGAAACTGTAGGACAGCAACCTCTTATATGGATGTGATCCAGCTTAATGACAATAACACTACCATGGGCTATGCTGTTTCCCATGGGGTTATCTGTTCCCCACCATATATCTCTAACTGTACACTACTTGCTTGTTAGACTAATATAGCAAATCATCGTAGGGTACATATATGATATAAAATGCTAAATAAATGTGTGCATGTCTATAGGTCTTGCTTCTCTTTATGTTTCCTCTCTTTATTTCCAAACCCGACTCTCTCCTCTTTATTCTCCACATATTAAGAATATATAAAATAAGAAAAAGTTGTGACATAATGTGTGCACTCGGACAATATTACTGGGGGGAAACGGCTACACCAAGAACTGGCACTGATGATGAACATACATAATTTCCTTTCTGTTTCTTTCCTCTTCTCTAATCCATCAAGCAATTATGACGACCACCAGGGAATGACTATATAAAGAGGGAATCCCTGTCTCTCGTCACCACGCTCAGATGAAGCTACGCCCTAAAGAGCGAAACTAGTCGGCGTTACACCCGACTGCCCGGCCGTCCTGCAAACCTCCCCCCTCCCTTTGTATGATTCCTCCATAGCAGTGCCGAAAAGGTGATTGGAATATGGAGAGATAAACCTTTGAAGGATAATTATCGGAACAGCGGCTTATACAAAGCCTAAACATCAGTGCCTTATATGTGCCTTATGTGTACGTGGACTCAACTTGGAACTGAGGTGCTGACCGCATTGGAACGCTCACATCGCTGCACATTTCTGTAAAGGATTTCACCTGATACATGAGAGCAATCTCCAACTCATCTGACGTGAAGCATAGCTTGACACAAGTGTCTTGCAGCGATCTATGGGTATCTTCGCCCATTCGTCATGGGCAAAAGCCTCCAGTTCAGTCACATTCTTAGACTTGCGCACTGCAACTGCTTTCTTTAAGTCCCACCAGAGGTTCTCGATCGGATTTAAGTCTGGTGTCTGCGATGGTCACTCCAACATGTTCCAGCCTTTAATCTGTAACGATGCTCTAGTGAACTTGGAGGTATGCTTGGGATCATTGTCCTGTTGAAAGGTCCAACGTCTCCCAAGCCTCAGGTTTGTGACGGACTGCATCACATTGTCATTCAATATCTCCTGGTACTGAAGAGAATTCGTGGTACCTTGCACACGCTGAAGCTTCCCTTTACCTGCAGAAGCAAAACAGCCCCAAAGCATGATTGACCCCCCGCCATGCTTCACAGTAGGCAAGGTGTTCTTTTCTTCATAGGCCTTGTTCTTCCTCCTCCAAACATAGCGTTGATCCATGGGCCCAAACAGTTCTAATTTTGTTTCATCAGTCCACAAAACACAATCCCAAAACTTCTGTGGTTTGTCCACATGACTTTTGGCATACTGCAGTTGACTCTTCTTATTCTTTGGAGACAGCAAGGGGGTGCGCCTGGGAGTTCTGGCATGGAGGCCTTCATTACGCAGTGTGCGCCATATTGTCTGAGCAGAAACTTCAGTACCCACATCTGACAAATCTTTTCTCAGTTCCTCAGCAGTCACACGGGGACTTTTCTCAACTCTACGCTTCAGGTAGCGCACAGCAGTAGAAGTCAGCATCTTCTTTCTGCCACGACCAGGTAGCGTTTCAACAGTGCTCTTTGCCTTGAATTTGCGAAAGATGCTTCCTATGGTGTCTCTTGGTATGTTTAACATCTTTGCAATCTTCTTATACCCATTGGCCTTCCTGTGAAGAGTAATCACCTCTTCTCTTGTCTTCCTGGACCATTCTCTTGACTTCACCATGTTTGTAACCACACCAGTAAATGTCTAGACGGAGCTGAGTCTCACAGTCATTTTAAAGCTGCCTAATTGGTGCTTATTAGGCTTTATTGCTGCTCCCTGACATCCACACGTGTTTTCAATACCTGATTGAAAACACTTCAATGAACCGCTGTTCTTCAGAGTAGTAGCCTTTAAGGGGTTGAATAATTGTGTAAATCAAGAATTCACAAAAGAAACATTTACTACTGTATTACAAAACCAATTGATGTCATTTTAGTTGCATATGGTTCTTTAAGAAGTCCTTGTAGGATTTCATTCTGAATACAATTTCCTCATATCATGTGTTACTCTATTAAATAAAAGCTTTATTTTTGGATTAACGATTTTGTCAATGTATTCGTAATAGTCCCTCTAGTTTTCAGTCTTTCTTAATTGAAAAATCTTTTTTCGACACAAGCAGGGGACAGTAATGAAAGAGAAGGTGACATAAGCGGGGGACAGTAATGAAGGAGAAGGTGACACAAGCGGGAGACAGTAATAAAGAAGAAGATGGATGACACAAGTAATGAAGAAAAAGGTAACACGAGTGGGGGACATGATTGAAGAAGAAGGTGACACAATTGGGGGACAGTAATGAGGAAGGAGGTAACACAAGTGGGGGACTGTAATAAAGAAGAAGAAGGTGACACAAGTGGGGGATAGGATAAACATGTCACTGTTTTAACCAAAGTTAGGACTGTATGATACGTTAAATACAGTTATTATTTTCTGGCGGTGCCCCTCCCAAGACTAGTCTCTGGATCTGCCCCTGCGTTCACATTATTGCAATGGTTATTTTCAAATCTTATTCAAAAAGAAAAAGTAATGGTGAAACAAACCCAGTGGGTTTCAATGATCTTTCTTGTATTTTAGTTTATTATGGTTCACTTAATTGGGTGTGATTGGGGACACTGTTACTGTCTGCACTGCCTCTGGTGACACTGTACTGATGTGGTAGGGATCAGGAACACCGTTGTTGGCTTACACTGGTCTCGTTACTCTGAGACTGGAGCGGTGGTGATCACAAACACAGAAGGCTGGGAACTTAGGGGTTTGCAGTCACGTGATCTCTCTAGTCTGGGTCTTAGGGTCGACAAGGGACAGCTGCAGCATCCCACCAATGCTGCAGCATAGGAGTGAGTATGTGTGTTTATTTTTTGAAAACCCCATACATCTCATTTAAGACTACAGTTAGACCCCTTTCACACTGAGGCACTTTTCAGGTGCTTTTGCGCTAAAAATAACACCTGAAAAGTGTCTAAAAACTGCTTCCCATTCGTTTCAATGGATGCTTTCACACTGGGGCAGTGCGGTGCAAAAAGTCCCGCGAGCAGCATCTTTGGGGCATGTTTGGAGCACTTTAAAAAGCACCTCAAAACATGCCCTGTTCATTGCAACAAACAAAAAGCACCGCAAAAGCGCAGCAAAATGTCTCTTGTTCTTCTTTTTTTTTAAAGTCATATTGTCGTGTGACCTTAAAAACAGCGCCACTAAGACGGCGCTAATGCGACACAAAAGCACCCCAATAACGCCTGTCGCTTTATGGGCAATTTTTGAGTGCCTCAGTGTGTAAGGGGTCTTAAATTGAAATTGTCTTCATCATTAGCCAAAAATGCTAATTATGTGACCTTCTCTGATTTAATTTCATTTTGTTACTGGGTCATGACTACACTCTGCCAAATACCATCCCAAAATAACTGCCTTAAGCATCAGCAAGGACACATAGAGAGGGAAAGGTGGGTGACAGTTGGTGGAGTTTTTCCATGAAGTCAGAGAAAGTTAAAAGTAAAAAAAAAAGTATAATTAAATTAGAAAAGGGCACATAGGGTGCTGTTATGACTGATAGGGGTATTAACAAAAACTCCTTTGTGCCGGTGACATTCACATTACTTTATAAAAATATTTTGGTGCCTGTTTTTAGGCTGTACTTTTACTTTCAAAAGTTTAAGTGGTGTAGGTTTCACGTTAAGACACATTTCATAGAATGACGTAAATTACAGTTATCTGTCGTTTCTGTGCACCGCTTTAGTAACTGTAAAATGAACTACGTAATTAGAGTTACAGTGGAAAAAGCAAAAATAAACAGAGAACTTGATTTTATAATCTGCAGCTTAGACTTGAAAGATGTTTAAAACAACTCTACACGAAACAAAGTTAATTTATCACCCTTATTACATATTACTGGAAGACATTTTAGACCACAAACATTTATAAAGGATAATTCAAAAACCACAAAATACACTCATGTAGAGACCATCTACTTTTCTTCAAACACATACAGTAATCACTGTCAATATTTTACACACAAGGAATAATTATTACTAGTCAGTGCATGACTAGTTAGTAATCGACCACACATCAGTGGACCAATCACAAATCAGGTGAACAATTTCCCTGAATTTATGGATGATGGTTTGTCCATTCTTCAAAAAAAAGCTTAATTTTTTTTTAAATGACAGTTGCCAAGATTTCTAAAACAATTACAATACTGATCTGATACAATTACAATTGCCAAGATTCTAACATTTGATTTTCTGCAGATCAAATGTAAGCATTTCATAGTGTAAAGATTAAAGGTCAAAACACGAAATCCACACCAAGCTTTTCTGAATTCCTCGTTTCTAGATATATGGTAATTGTGGAGGTTTATGTGCAGCTTTGATAAGCTCTTATCTCAATTACTACGTGAGGGGGTTTAACCACCTCAAAACCAGAAGGATTTGCCCCCTTACTGACCAGGCCATATTTTTGCGATAAGGCACTGAGTTGCTTTAACTCACAATTGTGCAACGCTACATAAACAAAACATTAAAAAAATACGTCAATTTTGAAAAAAATAGATAGATTTTTTACTTTTTGCTATAATAAATATTCCCCCAAAAAATAAAAATAAATCAGTTTAGGACAATATGTATTCTACATATTTTTGGTAAAATCGCAATTGATTGGTTTGCGCAAAAGTAATAGCGTCTACAAAATAGGGTACAGATTTATTACATTTTCTATTATTGATTTATTTTTTACTAGTAATGATTTTTAGCAGGACTGCGACATTGCACATTGCTGCAAACAGATCGGACATTTTTTTGGGACCAGTGACATTTACAGTGCCTTGCGAAAATATTTGGCCCCCTTGAACTTTGCGACCTTTTGCCACATTTCAGGCTTCAAACATAAAGATATAAAACTGTATTCTTTTGTGAAGAATCAACAACAAGTGGGACACAATCATGAAGTGGAACGAAATGTATTGGATATTTTAAACTTTTTTAACAAATAAAAAACTGAAAAATTGGGCGTGCAAAATTATTCAGCCCCCTTACTTTCAGTGCAGCAAACTCTCTCCAGAAGTTCAGTGAAGATCTCTGAATGATCCAATGTTGACCTAAATGACTAATGATGATAAATAGAATCCACCTGTGTGTAATCAAGTCTCTGTATAAATGCACCTGCACTGTGATAGTCTCAGAGGTCTGTTTAAAGCACAGAGAGCATCATGAAGAACAAGGAACACACCAGGCAGGTCCGAGATACTGTTGTGGAGAAGTTTAAAGCCGGATTTGGATACAAAAAGATTTCCCAAGCTTTAAACATCCCAAGGAGCACTGTGCAAGCGATAATATTGAAATGGAAGGAGTATCAGACCACTGCAAATCTACGAAGACCTGGCCATTCCTCTAAACTTTCAGCTCATACAAGGAGAAGACTGATTAGAGATGCAGCCAAGTGGCCCATGATCACTCTGGATGAACTGCAGAGATCTACAGCTGAGGTGGGAGACTCTGTCCATAGGACAACAATCAGTCCTATACTGCACAAATCTGCCCTTTATGGAAGAGTGGCAAGAAGAAAGACATTTCTTAAAGATATACATAAAAAGTGTCGTTTAAAGTTTGCCACAAGCAAAAAAGAAACACAGCTCATCACCCCTCCAAAGGTGTCTACGTTGCTCCTCCATCCAGAGTTCTAACACTCTAAGGCTGGGTTCACACCTATGTCCGCATCTAATTCGTATAGCAGGAGAATGTGACTGGCTCTCTATGGAGCGGTACACATATCTCCGCAGCAGGTCTGGTGTGATTTGCTTAAAAAAAGTGTGCCTTTTTTGGCATGTTTCAAGTCTGAATTCAGCCCTAAATTTGAGCTAATATTGGACCTTAAATGGTGAACCAGCGCGCACCGGACCGCTGCTGATGTCATACTTACCTGCTCTGTGCACAGAGCAGCCCTGATCCTATTCTTCTGGGGTCACCCTCAAGCGCTCTAGGCCTCTACTCTTCATCAGGTGTCCCACGGAGAGCTGCTATCCATGGGGGCACCCGTGCATGCTTGCTCACGAGCATGACTCTGTCCCCTGCTTCCATGTCACAGCATTTGATTGACAGTAGTGGGAGCCAATGGCTCCTGCGGCTATCAGTCTGCCTAATGAAGAGGGAGACAGCAGCTGGAGCCTCCTCATTCGTGCATGTTGCTGGATCAGATCGGGCTCAGGTAAGAAAAAAGAGGGTCTGGGGTGAGCTGCAGCACAGAGGATTTTTCACCTTAATGGAATGCATTAAGGTGAAAAACCATAAGGCTTTTAAACCACTGCCTAAAGAGAGAATGCAGCAGGGGACCAGTCACAAGGTCCATAGTTAGGGATAACAACAAAACCTGGGGAATGCCCAGGAAAAAAAACAGGCCTCCTTACTGACCAGCCTGCAGAACAACCAAATTAACCTGTCTAACAGTATGCGTTAAAAACAGGGGTTTTGTCCGCACACATTTGCAAACGCATGCATAAGCCACAGAGCCGTGCCAAGGCACCCTGTAATCTGTGGTCCTAACATTAACAGTAAGGCCTCGTACATACGGACGGACATATCCGATGCAAACGGTCCTCGGACCGTTTTCATCGGATATGTCCGCCGGGGTATTTTGGTCCAATGGCGTGTACACACCATCGGATCAAAATCCCCGCCGGCAGACAGCGCGGTGACGTGGCGGTGACGTTGATGCCGCCACGTCACCGCACCAGAAAGTAAACAACTTCCACGCATGCGTCGCATCCATACGACGCTTGCGCGGGTGGATATGTCCACTGGTGAGTGTACTGACCAGCGGACATATCCGACAGACATGTGTCATGCGGAAAAGTTTCAAAGCATGCTTTGGAAATTTTCCGCTGGAGAAAACAGTCCGAATCCGTCCGTTTGCAAAAACCTCTTTCTAAGCCATCCTGCAGTGTATTGAGCTTCCCCTATGACCCAAGCGGTGTTAAAACCACATATGTGAGTTATCGCCGCGATCGGTAGAGCGAGAGCAATAATTCTAGCCCTAGACCTCCTCTGTAACTCAAAACATGCAACCTCAAGAATTAAGCGTAGCCTATGTAGATTTTAAAGGGTAAAAGTTTGTCGCCGCAATTTTGAAGTGTGACATGTTGGGTATGACCAAATCCAGGCGCCAGGTCGAAATTGCGACTAGAATTCGCGACCTGTCACCTGGGGAAGGAAGCATAGGCCTGCAGAAAGCCGCAAAGCCGGGGCCTCAATTAACGGCCGGCGCGACCCAACGTGACAGGATGGTGTCTCCCCCGCTGCGTGATCACATCAGGCCATGCCGGCTGGTAATTGAGTCCGTGACTTTGCGGGCTTCTGCAGACCTATGCTTACTTCCCCAGGCGCCAGTTTGCGAATTCTAGGTGCAATTTCGACCTGGTGCCCGGATTTTGTCAAACCCTGCTCTGAAGCCTATAAGTAAGGACCCAACCGCTGGAAGTTTTGCCTCCACCAATAGGAGGTGTTCATATCACATAGGTAGTGCTGTTGGCAACTAAAGAAGGACAACAGGAAGAAACAGAAGAAAAGAGAAAGATTATTGCATGACCATGGATTCAAATAAGTAAAATAGGCATTTGGATAGTTTTCAAGTTTTCATACCAGGGGTTAGTTGTTAGTTGGGGGGGCTGTTGATATCCTGGAGTAGGGCTTTAGATATCCAATCATGTTCAAAAAAATTAAAAATATACATTTTTAGGCGCATGACTGGATGTTGTATACAAAGAACTCTGCACTTAGCTCACAGAAATTGACAGCAGCATTAATTCTCATAAACTGTGTATATACACTGATCCTACTCTAAATGTATAAAGGATAAACATAAGAGCGAGTTCATATGGCAGCAGAAAACACCAATACCCATAAACTAGTATCAAAATAATACCAAATCATTTGTATTTTACTACCCCTATAAATCATATAATGAATTAAAAAAAAGCAAATACAATCTCGTAAAATCATATAAACCAGAAAATTTGTCATTTCGTAAAATGGTATAGTGAATCAAGCAGTAAATATACTTGTGAACATAAAACATATTTACATTGGCTCGGATTCACATACACTGGCGCATATTTATGCCGCCGTAGCGTATCTCTTTTACGCTACGCCGGCGCATCGCGTAGAGGCAAGTATGGAATTCACAAAGCAAATGCTCCCAACGTTGCGCCAACGTAACATAATTTCGTCGGCGTAAGCCAGCGTAAGTGTAAGAGGGTGTGACCTTATTCAAATGATGGTCCGAGCGTGGTGCAATGCTTTACACCCGGCGTATCTTAAACGGCGCATGTGCATTGACATGGACATACGCCCCTATGCGCATGCTCACAACTACGCCGGCGCAAAACTTCCTGAGATACGCCGGCCCACTAGCTTACGGCGAGCGCATAAATACACCCAGCCATACGCCCGTGCGGCGCAAAAGTACATCCGTTTGTTTGTTTCCCCCCTGAAGCAAAGTACATTTGCTGAGCGATGGCAGCTGCTAATGTGGGCAAGGAGAGAAGGAAGAGAAATTTCTCGAGTGATCGTCATATCGGCAATAACCAAATATAATGTTTATCTCCATGGTGCCCACAGTGCCCGGACCAGCAAGGCACGTAAGAAGGAGATCTTGCAGCAGATCACCCCCGATGTGAATGCCATTGGGCATTAGACCCGGACACCTGACGAGATCATGAAGAAGATCAATGATCTGAGACGTCGGGTCCGGGATAAGTTGACCCTTATGAGGAGGCATGCCAGGGGCACGGGAGGAGGACCAACCTCATCTGTGCGGTTGACCGATGAGGAGGAAGTCATTGCCAGGTGTCTGTCGCAGGAGCAGGTGGAGGGCATGGAGGGCTTTGACTCCGGCGAACAGGCCTTGAGGAGAAGGTAAGTGTGTTTTATCCTCCATTTGGTGTGTAGCATGTGAGGGAGTGGAAGGGGACATGTGACAAGTGTGTGGGTCCACCAACATGTGAATGTTTTGTGTCATCCACAGATTTGCTGGAGGGAGCGGGGCCGCCTGATGCCGGTGTCCGACCCACGCCATCCCCGGAACATCCTGTGCCTCCTTGTGACCCCCTGGGAAGCCACGTACCACCAGTGGAGGGGAGTCTCCACCAGGAGGACTGCCTCTATATTGAGGAGGCTTCTACCTTCCCTGGACCCTCACAAACCTCCCTGCCCATGAGGTCTACCCCATCCAGGGGAACCACCTCCAGGGCTACCCCATATGGACTGGCACAAGCCTCTCCATCTCCTAAGAAGGCTCTTCAGAAGACCAGGGGTGTTCTCTGAACCCTTCTAGAGGGGCTGCAGAGGGAGCAGGCCCAGCAGACACACCAGATGGGTGCTATAGCGGGTGAGCTGCGCCCTGGTGGCGGTCAGAATGGCATCCTCGGCCCAGAACCAGGCTGAATGCACATTGGCTGTGCAGGGCACCGTAGCCGCTGTTCAGCAGTGCCTCACTCAGCAGGCTGATCAGAGCAGCTCCATCTCTGACAGCCTGCAGGGTGTGAGTGGGAACTGCGCTGCCATGGTCACCAGCATTGGGGAGCTGCAGGCCACAACATCAGGCCTCATGGCGGAGGTGAGGAGCCTGACAGTGGCTGTAGAGGCAAACATGGCTGCCACCGAGGCGGAGGGGAGACAGACGAGGCGCCAACAGCGGCACAACACCACCCGCCACCTGCAGATGCAGGCTCAGACCAACACCTTCCTCTAACGCATTGCCCTGGTGTTAGAGGGCAGGCAGCCAGCAGCAGGGGATGTTCCTCCTCCTGATGCCCCACCCCCCCACCCGAGGCTCCCCCCAGGCAACTGAGGAGCTGGAGTCATGGCACCAAGACTGGCCCACAACGGGGCAAATGAGTGACATTTTTCTTTTGCTCAGATGATGAGCTTTTTGTTTTTTGAGAGATGTGCACAGAGGTATATGCCGTACTCCTATAAGGGCATGCCATGTCGGCCAATGGCATGTTCTTTTTTTTTTGTAGTCACTGCACACGGTTAGGAGTGCAGTCTACAGTGTGACTGGTGTGTGAATGTGGGTGGCATTCTTACCATATATATACAAAGGAAAAAAGTGCGCAACAATATAACCTGTGTAAAAAAATGTTAGGAACACAAAAAACCTGAAATTTTGTGTAAGTGATACAAACAAAATATATACAACGTCCCTGGTGGGATTCCAAATGTTACGTGCTTTTTTTTTTTTTTAATTATTGGGAATGTTTTATAGCAGAAAGTAAAAAATATTTTTTTCAAATAGTTTTTTGTTTTTTGCGCTATAAACAAAAAACTATTTGAAAAAAATATTTTTTACTTTCTGCTATAAAACATTCCCAATAATAAAAAAAAAAAAAAATCTAATTGCTACATATATTTAGGCCAATATGTATTCTGCTACATATTTTTGGTGAAAAAATCACAATAAGCGTACAGTATATTGATTGGCTTGTTGAAAAGTTATAGCGTCTGCAAACTATGGTAAATATACTGGAATGTTTATTTTATTTTTTATACTAGAAATTCTGACACTAACTGACACTTTTGACACTTTGTGGGATATTAATACAGTGATCAGTGCTAAAAATATGCACTGTCACTGTACAAATGACACTGGCTGAAAGGGGGTTAAACATGTTCTCCATGACTAAGCTCTGGGGGGGTGGATTAAAGTGCATTTGGGGTGTGGCCTATCCAGAGTCCAGGCTGAGGTTGCCACTCCATTCATTGCAGTAGGACACCATAGATGTGTGACTTCCTGGGGTTACCCTTCCTTTCTTGAACCTTTGCAGGAGCCAGGACAGGCTCCATCCCCCGTTGTCACTTTAGCAGCAGCTGAGGATACACTGTCCACATACTCCCTTCCTATTGAGCAGCCCACATGCTTTTTACAGGTCACAAGGGGTTAAACATCTAGGGCAAGGGTCTTCAAACTACGGCCCTCCAGATGTTCAGGAACTACAATTCCCATCATGCCTCGTCATGTCTGTGAATGTCAGAGTTTTGCAATGCCTCATGGGATGTGTAGTTCCCCAACAACTGGAGGGCCGTAGTTTGAGGATCCCTGATCTAGGGCAATTAAAGGGTTAAATGTGTACCTAACCAGTGTTTGTGTGTATACAGTGTGGTGTTTTGGATGTCCCGGTTTTATTTCCTGATTTTCAGGGAAATAAAATCCACCACATCCCTGTTGACAGGACAGAGGCACCTCGCCGATCAGCAGGTAAAAGCGGTCCATTAGCGGGCAACCGCTGATCGCCATCTGCTGTTACTGATCACACCAGAAGTGGCGTGCTGGCAGCATGCTCATGCACCCCCTATGCAGGAGTGCAGAATTATTTATATGTACGTGATTCTGCACAGAATGGCCACCTTGTAGCAGTTAATCATTTGCTTAATTTAGTTTTTCATTGTCATTTATATTTTTGTTCACATAAGGAGGATCACCCACATATGAGCGCTGTTCATATATGTTTGCTATTTGAACCACATTGTTTAAATACACTTAATATGCTTTTTCAAATTTATCATTATGTAAAATGTCACTATTTTAGTTAAGGTGAGAAACTTACCCTCAAGAAAAATGTTGTCAGTCTGCTTTATATGATTTGCAACAGTATCTTCCTGTCTAATATGACGTAAATGTGGAGGATGTAAAATGGAGAAAGCTATCAGATAGTTTACAGAAGAGATCTATGACCATAATTACAAACATTTTTTGGCAGTGCTCCACAATGCATGTGGCAATACACATTTGTCAGAAGGTATGATGGGTTGGTATTCAGAATGATCGATACCGACATTAATCGTCATTAATCATTTTTAATATGAGATCATTTGTAAAATGCAAAGTAAATACATATAATGTGTTTTGTCACAAATTACGCCACCAGGGACATAACCCGTGTTGGGCGGAGCCAGAAGCAGTGACATCACAGCTTTCGTGGTAATTGCCAAGGATTCTGGGTATTGTAGTTTGAGAAGCCATTTTATGTGTCATATCAATGTGTTTTTAGCCGCTTTTAAAAGAAACCAAATGCATTTATTGGGGTTTCTAATTGTATGTTACATGTTTTGTGACACAATGTTTGCTGGAGATGGAGAGATAGCTTTGTAAATAGTTTGGAAAGTACAGTGTAACCTTGGATTGCGAGTAACGCGATTAACGAGCGCTTCGCAATACGAGCACTGTATTTTTAAAAATTGTAACAGTTTAATTTTGTGCGAAGGGCGTTGGTCGTGAACTTGGTATGCATACAGATGGCAGAAAATTTTCAGCCAACATACACAAAACTACGTTGTTGTTCAGCTCTTTAGCACCGCCCTTTGGGCAACATCTGCTAATGTTGTCCGATGGTTAGCATTGGTTCAGAGCATGCGTGTTTGTACTTTGGATTCAGACGGACTTGTGTACAGACGATCGGATTATCCAACGGCACACATTTGTTGTCAGAAAATTTGAAAGAATGCTATAAAATATTTGTTGTCGGAAATTCCGACAACAATTGTCCGATGGAGAATACAAACAGTCGGATTATCCGACAACATCCTGCCATCACACATTTGTTGTCGGAAAATCCGATCGCGTGTACGAGGCTTTACTCAGGAGGGCCACAGCCAAGATGGTAGCGGTGTTTTTCAAAGTGATTTCTCAGCAAAATTACGCCATGGATGGATGGGTGCGTTTACTTCGGATATTAAAAATGAATTAAATAGTGTTTTCGATTTTTGGTGCCCAAATGCAGTTTAGTTCCACTTTAACTAGTTCCTGCCTGTGCTATAGCCGAAAGACAGTTACACCGGGGGCTTACAATGTTAGAGTGCGTACATGGACATCCTCCCATGCTCGCACTGCCCGCGCGCCACCTGCAAGTCCAAAAGGTCGGAGTAAAGGGTTAATAACAGTGGCCCTTTACCTTGTTATCAGCTGTCAGCCAATGACAGCTGATCACAGGCTATAAACAGAAGCCGGTTATTGGCTTTTCTTTACTCACGCTGACAGTGTGAGGACAACAGAAGAAAGCCAGTAACCAGCTTCTGCTAAAGGGACACTGGCCCCAACTTTGCCCACCAGTGCTGCTAATGAGTGCCCACCAGTGACACTGATCAATGCCCATCAGTGCTACCAATGATTGCCCATCGTAGCCTCATCATCAGTGTCACCTATAATTCCGCTTATCAGTGCCACCTATCAGTGCCCATTAGTGCCACCTATCACCGCAACCTCATCAGCGCCACCTCATCAGTGCCTATCAGTGCAACCTCATCAGAACATGTCAGTGAAGGAGAAAAATTACCTGTTTGCAAAACTATAAAAAACAAAGAAAAATTATTATTATTTTTGTTTATTTTCATAATTTTTTGTCTTTTTTTGTTTGTTTAGCAAAAAAAATAAAAAACCCAGTGGTGATTAGATACCGCCAAAAGAAGACTATTTGTGTGAAAAAATACAAAAAATTTCATATGGGTACAGTGTTACATGACCGCGCAATTGTCATTCAAAGTGTTACAACATTGAAAGCTGAAAATTATTCTGGGCAGAAAGCGGGTAAAAGTGCTTTTGTAGGCAAGTAGTTAATTAATAAATCTTTATGATTTTTAATCATAATCTGTGAATGCTTGTCAAATATCACTTATTTTAATGATTTACAAATGATTTCTAGTGTCAAAAAAGTGAGCCATATTTTTTATTTGTGACAACTTGCATGGGCCATTAATATGCTAAAAAACCTTACATGCAAGAGAGCTCTATGATAAAATACCTCAAGCTGCTATAGTCTAAAGCAGAGCGGAAATTACCTGTTGGGGCGCATTCCAAATGTGAGCTACAAAGTGTAGGCTGCCATAAATCCTTCCCGTGACACCATTGTTCCTTTTCAGTCACAAACAGCTTTGTGTTTGCACTCAACCACTTAAGACCATATCAAATATTGACAGGCCAAGTTTACATTGTTGTCATACAATTTATTGTGTGGTATGCCATGCATTAACATGCATTTGGCAACACAGCCCAGTCAGTTTGAATGGCTATTAACAAATAGCACTGCACGGTTTAGGGCACCAGCCCTAAGAAACACACTGATGATTCACCATATGTGTGTTGGACATGGCAGTATAATTGCTTAGGACCCTTTAACACTGATCAGATTTTCATGTGCTTTTGGTGTTTAACCACTTCCCTACATGCCCATAGTAATATGACGTCCGCAGGCGGGATTTCCCATCCTGGGCGGGCGTCATATGACCTCCTGGGCTTCCTGGCCATCTAGGGGGCACGTGCGCTCCCAGGGCATCGCTTGGGAGCCGGGGTGCGTGCCCAGTGGCCGCGATGTCTGCCGGGCACCCGCGATTGCCCGATAACAGAGCAGGACCATGAATCTGTGTGTGTAAACACACAGATCCACATCCTGTCAGGTGAGAGGAGACCGATGGTGTGTTCCCAGTACAGAGGAACATCAAACGGTCTCCTCCCCTTGTGAGTCCCCTCCCCTACAGTTTAAATCACTCCCTAGGTAACACATTTAACCCTTCCCTGCCAGCGACATTTACACAGTATTCAGTGCATTTTTACAACACTGATCGCTGTATAAATGTGAATGGTCCCGAAAATGTGTCAAAAGTGTCTGATATGTCCGCTGCAATGTAATAGTCATGATAAACCTCGCCGCCATTACTATTAAAAAATAAATAAATAATAAAAATGCCATAAATCTATCCACTATTTTGAAGGCGCTATAACTTTTGTGCAAACCAATCAATATACGCTTATTGCAGGGCCATACTGCAGTGCGATGACCAGATGATGGTTCATTGTATTAACATTTTCTGTCTGTTTTCCTTTATTTAGCAAAAAAATTAAAACCCAGTGGTGATTAAATACCACCAAAAGAGGCTCTAGTTGTGTGAACAACTGAAAGATGCTTATGCAGTAACGGTCGCATGTGAGGGTATGATGATGCACAATGCTCCTTTGTTTCAATGGCAATAGGCACGCCTAACTAGGTATAAATATGCAGTGAGCATGTCACATGGCCACCTTTGAAAAAGCCACGTGTCTTGTGACGTAACGCGTAAGGAGAAGCCTCAGTGCTGTGTGAGCACGGACAGCTAAATGAGGAGCTCTGTTATGCAACTGACCTTCTTATATGCGATCATATTGCGGGGCATGTGTGAGTGCAACTGTGGTTTTATTACACATATGTCATTCCCAGTCTATTTATTTGCGCAATGAGAATCCTCCTTCAGGCGGCGTACACACGTCCGAGAACCTCGTCGGGCTAAACCCATCGTTCCGCCCGACGAGGTTCCCGATAAGCGGTCGAAAAAGCTCGTGGAGCCAAAGTCCTCATTGAACAACAAGGAAAAAGAGCGTGCTCTCTTTTTTGGCTCGACGAGCTTCCCAACGGGACGCTCGTCGGAAGTGTACACACGACCAAGAACCTCGGCAGAATATGTCTCGCTGGATTCTGCCGAGAAGCTCGGTCGTGTGTACGCCGCCTAACAGATTCAACATCCGGAAATCCTTCAGGTAGTTTTGGTTAGGTTACCGACTGATAGGCGACCGACATCCAGCCTCTCAGTACCCGGTTTCCTTGGGTCCCGGTGGATGGTCAAGACCTTCTTGGAACACCAGCCTCTCTTGGTACTCCTCAGGCAGACTCTCCACCGAACAGCTTCCTCTCAGGCGGCGTACACACGATCGGATATATCCGATGAAAACGGTCCGCGGACCATTTCCATCGGATATGTCCGATCGGGAGTTTGATCCGATGGCGTGTACACACCATCGGATCAAATTCCCCGCCGCCGGAAGGCGCGGTGACGTGGCGGTGACGCGGCGGTGACGTTGACGCCGCCGCGTCACCGCAACGTCACCGCACCAGGAAGTAAAACACTTCCGCGCTTGCGCCGAATCCATTCGGCAGCGGCGCGGCGGCGGTGGGGGCCGACATGTCTGCTGGTAAGTGTACTAACCAGCAGACATGTCGGGCGGACAGATCCCCACCGGATAGATTTCAAAGCATGCTTTGAAATCTGTCGGGTGGACAAATCTGTCCGCTAGCCCATACACACGAGCGGAGATGTCTGCTGAAACGGTCCATCGGACCGTTTTCAGCGGATATATCCCCTC
This sequence comes from Rana kukunoris, assembly GCA_029574335.1. NCBI lineage: Eukaryota > Metazoa > Chordata > Amphibia > Anura > Ranidae > Rana > Rana kukunoris. The sequence goes on along the minus strand of CM056055.1, from coordinate 166,828,556 downwards.
GTGTGTACGCCGCCTAACAGGACTAACACTTAGGACCTCATCAGATTGGGAACCTAGTCAATCACTGGGCCCCAGCCAAAGCTCCAATGTTCCAGACCAATGTGGTCCTGGAACCAGGAACACCACGTAGAATGCACACCCCGGTCCAGAAGGCCATTTTGCCGGGGTGCTGTGGTATGGCTACCCTGAATGTGGGCACCACATGGGAAGAAGAACCCAAGCAAATGGCATCTGCCACATAAATACCCCTCCCCAGCATGCACAACGAGGAAAACTCCTCCTGATAGGCTGCTGGGAAAAAGCATCCAAATTCTTGGCTCCACTGCTGCCACCTGTCGGCCTGGGGTGTGATCAGCACCCCAGAAATGACAGCATGAACCCACAGCACAGCCAAAGCTGAGGCAGAGGCTTTAAATTTGAACAAATTAACCTGGTCAGAGTTACTTAACTGCTTAAGGACCGCCGCATGTACATGTACGTCGGCAGAATAGCACGGACAGGCACATTGGCGTACCTGTACGTCCCTGTCTAGACGTGGGTCGGGTCCCCGTGACTGCAGGAGCGATCCGGGATGAGGGGTTGGCTGTTCGTTTTTGTCCGCCCCCTCCGGATCGCTCCCAGCCAATCCGCTTCCTCCCTGCAGTACACTCCTCTGTAAACACAGGCAGAGGAAGTGATGTCAGCTCTCCTCTTGGCGGTATTTTCAATCCGCCGAGAGGAGAGAAGACATCACAAGTAAGTCGCACCAACACTACTCTGACACCACACACATAGGCACATTAACCCCTTCCGATCACCCCCCCCCCCCAGCCCCTGTCACACTGTCACTGATTGCAGTGATCATATATTTACTGATCACTGCATTTAGTGTCAGTGTGACAGTTACTGTGACAGGCAGTTAGTGTTAGGTCCAGGGTAGCCCTGTACCCCCCTAATAAAGTTTTTACCCCTTGATCACCGCCCTAGTTAACCCTTTCACCCCCTATTGCCAGTGTCACTAAGCGATCATTTTTCTGATCGCTGTATTAGTGTCACTGTTGCCGCTAGGTAGCTATTTTATGTTTTTATTGCGATTTTGGCAAATTGACATGTGGCTGAATACATTTTGGCCTAAATGTTTGACTAAAATTTTGTTTATTAGATTTTTCTTTTAACAAAAAGTAGAAAATATCATTTTTTTTTCTAAAATTTCGGTCATTTTCTATTTATATTGCAAAAAAAAAAAAAATCGCAGAGACCATCAAATACCATCAAAAGAAAGCTCTATTTGTGGGAAGAAAAGGACGCAAATGTTGTTTGGGAGCCACGTCGCACGACCGCACAATTGTCTGTTAAATCGACGCAGTGCCAAATTGTAAAAACACCTTTGGGCATTTAGCAGCATATTGGTCCGGGGCTTAAGTGGTTAACTCTCTGATCCCCTCTAAATTTACACTAGCACCGGTTCTGAAAAGTAACCAGGCGCTACATAGTATTTATTGGATCATTGTCCAATATTTAAGGTTGATGATAGCGCTTTATTAACTCTTATTCCAACTGAAAGCTAAAAATTGGCCTGGGCATGAAGGGGGTAAAAATGCCCGATATTGAAGTGGTTAAAAGTCCCTTGTGCAGCATTTTTGGTGCATGTTCAAAAAGTGCACCAAAAACGCACCTACCCCATAAAACAAATGGAAACCACATCAAAAACACATGCGTTTTTACAGTGTTTTTTCAATGGAGCAGTGTGGGCGAACCCTTAAACCCTTACACTGCTGTATTCACATATGCTCATGAACCAAGATAATGTGGAAGTGTAGATCTGCCACATGTCAGCACTGATTTTTCCTTCAAATTAAAGTTTCAGTGTTAAGGCAATAAAAAATGAAACGTCACAGTCATTGCGATACTTTGTATGTAACAGCTGTTTAAGTACTATTGCGGAAAATGAGAGATAACACCGGTATACATACATATGGCGGTTTTTAATTTTCCTAATTATCACTAAAGTAGTAGGAAATGTTTACTTAGTGGGACAGAAAGCAGATAACTACTGTCTACCATGAACTGTTTATCTTCATGCAATGTACTCTGCCTCTTAGCATGTGCTCCTGTGTGTTTACAGCCACCATATTAAAATAAAGCTCTCAGTAATAATTTGACATTTGGATAGAATAATGCTGGTAATATACAAAGTAACGGCCAAGGTTATGATGTACACGCAAAGAGATTAACAATTTTCAGCTAAACCTGACATAATGGACAATTTCACCCAACTTACTATTTTTAATAAATATTATACATTTTATAAACTCGAGAATAGAAGCATTAAATTGGTGCCTATGTTGAACTGCATATTTAAGATGTTGATTAAAAAACTAGGGCCCAGATTCACAGAGAGTGGGCGCACATTTACGCCGGCGTAGCGCACACACAGTACACTACGCCGGCGCAGAGCGGAGAGGCGTGCACTGTATATAGCAAGACATTGCTCACCAAGATGTGCCAGCGTATCGTTTTTTCGAAGGCGCAGGCCAGCGTAAGTGGAAGTGGGCGTGACCCCATGCAAATGATTGTTCGAGCATGGTGAAATGCGCCATGACCTTGCAGTGATGTGGACGCATGAAACTGCACACTTATGCGCATGCTCACAACTACGCCGGCACAACTGCCTAAGCTACGCTGAATCACCAGGTACTCCGTGAACGTAACGTACGCCCAATACGCCTGTGTTCTCTGGGGCAGACCTTTGCATGTTTGTTGCCGGGTTGCGCCTCATCTATGGGAAATAACTTTACACCGGGCGTACACTTATGCGCACCGTGTGTAGCCTGCGTGGGGCGCACGTACGTTCGTGAATCGCCATATTTCCCTAATTTGCATATTTGAATGATTAATCAAGGGAGAAGCAACATGCGTTCAGCCTAGATGTGCGGCCATGCTACACCAGCGTAGGCTAGATACGTCGGGGTAGGATGGCCTGTTTTTGGACCTATGTTGGTTTGTGACTCTGGCGCATACATAAGCCAGGCGCACATTTGTACTACGTTGGCGTAAAGTTTTATGTCGGCGTAAGTGCTTTGTGAATCCGGGCCTAGGGCTATAATTATGCCTCTGTCTTTTTATATTAGAGGAAAGTATTTTGTTAGCTTTAAGCCTCATACACACGATCAGTCCATCTGATGAGAACGCTCTGAGTGACCGTTGTCATAGGTTAACCGATGAAGCTGACTGATAGTCTGATGTGCCTACACACCATCAGTTAAAAAACCGATCGTGTCAGAACGCGGTGACGTATAACACAATGACGTGCTGAAAAAAATGAAGTTCAATGCTTCCAAGCATGCGTCGACTTGATTCTGAGAATGCGTGAATTTTTAACCGATGGTCATGCCTACTAATGATTGGTTTTGACCTATCGGTTAGGAGTCCATAGGTTAATTTTAAAGCAAGTTGGCTGTTTTTTACCCTAAGGTTAAATAACCTATGGGGCCTACACACGATCGGTTTTGACTGATGAAAACGGTCCATCAGACCGTTGACCTCTGGCTATCCTATCGTGTGTACGAGGCCTTAGAAACTCATCCCTCCAATTGTATGATTTCCCCCTAGATGTTTTGTTTAGCAACTACTAGGAATGAATGAAAGTGATTTTTTTAATTTCCCCACAATCTCAATACAAATCAAGATATTAAAAAAAAAAAAATGATATTTTGTCAAAAAGCATAGAAATCAAGAGGACAAGCTATGATCACTATGATTTCTAGTGGTTTAAAGGAAGAAGTGGTCAAGAGGCCAAACTGTATTATTATTTCCATAAATTAAAGATAAAGCCAAAAGAAAAAAAAAGTACAGAAATACTAATCAAATACACACAATAAAACAGAAACATTTGATGAGCAAAGAACGTTAAATTAAATAAACTAAACTGCACTTAGTATATACCCTAAAATAAAACTCCAAATGCAGCAGAAATCAAAAGCTTATTTTTTTGATGAAATGTTGCCAATGGCAGTAAAATTAATTCAGAATAATTCTGCTCAACCAAGTAACACCTCCTAGTATTTATATAGTTTCAGGAATAAAAATGGTGTTTTATATAGATTTAGAACTGGGAGGGTTAATGTCTATTTTTTTTATTTTTATTAGAATACGTTAATAAAACAATATGTTTTCATGTTGTAGTGCCATGGTTTTATTTTAACATGTTAATAATAATAAAAAGATGAAGAAATTAGCCCTAAAGCCCTGTACACACGATCGGTTTGTCTGATGAAAACAGACTGATGGACCGTTTTCATCGAACAAGCCGATTGTGTGTGGGCCCCATCGGTTTGTTTTCCATCGGTGAAAAAAAAAAGGAACATGTTTTAAAATTTTCCTATGGATAAAAAAACAATCGCCTGTGTGGAAGTCCATCGGTCAAAAATTAATGGTTGTGTGTTGAGTTAGTTTGAGAGGACAGCAAATTTACACTTGGTATACAAGCTGTACACTCACTACTTTACATTGTAGCAAAGTATAATTTCTTCAGTGTTGTCACATTAAAAAGATATGATAAAATATTTACAAAAATGTGAGGGGTGTACTTACTTTTGTGAGATACTGTATATTTTTTGTTTCACGTAAGAAACTTTTTGGATTATACTATTTTCCATCTGACATCTGATACCGCTCTGAACCCTCTCCCTGGAAATGGACTTCCAAGCTGTATCTGGCTATTAGTACCATCTACTGTAGAAAGGATTACCAAATACTCATGGTTACTTTAGAGGTTGGGAACTGTCTCATTGCTTGTGAGGTAACTTCATACATATGTGCACATTCCACCTATTACTTTTTTCTAATATATCCCTGTATATGTATATATACATCCCTGTGTGTGTGTGTATATATATATATATATATATATATATATTCAATTTTTCCCCCTTGTGTATCTCTGTGTATATCCCATGGACCCTGCCTGAGCCGGGGGGATCGTTTGTGCTCCCTTCACTGGATCCTGCAATATTGTTTTTATATTCTGATTGGCTGTGCTCTGTGCATCCACTCTCAGGCACCGTGAGTAATTCCTTTGTTGCCCTTCATTTCCTTTTCCCTGTTTTCCTCTGCTTTGATTATGCTGCAGACAGTCTGCGACTATGTTCTAATGTGTGTTGTTTTATAGAAGATGTTTATTGTTTACCAAGACTGTTTAAACCATCCCTGAAGAAGGAGCATATAGGACTCTGAAACATGTTGGTGTTTGGTTTATATATATATTCTAACATCGTACATTGATTGGCGCTACTTTGTGCTTTGAGCCCACTGACCATTCAATTCTATATAACATTGTTGAATGTACTATATTTTTTATCAATACTTTTTAACTTTGTTACCAATAAATACTTTGAATTTACACTTTGTCCAGCCTGCGTCTGTACACTCTTTGAGCCGTAAAAGTCCTGCCTGTTTTTAGGGGCGTTTCCTTCCCATCATTGTACTAGAGATGTGGCCTAATTGAGACGTTTTTAAAAAAACTCTTTCCATTCAATTAAGAAAGATGAAATAAAGTTTAGCCTCAAAGGAAACAGATATAATGTTTTGTTGATAAGTAGTACAATCATCCAGAAATTAGAGTTGAATAGAGATTGCATTTTTAGTCCCCAAACGAAAAAACAAACGAAAGGGGGATAGGGCAGTTGGACTATTGCGGTACAATTAGACAATTATATTAATGCATGTATAGAAAAGGTATACATTTTATTAATACCAAAACAATAAAATACAAACAAAAATATACCATTTTTAAAACATAGTGACAAACCATATGTATAACTACAATAATAGTCCCCGAAAGGGGAAGATCACATTGAAAGTAAACATCACTGGGGGTGTCTCTACTAGTTTTGCGGCCAGTTGTCGCTTTGTCAAGAGAAAAATCTACATTCACCAGTCACCAGTCAAGGTCTCCCGCGGCGATCAAGGGCGACGTATATATGTGAATGAACTTAATATATGTCTTTATAAGTAACAGAGATAAGAGGTCCCGGGGTAAAGAAAGGCAGTGTTTAACCACATGTATTGGTAAGAAAGGCAGGAACACTGTTTGTAAATTGAGTGATAAAGCAAATTCTATGCCCCTTGAAACTTCAAGATTATAGCCAATAAATAACTCTTTACTTGGTAAAGTAACAGCTATCCTGGGACCCCTTATCTCTGTTACTTATCAAGACAGATATTAAGGCAATTTACATATACGCCCCCCTTGGTCAGCGTGGGCTGGTGACTCTTGATCCTGCGGACTGTTGGGGTTTTAGATTTTTCTCCTGACGAAGCGATAACTGGCCGCAAAACTAGTAGAGACACCCCCAGTGACCCCTACTCCCATTCTGATCTTCCCCTTTCGGGGACTATTGTTCTAGTATTAATAAAATGTATACCTTTTTCTATAATTGCATTTATATAATTGTCTACCTGTACCGCAATAGTGCAACTGCCCTATCCCCCTTTTGTTTGACTTTTGGTTTGGGGACCAAAACTCCAATCTCTATTCAATTAAAGAATCAGTTCTGGGTCCAGTTGGATCCCTGTCCATAGGGCAAGTTAGTAGGAGTAGGTTAAAGCATGCATACAAAAATCATCAAAAGTCCCCCCCCAAGATAGTTACAAATTCTTGAATCCCACTTTATTGTTTGGCATGGCGACATGTTTCCCATTAAACAGGTACTGAGAGATTTTTGTTTTACCTGAGTGGTTGTGGGAGCATCAGATTTCCACACCCTCGCCATGGTTTGTTTGGCTGCGGTAGAAAGTCACTATCGTAAATTGTTTATGGATTCAAGCAGAAGGTTTTAATATGAAAAGGGCTTACTAATGGAACGGTTTTGGAAAAGCTCTTTCCCAAGAATGTACAGATCGGGGTAGTGAATTAAAATGCACGGAGGTCCAGTCAGTAAAATGTTCTGCATGTTTGTGTGATGATTCAGATTCTACACATCACAGCCTCCCTCTCCTCTTAGGCTAGGTTCCCATCTAGGTTGTGGCAGCAGGAATGACCAAAGGCAGTGAGTGTAATTTGGGCCGTTGCTAATAGACAATTCATTTTCAAAAAAGGCATAGGTAGCAAGGCACTACTCCAAAGGAAATATACCCATGCAGAATTATTATTATTTTTTTAAATAACGATTTAGTAGGGAGCAGTGTTTATAGTAAGGTTTAAAGGAGAACCTTTAAAAGCCACAAAATTCCTCTATACAACATTGCTTTGGGGCGCCCTCAACCCGTGTGTGCAGGCGGGGGTATGTGCAGGAGGTACTGCAGAAAAAGTTACATTTTGGAAGAAAAAAGGTAATATACATGGTCATTGACATTACCCTGCTGGCTTTTTTTTGTGTGAATAGTATGAGAATCTGCGGGTATCCCCCCAATATACATACCAGATTTTAGGCTGGTATGTTTTGCTGGATACTTCTTCTTGTTTTTGAATGCATTTACATTTACCGAAAATGTATATATTTGTGCCTTTATATACAATGTATGGGCCAGATTCAGGTAGATTGGCGCATCTTTAGGCGGGTGTAGCGTATCAAATATACGCTACGCCGACGAGGAGCAGAGTGGCGAGCACACTATTTACAATGGAAATGCTCCCAACGATGCGCCGGCGTAACGGAATTTCGTCAGCGTAAGGCAGCGTAAGTGGAAGTGGGTGTGACCTTATGCAAATGATCGTCCGAGCGTGGTGCAATGCTTTACGCCCGGCGTATCTAAAACGGCGCATGCGCAGTGACATGTACTTATGATTTGCGTCCCTATGCGCATGCTCACAACTACGCCAGCACAACTTCCTGGGATACGCTGGCCCACCGGCTTATGGCGAGCGCATAAATACGCCCAGACATGCGCCCGTCCGGCGCAAAAGTACATCCTTTCCCCCCCCCCCCCTGAAGCAAGGTACTTTTGCTTGGCGATAGCAGAAGCTATGAATGGAGGCAAGGAGAGGAGGAAGAGGAACTTTTCTACGGAGAAGAGGGCTTTTATAGCGGCTGGAATGGCCAAATATGACAAGTTCCTCCATGGTGACCAAAGTGCCCAGACCAGCAAGGCACAGGAGGGGGAGATTTTGGAGGAAATCACCCTTCAGGTCAATACGGTCGGGCATGAGACCAGGAAGTCAGATGATATTGGCAAAAAAATTAATGACCTGAGGCGGAAGGTCAAAGACAAGCTGGCGCTTATAAGGAGGCGCACCAGGGGCACGGGAGGAGGACCAGCCACATCTGTGCGATTGACGGATGAGGAGGAGGTCATCGCCCAATGCCTGCAACGGGAGCAGGTGGAGGGCATCCAGGGTTTTGACTCCGGTGACCAGGCCTTGAGTACAAGTAAGTGTGTTTTATCTCCTATCCAGTGTGTAGCATGTGAGGGGGTGGAAGGTAACATGTGCCAAGTGTGTGGGTCCACCAACATGTGAATGTTTTGTGTCATCCACAGATGTGCAAGAGGGAGCTGGGCTGTCGTCGGCTGCTGGGCGACCCACGCCATCGCCAGAGGAGTGTGCCCACACCTCTCCTTTAGAGGAAGTGGTGGAGGAGCATGGGGACCTGGAGGATGTTTTGTACCTCGTGGAAGATCCCATCATCCCTGCGCCCTCCCAACCCTCCTCCCCCATCAGGGAAAGCCCCTCACCCTCCTCCCCCATCAGGGGAAGCCCTCAAGGGCCTCCCCCTACACACGGCCCGAAACCTCTCCTGCCCCCAAGAAGGCAACATGCAAAACCAGAGGGGTTCCTGAGGCCATCCAGGAAACTATGGCCAGGGATCAGGCCCCCCTAGACCCGCCACATGGGTGCTGTCACTGTGGAGATGCGGCGTGTGGCAGACAGCCTGGCATCCACATCCCAGATCCACGACAGCATCCAGGATGTTAGCTGTAATTGTGCTGCTGTGGTCACCAGCCTTGGGGAGCTACAGGTCACCACAGCAGGCCTCGTGGCAAAAGTCAAGACCCTGGCAGTGGCCAATTGAATACTGCTGCCATCGTGGCGGAGGGGAGGCAGACAAGGCTGCTGCTGGCGGACACGAATGCAGTCCTCACCCGCATTGCCCTGGCATTGGAGGGCAGGCAGCCAGCCAGGGAGAGTCCAGGGGATGCTCCTCCACCTCCTGATTTCCCACCCCCCCACCTAAGGCTCCCCCCAGGCAGTTAAGAAGCCGGAGCCTTGGCACCAGGCGTAGCCCACGACAGGGCAGATGAGTGCATTTTTTGATTTTTCTTTTATGCTCACGTGATGATTTTTTTTGTTCTATACTCAGGTTATGAGTTTTACAATTTTTTATTGATACTCAGGTTATGAGTTTATTTATTTTGTAGTATCTGCACACGGCGAGGTGTGTAGGCTACAGTGTGACTGGTGTGTGAAAGTGGGGGTGGCACTTCTGCCAGTAAGGTTTGTCACCCTGGGTCATCGGGGAGAAGTTATCCCCACGGCCGCGTGAATGTGGTATGACTGGACAGTGACATAATTGGGGCCTTGGCGTGGCTTTGCTGCTCCCAAGTCCTGCATGGTGGACTTGGGCTAATCCAATGTGAAGTGGATGTGGTGTGTGTGATCTAGGAACCACAGTGGTGTGCATGCGTGCATTGTCCATGTGCCATGATGAATGTGTGTGTTTAACGTCCAAAGATGCCTACCACGAGGACCCTCCTGACTGCTCTTCCCTCAGCAGACGGGGTAGCCTCTGGCAGCGGGGGGCTGTGTGGTTGGGGGGTCAGGTCATTACATATGTCAATCTCCAGGCCCTTTCTCATGGCGTAGTTGTGCAGCACACAAAATGCACCGATGATTTGGCACACAAAGTTTGGGGAATACAACAGGGCCCCCCCGGACGTATCCAGGCATCGGAAACGCGACTTCAGGAGGCCAAATGTTTGCTCCACCACTGCACGGGTGCGTATGTGTGCTTCATTGTATTTTCTCTCTCCTCTGGTTTGGGGATCCCGGAATGGAGTCATGAGATGGGGCCCAAGTGCATATGCTGAGTCACCTGGAAGGGAAAAGACAGGAGGATATTAGCCGTGCATGTACCCCTCGTGATGTCTGCATCATGGGGTCGGACAGTCATGCCTGACTCCCATGTCACTCAGCAACCAGCCAGCTGTCCTTGTACACGTTCTGTTCGAATTCTGTTGGAATGTTGCTTTGACGGTATATGTAGCTGTTGTGGCTGGACCCGGCGTGTTTGGCACGAACGTGCCATATGAGGTATTGGGCATCGGCTATCACCTGTATGTTGATGGAATGCCAATGCTTATGATTGCGGTATATGTGCTCTGTGGCACGGGGGGGGGGCCGTAGTGCCACATGTGTGCAATCAATGGCCCCGATGGTGCGTGGGAATCGGTCAATTCTGTAGAAATCCTGCATTGCCTTCTGCCGCAGATGCTCATGGGTGGGTTTGATGATGTGGTGGGAAATGCGTGTGAGAATTGCGGGGACAACCTGGTGCACACATCTGTTCATGGAGGTTTGTGACATCCCAGCCACAACTCCACTTGTACGCTGAAAAGATCCACTGGCAAGGAAATGGAGTGTTGCCAGTACCTTGACAAGTGGCTCCACTGCTTGTGAGTGGTGTGTCTGGCTGGTGATGTCATCATGCAGGGCTGTGGCTATTTCCAGGATGGCATCAGGGCTGAATCTGAAGATGCGATACACCTTCAATTCCCCCATGCCTAAGACGTTAATGCGCGTTCGGTATATCCTTTCCCGTGCCCTCCTCCTCCGTGCCTGTGGCCACAGTAGTAGTGCTAGGACCACTGCTGCCCCTGGCATGTTGGCATACAGATGTGTTGTCCTTGTAGTGTGGTTGCTCAGCTCCTCCGTAACGGTACTGCTGTAGCTGCTCTTCAGCTGACCTGTGCACGTCTGCTGCTGACTTACCCCTGCTTTATGAGGAGTAACTTTGCGCCGGACGTACAACTTAGGAGCGGCATGCGTAGCCAGCATCGGGCGCAAGTACGTTCGCAAATCGGCATATATCCCTCATTTGCATATTTGCATAGGAAATCAATGGGTGCGCCAGATGCGTTCAGCGTTAATATGCGCCCACGATACGCCGGCGTAGGAAAGTTAAGTTGGTCGGAAGAAGCCTATTTTCAGGCGTATCTATTTCTGTGGGTATGGCGCACAGATACGACGGCGCACATTTTGACTTATACGGCGCATCTCGAGATACGTCGGCGTAAGTCCTACCTGAATCTGGCCCTAGATTTTTACAAAATGTATATATGTGTATTTGTGCTCTGTTAGAGCATTGTCTCTAAAGCCCTGTACACACGATCGATGGATAGTTTTTCATCAGACAAACCGATCGTGTGTGGGCCCCATCGTTTTTTTTTCCATCGGTGAAAAAAAAATAGAACCTGTTTTAAAATGTTCCTAAGGATAAAAAACTGATAGAAAAAAACGATAGTCTGTGTGGAATCAAATTGACGCATGCTCAGAAGCATTGAACTTCATTTTTCTCAGCACGTCGTAGTGTTTTACGTCACCGCATTGGACACGGTCGGATTTTAGACTGATGGTGTGTAGACAAGACTGATGAATGTCAGCTTCATCAGATTAGATTCCATCAGATATCTGACCGTGTGTACAGGGCGTTAGAATGCATTCACATTTGCTAATACACCCTGTCTGCGATAATCTGTAAGAACCCCAGTGGGGGTTTCCCCAATTAGCTGTGAGTAGACAGCCCCCTTTAAAAGCAATCGGAAGCTGCTGGCTATTGTACCTAATTGCACCCACTTGCATGTAATTGCTTATGCCATGATCATATGTGTGTGATCTGTCCTGGGTGCAGACTGACTGTGTCCCGGCTGATAACTCCCGTGGGATTACTGCATGGGCGATTACCTCATCATGTCAGTACCGGGATTAAATATGAGAACTGGAAGCTTCCGATTGCTTTCAAAAGGGCTGCTTACTCACAGCTGGTTTGTGGTAATCAGGGCTGGTGCAAGGATTTTTGACACCCTAGGCGAAGCCTCATTTTGACGCCCCTGTCCCCCGCGCACACGCCATTCGCTCCCCATCCGTACCCCCCTGCACATCTGTGCCCCCCCCCCACATACACACCAGTTCCCACTCTGTACCTCCCTGCACATATGTTTCCCCCACACATCTGTCTCCCCCCCACACACACACCTGTCTCCCCCCACTCTGTACCCCCCCACACACACCTGTCTCCCCCCACACCAGTTCCCACTTTGTACCCCCCACACACACACCTGTCTCCCCCCACTCTGTACCCCCCCACACACACCTGTCTCCCCCCACACCAGTTCCCACTTTGTACCCCCCCACACACACCTGTCTCCCCCCACATTAGTTCTCACTCTGTACCCCCCCCCCTCACACACCTGTCTCCCCCTCACACCAGTTCCCACTCTGTACCCCCCCCCACACACACACCTGTCTCCCCCCCACACACCTGTATCCTCCCCACACCAGTTCCCACTCTGTATCCTCCTGCACATCTCTGCCCCCCCACCATTTTCCACTCTGCCCCCCCCCCAGTTTCCACTCTGTTACACCCCCCCCACACACACACACATATCTGCCCCCCCCCCCACACACACACACACAAACCAGTTCCCCTTCTGTACACAGTGCAATGCACAGTAAACTTAAAAGCAGAGTACATTTTTTAATTTCTTGGGTGCAGGATGCAGTACTGAGCGTCCTGCCTGTGCTTACACTAATGTACCTGAGCCACAGCGGTGATGAAAACTTTTCTGAAGGAGAGCGGCGCTGCTGCCCGTCTGTCTCCTCTTCTCATTACAGATCCCCAAGAGACCAGGAGGAGTGGGGGGGGGGGGGAATCAGACATTGCGGCAAGCCCGGACTTGCATGCAGGGCTTCAGTCACCATCTCATCAGCACTGGCCGCTTCAACTTCCACCGACCACCATCAATCAATGCAGCACTGCTGTCCCGGCTCTCTCCCCTCATCTCACTGCCGCTGCTACGGTCGGCACTGCAGGCTAAGAAAAGAGTAGTGAAGTTGATGTCTCCACAGGCGCAACCGCCCCCTAGCCTGGCGGCTGGCGCCATAAGGCATGTTTTAAAAAAATGTGGATCCCAGAGGTATTTTAATGATCCGAATCCCCAGCGAGTGGCTGGGGATCCGGATTTTGCCACTCCCCCTACCCTGGGGCTCTAGGCAGCCGCCTGACTTGCCTATGCCTCCTGCCGGCCCTGGTGGTAATTTGGTTTTAGTCTGGAAACTGTGCTATCCCATTAGTATGTCACAGCCCCTTATATCATTTTCAAGGCGTTTGTGAAGAGAAATTCCTGGGAAGCAAATAAAAAACACTGCAGGAGGCCATCTTGATGTTAATATTTTAACTTGCCCCCAGCAGTACTCAGTGCAGACATTATCTCCCTCTCCTGATCCTGCTGCACCCAGACTGCTACAATCACCTGATTATATAATCTTAACATCCTGTGTTTGACCAGCTGCTGTGTGAAAGGAAGAACTTCGGTTTCAGGCACAGAGCCCATAAATATAGTAAAATACACTTGTCTAAGCCTTATAAACACAACCGCCTACTAAAACTTCCTATCAGGCCAGGGCTTGTTCACACCTAATGCAGTAAGCTGCATTGATCAACTCAGGCAAGGACACAGCAAATATCATGTGCTTCACTCCCAAAGCATTGTGTTAGTATGCAAGGGGCAATTGTACCCATATGGAGTTTACAAAAGGCATTAAAATGGTTAAAAACACATGGCAGCATTTATACATGTGTGTGTGCGTATATATATATATTTCTCTGCTAAAGCTTTCATCGTTACTTATCTACACTTGGCCCCCACAATCACCTGGAAGGCTGCCATTTTGGTGCCACCAACTGTTTGGCGGGTGTGAGCTACAGGGTGAGTAAGGCCTCATCTTTATCAGCCTTTTGATCGACCTGCATGATTTAGGGAATCCAACAGGTCACTGTCTGTTTTATGTATTGTATATGATGGTTTACTATCCATTCTATTGTTTGAGGGAGGGTAGTATTAGATGTACTAGCAGATTAAAACGGACTTGACTAACAAATTAAAGCCAAACTCTAGCTAACACTTTTTTTGTCACAGCAACGTTTTTTTTTTCTCTTTTAAGATAAAGGTTTTACATAAATTAAAGCTAATCATTGTCAGCATCTCTGTCAGTGTTAAATGGTTTATCAAAGCCCAGCTTGTTCTGTTGAAAAAGAAGACTTATTGACAGGAACACTACCTAAAAAAGAAAATGTATTGAACCATCATATTTCAGAATTGGTAAGCTGCAATATGATAAATGCTTTTGTTTTATTTTTGTTTTTTTGCCACGTACATTTTGGGCCAGATTCAGGTAGATGGGAGCATCTTTGCTCTGGAGTAACGCTTCTCATTTACGTTACGCTGCCGAAATTTTAGGAGCAAGTGCTGTTATTCATGAAGCACTTGCTCCTAAAGTTGCGGCAGCGCAAATGAGCCGGCGGAATTCAAATTGGGCGGGTACGGGGCGTGTATTATTTAAACTAAGCGCGATCCCGCGGCGAACGTACTCCGCATGCGTCGAGTGTCAATGCATCCCAGTGCCCAAGCTCCAAATTCTGTCAGTGAACGTCAATGACGTCACATCCCCATTCATGAAAGTTTTACGCAAGCGACGCGATTTATTTTTTTTCGACGCGATGACGACGCCTATACTTAACATAGGATACTCCACTAGGGGTCTGCTTTATCTTTACGCCGCGTATCGCTTACGGAAACGTCAGAAAGTCACTGCGTCGCGCCCGAATACGATCGTGAATTGCCGATTCCCGCTGATTAACATATTTTTTCAGCGTAAATCAGCGGGAACGCCCCCGGCGCCATTTTTAAATTAAAGTTGCGATGCGATGGCGAAATTCAATTGCGCCGATCGCATCGGAACTCCAACCCGGCGTTTCTTGTTTTCTGGTTACAGAAAACAGAAACGCTGGCTTAAAGTGACAGTTAGGCTGGAGTATCACAGATACTCCAGCCTAACTCTACCTGAATCTGGCCCTTTAAGTATATCAATAATTCCCAAACATTAAAGAAATTCACACAAAGGTTAATATAACATCTGCAGTGTTAATATTAATGGAGTTTGGTAATTGTTTATTGTTTTATTGATATCAAGTTTCTCTGTGTCACTATATTCGATTCTTTGTTGTTGTTTTAATAATTAGGAAACTGATATGAAATGTGTGTTCTGTAAGAGTCGGTTCACACAGGGGCGACCTGTCAGGCGACTCAGCCGCCTGACAAGTCGCGGTCCGCTCTATTCAATGGAACTGTTCTAAAAGGATCAATGCAAGTCGCTCCGACTTAAAAAAAGGTTCCTGTACGACTTTGGGGACGACTCGGGGGGACTTGCATTGACTTCATTACAGAAGGCATTTTGCAAGTTGCCTCTCAAGTCGTCTTGAGATCGCCTTGCCGAGTCGCCCCCAAAGTCGTGCCACTTGTGTGTGAACCGGCTCTTAAGGAGATATAGTTGTTGCATCTTAAAGAGATTCTAAACCTTCATTTAACCCTTTCATGCCTATGCCTATTTATGACATTTGGTGTTTACAAGTTAAAATCCATATTTTTTGCTAGAAAATTACCTAGAACCCCCAAACATTATATATATATATTTTTTAGCAGAGAATCTAGAGAATAAAATGGCGAATTTTAAAAAAATGAAAAAGTAAAGTTAGCCCAATTTCTTTGCATAATGTGAAAGATGAAGTTGCGCCGAGTAAATAGATACCAAGCATGTCACGCTTTATAATTGCACGCACTCGTGGAATGGCGACAAACTACGGTACCTAAAAATCTCCATAGGCGACGCTTTTAACTTTTTTTACGGTTACCAGGTTAGCGTTACAGAGGAGGTCTAGTGCTAGAATTATTGCTCTCGCTCTCACGATCGCGGCGATACCTCACATGTGTGATTTGAACACCGTTTTCATATGAGGGAGCGACTTTCGTATGCGTTTTCTTTGTTGCGCAAGCTCGCGGGGAGGGGGCGCTTTAAAAAATGTCTATTTATTTATTTTTATAATAATAAATTGTGTTTTTTTTTTTTTTACATTTTTAATACTTTTATTGCTGTCACAAGGAATGCAAACATCCCTTGTGACAGTAATAGGTGGTGACAGGTACTCTTTATGGAGGAATCGGGGGTCTAAAAGACACCTGGTCCCTCCTTTACACTTCAAATTATTTAGATCGCCGAAAACTGCGATTTTGAATACAGTGTACTTTTTTAAATCCAGCGCCATTGAAAGCCGAGAAACCCAGAAGTGACGTCATGACGTCGCTTCCGCGTTTACACTTTGCAGACTGAATCAAAGCCGTTTACGGCTTTGATTCAGTCTGCGCCAGGACACAGGAGGTGCCGGATCGAGGATCGGGTCTCCCGGTGGGACGGGAGGCCCGGTCAGAGCGGCGAGAGGCGGCTGGAGGGGGGGATGTCCCCTCCCGCTTCTCCGGCATAACAACCGAGCGGCTTTTACCCACATCAGTTGTTATGTCAGGCCAGCCAATCGCCCGCTTGACACAACGGTATCGGGATGATACCTGCAGCTGCAGGCATCATCTCGGTATAACCCCTGAAAGCCAAGGACGCATATATGTGTACGCTCGGCGCAAAGGGGTTAAAAAATAAAAATAATAAACATGTCATACCTACAGTGCCTTAAAAAAGTATTCATACCTCTTGACATTTTCCACAAAAACATAAAACAAAAACGTAAATGTATTTTATTGAGATTTTATGTGATAGACCAACACAAAGTGGCACATAATTGTGAAGTGAAAGGAAAATTATGAATGGTTTTCCAAGTCTTTTACAAATAAATATGTGAAACGAAGGAGGGACCGGACATGGCGTAGATCGCCACGGATTTTGAGGCGATCTTTTGCCGAAATGGGAGCAAATACCTGTATTAGACAGGTAACTGCTCCCCCCGAAAGGTGCTAAATTTGACACCGGAGGGAAGGGAGGATTACAAAAAGCGAAATTTCAGTTTGTGGGTGGAACTCTGCTTTAAGCCTATACCAAGTAATGAGAGTTGGACAACAGCCATCATTGTTCTCAGGTATCTGCACACCAGGCAGTTAGTCCTCATGTACATGGCTGCTGGTAAACGGATGTGTAGGAGCAGTTGGGCACTTTTCCTCTATGATATCTTATCAGTACATGTACACAGGGTCGTTTATACTCGTTTCTAGGCAGTTGAGTTTAGAGGCTTTTTCTGGATCCCCAATAAATTTGTTCAGAAGCTGTGCTTAGAGGCATTTCAAGCACCAAACACAGCTAAACACGGTAAATAGCGTTCAGCAGCATTTCGTTTACAGATGTTTTTCATTTTAACCCCCACAAAAAAATATATTTTTTCAAATGCTTCTAGACGCAAACACAGCATGTAAATGTGGCTAAACGGACGTTTTTAGATGCAAACACTGCATGTAAATGTGGCTAAATGGACGTTTTTAGACGCCAGTTTCTAGCTGTCAAGTTGAATCGTTCAGGAGGGTTTGAACAATGTCCTGTGTACATGAAGCCTTACTTGCGGTTAGGGACAGATGTCCAGGCCATTAAAGTTTATCTATATTCCATTGTGTTCTTTTAGTTTTGAACAGAGTATAAAGGTTAAAACTCCTATCACGTGTTTCTATTTGTTTCTCATTGAAGGGAGTTCCCATCAATTTCTGTCCCAGAGACAACAGTAATTGAGAGGAATTCTTTACAAAAGCGATGGGAAATCACTCTTAGACTTGCCAGCCAAACAGATGACAAAGTTGGAAAATTTTCCCTCTATTCTTGTTCGGCTGCCAACCAAGGATTTCCCATTGCTTTCTGTGTCGTGAGAGTGGTTACCAGGCCATGAAGAGAGGGGGCCAATCTTTCTAAGAGGAGACACTAGGGTGACCACATTTCCAAACTGCCATTCAGGGACAAGTTTGCCAAGGTTCCAGGGGGGGGGGGTGTTGAATGTAGTTTTGGGGTTGACGGAATTTGTCGGATGAATGGCTGGTTTTAGCACTTATATCATCCCAATACCATGCTTTTACAGTATATACCACAATGTGTCCTTGCACTTTAAGAAATTTCATAATAAGGACCCCTCCTGTTTAAAATTTTGGGGAGTTAACTGTGTACTTCCCAACTGGAGAGGTTCAAATCTGGTGCGTGAAATATCCAAGCGAGAGACACTATTATACCCCTATTATCAGGGGTATAAACGTCGAATTAGACGTGAACTGTTTTATAAGTAATTACTGAAAATGATTAAGATCACTAAAATTACTACTAAAAAATGATTAATATTTGCTGCTACATTATAATGAAATTGGTTGCTATGTTAAATTGTTGAGAGACGCACATGGTATGGCAAGAGGGAGATGGATAAGCTATGGTGTTAATCTCACTTTATTTAATTAGTCTGTATTTTATTGTAGTGTATTTTTATTACTTTATTTTGATTATTTTATTATTATCCACTCATTGTTGATACCATATAATCTCTGGTTGTTGGTATTTATGTACTTTGTTAATATTGGATATCCCATTCAGTCAGTTTTGCATAATATGCAAATTAGATTAAAAGTTATGAGCTTAGATTTTGCTGAGTTAACATTATGAGAATGTGCTGACTGCAGTTCTAAGTTGCTTCAATATGGGGTATGTAAAGATATAATAGATGTTTAGCCATATATGAGTCAATAGGAGATATCAGGGCCGATGTCCACCTCGCCCTTAGTTGATTGGCTATGCATAAAGCCCCATATAAACATGACAGTAAATGCTACTAAACCACGCCCACAGATGATGTTGATGACAGACGAACCGCGTCTGGGTTGGTTGTAGTAGCTGTTAGGTGACATCAGGGAGGTAAGTTCGGCCCCTCATACCCTTTTTCATTATGGCAGAGATCTCTATCTTTTCCCTTAATGTGAGGAGTATCAAGGACACCTCTAGAAGGCAAGCGGTGCTAACTTTTCTTTCTAGTCATCAGAGTGATGTCTATATGCTCCAGGAATGCGCTCTTCCTTCCTTGAGAAGGTACACTCATCTGACCTCTCAGTGGACCCTGGGTCCCTCCTACTGGTCCGGGGGTGGCGACTGCAAATCCGCAGGGGTAGCCATTCTTGTCAGGGGTGGGTGTTTCACGGTTGACTCCATCCACGAGCTAGTCTGTGGCCATCTCCTGGTCATAGACGGTTCGTGGGCGGGAGAGCCAATTAGGCTTATCAACGTGTACGCCCCCCCAGATAAGAGTGCGCGACTGGAACTTCTCCAGACCCTGCGGACGCAACTCGTCACCACCAGAGCAGTAGTGATCGGCGGTGATTTTAACTGTCCGATAGAGGAGGATGGGCGCAGCTCCAGCATATACGCAAAACTTGATGCAACTTCTAGGCTGCTCAAGGAGATGATCTCGGAGGCTTCCCTGCAGGATGCCGTGGGGTCCATAGGGAAAGGCATCTGTGCGGTCCAGGATAGATTTCGTGCTCACTTCAAGAACGGTCAAGAATCGTGAGTTCTCCATGATCCCCTGCTGTTTCTCTGACCACAGGGCTATTCACTTTCGGGGCGAACTTGGCGAGGGCTTTGCCCGCAGCCCGGGTTCCTGGAAGCTGAATAGCTCCCTGCTGGAAAATGAGGAATTGATGGGGGAACTCTGGGAGGCCTATGCCTCCTGGACGGAGGAAAAGAGATTCTTTGGAAAGGTAAGTTAATGGTGGGAGTTTGTGAAAGTCAAGCTGCGCAGCTTCTTTCAGGCAAGGTGATGCCAGTGAGTGTGTGCAAGGAAGAGGGAACTCAGAAGACTGCAACATCAGTTGCAGTCCCTGCAGGACCTCTACCACTGCGGCTGGGACATTAGGCAGAACCTGGAGAACACCAAGAAGAGCCTAAAGGGCTCTTCGAGGAAGAATCCAGGCACATTGTCTTTCGTGCCAAGGTGGAGAATCTTGAGAAGGATGAAACGTGTAATGCTTTCTTTTTCAGGAAACTTCACTCGGGACACACTCCCTTGTCAGAACTGCGTGACGAGACTGGAACGCTCCAGAAGGGGAAGGACCCCTCCTGTTTAAAATTTTGGGGAGTTAACTGTGTACTTCCCAACTGGAGAGGTTCAAATCTGGTGCGTGAAATATCCAAGCCAGAGACACGCTGGATATTTCACATGAATACATTGGTTGCCCAGGGGTATAAACGTCGAATTAGACGTGAACTGTTTTATAAGTAATTACTGAAAATGATTAAGATCACTAAAATTACTACTAAAAAATGATTAATATTTGCTGCTACATTATAATGAAATTGGTTGCTATGTTAAATTGTTGAGAGACGCACATGGTATGGCAAGAGGGAGATGGATAAGCTATGGTGTTAATCTCACTTTATTTAATTAGTCTGTATTTTATTGTAGTGTATTTTTATTACTTTATTTTGATTATTTTATTATTATCCACTCATTGTTGATACCATATAATCTCTGGTTGTTGGTATTTATGTACTTTGTTAATATTGGATATCCCATTCAGTCAGTTTTGCATAATATGCAAATTAGATTAAAAGTTATGAGCTTAGATTTTGCTGAGTTAACATTATGAGAATGTGCTGACTGCAGTTCTAAGTTGCTTCAATATGGGGTATGTAAAGATATAATAGATGTTTAGCCATATATGAGTCAATAGGAGATATCAGGGCCGATGTCCACCTCGCCCTTAGTTGATTGGCTATGCATAAAGCCCCATATAAATGTAGCGCTGACCCCCGAAGGAGCGGCTGATTGTAAATTTGGGCCTGTACACTGCCTTGACACCCCCGAGTATTTTTGGTCTCACTCCCCTTGACACAGCTGTGGTGCAATACAGATATAAAGCTTTGGTGTTGAAGGGGAAAGTAATCATACACAGGCTGTGCTGAAACAACAGTTAGTTTTACTGAAATAGATTCTGTACTTAACCATGAGAACACATTTGGTGGGCAACAAATATTACAGGAAATTATAGGCAGCAATCCCCTAATGTCCTCCCCTATCAGCAGGACTTTGGCGTCTCCAAGTGGGACTAGTGCGCAGGCCACAACTCAACACTGCGCACCTTCCCACTTCCAGCACACCATACAAAAATCAGTAAACACGCTATGCAACGTACAACATCTAACAAGAATAAGATCACAGCGTGTAATGGACTTAATGTTCCCACCTCAGACAGTGTCTGGTAAATGGTAGCAGTACTGCAAGGCCTTGCAATGAGAACAGTCTAATCTCTGATCTTCTTTTCTTCTGCTAGCAATTTAAGAGAAAGATTTGTAATCCAAGGGCTCTCTGGTTAATGAGTGGTGTGAAATAAACTGAAACTGTAGTCTAACTGTGAGAGGTACCTGTACACTCTCTCCTGGGAGCACAACTCCAATGACCGGCACCAACAGTTGGTTTAGGCTTGAGGCCTTTGCACGTGTGGCTTTATGGCACACCGCGACAGCGTGGAACTATCAGTCCCAGCAACACTACCAAGGCAGCCTAGATGTGTGTCAAACAGTACAAGACTTTGGGCATGAGCCCTCTCACCACACGAGGTCCAGGCGGATGGATGTCTTCACTCCATACGAGGTCCAGGCGGATGGATGCCTTCACTCCTCACGGTCTCAGTCCGGTCTCTAGCAATCATCCGGTTGTCTGATTCTCCTCCAGAGCCGATCGGAAGTCCTCCGTCACCCTTCTTGAGATTGATGGCTTGCTTCTGCAGAAAGTAGGCCGGAATTCCGTAGATCGCACCGAAAGAGGGAGAGAGAGAGAGAGAGAGAGCTCCTCCAGGGCGTATGTCCCAGGAACCAGAGAGAGCTAAAATGGCCACCACCAAACCTTTTATCCCCTTCCCAGCATGCCTTGCAGCCCCGAGTGTTCATGGGTAAGTCCTTCACATCACTCCTCCCATGCTTCTTGGAAAAACAAAAGATGGTGCAGTCCATTCCACATTTTCACCACTAGATGGTGCCAAACACCTATTTACAACACCAGTCCATAGAATAACATTGTAAAACATCAATATGTCTTTGGAGAGGCAAAAACTGTCCCCGCTACATAAACATGACAGTAAATGCTACTAAACCACGCCCACAGATGATGTTAATGACAGACGAACCGCGTCTGGGTTGGTTGTAGTAGCTGTTAGGTGACATCAGGGAGGTAAGTTCGGCCCCTCATACCCTTTTTCATTATGGCAGAGATCTCTATCTTTTCCCTTAATGTGAGGAGTATCAAGGACACCTCTAGAAGGCAAGCGGTGCTAACTTTTCTTTCTAGTCATCAGAGTGATGTCTATATGCTCCAGGAATGCGCTCTTCCTTCCTTGAGAAGGTACACTCATCTGACCTCTCAGTGGACCCTGGGTCCCTCCTACTGGTCCGGGGGTGGCGACTGCAAATCCGCAGGGGTAGCCATTCTTGTCAGGGGTGGGTGTTTCACGGTTGACTCCATCCACAAGCTAGTCTGTGGCCATCTCCTGGTCATAGACGGTTCGTGGGCGGGAGAGCCAATTAGGCTCATCAACGTGTACGCCCCCCCAGATAAGAGTGCGCAGCTGGAACTTCTCCAGACCCTGCGGACGCAACTCGTCACCACCAGAGCAGTAGTGATCGGCGGTGATTTTAACTGTCCGATAGAGGAGGATGGGCGCAGCTCCAGCATATACGCAAAACTTGATGCAACTTCTAGGCTGCTCAAGGAGATGATCTCGGAGGCTTCCCTGCAGGATGCCGTGGGGTCCATAGGGAAAGGCATCTGTGCGGTCCAGGATAGATTTCGTGCTCACTTCAAGAACGGTCAAGAATCGTGAGTTCTCCATGATCCCCTGCTGTTTCTCTGACCACAGTGCTATTCACTTTCGGGGCGAACTTGGCGAGGGCTTTGCCCGCAGCCCGGGTTCCTGGAAGCTGAATAGCTCCCTGCTGGAAAATGAGGACACCATGGTGTCTAGTACAGATGTGTCAAGGGGTGAGTTGGGGTTTTCTCCTTCTGAATTGACAGTAGAGAGACCAGGCATTTCAGTATTTCTTTTAGCAGTAAACTGAGCCTGGTCAGAGCTTTCACCCAGCACATCATAAGTCAGTCTTTTGGGTGCATGAATCTCTCTTCTAACCCTTTGTCTCTTGGGAGTAGGTACTATCTCCTCTCTCACTTCACACTCGTGTACTTCAGTGTCAAAGGGTGGGTGATCTTCAGAGTTTTCATTTTGTGGCACAAATTCTGGGGCTTCTGGTCTCAGAATTACAGTGTCCTTTTCCTGTCTGTGAGGTGAACAGTGTGCATCAACTCCTGGCACTTCAGGTGGCCACAACCAGCTTATCTCCATCACCTCCTCCTCCTCACTACCTCCTGTGGCCAGGGATCCCGATTGGGACCTAGTTACAGGTCTAGGCGCAGCCATAGGCGATAGTTCCCGTTGTGGAGTTTTTCTGACTGCTTCTGTTAAAGGCAGAAGGTGATTCCGGTCCCATATTTTTAATGGTCCTGTACTCCCTTCTGGTCTGATCTGATATACCGGCAGTCCTGGGAGACGTTTGCATATGATGTATGGCTGTGACTTCCAGCGATCAGCCAGTTTGTGTTTGCCTGGTATACCCAGGTTCCTCAACAAGACTCGGTCACCGGGTTGTAGGTCTTGAATCCGTACCTTGAGGTCAAAATTCCTCTTATTTCTACTTCCTCTTGCGTCCGATGTGGCTTGAGCCTTTTCATATGCAGCCTTCAAACTTTTCCGCAATCTGTCTACATACCCTCGGTGAGAGGCTTCCGAGGTGTGGTCCAGAGAGGTTCCAAAAGCCAAATCCACCGGTAGTCGGGCTTCTCGTCCAAACATCAGACGATAGGGTGAATACCCTGTAGCATCACTTACGGTACTATTGTAGGCATGTACCATGGCTGTGATGTGTTTACTCCACTGTTGTTTTTGTTCAGCAGCCAACGTTCCTAACATATTAAGGAGGGTTCTGTTAAACCTTTCCGGTTGAGGGTCCCCTTGTGGGTGATAGGGAGTAGTCCTGGACTTCCTTATGTCTAGTAGATCCAGCAGTTGTCTAATGAGGGTGCTCTCGAAATCTCTCCCCTGGTCTGAGTGGATCCGCTGAGGTAAGCCGTAATGAACAAAGAATTTTTCCACTAGAGTCCTTGCCACTGTAGATGCCTGTTGGTCCCTGGTAGGGAATGCCTGAGCGTATCGGGTGAAATGGTCCGTGACCACCAGGATGTTTCCTTGTCCACTGAGATCGGATTCCACACATAGGAAATCTATGCATATTAGGTCCATAGGTCCTTGGCTCTCTAAATGGCCCATTGGGGCGGCTCTCTGAGGTAAGGTCTTCCTCTGTATGCACCTGAGACAGGAATGACAGTAACTCTCCACTTCAGATCTCATGTATGGCCAATAGAACCTGTCCCTCACCAATTGAAGAGTCCTTTCTGATCCCAGATGACCATGGTGATCATGCAAGGCAATTAGTACTTTCTCCCTATGCTTCTCCGGCAAAAACAACTGCCACTTCTCCTCAGGATCTTCAGAGGGGCCCCTTCTGTATACCACTCCTTGCTGTAGCTGCAACCGATCCCACTCTTTGCATAACAGGCGAGCTTCCTTCTGAGCGCTCTGGAGAAGTAGATCAGGGTGTTGGCTCTCTAAGGCCTCCAATACCAGACCACAAAGGGGATCTTCCTGCTGATCTCTCCGGAGGTCCCTCCTAGACAGCTTAGGTAAACCCTCCACCACCATCTGAGTGACATCACAGTAGCACCTAGGCACCCCCACAGCGGACACTCCAACTTCCTCAGCCCGGGCTCCACCCTTCACTGGTTGTTCCGCTCCCTCACAAAGGGCTCTCACACCTTCAGGGGTAAGCTGGGTCCATCCTCCTGGTGGGTCCTGGGGACAGTGGGGCCTTCTGGACAGTGCATCAGCGTCCCGATTCCTGATCCCTGGTCGGTATTTCAGGCTGAAAGTAAATGCAGAGAGTGCAGCCAACCATCTATGCCCTGTGGCGTCTAGTTTTGCTGTAGTGAGCAAGTATGTGAGGGGATTGTTATCCGTCTTGATCACAAATTCAGCACCATACAGATAGTCTTTTAGCTTGTCTACAACCATCCACTTCAAGGCCAGAAACTCGAGCTTGTGAGTTGGGTAATTCCTCTCGGCAGGTGTCAGACTTCGGCTCACATAAGCAATAGGTCGTAGATGTCCGTCGTACTCCTGATAAAGCACTCCACCTAGCCCATCTCGACTGGCATCCACATGTAGTTCGTAGGGTCTGGTAGGGTCTGCATAGGCCAAGACCGGGGCAGTGGTAAGGCTCCGCTTCAACTGTCTAAAGGTCTCTTCGCACTGTGGGGTCCACTGATCTTCAATTGAGTCTTTCTTCTTCCTAGGACCCTCTTTTGGTTTCCCAGGTTTGCCCGAGTCCAGATCAGCTCCCTCTTCGTTCTTCAACAGCTCAGTGAGCGGGTGGGCTATCTTGGCAAACCCTTCCACGAATCTACGGTAGTACGAACAGAATCCTAAAAATGACCTAAGCTCGGTCACATTTGTGGGTCTGGGCCAAGAGGTGACAGCTTCCAGCTTCTGTGGGTCTGTGGCCACTCCTTCTGCAGACACGATGTGGCCCAGGTAGCTTACTGACGGCTGATAGAATTGGCACTTCTCCATGGAAAGCTTCAGGCCTTCATCATGAAGTCTTCTCAGGACTTTCTCCAAGCGCTCCTCGTGCTCCTCCAGTGTTCTGCCAAACACTATCACGTCATCCAGATATACCAGCACTTCAATCAGATTCATGTCGCCTACAGTCTTCTCCATTAACCTCTGGAAAGTGGCCGGGGCCCCTGACAAGCCTTGTGGCATGCGATTGAATTCGAAGAATCCTACAGGAGTAATGAAAGCCGTCTTCTCCCTATCTTCGGGGTGCATAGGGATCTGATAGTATCCACTTTTCAAATCTAGCACGCTGAACCACTTCGCTCCTGACAGGCTCTGTAGAGCATCTTCTATTCGGGGTGTGGTGTATTGGTCGGGAATGGTCCTCCGGTTCAATGTCCTATAGTCGATGCACAGTCGTAACGACCCATTCTTCTTCCTCACTACCACTATTGGGGAAGCATAGGGACTACGGGACTCTCGGATGATTCCTGTCCTCTTCAACTCAGCCAGCTGTTCTCGCAGGTCTTCCAGATCTCCCAATGGAATCCGCCTGACCCTCTCTCGAAAGGGTTTGTCCTCCTCCAGCCGAATCTTGTGTTCAGCACTCTTTGCAAGCCCCACATCGAACTCACTCTTTGAAAACGCTGTCCTCCATCTCAGCAGCTGGGTTTTTGCCCTCTCCATCCACTCGGGTGACAGGGGGGTGTCTTTCGGGTAGAACTCTTCCATGGGGATCTCTACCCCTTGTCCTCCCATTATTCCATACGATGAAACTGGAGTTGCTTGCTTCACCTTCCCTAGCAACACTTTAGCTGGCATCTTCACCGGTGACGTTGTGGTGTTCCGGACACTGACTGAGACCTTTCCTCTGCTCCGCTTTAGTGACTTGGTCGATAGCAGTTCTGGGATTATTTCCAACTCTTTGGCCTCTTCCTCTCCGTCCGTCTCAAGGACGATGAAAGGTCCCGGCTGTCTCCAAGTCAGTTTGACAGAAGCCTTCAAGCAGACTACTTCACCAGGTTGTACCACCTTCTCACTTCTGTCCAAACGCCAGATTTTCCCCACTCCTTCCGCCGGGGGCTTTCTGCTCATGCAATAGATTCTGATACACCTGTGTTAACATTGGGTGTATCTTCACAGCTGGAGAACCCTGTGTCTGTACAAGCGGTGTCAAGAGTCTTCGGACTAGGTCGGTGTTGGTCCCAATAATGAGGGAACTTTTGTCAGCCCCTGGTGGGCGGGGACACACCACTGCCAAGGCATCGAAGACTTCGGCCTTCCCTGCCACACTCGGGTCGAAGGTGAGCCTAATGGGTAGATAGCCATCGTAAGGGAAGTTCTGAGTCCCTAGACCCCATATCTCCAGCTCCTCCAGCTTCTGAAGTGGCAGGTGTCTGAGGTGTTTCTCGTAGAAATCTCTGTAGAGTAAGGTCACTTGGGCTCCAGTGTCCAGCAGGGCTTTGGTGTAAATCCCTTCCACTTGGATAGGGACAATGGGAGAAGGTCCCACTAGTTCAGGGGGGAATCCATGGGGAGTGGCAAGATTAGCCTGTTTGGTGGTTTGCACTTTTACACCTCGCCTCGGTGAGCGCTTGCTCGAATTTGGCCTACATGCGTCCCTAGGGACCTGGTATGCATGAGGTTGTTTGGAGTTGACTGTTGTGACCGGGCGCCCAGCTGACTCCTTCACTGGGGCCCTCTGAAGTTTTCCGCCGGTTCTTGGCGCCTTGTTTCAGTCTTCGCCGGGCTTGGGCATACTTGGCGGTAGTGTCCAACTCCCCCGCAGTTGAAACAGGTCTTTAGCTTCGCCGGTCTCTCAGTCAGGGCGGCTGCATGATCCACTGGGGTCTTCTGTGTCGAGACTTCCTCCCTCTGTGGTCCCTCCAGCTTCTCAGTCAACAAAGCCATCATTTTCAATATTTCTTTCTGCACCCGAAACAGTTTTCCTAATTCAGACTGGGGCATCTCATCAGTGTTCGCTGTCAGGACACTAGCTTCCTGGGAGCTCGATGAAACACCAGATTTGTGCCATCTGATCCTTGCGGTGGTACTGGACTGAGACTTCCTTTGTTTCTTCTCTCTTTCCATTTCCATCTTGGCTGCCTCATTGGTCTCCTCAATGAGTACCTCATCTGTAGTGGAGGGATCATCCAAATACTGCCTCAACTGGAATTTGACATAGTCACTCCTCAGGCCTGTAGCCACAGACCTCAGAAACTTCTTCTGAATTAGTCCAGCCCCAAAGTGTTCATCTGAGTCTTCCCCCTGGGAGGCGGACAACAGGCGGTCTTTCAATTCAATGGCCCTGAACAGGAAATTCTGAGGAGTCTCCTGACTGTCCTGTGCCATATTTATCAGTTGATGATACAACTCAGTGGCACCTTCCTCCTTGTAGTAGCTCTTTAGTATTCTCCTGAGTTGTGTTAGAGTCAGTCCATTTTTCATTTCTAGCATGCCTCTGATACTCAGGCCTGGGCTAATGGCGTTGACTACAGCCTCTACAATTTCTGATTCAAGATAGCCTCTTTGGAGTCCCAGCTCCATCTGGTGCAAGAGATTCGTGTAGGACAGATTCCCCTTCTGTTCCTTTTCTCCTATCTGTCCTTCGATTTTGAAGTCCTTCCGAATCGTCACCTCTGGCAAGTGGTGTGCTGTGGGTGCGTCTCTGGAGAAATGAGGCAGGTCTTGACCTTTGCTTACTACCAGTCGAGTCCTTACATGAGGCACTTAACCCTTCAATGTGTTCTGCGATCATGCCGGAGGCCTCCTTGAATCTTTCTTGTATAGTGCGGCACTGCCGTTTTAGGTCAGATAGTTGTCGTTCCGACTGAGAACCTCCCCTGCTTGTGTCAAACACAGTCTTTTCCCCCCCTGAGGGGGCCTTGAACCAGTTTTAGTTGGGGTTGACCCAAAACTAACTCCCAGCATCGTTGGCTTAACACAGCTAGAGTTGACAGGGCTCCCTTCAGGCCCTTCTGGGTGCGTCAGGTAAAACTTGGTTCTCCCAGCTAGCTGTACACTTGAGCCTCTAAAGTTCTCCGGAATTCCCTTTCTCCATTCCAATAGAGCATAAGTATGGGAGGTCTCACAATCTGATCTGGTTGCGACCACCCAGGCCTTCCTAATTGGGGACAATGCCTTTACAATCTTGTTGACCTGTTCGTTCTCCCAGGCTTCTCCCGGGAGTGCGATTGCTACGCTCGCTTCTGAGCGAGCGCCTTCCGCCCCACACCATCGGGCCACTGTACTAGGATCCATATTGGTGTCAAGGGGTGGGCTTCACTTGCAGAGAGACAGGGATCCCGGACGAGCCCCCACGTGTAGCGCTGACCCCCGAAGGAGCGGCTGATTGTAAATTTGGGCCTGTACTCTGCCTTGACACCCCCGAGTATTTTTGGTCTCACTCCCCTTGACACAGCTGTGGTGCAATACAGATATAAAGCTTTGGTGTTGAAGGGGAAAGTAATCATACACAGGCTGTGCTGAAACAACAGTTAGTTTTACTGAAATAGATTCTGTACTTAACCATGAGAACACATTTGGTGGGCAACAAATATTACAGGAAATTATAGGCAGCAATCCCCTAATGTCCTCCCCTATCAGCAGGACTTTGGCGTCTCCAAGTGGGACTAGTGCGCAGGCCACAACTCAACACTGCGCACCTTCCCACTTCCAGCACACCATACAAAAATCAGTAAACACGCTATGCAACGTTCAACATCTAACAAGAATAAGATCACAGCGTGTAATGGACTTAATGTTCCCACCTCAGACAGTGTCTGATAAATGGTAGCAGTACTGCAAGGCCTTGCAATGAGAACAGTCCAGTCTCTGATCTTCTTTTCTTCTGCTAGCAATTTAAGAGAAAGATTTGTAATCCAAGGGCTCTCTGGTTAATGAGTGGTGTGAAATAAACTGAAACTGTAGTCTAACTGTGAGAGGTACCTGTACACTCTCTCCTGGGAGCACAACTCCAATGACCGGCACCAACAGTTGGTTTAGGCTTGAGGCCTTTGCACGTGTGGCTTTATGGCACACCGCAACAGCGTGGAAGTATCAGTCCCAGCAACACTACCAAGGCAGCCTAGATGTGTGTCAAACAGTACAAGACTTTGGGCATGAGCCCTCTCACCACACGAGGTCCAGGCGGATGGATGTCTTCACTCCATACGAGGTCCAGGCGGATGGATGCCTTCACTCCTCACGGTCTCAGTCCGGTCTCTAGCAATCATCCGGTTGTCTGATTCTCCTCCAGAGCCGATCGGAAGTCCTCCGTCACCCTTCTTGAGATCGATGGCTTGCTTCTGCAGAAAGTAGGCCGGAATTCCGTAGATCGCACCGAAAGAGGGAGAGAGAGAGAGAGAGCTCCTACAGGGCGTATGTCCTAGGAACCAGAGAGAGCTAAAATGGCCACCACCAAACCTTTTATCCCCTTCCCAGCATGCCTTGCAGCCCCGAGTGTTCATGGGTAAGTCCTTCACATCATCACTCCTCCCATGCTTCTTGGAGGAAAAAACAAAAGATGGTGCAGTCCATTCCACATTTTCACCACTAGATGGTGCCAAACACCTATTTACAAACACCAGTCCATAGAATAACATTGTAAAACATCAATATGTCTTTGGAGAGGCAAAAACTGTCCCCGCTACATAAACATGACAGTAAATGCTACTAAACCACGCCCACAGATGATGTTGATGACAGACGAACCGCGTCTGGGTTGGTTGTAGTAGCTGTTAGGTGACATCAGGGAGGTAAGTTCGGCCCCTCATACCCTTTTTCATTATGGCAGAGATCTCTATCTTTTCCCTTAATGTGAGGAGTATCAAGGACACCTCTAGAAGGCAAGCGGTGCTAACTTTTCTTTCTAGTCATCAGAGTGATGTCTATATGCTCCAGGAATGCGCTCTTCCTTCCTTGAGAAGGTACACTCATCTGACCTCTCAGTGGACCCTGGGTCCCTCCTACTGGTCCGGGGGTGGCGACTGCAAATCCGCAGGGGTAGCCATTCTTGTCAGGGGTGGGTGTTTCACGGTTGACTCCATCCACGAGCTAGTCTGTGGCCATCTCCTGGTCATAGACGGTTCGTGGGCGGGAGAGCCAATTAGGCTCATCAACGTGTACGCCCCCCCAGATAAGAGTGCGCGACTGGAACTTCTCCAGACCCTGCGGACGCAACTCGTCACCACCAGAGCAGTAGTGATCGGCGGTGATTTTAACTGTCCGATAGAGGAGGATGGGCGTAGCTCCAGCATATACGCAAAACTTGATGCAACTTCTAGGCTGCTCAAGGAGATGATCTCGGAGGCTTCCCTGCAGGATTCCGTGGGGTCCATAGGGAAAGGCATCTGTGCGGTCCAGGATAGATTTCGTGCTCACTTCAAGAACGGTCAAGAATCGTGAGTTCTCCATGATCCCCTGCTGTTTCTCTGACCACAGGGCTATTCACTTTCGGGGCGAACTTGGCGAGGGCTTTGCCCGCAGCCCGGGTTCCTGGAAGCTGAATAGCTCCCTGCTGGAAAATGAGGAATTGATGGGTGAACTCTGGGAGGCCTATGCCTCCTGGACAGAGGAAAAGAGATTCTTTGGAAAGGTAAGTTAATGGTGGGAGTTTGTGAAAGTCAAGCTGCGCAGCTTCTTTCAGGCAAGGTGACGCCAGCGAGTGTGTGCAAGGAAGAGGGAACTCAGAAGACTGCAACATCAGTTGCAGTCCCTGCAGGACCTCTACCACTGCGGCTGGGACATTAGGCAGAACCTGGAGAACACCAAGAAGAGCCTGAAAGGGCTCTTCGAGGAAGAATCCAGGCACATTGTCTTTCGTGCCAAGGTGGAGAATCTTGAGAAGGATGAAACGTGTAATGCTTTCTTTTTCAGGAAACTTCACTCGGGACACACTCCCTTGTCAGAACTGCGTGACGAGACTGGAACGCTCCAGAAGGGGAAGGAGGCCGTGATGCAAGTGGTTGCCGACTACTACACCAACCTCTACTCCCTAAAGGAAACGAACACGGAGGCAGCCAACAGGTTCCTGTCAGGTATCACTAATCCCATTGATCCTGCAGGTTCATCGGCCATCAACGCCCCTCTGGTGTTGCAGGAGCTGCACTCTGCCGTCAAATCCTTTAGGCGGGGCAGGACCCCGGGTTGCGATGGTCTCCCAGTTGAGCTCTATGTAGCCATGTGGGACCTCGTGGGCCCGGACCTGCTCCAGCTGTACGAGGAGATGGTGGTGGAGGGTAGAATGCCTCCATCACTGAGAGAGGGGATGATCACGATTCTGTATAAACGCAAGGGGGAGAGATCGGATCTTAAAAATTGGCATCCGATCTCTCTTTTGAACGTGGACTACAAAATCCTTGCCAAGGTTTTGGCCAACAGGCTGAAATCTGTCATCGGACAGATCATCCACCCGGATCAAACTTGTGGCATTCCTGGTCGCAGATTTGCGGACAGCCTCGCGCTTGTCCGGGACACGGTCCAGTACATTCATGGCCACCGTGTGCACGCGGCCCTGGTCAGTCTTGACCAGGAGAAGGCCTTTGACCGTGTCTCCCATGAGTTTATGTGCAGAACCATGTGCAGGTTTGGTCTTGGGGAACTGTTTTGTTCGTATGTCAATATTGTGTACAATGACATTAGCAGTTCGGTGTTGGTAAATGGCTGGAAAACTGACCCCATTTCTTCCGGGGTCAGACAGGGCTGCCCTCTCTCATCTCTGCTTTTTGTTTGCTGTATAGAGCTATTCGCCCGAAGCATCAGACGGAACCCAGAGATCAGAGGGATTACCGCACCAGGACCGGAAAGACGGGAGGTCAAGTGCTCGCTCTACATGGACGACATGACGGTGTTCTGTGCTGACCGGCGCTCCATCGACACACTCGTCCAGATGTGTGAGGACTTCGGCCAAGCTTCAGGGGCAAAGGTCAACTGCGGAAAGTCGGAAGTCAGGCTCTTCGGAAAGTGGTTCCTACCTTCTTCTGCACCCATACCGTTCAACATCAAAGCGGACTTCATCAAAATTCTCGGAGTCTGGTTTGGAGCGGAGGGCGCAGCCCTGAAGTCCTGGGAAGAAAGACTAGCCAAGATGAGACAGAAATTCGGACTTTGGAGCCTCAGAGAACTCACCATCGAAGGAAAAACACTGGTACTCCGCAGCGAGATCCTCCCTGTGTTGCAGTACCTCGCCCAGGCCTGGCCCCCACGGGTCAACACCTGCAAAGCCATCACCAGGGCGGTGTTTCACTTCATCTGGAGCTCCAAAATAGACAGAGTCAAGCGGTCAGCCTGACATCGCTACCCTACTGAGGGTGTCTTTTGCTTGTAACTGCATCCGCAGGACCCTGGTTGACAGAACTGTGGACTCTGGTGGTAACTCCATGTCCCGTTTTTTACTCCTGCCTCTTTGGAGGACCCTTGGATGGGACAAATGGGACAGCTCCATCCCCTACAACTGGGACACTCCATGGTATTACTTGGACACCTTCAAGTTCATCAAGAAGTTGGGGCTGCATGGAGTTAAGCCTGACTTGTGGAAACCTAAAACCATCCACAAGTTGATAAGAGCATCGGACATTTTTGAGACTATTCCAGGCCTCCCTTCAGCCACATGCAAAGTGGTCTGGAGGAATGTTTCTTCAAAGAGACTCACCAACAGGCACAAAGATCTGGCATGGATGGTAATCCAAGGGGGATTGCCTCTCAGGACATTCGTGCATGCCAGAAACCTGTGCAGATACAGGCACTGCCCCTTTTGCATCATCCAGGAGGAAACTGTTTTCATGTCTTCTGGGAGTGCCCCTTTGCACAGGGCCTGTTGAGGGCCTTGGAACCGGAACTTAAAGACTTTGTACCACAGACCGCCATTACACACTTTGGTGTGTTAAACAGACTTTTCTGTGGGACTCACTCGGAGAAAGACATTGACAGTGCCCGGCGGGTGCTGTGCTGCTTCAAGGACGCCATATGGTGTGCAAGAAAACACCTCATCCACCAGTGGGAGAGGATTCCATCGAGGACTGTCACAGACTGATCTTCAGTCTGCTGAGGGATTACACCTTGATGGACGCTAAGGAGGAAGAGGACGTCTGAAGATTTCCCCTCCCCCTCCGCCATCTGTATGTTTACACTGGCAGTTCAATAAAGCTTCGAGCCTGTGAACTCTTCTCCCCCTCCCCTACCCCTCCCCTTCCCCCATCACACCCGTCGCCCAGTTGAATGCTATTCTTGACAGTAAAATGACTTGACAGTAAAACAACTTAGAATCCTATGACATGTATTTTGAAATACTGATATCAGGGTAATGCGGCGTCATGCATGATGTGATGTTGCAGGGTATATCACTCTGCACGACACATCGGGCATCAAACCGCAGGATGAATGAATGAATGTAATTTATTTGTATGCTTGGAAATGTATTGTCATGTAGTGTATTCATGCGCTGCGTCGCAGTACAGAGTTGAATGTATCCTGTTGAAGTATTTGCTTTTTTGTATATTTTCTTTGAAAAATAAAGTATACATTTTTAATCAAAAATCTGTTAGGTGACATCATTACGCAGATGGCGATACACGGAAGTGTGTTTGTTTGGTGGTTTGGCTGGACTACGGAGGTATGGAAACATTGCACGTCACACTTTTCACATCTATCATTTTCCTTCCACTTCATAATTATGTGCCACTTTGTGTTGGTCTTTAAAATAAAATCCCAATAAGATACATTTACGTTTTTGGTAGTAACATGACAAAATGTGGAAAATTTCTAAAGGTATGAATACTTTTTCAAAGCAATGTATATCAATAATGTTAATTGTGACAAAAACAAAAAGAATAAAAATTCTTTATGGACCTTGCTTTGTGCACTGGTGGGAAGTCATATTGGAACAGGAAGGGGCCATCCCCAAACTGTTCCAAAAAAGTTGAGAGGAAGAAATTGTCCAAAATGTCTTGGTATGCTGACGGTTTAAGAGTTCATTTCACTGGAACAAAAAGACCAGGTCCAACCCCAGAAAAACAACCCTACACCATAATCCCCCCTCTACCAAATGATTTAGAGGGGTGGCTCAATACTTGTGGCAATATAGTGTGAATGAGCCAGTTTGGGGCGAAGGAACTTGACTGGCCTGAACATAGTCCTGACTTCAACCTGATAGAACACCTTTGGGATGAATTAGAGCGGAGATTGCTAGCCAGACCTTCTCGTTCAACATCAGTGCCTGACCTTACAAATACGCTTCTGGAAGAATGGTAAAACATTTCTATAGGCACGCTCTTAAACCTTGTGGACAGCCTTCCCAGAAGATTTGAAGCTGTTATAGCTGCAAAGGGTAGGCCAACTCAATATTGAACCCTACGGACTAAGACTGGGATGCTTGTAAAGGCAGGTGTCAGAAATTTGGCAAAATAGTGTATGTATGTAACCTGTGGCCACAGCCAGAGTGCCTAAACAATTTCATATTCTGCTGCCTCTGAAAGGGTTTGCAGTTAAAATGTCTGTGCATACTGTAAGGGGTTAGCTCGGTAGCGGGGGTGTGTGACCCCCTGGATGGGTTCACTACACACTGAACTATACAAAGAGGCAGCCAAAGACAGTTGAAAACAAAGAGTTTGGTTTATTCCTTCATATTGCTGGAAACAAGTGCAAGCATCCAAACAGCATAAACAAAACAAAACATAAAATAAACCCTGGCCACTTGGGGCGTCTACCTTCACCACACAGGAACCTATCTATGGAGTCTGGCACATCCTACTGCTGGGCAGACACTGCTGGTTATACAGCAGAGAAACAATAGTCTTTTTGATTTTTATCACACAGAAAAATCAACAACCACCTCACCTCTTCAGAAGTCTTTCTCATTGCTCTAGTGAATGGGGGTGAGGTAGTAGGTGTTGGCGCCTCTTTAATTAAATATAATGGGTGTACTACTAAAACAGATATGTGCATACATTCATATTGGAACAGTAAATAAAAAAATAGAAAAATATATAAATGCGTATTAATAAATATTGTATAAAGTGCTCAGTGCCAAAGATTGAAGTTATTGCTGTGCTAATTAGTCCATATACAAAGTGCTTGGTGCTTCATGAAAATAATTCAATTGGCTGTGATCATTCTGTGCTCCCTCTGATCATGCTCTGGTAGATCCCTCACTCACCAGATCCAGGTACCCTCAAGGGGTTAAAAGCTTTCACAGTGTTAGCCCCTGTGTGGCTCTCTGGCAATCTCCTCTGGCTTCAGATGATTTGGGTCTAGTAAACGGCTCAGAGAAGAAGAAGTGCCCACATAGCGTAATACTGTATGTTCAGCTTTTTTTTTTTCACACAAGAAAAGTCAGGTACTCACATTTAACATGTAAATAACAAGCGTATAAAAAAGATGTAATCCACAAGCGTATACGACTGGAGGTTATCTCGCTCGACCGGTTTCGTCTAGTGACGTCATCTGGAGCGTACTTC
This sequence comes from Rana kukunoris, assembly GCA_029574335.1. Classification (NCBI taxonomy): domain Eukaryota; kingdom Metazoa; phylum Chordata; class Amphibia; order Anura; family Ranidae; genus Rana; species Rana kukunoris. The sequence continues at coordinate 166,792,395 of CM056055.1, read as the reverse complement.
CGTCGTGAACACTCTATGTATTTATAATCCGATCTGTGCTCTCCATTGCGCCTAGTGATTCGATCGTTCGTCGGCTGTTTTGCAGACAGAAGTCCTGTCATTAGGATGACTAGTGTCCGACGCCATTTTGTTGTCGTTTTTACAGACCGGTGCCTAATGCCCAGTGTTGGTCTGACACAATGGTGTGTTTTGGCTGGCGAAATAGAGGCACAGGATGCATTTGAACTAACTAATGTTAGTAGATTGTGGTATTACAAGAAAAATATATACACTAAAACCAAAAAACATTTAAATAATGGATAAAAAATGAGGATCTTATTGAAATAATTTCCTATTCATCGCTAATGTCATCTTGGGATCAACTATATGCTATCCCTTATTAAAACTTTATCATAAAAGAACATTTTAAATTAATATTAAAAAGCATATATGTATAAAAGGTAAATGTAAAAAGTGTTTATATAAAATCCTTAATGTTAAAATTGAAGGAGGAATTGCCTTGGGTGTTATGATAGTAAATTAGAGCTCCCTCTTGTGGTGATATACATGTATTAAAGGTGTTTAATGAGAACTATAGGCTTTGGATGTCTGAATAGACTAAAATAAAAATTACAATTTAAATTAAAATATGAAACTGTACAAAAATATGTATCGAGTCCATGATCATATTAGAAGGACCCATTCTGAACTCAGATAGTTGGAAGAGAATCTTGGGGGGTATGGTCATACTATATTGTTATTAATATTAATATTCATTCCAAAAAAGTACATGCTAAAAATTTGTTAAAAAACAGTTTAAATCCAGGTCAATATTCATTCCAGCTGGTTGTAGTGTATTAAGCTGGAATATCCATCTGGTTTCATTTTGGGAGATTTTAATTGTTTTGTTCTCCCCTCTCCAGTGTTCCTTGATTTTATCAATCCCATAAAATGTCATGCATGTGGGGTCCTTATTATGGTGGTCTCTAAAATGTCTTGAGACACTATGTTTATCAAAGCCTTTCGTTATGTTTTGTATGTGTTAATGGATCCTCACATGCAATTCCCTAGTGGTTCTCCCTATGTATTGTAACCTACATGGGCACTCAATAATGTATGTTACATGTGTGCTGTTGCACGTAATTAGTTGTTTGATCTGGTATTTTGAGCCGTTTGATGTGGAAGTTACATTTTCTATTGTTTTATTTGTCTTTTTGCTCACCCTACATGGGAGACATCTGCCGCATTTATGGAATCCTTTAAGTTGTTTGAAGATTTGTATTTGTTTAGGGGGGTCTAACGCATTATGTACCAATCTGTTTCTTAGGTTTGGTGCTTTCCTGTATATAAAGTGGGGTCTAGTAGGTAATAGGGTTTTTAAAGTGCTATCAGAGTGTAGGATGGGCCAGTGTTTTTTTCATTATTTTCTCTATTGCTTTATGTTGTATATTATATCCTGGCAAATTAATATTAAAAAGCATATATGTATAAAAGGTAAATGTAAAAAGTGTTTATATAAAATTCCTAATGTTAAAATTGAAGGAGGAATCCCTCTTGTGGTGATATACATGTATTAAAGGTGTTTAAAAAGAACTATAGGCTTTAGATGTCTGAATAGACTAAAATTAAAATTAAAATTAAAATATGAAACTGTACAAAAATCTGTATCGAGTCCATGATCATATTAGAAGGACCCATTCTGAACTCAGATGGTTGGAAGAGAATCTTGGGGGGTATAGTCATACTATATTGTTATTAATATTAATATTCATTCCAAAAAAGTACATGCTAAAAAATTGTTAAAAAATAGTTTAAATCCAGGTCAATATTCATTCCAGCTGGTTTCTTAGGTTTGGTGCTTTCCTGTATATAAAGTGGAAATTTGTTGAAAAAAGCTATAAAAGGCAAGAATTGGAAAAAATGAAAGAGAAAATCAAACATATGGACAGGAAAACCATAATCACGGAAACATGAAAGAAGAAAGAAAAACCGATGGATACTGCATTCCTGATAAGATATAATATACAACATAAAGCAATAGAGAAAATAATGGAAAAACACTGGCCCATCCTACACTCTGATAGCACTTTAAAAACCCTATTACCTACTAGACCCACTTTATATACAGGAAAGCACCAAACCTAAGAAACAGATTGGTACATAATGCGTTAGACCCCTTAAACAAATACAAATTTTCAAACAACTTAAAGGATTCCATAAATGCGGCAGATGTCTCCCATGTAGGGTGAGCAAAAAAACGAATAAAAAAATAGAAAATGTAACTTCCACATCAAACGGCTCAAAATACCAGATCAAACAACTAATTACATGCAACAGCACACATGTAACATACATTATTGAGTGCCCATGTAGGTTACAATACATAGGGAGAACCACTAGGGAATTGCATGTGAGGATCCATGAACACATAAAAAACATAAAGAAAGGCTTTGATAAACATACTGTAGTGTCTCAAGACATTTTAGAGACCACCATAACAAGGACCCCACATGCATGACATTTTATGGGATTGATAAAATCAAGGAACACTGGAGAGGGGAGAACAAAATCATTAAAATCTCCCAAAATGAAACTAGATGGATATTTTCCTTCCACTTCATAATTATGTGCCACTTTGTGTTGGTCTTTAACCACTTAACCACTGGGCACTTAAACACCCTTCCTAACCAGACCAATTTTCAGCTTTCGGTGCTCTCACAATATGAATGACAATTACTCAGTCATACAACATTCTACCCATTTGAAATTTTTGTCCTTTTTTTCACACAAATAGAGCTTTCTTTTGGTGGTATTTGATCACCTCTGGGTTTTTTATTTTTTGCGCTATAAAAGAAAAACGACTGAAAATTCTGTAAAAAAAAATAAAAAAATCTTGTTTCTGTCATATTAGCAGGTTATTTCTCACACACAGCATATGCATACCACAAATTACACCCCAAAACACATTCTGCTATTCCTCCCGAGTATGGCGATACCCCATTTGTGGGACTTTTACACAGCGTGGCCACATACAGAGGCCCAACATGCAGGGAACGCCATCAGGCGTTCTGGAACACCCAGACCAATTCTGACATTTCTCTCCTACATGGAAAAATCATCATTTATTTGCTAGAAAATTACATAGAACCCCAAAACATTATATATGCTTTTTTAGCAAAGACCCTAGAGAATACAATGGCGGCCGTTACAACTTTTTATCTCGCACGGTATTTTCGCAGAAATGTATTGAACGCGTGTTTTTTAAAAAACTGTTTTGTGCGTAAAACAAAACAGTAAAGTTAGCCCAATTTTTTTTCATAATGTGAAAGATGAAGTTACGCTGAGTAAATAGATACCCAACATGTCACCCTTCAAAATTGCGCACGCTCATGGAATGGCGCCAAACTTTGCTACCTAAAAATCCCCATAGGCGGTATTGCAGAGTATTGGGGTATTGCAAAGTATCATGCAGGGTATTGGGGTATTGCCGAGTACTGGGGTATTGCCGAGTATTGGGGTATTGCCGAGTATTGGGGTATTGCCGAGTATTGGGGTATTGCCGAGTATTGGGGTATTGCCGAGTATTGGGGTATCGTTGAGTACTGGAGTACTGGGGTATTGCCGAGTACTGGGGTATCGTTGAGTACTGGAGTACTGGGGTATTGCCGAGTACTGGGGTATCGTTGAGTACTGGAGTATTGGGGTATTGCCGAGTATTGGGGTATTGCCGAGTATTGGGGTATTGCCGAGTATTGGGGTATTGCCGAGTATTGGGGTATTGCCGAGTACTGGGGTATTGTTGAGTACTGGGGTATTGTTGAGTACTGGGGTATTGTTGAGTACTGTGGTATTGTTGAGTACTGGGGTATCGTTGAGTACTGGAGTATTGGGGTATTGCCGAGCATTGGGGTATTGCCGAGTATTGGGGTATTGCCGAGTATTGGGGTATTGCCGAGTATTGGGGTATTGCCGAGTATTGGGGTATTGCCGAGTATTGGGGTATTGCCGAGTATTGGGGTATCGTTGAGTACTGGAGTATTGTTGAGTACTGGGGTATTGTTGAGTACTGGGGTATTGTTGAGTACTGGGGTATTGTTGAGTACTGGGGGTATTGTTGAGTACTGGGGTATTGTTGAGTACTGGGGTATTGTTGAGTACTGGGGTATTGCCGAGTATTGGGGTATTGCCGAGTATTGGGGTATTGCCGAGTACTGGGGTATTGCCGAGTACTGGGGTATTGCCGAGTACTGGGGTATTGCCGAGTATTGGGGTATTGCCGAGTATTGGGGTATTGCCGAGTATTGGGGTATCGTTGAGTACTGGAGTACTGGGGTATTGTTGAGTACTGGGGTATTGTTGAGTACTGGGGTATTGTTGAGTACTGGGGTATTGTTGGGTACTGGGGGGATTGCTGAGTATTGTTGGGTACTGGGGATTGCAGGGTACTGGGGATTGCAGGGTACTGGGGATTGCAGGGTACTGGGGGGATGGCAGAGCTGGGATGTTTTGAGGGATGGCTGGATCTGTGACTGCATTTGTCACAGATCCAGCCACAGCTCAGCTGCTGACACCCCGCTCCCCCCCCCCTCTCCTCGCACACTGTACAGAGCGGAGAGGGAGGAGAGGGAGGAACCGGCGTCATCAAATGACGCCGGTTTGTTTACAAGTGATCGCGCCGTCATTTGACGGCGCGATCACGTGGTAAACGGCCGCGATCAGCGGCAATTTACCGTGATCCGTGATGCGCCGGGTCTTCTAGACCCGGCGAGCACGGACACTTTCGTGAGCGCGTCCCAGGGGACGCGCAATCGCGAAAGTGAAGGACGACGTCCCAGGGACGTCGTCCCGAGGTAACCCCGCCGCGCCGTAGCAGTAAAATGCCTATGGCGCGGTGGGCAAGTGGTTAAAATAAAATCCCAATAAGATACATTTACGTTTTTGGTAGTAACATGACAAAATGTGGAAAATTTCTAAAGGTATGAATACTTTTTCAAAGCAATGTATATCAATAATGTTAATTGTGACAAAAACAAAAAGAATAAAAATTCTTTATGGACCTTGCTTTGTGCACTGGTGGGAAGTCATATTGGAACAGGAAGGGGCCATCCCCAAACTGTTCCAAAAAAGTTGAGAGGAAGAAATTGTCCAAAATGTCTTGGTATGCTGACGGTTTAAGAGTTCATTTCACTGGAACAAAAAGACCAGGTCCAACCCCAGAAAAACAACCCTACACCATAATCCCCCCTCTACCAAATGATTTAGAGGGGTGGCTCAATACTTGTGGCAATATAGTGTGAATGAGCCAGTTTGGGGCGAAGGAACTTGACTGGCCTGAACATAGTCCTGACTTCAACCTGATAGAACACCTTTGGGATGAATTAGAGCGGAGATTGCTAGCCAGACCTTCTCGTTCAACATCAGTGCCTGACCTTACAAATACGCTTCTGGAAGAATGGTAAAACATTTCTATAGGCACGCTCTTAAACCTTGTGGACAGCCTTCCCAGAAGATTTGAAGCTGTTATAGCTGCAAAGGGTAGGCCAACTCAATATTGAACCCTACGGACTAAGACTGGGATGCTTGTAAAGGCAGGTGTCAGAAATTTGGCAAAATAGTGTATGTATGTAACCTGTGGCCACAGCCAGAGTGCCTAAACAATTTCATATTCTGCTGCCTCTGAAAGGGTTTGCAGTTAAAATGTCTGTGCATACTGTAAGGGGTTAGCTCGGTAGCGGGGGTGTGTGACCCCCTGGATGGGTTCACTACACACTGAACTATACAAAGAGGCAGCCAAAGACAGTTGAAAACAAAGAGTTTGGTTTATTCCTTCATATTGCTGGAAACAAGTGCAAGCATCCAAACAGCATAAACAAAACAAAACATAAAATTCCAGGTCAATACACTACAACCAGCTGCAATGAATATTGACCTGGATTTAAACAGTTTTTAAATTTTTAGCATGTACTTTTTTGGAATGAATATTAATAACAATATAGTATGACCATACCCCCCAAGATTCTCTTTCAACCATCTGAGTTCAGAATGGGTCCTTCTAATATGATCAAGGACTCGATACAGATTTTTGTACAGTTTCATATTTTAATTTAAATTTAAATTTTTATTTTAGTCTATTCAGACATACAAAGCCTATAGTTCTCATTAAACACCTTTAATACATGTATATCACCACAAGAGGGAGCTCTGAATTACTATCATAACACCCAAGGCAATTCCTCATTCAATTTTAACATTAAAGGGGTAATTCCCCCAAAAACCTTTTTTTACCATTGATTGAGGCTCGTTATGTCAAGGGGAATCGGGTGGTTTTTTATTAGAAACGAAGCAATACTTACCGTTTTACAGATGCATCGTCTCCGTCGCTTCCGGGTATGATCGTCTGGTCTGGGCGTGCCTATTTGATTGACAGGCTTCCGACGGTCGCATACATCGCGTCACGAGTAGCCGAAAGAAGCTGAGCGACGGTGCGGCTCTATACTGCGCCTGCGCACCGTCGTTCGGCTACTTTCGGAAAATCGTGACGCGATGTATGCGACCTCGGAAGCCTGTCAATCAAATAGGCACGCCTATAGTCGGAGCCCATACCCGGAAGCGTCGGAGACGATGCATCTGTAAAACGGTAAGTACGGCTTCATTTCTAAAAAAAAAAAACCTGATTCCCCTTGACATAACGAGCCTGAATAAATGTTAAAAAAAAGGTTTTTGGGGGAACTACCCCTTTAAGGATTTTATATAAACACTTTTTACATTTACCTTTTATACATATATGCTTTTTAATATTAATTTAACATTTTCTTTTATGATAACGTTTTAATAAGGGATAGCATATAGTTGATCCCAAGATGACATTAGCGATGAATAGGAAATTATTTCAATAAGATCCTAATTTTTTTACAATTTTTTAACTGTTTTTTGGTTTTAGTGTATATATTTTTCTTGTAATACCACAATCTTCTAACATTAGTTAGTTCAAATGCATCCTGTGCCTCTATTTCGCCAGCCAAAACACACCATTGTGTCAGACCAACACTGTCTGCAAAACAGCCGACGAACGATCAAATCACTAGGCGCAATGGAGAGCACAGATCGGATTATAAATACATAGAGTGTTCACGACGGAAGTACGCTCCAGATGACGTCACTAGACGAAACCGGTCGAGCGAGATAACCTCCAGTCGTATACACTCGTGGATTACATTGTTTTGATACGCTTGTGATTTACATGTTAAATGTGAGTACCTGACTTTTCTTGTGTGAAAAATAAAACCTGAACATACAGTATTACGCTATGTGGGCACTTTTTCTTCTCTGAGCCGTTTACTAGACCCAAATCATCTGAAGCCAGAGGAGATTGCCAGAGAGCCACACAGGGGCTAACACTGTGAAAGCTTTTAACCCCTTGAGGGTACCTGGATCTGGTGAGTGAGGGACCTACCAAAGCATGATCAGAGGGAGCCCAGAATGATCACAGCCACTTGAATTATTTCCATGAAGCACCAAGCACTTTGTATATGGACTAATTAGCACAGCAATAACTTCAATCTTTGGCACTGAGCACTTTATACAATATTTATTAATACGCATTTATATATTTTTCCATTTTTGTATTATTTTTTTTATTTACTGTTCCAATATGAATGTATGCACATATCTGTTTTAGTAGTACACCCATTATATTTTATTAAAGAGGCGCCAACACCTACTACCTCATCCTCATTCACTATCTAATTCCACCCAGGTGGGATTTTCACGTAGGGGCTGCCACTTTATCAACACAGAGCATATGCTACCAGCTATATAGGTAGCCATTGATACTTGAAATATTCCGATCCGTAGCGCGGTTTCTACCTACCCCTTTTCTTTTTTCTCATTGCTCTACTTAACATTTAAAAAGCCTCAGGATGCAGCAATCAGTAGTCATCCTCTGGATGATTTATAGATGCCTTAATTGCCTCATTCTGAACAGCTGAAGTTTTCCAACGCCCTAAACCTTTCTGGCTATTTCTGCAGCCGACACTTGATAGTAATTGGTGAATTGTCTAAACAATGTATCTCCCGTCTGTGACAACACCCACAGATTTACCTGACTTCCTGTCACAATACCTTGCTTTTGCCATTCTTGGTGCTCGAGTGCTATTCACTAGTTTGTTTTTTCCATTTTTATCTAATTTTCAAGTTTAATGTTCACACACATATTTCCCAGTTTACCTTATCATAACAGAAGACACAAAATCAACAGTATTTGAATGTTTATTGCACTTGTCAGACTTATACTGTACTGAATGGCCCAGATTCACAAAGCACTTATGCCGACGTAACTCCAGATACACTGCGTAAGTACAAATATGCGCCGTCGTATCTGTGTGCCGAACCCACAAACTTAGATACGCCTGAAAACAGACTTCATCCCACCGACGTAACTTGCCTACGCCGGCGTAGAGTGGGCGCATATTTACGCTGGACGCATGTGGCTTTCCCATTGATTTTCTATTCAAATATGCAAATGAGGGAGATACGACGATTCACAAACGCATTAAGCCGTTTGCGTACGTTTTACGTTTGGTGTAAAGTTATTCCCCATAGATGAGGCGCAACCCATGCAAAGGTATGGACCAGGGAACACAAGCCTACGTATTGTACGTTGGACGTCTGTGAATATGGGCTGACGTTCACGGCGTACACAGTGATCCGGCGTATCTTAGGCCGTCGTTCCCGACATGGATGTGCGCATGCGCACGGGGATACGTCCATGTCCCGACACATACGCATTCATTTTAAGTACTTGTCTGGCACCGGGCCCATCATTTGCATGGGGTCACGCTTCATTAACATGGATAACACCCACTTCCAGCCCACTTCCACCTACTTCCACTTACGCCGGCTTACACCTACGACATATACGATATGCCGGCGCAGTGTTGGGAGCATTTGTTTGTGAATTCCATGCTTGCCTCTCCGTGTTGCACCGACTTAGCGTAAAAGAGATATGCTACGGCGGCATAAAGATGCGCCGATGTATGTGAATCCGGGCCTATGTGTTGAGCATTAGTATAAGATTTATTGCTTAGGTTGACTTTTTACTTTTCATTTACTTTAATAAATCAGGCCCAGTGACTATAAAACACATCTATGAAAACATTAGTAACATATCTTCAGCCATTTTACAAATAAAGCACTTTTACAGGGACAAAGTGATTCATCAGTTGAAATGACCTATGAGTTGTCGCGTGGTATTGCAAAATGGTAAGAAGGCAGTTATACAAAGATTATTATAATTGGTGCCAAATATGCATGTAGTAAATACCTGAAAGATCAATACTGCTAGTCACTTCACTGCATATATTTAAAGGTTTACAACCATTTTGTGTCCAAAACATGTGAATATAGCCTGAAAGGTGTGGATGTAGTCTGAAAGATACTTCTTACCTACTGGTGCTGCCATAAACTTTTTAAAGCGGTATCAAAATCAAACACAAAAATGTAACACATTGCAGCTTTTCAATTCTTAAAGTGTAGCTAAAGGCAAAACCTTTTTTTTCGGATAGAGTGGAGAGGGATTATAGCAACTGTCAGTTTTTATTGCTGTCTTTGCCCCTATTAGTGAGATTCACCCTCTCTATTGTCAGGTTTACCATTATCATTGAAAGTGAAAGTAAAAGAAAATCCCAAATTTTGGGTTGACATCAGAAAACTAATAAAGGAAAAAAACTTTGAATGGGGGCACTAGTTCTGGTGACCCTGCCTCACTTTAAAGGGATTTCCTCTCACTTCCTGTTTTTGATATGGGATAGGAAGTAAAGTTAAATCTCCACAATGGGACACAGATCGAATGTGTAGATGGGGGAATCAGATCATATTTTTTCGCTCACCATGCTGGTTGAATGAAAAGAAAAAAAGAAGATTAATGTATTGCCTACCTTATTGGCTGGATCAATAGGTGAAAATAAATGGAAAAAAAAAGCCTAAAAAAGAACACTACACTTAAAGATGAATTACAGGTATGTAAATGTTAACATAATTACATTGGTATATCGAAGACTAATGTAAGTATGTATGTGCCATACCTGTGGGATCCCCATAAAAGATGGAAGTCTCTGTAGTGTTCTCCACTAGCTTCTAAGTCCCGTGCCAAGTGGTCGCTCTTCTGCATTGTGAACACATTAGGTCAGCATTGACACCATTTAGGGAACCCTTACTTAAAGTGCTTGTAAACCCACTTTTTGGACTTCGAAATGCTTTTCATTTGTAGTGACCAAAAGAGGTTTACTTCTTCTTTAAGGCTGCTTTCACACTGAAACACATCGGCAGTAAAATGCCACTATTTTTTCCAGCGCTAGTGGCTGAAAAAGGGTTAAAAACGCTGAAAAACGCAGCCACAGCTGTTCGGCAGTGCTGCCCATTGATTTCAATCGGCAGGGGCGCTTCAGGAGCGGTGAGTTCACTGCTCCTAATGCGCTCCAAAGAAGCTGGCTTTCCCACTGGAGTGAATGGAGACACTTTTTCAGGAAGCTTTGCAGACGCTATTTTTAGCACTATAGCGCCTACAAAGTGCCTCAGTGTGAAAGGGGTTTAAAGCAGAGTTCCAGCCTAGGTGAATACAAATACTGTAGCTGCTGACTTTTAATATAAGGACACTTACCTGTCCAGGGAGCCTTCAATGTCAGCACCTGAAGCCGACCTGTCCATCGGCTCCGGGTGCAGGTGTCGACATCCTTAGGGAGACAGGAAGTGAAGCCTAATGGCTTCACAGCATATTTCCTACTGCGCATGTGCAAGTTGTGTGGCACTTTCTGAATGGTCCCAACTTCTTCTGGGACACGCACAGGTCCCAAAAGGTGATGGGTGAAAGAAGGAGGGCACAAAAAAAAAAAAAAATGCGGAAGTGACATACCCTTCCACAGCGCCATGGGGGGGGGGGGTTGTGGTGTATGTTGTATGTTTATTTTAATGAATGCAAAGCATTCTTTTATTGGATGAGGCAGAAAGGCAAGACAGGGACATCACAAACTCCACCTCATCAAATCAGAGAATATTTTCATTCATTTAGAGTTAAACCAATGTAACTACTCTATATAAAATTGCTATACCTGAAATTCTGCTTTAAGGATTTAAAAAACTGCAATATAATATTTTTGTTTTTAGGTTTAAAACTGCTTTAATGTCTTTAGAGAAATATTCATTGTATGTGTGTTCTCCCTTTTATTTAGTACTTCCTGCAGATCAAAGTCCATCATCACACACTGGCAGTAAAACATTTGAACTGCATCATGGTTTCCTTGACCTTTTACCTATGCGTAAACCGTTCTTATTTTTCTTAAAACTCCCACTAAACTTCCAGGTATGTCATACTTTTGCAAGATTATTTTATTTGTGACAGGACTCCCTACTTTTCCTTTTATGGGCTGGATTAGCAACCAGTTGATGTAACTTTGTTGATGTTTTAACCACATAAGGACCGAGCCTCTTTCTGAGATTTGTTGTTTACAAGTTTTGCTAGAAAATTACTTAAAAGCCCCAAACATTATAAAAAAATAATTCTAACACCCTAGAGGATAAAATGGTGGTTGTTGCAATACTTTTAGTCGAACCGTATTTGCACAGCGGTCTTACAAGCACAATTTTTTTTTGAATAAATACAAATTTTTTAGTTGAAAATTAAGACAACAGTAAAGCTAGCCCAATTCTTTTTATGGTGTGAAAAATAATGTTACGCCGAGTAACTTGATACCCAACATGTCGCACTTCAAAATTGCACCCGCTTGTGGAATGGCGACAAACTTTTACCCTTAAATCCATAGGAGACATTTAAAAAATTCTGCAGGAATGTAAACATCCCTTGTAATAGAAAAAAGCATGACATGTCCTCTTCAATATGAGATCTGGGGTCAAAAAGACCTCAGATCTCATATTTACAATAAAATGCAATAAAATAAAAAAATATATATATATGGTAGTAATGGAAGAGTGAGGTAGATCATGGCTGTCGCAGATCTAGAGGGATCCCTTTGGCAGGCAGTTCTACAATAATGTGCATTTATCCTTTGCGTCTGAAAAACATCTGAAGCCAAAAACGGCAGCTGTAAAAATGTCCAGTGTGTATGAAGCCTAAGACTAAAGCCCACCCAACACGAAGCAGATTATTTCCACTTTAATTATCAGCCCCAATCTTTAGATCCCTTTCACACTGAGGCAAATTTCAGGCCTTTTAGTGCTAGAAATAGCACCTGTAAAACTCCTGAAAATTGCCTCCCATGATGCCCTAGTGTAAAAGCCCAAGTGCTTTCACACTCGGACAGTGCACTTGTGGGACGTTAGGGCGGTTCCAGTGTGGAAGGGGTCTTAGGTCTAAAAAAATATACTGTATTTATTGGCATATAACACTCACTTTTTTACCCTGAAAATAGAGGGTAAACTGTGCCTGCGTGTTATACACAGAGGGTTGTGGAAAGTTTTTTTCCTGAAACTTCCCTCTAAGGCCGCGTACACACGATGAGACATGTCCGCTCAAACATGTCCGACGGACCGTTTGCAGCGGACATGTCTCATTGGATTTTGGTCCGATGGCGTGTACACATCATCGGACGAAAATCCCCTCGGGCTGAGGACGCGGTGACGTGGCGGTGACGTTGACACCGCCCACGTCACCACTCCAGGAAGTAAAATACTTCCACGCATGCGTCGAATCCATTCGACGCATGCGCGGACATTTCTGTCTGCTGGTTAGTGTACTAACCAGCGGACATATCCGACGGACAGGTTGGTAGCGGACAAATTTCAAAGCATGCTTTGAAATTTGTCCGATGGACAAACCTTATCCGCTAGCCCGTACACACGATCGGAGATGTCTGCTGAAACGGTTCGTCGGACCAGTTTCAGCAGATAAATTAGATTGTGTGTACGCGGCCTGTGCGCGTTATACGCCGATAAATATTGTAATCAATCTTTCCAGACCTAAAGATTAGGGGTGATGATTGAAGCGAAAAATAATTAACTTCATGTTGAATGGGCTTTAGTGATATTGTACAACTATGCACAGCATACATGCACACTATTGTAGAACTGCCTGCCAAAGCGATCTCTCCAGCTCTGCGACAGCCATGATCTACCTTATTCCTCCATCACTATCACTGACTAAAGTTTGGATGTTGAATCCAAACCCTATTAAAATCAAGGCAGGCAAAGCATTAAAATACATTTTGGCTATTTTCAAGGAATTGTCAAAAAAGAATAGCAGGGCACTCCCTTAAATAACTTTCACTAGTAAAAAACCCAAAAAAATAGCATTCTGGGGGGAGCAGCATATATACAGTATTAACGTTTAAAGTGTAACATTAACCACTTAAGGACCTCTGCACGCACATTTACGGCCACAGAATGGCACGGATGGGCACAAGGGCGTAAATTTACGTCCTCGCCCAGTAGCGGGTCGGGGGTCCGATCGGGACCCCCTCCGCGGCGTGCGGAGGTCCCCGTGTCTCCGGGAGCGATCCGGGACGAGCGGGCGGATGTCTGTGTTTGCCCGCCCCCCCGTGATCGCTCCCAGCCAATCCCTGCGCTCTCCCGCCCTGTCACTTCCTCCTCCTGTGTTTACACAGGAAGGGGGAAGTGATGTAATCTCTCATCGCAGCGGTATTTCCAACCGCTGCGATGAGAGGAACACCTCACAGTAAGTGTGCACCAACATTACACTGACACACACACACATAGGCATACTTAACCCCTTGCGATCTGCCCCCCCCCCACCCCCCTGTCACAGTGTCACTGAATGCAGTGATCTAATCACTGCATTTAGTGTCAGTGTGACAGGCAGTGTAAAATCAGTTAGTGTTAGGTTCAGGATAGCCCCCCCACCCCCCCTAATAAAATTTTAACCCCCTGATCACCGCCCTAGTTAACCCTTTCACTCCCTATTGCCAGCGTCACTAAGCGATCATTTTTCTGATCGCTGTATTAGTGTCGCTGTTCCCGCTAGGTAGCTATTTTTTTTTATTGCGATTTTTTTTTTTTTTACTAAAGACATGTGGCTAAATAAATTTTGGCCTAAATGTTTGACTAAAATTTAGTTTATTTGATATTTTTTTTAACAAAAAGTAAAAAATTGTGTTTTTTTTTTTCAAAAATGTCGCTCTATTTTTGTATATAGCGCAAAAAATAAAAATCGCAGAGGTGATCAAATACCACCAAAAGAAAACTCTATTTGTGGGAAGAAAAGGACGCAAATTTTGTTTGGGAGCCATGTCGCACGACCGCGCAATTGTCTGTTAAAGCGACGCAGTGCCGAATCGCAAAAACACCTTGGGTCATTTACCAGCGTATTGGTCCGGGTCTTAAGTGGTTAAGGTTCCATGAACACTAAGCTTAAAAAAATGCTGGTTCTTTTGGCAGAAAAATTACATTTGGCGTTTTTTTTCTGTTGGAAAACTCCTCTCGAAAAGGCAAACCAGAAGGGTTTTTTTCTGCCTCTAAATGCTGAGCTTAAAATATGCCTCTAAATTTCCCATGTGCATTGACACATAGAATAACATTGAGCTTCTTCTACAGGCAAAAATCCTGTAGCAGTGTTTCTTTAAGCCCAGTGTGAACAGGGGCGGACTGACAACACTCAGGGCCCCCGGACCAAATAAAGCAAGGGTCCCCTGGCAGGCCCCGCCCATGGTCCACTCCTGACCCCGCTTATGGCCCGACTCTGATCCCACCTCTACATTTTGCACAAAGTACAATGTGTGCATGAACACATAGGCTTACATTGAGGGGCGTTTAGAGGCAGAAAAACTCGACATGCCTCTAAAAGCAGAGTTTAAACTGCCCAATGTGCATGAGGCTTTAAAACAGCAAGTACAAAATGTTTTTTATTAGGATAGAATAAGGAAGTGAGGGAACCTTTGTCGGGTATTTTTTTTTGCTCTGTGTCCCACAGGGGGGATGTCCGCACTTCCTGTTTGGTCACCAGAACAGGTAGTGAGGTAATATATCCTTAACACAAGTTGTGGTAAAAATAGAGGTTGTACTGTACAGAGTTTAGGTGTATGTAATGCATAGATTAAATATAAAAAATCACCCTAGCAGTGCTTAACCTAATCTGGAAGTTTAAAGAGTCCCACTTACAGAAGTGAATAGTATAAGGATGTAAAGCAATACATTTCCGTTCAACAATGATAAAAAAAAGGCCATAATCCCATTATTTGACCTTCTGTTTTTCTACATTTTACTATATTGTTTTTATTTTTTGGTTTACTTCTCTGTCCTCCGTTTCTATGTCCTTTCTTTATTTCCTGTCTTCTTTACCCTGTAGGCCTACCTGCCTATAAATGGTTTTACTGGGTTATGGATACAGTTGACTATTTGCAACATACCTGTGGTACTTCTCATGACTAATGGCTGGCTCAAATAATCCTTCTACACCCCTTTGCATTGTGTCGCACAACACTCAGGGGTTGAATTCTCCCATTAAGAGGCGAAAAGCCCTTCAAACCTACAAGTCCCTTAACCACTTCAATACCCAGCCATAGAAAATTGACGGCCTGGGATGGGATTTACCATCCTAAGTGGCCGTCAATTGACGGCCTGGGCATTGCAGGCGAATATCTGGATGATGCCTGCAGCCAGAGGCATCATCCAGATATCCTCTTCTTCAGCCGACGATTCTGCACAATGTAAGAACGATCATAGCGGCGGTTCCGCCGCTTGATCGTTCTTACAGGCCGCGGGAGGGGACACCCCCCCCCTCCCGCCGCCATCCGGTGCTTCTCCGGGCTTACCTGTGCCTTCGGGAGGGCCCGGAGAACGAATCGTCGGCGGCGGCAGAAAGCATAGAGATGACTGGTGACCAGATGGTCACCAGTCATCTCTATGACCGTCGGAGGACCCGGGCGCGATCTGATGACGTCACGCCCGGGTCCCCGTAAGTAAACAAAGCCGCAATTGCGGCTGTAAGCCCCCATTCATGAGATCGGTGAATTTTTTTCACCGATCTCATGGTTTCCAGCCTGGAGGAGAGATGTGAGGTCTTATTGACCCCACATCTCTCCATAAAGAGGACCTGTCACACACATTTCCTATTACAAGGGATGTTTACATTCCTTGTAATAGGAATAAAAGTGGAAACAAAAAAAAAAATGAAAAAAAGTGTAAAAATAAATAAAAAATAAGTCAAAAAAATAGATAAAAGATAAAAAAAAAATGAAAACGCCCCTGTCCCCGATAGCTTGCGTGCAGAAGCGAACGCACATGCAAGTCCCGCCGACATATGTAAACGCCGTTTAAACCACATAAGTGAGGTATCGCCGCGTGCGTTAGAGTGCCAGCAACGAATCTAGCACTAGATCTCCTCTGTAAATCTAAACTGTAACCTGTAAAAAATAAATAAAGCGTTGCCTATGGAGATTTTTAAGTACCGAAGTTTGGCGCCATTCCATGAGTGTGCGCATAATTAAAGCGTGACATGTTGGGTATCTATTTACTCGGTGTAACATAATCTTTCACATAATACAAAAAAATTGGGCTAACTTTACTGTTTTGTTATTTTTTTAATTCATAAAACAATTTTTTTACAAAAAAAAGGCGTTTGAAAAATAATTGCGTAAATACCGTGCAAGATAAAACTTTGGAATGATCGCCATTTTATTCCCTAGGGTGTCTGCTAAAAAAAACATATATAATGTTTGGGGGTACTGTGTAATTTTCTAGCAAAAGAATGATGATTATTACATGTAGGAGAGAAGTGTCAGAATAGGCCCGGTATGGAGGTGGTATAAAAGCCTGGTATTGAAGCGGTTAAGGTTGATGTAGTTTTCCTACAGGAGACACACTTTCCAAAACGGTACACCCCCTCTTTTTTACATGCATATTATCCGATGTTTTATTTATCTAAAGCAGAGAATAATACTAAAGGAGTGGCGATTTTGTTTTCTAAATTCTGTAATTTATATACTTTTGTATCGTATTATGTCAGAAAAGGTTCCATCCGCTGGTGCTATTTATGTTCTGTCTTGCAGTGCTGCGTCCCACCAGCAGGGGTCTCCTGGCAGTTCGGAGCTGTCAGTGGAACTTCCCCCTGCTGGTATATCACCTTTGGGACGCAGTACTGGCCTCCACCAGCGGATGGACCCTGGCAGTGTGGAGCACCTGGCCCTTGCTGCGTTCAGGTGTGACCTGAACATAATTAACACGTCTCTATTTATACCCGGCAAGTTCAAGCAGAACTCGCCCTGGTATCTGTCTATTAACCGGACCCTGAGCCTGATATCTGACCCTGAGCCTGCTGTCCCCGTTCTGGACTTCTGACCTGACCCGATCCAATCTGTCCCGACCTGATCCCCTCTCCTGGACATTTCCTTCCTGCCCATTCCCTGTCTGCAGCTTCTTTGGTGATCTCCTGGTATTTGACCCCGGCTTGGCTTTTGGTTTATGATTACGGCATTTCCCCTGGACTTGTATATATGCTTTGTGTTATTCGTGCACTTGTTGTCGTCACCTGTTTGTTCACCTTTGTAAATAAAACACCTTTTTATTCCACTATATACAGTGTTGGTCTCCTCTGTGTAGGCACACAGTCCTGGTCCATTTAGAATCCCTGACAGTATATGAGGGCCAGTTGACCAGACGTGCCTGCATATGGAACCATCCTGTTGTAGTGCGTTTTTGTTGAAACATGGATTTCAATGTAATTACTTACTTTTCTCTGCTAGCAGAGGAGGATGAGGAGTATTGTCGTCAGGTGTTGGAGGGATGGACAAGTGATCAGCTGATGGAAGCCATCCGATCAGCCCATTCCATTGTGGATCTGGGTTATATGTCTTATGATGATGTTCAGCCATTAATCAAGTTATGTGTTAAACCGGCCCTGTCAGTTATTCCAGTTGGTTGTGATGACTTCTCTCCCCCCTTCAGTCCCGACCAAGTTGAATCCCTGGTATGGTTGATGGAGGATGATCCAGCCTCCTTTGATGAACACTATTGCTCTTGTTCCCAGCAGAAGTTATCTGACTGCATTAGTTCAGTGCAGTCTCTGATTAAACAAGGTGTGTGTGAACCAGCCTTTGATCAACCTGTGCTGCAGGCATGATCAGATCTCCTGATTCCAGCCAAGCCACTGCATCCCAGCCCTGCCATTAACCACTTACCTTCCCAAGGATCTAGCTGTCCATTGCCAATGACAACCTCAGCTATAGCCCAGTTAATTCCGCTTCCTACCAAGTATTATTACCCAGTCTCTACTTGTTGTACCTACCCCGCCTTTAATCCACCTGTTTCTTCCTCCACAAAAACCTCCTCCAGTCACCATCCCTTTGTCTCTGCCATATTCCAATCCTTCCTCCTACTTAATTCCATCCTCTTCATACATCACTTCTGTTAGCAAACCTGCAGTGTCTAAATCTAAAAAGAAACGGAAGTACTTCCCAACCCACACCATAGTGCCAGTTACCCAGCCTGACGTTTCAGTGCCACTTATCCAGCCTGATGTTTCTGTGCCAGTTACCCAGCCTGACGTTTCTGTGCCAGTTACCCAGCCTGACGTTTCTGTGCCAGTTACCCAGCCTGACGTTTCTGTGTCAGTTACCCAGCCTGACGTTTCTGTGCCAGTTAACCAGCCTGATGTTCTTGTGCCAGCCTGCCAGCTTGATGTTCCTGTGCCATCCTGCCAGCCCGATGTTCCTGTGCCAGCCTGCCAGCCCGATGTTCCTGTGCCAGCCTGCCAGCCTGATGTTCCTGTGCCAGCCTGCCAGCCTGATGTTCCTGTGCCAGCCTGCCAGCCTGATGTTCCTGTGCCAGCCTGCCAGCCTGATGTTCCTGTGCCAGCCTGCCGCCTGATGTTTTCGTGCCAGCCTGCCAGCCTGATGTTCCTGTGCCAGCCTGCCAACTTGATGTTCCTGTGCCAGTCTGCCAGCCTGATGTTCCTGTGCCAGCCTGCCAGCCTGATGTTCCTATGCCAGCCTGCCAGTCTGATGTTCCTGTGCCAGCCTACCAGCCTGATGTTTCTGTGCAAGCCTGCCAGCCTGATGTTTCTGTGCCAGCCTGCCAGCCTGATGTTCCGGTGCCAGCCTGCTGTTCCTGTGCCAGCCCGTCAGCCTGCTGTTCCTGTGCCAGTCTGCCAGCCTGCTGTTCCTGTGCCAGTCTGCCAGCCTGCTGTTCCTGTGCCAGTTTTCCAGCCTGCTGTTCCTGTGCCAGTTTGCCAGCCTGCTGTTCCTGTGCTAGTCTTCCAGCCTGCTGTTCCTGTGCTAGTCTGCCAGCCTTCTGTTCCTGTGCCAGTCTGTCAACCTGCTGTTCCTGTGCCAGTCTGCCAGCCTGCTTTTCCTGTGCCAGTCTGCCAGCCTACTGTTCCTGTGCCAGTCTGCCATCCTGCTGTTCCTGTGTCAGTCTGCCAGCCTGCTGTTCCTGTGCCAGTTTGCCAGCCTGCAGTTCCTGTGCCAGTCTGCCAGCCTGCTGTTCCTGTGCCAGTCTGCCAGCCTGCTGTTCATGTGCCAGTCTGCCAGCCTGCTGTTCCTGTGCCAGTTTGCCAGCCTGCTGTTCCGGTGCCAGTCTGCCAGCCTGCTGTTCCTGTGCTAGCTTGCCAGCCTGCTGTTCCTGTGCTAGCTGGCCAACCTGCTGTTCCTGTGCCAGTTTGCCAGCCTGCTGTTCCTGTGCCAGTTTACCAGCCTGCTGTTCCTGTGCCAGTTTGCCAGCCTACTGTTCCTGTGCCAGTTTGCCAGCCTGCTGTTCCTGTGCCAGTTTGCCAGCCTGCTGTTCCTGTGCCTGCTGCCCAGCTCGACGACCCGGATGTACCCACCTCTCGGCTCAAGCCTCCCATTGCCCAGTTGGTCACCCTGGACTTTCCCCGGCAACGGATAGTTGGAGCGTCCGGAGGCCGCTCCTTTGAGGGGGGGTACTGTCAGGAAAGGTTCCATCCGCTGGTGCTATTTATGTTCTGTCTTGCAGTGCTGCATCCCACCAGCAGGGGTCTCCTGGCAGTTCGGAGCTGTCAGGGGAACTTCCCCCTGCTGGTATATCACCTTTGGGACACAGTACTGGCCTCCACCAGCGGATGGACCCTGGCAGTGTGGAGCACCTGGCCCTTGCTGCGTTCAGGTGTAACCTGAACATAATTAACACGCCTCTATTTATACCCGGCAAGTTCAAGCAGAACTCGCCCTGGTATCTGTCTATTAACCGGACCCTGAGCCTGATATCTGACCCTGAGCCTGCTGTCCCCGTTCTGGACTTCTGACCTGACCCGATCCGATCTGTCCCGACCTGATCCCTCTCCTGGACATTTCCTTCCTGCCCTGTCTGCAGCTTCTTTGGTGATCTCCTGGTATTTGACCCCGGCTTGGCTTTTGGTTTATGATTACGTTATTTCCCCTGGACTTGTATATATGCTTTGTGTTATTCGTGCACTTGTTGTCGTCACCTGTTTGTTCACCTTTGTAAATAAAACACCTTTTTATTCCACTATATACAGTGTTGGTCTCCTCTGTGTAGGCACACAGTCCTGGTCCATTTAGAATCCCTGACATAATATGAGCCTAATAGGGGACAAAAGAGATTTTTTTACCAAATGTTTGATTCTCTTCTCCCTTTTATGGAGGGTATTGTAGTTATGGGTGGAGATTCTAACTTAGCCTTTGATTCGGGATTAGACAAATTGAAGCCAAATAAAGATAAAATGATTAGACCAACCAAAGCTAGTACACAGGTAGGGCGTATACTTCACCGATCTAGATTGACTGATATATGGAGAGAATTGAATCCGAAAACTAAGGATTTTGCTCACTTTTCTAACCCCCACCAATCCTATTCAAGAATAGACCATATATTACTTTCCAATCATCACATCCCTGCTGCTACTAGTTCTACTATTGTTCTACTATTGTTGATGTCTCCTGGTCAGACCATTCCATGGTTCTGTTGTCTTTGAAAATAGAGAATAAAGTGACAATTAGAGGAAAAACTTATACAGATTGCGGATAGACTTAAAAGAGAGAAGAGGTTGGAGATGGAGAGACTTAAAGAGACATTTGTAGACCTGTGCAAAAAACATAAATTGGATCCTTCTGGATTTCCACTATATACAGTGTTGGTCTCCTCTGTGTAGGCACACAGTCCTGGTCCATTTAGAATCCCTGACATAATATGAGCCTAATAGGGGACAAAAGAGATTTTTTTACCAAATGTTTGATTCTCTTCTCCCTTTTATGGAGGGTATTGTAGTTATGGGTGGAGATTCTAACTTAGCCTTTGATTCGGGATTAGACAAATTGAAGCCAAATAAAGATAAAATGATTAGACCAACCAAAGCTAGTACACAGGTAGGGCGTATACTTCACCGATCTAGATTGACTGATATATGGAGAGAATTGAATCCGAAAACTAAGGATTTTGCTCACTTTTCTAACCCCCACCAATCCTATTCAAGAATAGACCATATATTACTTTCCAATCATCACATCCCTGCTGCTACTAGTTCTACTATTGTTCTACTATTGTTGATGTCTCCTGGTCAGACCATTCCATGGTTCTGTTGTCTTTGAAAATAGAGAATAAAGTGACAATTAGAGGAAAAACTTATACAGATTGCGGATAGACTTAAAAGAGAGAAGAGGTTGGAGATGGAGAGACTTAAAGAGACATTTGTAGACCTGTGCAAAAAACATAAATTGGATCCTTCTGGATTTCCTTCTTCCACACTAGATGCTGCTAGAACAGCATTAAACTTAGCACTTACTGTAAGGGCTGATGAGGCTATGAAATGGACTGGTGTTAGATTTTACCAGTTAAAGGATAAAATAGGTCCGATGCTGGCGAATAAATTGTCGCCTAGATTTAGATCGAGGATACTCCCCAAAATTAAACGAGAGGATGGATCATTTACTCAGAACCCTCAGCTGATGATGGAAGTCTTCCAGAATTTTTATTCGAAACTTTACAATTTTGATAGTGACTTTGCTTATGACAAGGTTGAGAGATATCTTGTGGGCTTGGATCTTCCTAAATTGACACAGGCACATAGTGAGGTGTTGGAGGCTCCCATATCTGCTGAGGAAATTTTAACAGTGATCAAAAATTTGAAATTGGATAAGGCACCCGGACCAGATGTTTTTTCCTCTCCTTACTACAAAACGTTCTCAGTAACTCTATCACCCTATCTAGCACGATTTTATAATTACTTATTATTAACAGATGATAACCCTATAGATAAACAACTCAATATGGCTTATATTTCAGTAATCCCGAAACCAGACAAAGATCATAGTCAGGCTGAGAACTATAGACCGATATCTCTTATTAACAATGACCTTAAGATATTAACTAAAATAATGGCCAATAGATTGTCAACTTTCATAGGTCAATATATTTAAAAGGATCAAGTGGGTTTTACACCCAGGAGACAGGGTCCAGACCAGATAAGGAGAGCTATCGATCTTATTTCTATAATGCAATCAGGGTGGATCGGGAAACATAAACAAGAAGGTATGCTCCTCTCATTGGACCTCCAGAAGGCCTTTGATTCAGTTTCCCGGCCATTTATGTTTTCAGTATTGAGACGTTGGGGATTTGATTCAAGAATTATGGGTATTTTTTTCTGCATTTTACTCTTCTCCTGAGGCTAAAATACGATTACAAGGTATGTTTTCGGAATCTATAAAAATAAAAAGTTCCGAATTTGTTATGGTACTACCAATCAGCTAGATTAGCCCAATTATCAGATGTATATCTCATAAAGGATCGACCTGATTGGATTACTTTAGAGGAACAGGCATCTCCAGAGTATTCGCTAGAAAGTTTATTGTGGTGTACTACCAGACATTGGCCTTCTATTATGTCCCCAACTCTTTCACAGGCTTTAGTTTTCTGGGATTCACTTAGGAACAACCCAGCCTTGATCTCGAAAGGTTAGCTTTTGGCTGATATTTTTCAAGATAAATTTTTTGCCTCTGAAGTTGATGTTAACTCCTTCAAATGTTGGCGTGATAAGGGGTGTACCATATTGGACGTTTTTTTTTTCACATCTGGGACCTCTTTCTGAGCAATATTTTGTTAAAATTTTGGTCTTCCTCCTTCAGAGAGGTTGAGATTTTCTAAAATCTACGATTATGCTCAGAAACTTTGGTCTGATAAAATTATATCTGGATGCCTATCCCCGTATGAACATAAATATGATCAAATCTGGGAGAGGAAGGGAGGTATCTCAGTTATATATAAATCACTAGCGGCAAATAATATTAAATTACCTCATATGCTAGCTTGGGAGAAGGAACTTTGTGATGAATGGGACTTAAAAGATTGGTGTGAAAACTATACTAAATCTGTTAAGGGTTTTCTAAGTGTGTCTTTTGTAGAAGCTAATGTAAAAAAATATATACTAGGTGGTATTTGGTTCCTCTAAAATTGGCCTCTATATATCCCTCCTCCTCGCCTCTTTGCTTTAGAGGTTGTTGGGAATGTCCAAGAATACATGGATATTGGAACAAGGTTTTCCATATTTTACGACGGGTTACAGGTTATAATTTACATCAGTCCCCGGCGATTGCTTTACTGAATGGTTTCATACCTCAGGTTTCCAAAGGTTACCAGAAAACTGATATTATTTATCCTGACGGGAGCTAGAATTACTATTGCAGCTGCATGGAAGAAAGCATTGGTTTCTATACTAAATATGAAAAGAAAGGTCACATGGATTATGGAACAAGAAAAAAGAATAGGCTCCATGATGGATAAACTAACCCAATTTAATGAAATATGGGGACCTTGGTTAAAATATATGGGAATCTCTTATACCTTGCAGGTCTAGTATTTGCTTTTGCTCTGGACTGATGTACACTTTTGGCGGGTAGGCTCTTTGTCTTTCTATCTTTTCTTATCTTATCCCCTTCTCTTTCTATTTCTCCTTCTATCTCCTCTTCTTATGCTATCTTTTTCTCCTTATAGTTTTTTACCTGTTTCTCTTTTTCTTTTTTTGTTTCTGTTATTTCCTTTTTTTTACGAATAAGGAACATGCTTTGAATAGATATGTTGTTCTTTTCCTTTATTTTGATGAGAATAATGTTTAATTTTTATTATTCTTTCCTCATATTACATTTTCAATGGATATGATATGTTTGAAACTGGCTCTTGAGTTTTTTGCATTCTCTTGGGTCTATATTATGGAGGATGTTTAATAGAGAGTCTTCTTGTTAATGAATTTATATTATTTATTTATGTAATGAGTAGGTGGGTGGGGGGGTGGGAGGTTATTCTACCTCTTGGGACACAGGGTGATCCCATTTGGGGTGTCATGGGAGGTGGAGTTTCTCCTGAACATCTACCATCTTTACTGATCTGGAGGTTAGGTCGATTGTATTTCTTAACGTTTCAAGGGACTAGTCTAGATTATTGAACCTCTGTGGGTGGGGGAGGTCATTTAAGACACATTTTATTATCATCAATATATTTATTCTCTTTTGTTGCTCACAATTTCTTTTACATTTGGGCAATACTTTATTTAATGATAACATGGAAGGGAAAATAATGAACTGGATGTACCTTGTAATGTAAGATTGTATGTCACTATGTAATGCTTTCTTTGAAGTTCATCACTTGTACTGACTTTTTTCTGAAAATAAACTTAAACTTGAATGAAAAAGTCCATAAAATATTGCTTGTAGTCCACTTCAAATAGGTGTAACTCACCCCCCTCATGCCACCTAACTCACTGCAAGTAGTCTGATCGTCAAAAACATGTTCAGTACTCCAATCACAGTAATGCATAAACCTCTGGTCAGCTCTCTCCATTGGGTTAGTTCTCTAATTAAGCTGAAAATGTGAACAAAAGACACGGACGATCCTCATAGTGTAATCCCAGTCATACTCTTTATTAAAAACTCTTGTGTCATGGGGCACCCAGTAATAGGACGTGGCTTGGACAGAAGGATGCTGGGATTTTGTGTCCTGGAACAGCCCCACAGGATCTGGGACAGTTGGGACTTAGGAGGCATGGACACTGGCATATACCCAATGTGTGCAGTGAGAGCTAAGTGGGCCCTATCCCTTTTGGGCCATAAGTGCACTATGTGCACTGTCAATGTTATTGATATCCCACTGAGTGTATTCTAATTGATCATCTGGATGTACAGTATATCCTTTTTTTTTCTCCAAAAAAATTTCATAGATTAGCTATGTATCTATAAATTGCTCATAGATACTTCAAGCCATCCTATAATAAGGATAATGGTTTTATTGGGAAAGTGACTCAACAATATGACGAATGTCACTATTTTAGAGGAGATGAGAAACTTACACTCAAGAAAAATGCTGTCAGTCCTCTATATGTGATCTGCAGCTCTGAAGGGATGATTTACTTTTTAACGTGAATGTGGAGAATGTAATATGGGTAAAACTAGCAGACAGTTTACAGAAGAGATTTATAACCATAATAACAACACAATATACACTGGGGTTGATTTACTAAAATGGGAGAATGCGAAATATGGTGCAGCTCTGTCTAGAAACCAATTTGTCAAAGCTTAATTTAACAAGCTGAAGTTAGAAGCTGATTGGCTACCATGCACATCTGCACCAGATTTTCACTCTCCAGTTTTATTAAATCAACCCCATGGAGAAGTAAATAATAAAATCAAGTATAACGTAGAAAACATAAACATGTAAATGAGATCAACCTAATTTAAAGTGGAAGTAAACCCATCCATTTAACTGTTACAAAAAACAGTTACATTACCAGCATGTGCCAGAAATGTAACACTCCAATTGGTTGTCCTCTCAACCAAACTGTCAAACCATCCAATGGCTGCTTTCATAACTGATCACATGTGCAGCATCATGGCAGTTGTAGATTGAACAGAGGCAAAGATGTCATTTTCCTTGGCTGAAAATGACAGGAGGGTTTACTTCCACTTTAAATATTGTCAACGACTGTAGAGCACATTCTTTACAAACTGGTTTCATTAATAATTTCATTTATATATGTACTGTACATAGAGCCAGCCATATTTGTTCATTGCATACTTAGGCTTTACCTTTACCTTGCCAAGCTACATAGTGGTTATGCTTTGCAGATCTTTTTCACAACCCACTCACTGAAAACAATGCATTCCTTGTGTGGCTGATATTTTACCTCAACAGAGACAGATTAATTGCAGCAAGTGGGAGTTTCCTCTACTGGCTAATAGACAAATCAAATATACATACAGTTGCAAAATTATAAACAAACATGAAAATGTGAAAATACAATTTACATGTAGCAGCAATATTAACTCAAATATGAACTCACTGAACACACAATATATTCAAATTGTATTTCCCTAAATGCTCATTTTTGTTTTCTTGTCAAATATTTTTTATTAGTATTTCATAAGGGGGGCAGAAATGAAAAAGAGGGAGGGAAAAATAATATACAAGTACAAGTACAGTCTATTATTTAGAGGGTAAATACAAGTCTTACTGTAATATGTACTTAACATGGTATAAGTTGAAACAGTATCTTATAGTAGTTAAAATGTACAAATTGTAAATCGGGAGGGGAAGGGGAAAGGGAAGGGAGAGGGTAGCAGGGGGAAAAGAGTAAAAATTACTATATATAGTATAAAGAAAATAAGTAAATGAGTAAAATAAATAAATAAGTAAACAACCAGGGTGGTGGTCTGGCTCATAACGAACTAAAATATATAATCTGAATCTAAATGCTAATTTTTATAATAATGCCAGTGATAATTACAGTATTTATTAAAATTCTATGCACTGGATCAAATCTATAAAGATACTTTTGGGTGTGAGTTTGGCAAAATTGTTATTTACTTAAGAAGTGTAGCACTACCCCTGGAGAAGCTGCTGATTACATTTTGGGTTTACACGTTACCTCTGTAGCTTTGTTGTTAAGGTTGGAAAGTTCATAATAAATGCAATGTCCAGACAGATGTAAAACCACCAACAGGTTAGGTTTTATTTCTTTTATTGCAAGGTAACTTGAAATAGAGAAAGTAGGAGTGAGAAGAAGAGCAGGGGAAGGTTCAGGCACACATTACAGAATAAATCAGTTTCCACTCCCAGCTACTGAGTGGGTAATGCTCAATAGTGATGAGCGGAATACGCCATATTCGATTTCGCGATATTTAGCGAATATTTCGAAGAATATTCACGAATATTCGATATTTACGAATATTCGCTATATTTTATAAAAAAAAAAAAAGCGAAATTTTGCATATGCGAAAGCGAAAATGATTGCGGAATTTCGCTATTTTTTTTTGGATAAAATATCATGAATATTCGATATTTACGAATATTCGCTATATTTTATTAAAAAAAAAAAAAAAATAGCGAAATTTCGCATATGCGAAAGCGAAAATGATTGCGAAATTTCGCTATTTTTTTGGGGATAAAATATCACGAATATTCGATATTTACGAATATTCGCTATATTTTATAAAAAAAAAAAAAAAAATTGCCCCTTTTTTTGTTTATAGCGCAAAAAATAGAAATTGCAGAGATGATCAAATACCACCAAAAGAAAGCTCTATTTGTGGGGGGAAAAAAGGACGTCAATTTGTTTGGGTGCAGTGTCGCACGACCGCGCAATTGTCAGTTAATGTGACGCAGTGCCGAATTGCAAAAAAAGGCCTGGTCATTAAGCAGCCAAATCTTCTGGGGCTTACGTGGTTAAATGTGTTTGTGGGTACAACCATAATTCACCATTAACTTATTGAGAATGGTATTCTTCTTTTACAGTCTATTGTAAATAGATGCTTCATGTGTGTGTTAAACCACATAAAGAATTTCTTAAATCTTGACATTAAGGCTGGATTCACACTGTTGCCGTGCATTACAATACAATGCTTGTAGTATGTTGTGTGTTACCATGCATTTTGTTAGGACAGCATTTTAAATAGGCTGTCAACAAAGGCCAATGCAGGTTTTAACAGATCTGCACTTTTTATTTTTTCATAGAAGCGCACCACAGCGTGTCAATCTGTGAGTTGGACATGCCAATAAATCACTTGCCTTGCTTTATACAGGTACAGTTATGAAACAAGAGAATGCGGAGGTGTAGATTTGCCACATTATTTTTCATATAGAAGTTTCAGCGGTAAGGTAATAAAAATGAAATGTCACTGTCACTATTTAGCAGCTGTTAAGGCACTATTACAGAAAATGAGAGATACACTGTATATACACCTAGCAGTTTTTACGCCTGAAGTATCACTAAAACCTTCCTCTCATTCTAACCTTCCCCTTTTGCAGTTAATATTTATTTAGTGGAGTATTTGTACAGAGCAGATAACTACTAGCTACTATAAACTATCTTCATGTCATACATTCTGCTTCTTAGCACGTGTCTTTATGTTTGCATTCAACATATGCAGGGCCGTCTCTACCATAGGGAAAACAGGGGCAGCTGCCCAGGGCCCTGTCACTGTTGGGGGCCCAAAGCAACCCCCTTTGAAAAAAAAAAAAATGTTTTTTATTATTTTTTTTATTTTCTTTAGGGGTCCGGAGGCCCCCAGGGCCCAAGATGGCAACCCCCTTTTTTTTATTTTTAAATACAAAAATATATTTATTTTATATATTTTTATTTTTATTAAAGGGCCAATTTTTTTCAATATATTTTTATTTTTTATTAAAGGGCCAATTCTTTTTAGGGGTCCCCAGGGACCCGGAGGCCCCCAGGGCCCCAGATGACAAGCCCCCTTTTTTATTTATTTTTAAATAAAAAAATATATTTATTTTATATATATATATATATATTTTTTTAAAGGGCCAATTTTTTTCAATATATTTTTATTTTTTATTAAAGGGCCAATTTTTTTAGGGGTCCCCAGGGACCCAGAGGCGCCCAGAGGCGATTCAGTTTGCATGTGCTGCGCTATATAAGTTTTTCATTCATTCATTCATTCAGGGCCCCAGATGACAACCCCCTTTTTTTTTTTTAAATAAAAAAATATATTTATTTTATATATTTTTATTTTATTTTTTATTAAAGGGACAATTTTTTGGAGGTCCCCAGGGGCCCGTAGTTCCCCAGGGCCCCAGATGACAACCCCCCTTTTTTTATAAAAAAAAACTAATAATCTTATTATTATTAAAGGACCCAGAGTTCCCCAGGGCCCTGGATGGCAACCCCCCCTTTTTTTTATATATTTTTTTTATATTTTATTTCTTTTTTTTCTTTTTATTTAATAAATAAATATATATATATATATATATATATATATATATATATATATATATATATATAATTAAAGGGCTCAGAGGTCCCCTGGATGGCAACCCCACTTTTTTTTTTTATAAATGTTTATTTTTAATATATTTTTTTTATTTTATTTTTTATTAAAGGGTCCAGAGGTCCCGGATGGCAACCCCCCCTTTTTTGTAATTTATTTTTATAAAAAAAAAAAATATTAAAGGGCCCAGAGGTCCCCAGATGGCAACCCCCTTTTTAAAAAAATATAATATATTTTTTATTTCTTTTTTTCTTTTTATTAAAGGGCCCCAGGGCCCCGGATGGCTACACCCCTTTTTTATATATATTTTTCTCTATTAAATATTTTTTTTGTAAAGGGCCTCCCGCTTCTAAATTCGCGGCAGCCCCGCCCCCCCCCGCTTCTCAATTTAAGGGGGCAGCACCCCCCCGTTCTCTGCTCCAGGGGGCCCATGCCTGAAGCTGTGTAAGGGGCCCCATGATTCCTGATGGTGGCCCTGCTGCCCGTTAAGCCCCTGTGCTGCCCACAAATCAGGCTGAAAATCATCAGCGGCACGCAGACAGGTGACAGTACTGCTTCCCTTCCCAGTGTTTTAAAATGTACAGCACCCCTGGCTTCCCTTTAGACATGCACTTCTCCTTTCCTGCCACTGGGTGCTGCTTGTATATAAAAGTGAATTAGAATGTGATTTTATAACATCCCCAGTTTGCTCTTACCGAGGCTGACTTCTTCATGTCCTGCTCCTCAAGGTATGTCACTGTTTGCTATATTGTAAACACAAGTTTTCTGTAGAGTGTGCCCAAAGTCTTTATAATATTTGATGATTCACTGCAGGTCTGGTCAGTGTTTTAAAAAGTTCCTGTATTTTACACATGCCATGGCATGGGGTCACAGCACCGTCTGTCCATTCTGCTTTAGCACCATGGGACCCCATGCCATGCCATGTGTAAAATACAGGAACTCTTTAAGTCACAGACCAGACCTGCAGTCCAGGCTGAGTGAGGCCTCAGAGCACATGGCATTACTGTCTGTATTTAACTGCTTGATGGGCTTATTTTGGGCCTGACTGGTTCACATGTAAGTGTTTTGGCGGCCCACATTTGAATGGGCCGCCATGCCTGCATTTCCTTCAAAGAAAAGCGCATGCCTCATGTAATAGGCTGCACACACGGCACACCTATGCCCATCAAGCACTGAAATACAGCACTGTCTGTCCATTCTGCTGTCTGTTGTGACTTATCTGCAGTTCCTGCACTGTCAAACTTGCTGCATTTTTAGACGTTTAGGTCACGCTTTTAAAAACACAGTGCGTTTGTGTGTGCAAGAACTGAAGGTAAGTAGCATGGTGCAAAAGTAGAATGGATTTCAAGGTAGCTGATTTTTAAAATGCTGAATGAACCTTTTTTCTGCAGGAAACAAAGGCATGGCAGCCCATTCAAATCAATGGGCTGCTGTGCCTGCACAAATGAGGGCCGCCAAAACACATACATGTGAACCAGCCAGGCCCAAAATAAGCTGGAGGGGGGGCCCAAAAAAAACGTTTGCCCAGGGCCCAAACCATATTGAAGACGGCCCTACCCTTCCCACAAACAAATAAAGTTCATCTTTACTGAGCCTCCTGGGGTTCTTTTTTAATGTTATCACACTTTACATAAGCTCTTTCCACTCTGAATTTATAACCTTTACATAATAAACCTGCTTAACCCTACCCTTGTTTCAAACTCTAATGCACACATTGCTAATACGTTTTGTAAACTGCCCACACAAATTTTTAGTTAAAATGTTTCTGCTGTTTAAACTCGTAAAAACAAACACATTGGTTCCTGTAAACTGACATTCCAAACTATTAATACCACTGCAGTAGGGAACAGACATAAAAAAAAACACTCAGCATCTTTCTCTATAATTGTTCTGTTTATTTGGTGCAGTAGGTGTGTGTAGGTGGTGTGTCTGGGCACACTCTAATCACTGTAACCACTCAGTGCAGTGCCGATTCCCCCCTACTGCACAGGCTCCTCTCGTGTTGTCCCCTACAGTGCTGGCTTCCCCTCACTCCTCTCATCTCCGTTTAGCTTCTGTGGGGGATGTTTCAGGATGGAGAGTGGGGGAAAGGGTTGGACAATATGTCATTTACCGGCCCCTTCCTTTTCTAAATGAACACAGTGAACATACTCACCGTGTTTATTCACAACTGAATGAACATAAACTGTGTTACTGTGCTTCAGTTTGTGATGAACAGGAAGCTGCACAGCCAATCCTGTATCCTGGCCTGGGCCAGCAAGGCCCAGGCCTGGGGCAGCACGGAAAGAGTCCCCCCCATCTTGTGCTACACTGTTAGTGTAACACAAGCTGCTTCTAATTTTGACCGTCCTATCAGCCTGGACCACAAACCATCCTCACTGTGATATGTTTTATACTGCACCATTGGCATGGTTATATCTTCTAATGCCGGGTACACATGATCGGTCCATCCGATGAGAACGGTCTGATGGACTGTTTTCATCGGTTAACTGATGAAGCTGACTGATGGTCAGTTGTGCCTACACACCATCGGTTAAAAAAACGATTGCGTCAGAACGCGGTGACGTAAAACACAACGATGTGCTGAAAAATGAAGTTCAATGCTTCCAAGCATGCGTCGACTTGGTTCTAAGCATGCGTGGATTTTTAACCGATGGTCGTGCCTACTAACGATCAGTTTTGTTCTATCGGTTAGGAATCCATCGGTTAAATTTAAAACAAGTTGGCTTTTTTTTAACCGATGGTTAAATAACCGATGGCGCCCACACACGATCGGTTTTGACCGATGAAAGCGTTTCATCACACCATTCTCATCGGTTTGACCAATCGTGTGTACACGGCATAAGTCCTCTTCATAAAATTATCAGAAATTTGTGCTTAACCACTTAAGACCCGGACACATACGCTGCTAAATGACCCAAGGTGTTTTTACAATTCGGCGCTGCGTCGCTTTACCAGACAATTGCGCGGTCGTGAGACGTGGCTCCCAAACAAAATTTGCGTCCTTTTCTTCCCACAAATAGAGCTTTCTTTCGGTGGTATTTGATCGCCTAAAATAGAGCGACAATTTTGAAAAAAATCACAATTTTTTTACTTTTTGTTATAAAAAAAATCAAATAAACTAAATTTTAGTAAAACATTTAGGCCAAAATTAATTCAGCCACATGTCTTTAGTAAAAAAAAAAAAAAAAAATCGCAATAAAAAAAATAGCTACCTAGCGGGAACAGCGACACTAATACAGCGATCAGAAAAATGGTCGCTTAGTGATGCTGGCAATAGGGAGTGAAAGGGTTAACTAGGGCAGTGATCAGGGGGTTAAAACTTTATTAGGGGGGGTGGGGGGGGCTATCCTGAACCTAACACTAACTGATTTTACACTGCCTGTCACACTGACACTAAATGCAGTGATTAGATCACTGCATTCAGTGACACTGTGACAGGGGGGTGGGGGGGGGGGCGATCACAAAGGGTTAATGTGCCTATGTGAGTGTGTGTCAGTGTTGTGTTGGTGCACACTTACTGTGGATGTCTTCTCTCATCAGCAGCGGTGGGAAACACCGCTGCGATGAGAGGTGACATAATTTCCTCCTTCCTGTGTAAACACAGGAGGAGGAACTGACACGAAGGGGGAGCGCTCCCATTGGCTGGGAGCGATTGCGGGGGGGGGCGGAAAACACGGACATCCGCCCGCTCGTCGGCGATCGCTCCCAGAGCCAGGGGGACCGCCGCACGCTGCGGAGGGGGTCCCGATGGGACCCCCGAACCGCACGAAGGCGAGGACGTAAATTTACGCCCTTGTGCCTGTACGAGCCATGTTGTGGCCGTAAATGTGCGTGCGGGGGTCCTTAAGTGGTTAAAGTAGAACTTTTTTCATTTTGGATAGAGTAAGGGAGGGTAATAGCCCTGTCAGTTTATTTTTTACCATGCCTGTCCCATTGCAGAGATTTCCCTTCACTTCCTGCCCCATAGCCAAACAGGAGGTGAGAGGAAATCTATGCAAATTAAGGTAATCCATTGCCCCCCAGGCCCTAAGAACTAGTGTCCCCACTCAATAATTTCAGGGTGGGTCTTAAACAGAAAGGGGTGTGGCCTTGACAGGAGGTCATATTTAAATTAGGGGGTGCACGAGTTTAGTCAGGCCTAGGCAGCACAAAACCTAAATATACTACCGTGCACAGCACAGAGCATTTGCCATTCATTCACTGTCCAATGCAGCCGAGACTGCAGAGAAAGGCATGTGTGTTTGAGCTTTGGGGTGCACACCATAATGTGCACACCTATGGTACAAATTTCTTCATCAGTTTAGGCCAATATGTATTCTTCTACATATATTTGGTAAAATTAATTGCCACAAGCGTATATTGATATTGGTTTGCGCAAAAGTTATAGCATCTACAAAATAGGGGATATATTTATGGCATTTTTATTATCATTTTTTTTACTAGTAATGGCGGTAAACAGCGATTTTTAGCGGGACTGCAACATTGCGGTGGACAGATCAGACACTTTTAACACTTTTTTGAACCACTAACATTTATACAGCGATCAGTGCTATAAATAACAACTGATTACTGTATAAATGTCACTGGCAGGGAAGGGGTTAACAGTAGGGGCGATCAAGGGGTTAAGTGTTCCCAAGAGAGGTGTTTCTAACTGTGGGGGGACTGGACTGACAGGGAGTAGAGAGAGATCGCTGTTCCTAATCACTAGGAACAGCAGATATTTCTCTACTTTCCTGACAGAATGGGGACCTGTCTGTTTACAATGACAGTTCCCCATTCTGGCTCTCTGAGGAGCGATCATTGGGCACTGGCGGACACCATGGCTGCTGGCCACGTGCATCAGCTCCACCGTCACGCCACGATCCCTCTTATAGTGGCCGATGTACACCTACGGTGGTTTGCACAGCCGTGCCAACCTGCCGCAGTATAATGATGACGGCTGGTCAGCCAGAGGTTAAAGTGTATGAATCTGTGTATCTTGTTTAGAGAACAAGAGTCTGGAAAACATGGGACACAACTCCTAAAATTATTTCTGGCACAATATTACCTGTCTGTAATGCTCAGACAGTGATCTCTGTTGAGAAAGCTTGTGCCAAAATATACACCTTGTTAAATGAAGTCATTCGGTAAACTAGTGAAAACATTTCAACATAACATAAACACCTTTTACATATGAGACTTGTAGCTACTATCAGTTTTTAAGAGTTTTCTTGTGCCAAGAAGCTTGTCGATTCAAGTGGGCTATAAGTGGACTTGAAATAATGAGAGTGCGTAGCAAGCGTAAACCTGCAATGGTTGTACAGACTCTGTTTATTTTAGCAATCTTAAAAGTGATACATTTTTATATTTTTTTATTATATGATGCTTAAAAATTATATATTTCTACCTTTTATTACTTTTTGTCAGGTAATTATAATATATGAATACCGTAGTTCAGGGCTTTTTTTCTGGGGGAACTTGGTGGAACTCAGTTCCACCACCTTTGGCTCAGACCCTTTGGTGCCCGCTCACCACAATCACTTGTGAACACAGAAGTCTGGTTTCTGTGTTTACAAGTGACTGCTTTGTAACCCCCTGAACTCTGCACACTGTATGTAATGCAATTCTGGTATTTAATGCCCCTTTAAGACCCTTCTACTGTTTGTGAAATCTGAACGGGTCGTGGTTGAGTTCCTGCACCTATTTTCTGAGAAAAAAAGCTCTGCCGTAGTTCAATGCAAAAACAGGAACTTTCTGCAGCTGCTGTGCTACAATAAGCTTAATTACAAGAGACAAAATGATAGCACTGTTTTAATTAGTTAGTTTATACAGGCTGGCGACACACTTGGAGGCAGTACTTGGCTTTAAAGAAGTCCAGCATGCTATGAAAACTATCATACAAGTGTCATGACTGTGTAGTAAGTGCATTATTTCTTAAAGATTTTATAGAAATAAAGTTTTAACAAAAACTGACCCCAAACATTTAATTTAAAGCAACTCTGTTTAAAAACTAGCTTGTAACCAAAATAATGAGCAGCTGCAAAATTAAAACGGATCTCCATGCAAATAACAACATATTCTCTCTGGTTGTCTTAAAATAATAGTAAACTTTTTTCTCACTTACTTATCTTGGTGTGATTTGTTTTATTAATTTTCTCCATGCCTATGATGTTTTCAAATGGCTGAAATCTTTCTTTTCCAATTAAAGATAGTGGGAGATGGTGTCTGGGTGGCCTATGTGAATTCCTGTTCTCAGAGGGGAGTGTAACCAGACTACAACGTTTGATCCAAGAACATCTTAAAGCGGATCTCCACCCTAAAGTGAAGTCACGCTGATCGGCAGGGGCCCTGGGGAACTACGGGCCCCTGGGGACCTCCAGACCTCTAAAAAAAATTGTCCCTTTAATAAAAAATAAAAATATATAAAATAAATATATTTTTTTATTTAAAAATAAATTAAAAAAGGGGTTGTCATCTGGGGCCCTGGGGGCCTCCGGGTCCCTGGGGACCCCTAAAAAAAATTGGCCTTTTAATAAAAAATAAACATATATTAAAAAAAATTGTCCCTTTAATAAAAAATAAAATATATAAAATAAATATATTTTTTTATTTAAAAATAAATAAAAAAAGGGGGTTGTCATCTGGGGCCCTGGGGGCCTCCGGATCCCTGGGGACCCCTAAAAAAAAATTGGCCCTTTAATAAAAAATAAAAATATAATAAAAAAAATTGTCCCTTTAATAAAAATAAAAATATATAAAATACATTTTTGTATTTAAAAATAAATAAAGGGGGTTGCCATCTTGGGCCCTGGGGGCCTCCGGGCCCCTGGGGACCTCCGGACCCCTAAAAAAACAAACAAAAAAAAAACATTTTTTTTTTTTTTTTCAAAGGGGGTTGCTTTGGGCCCCCAACAGTGACAGGGCCCTGGGCAGCTGCCCCTGTTTGCCCTATGGTAGAGATGGCCCTGGGGAAGGGGTCACTATGTTGCCCCTTTTAAAATTGGCAGACAATGAGAGCTAATGTGAGAAGGATTGGTGTAGTGTCTCACTTGTTTTCAGATGGCTGGGAAGTTTGAGCATCATTTCTTAAACAGTTCCCGACCAGCCGCCACAGTTATACTGCGACAGGTTGGCTCCCCTGCCCGAATCACCGTACCAGTATGGTGGTCCATGCCCTAGTTTTTGCAGGTGCGCGCCTGCCGCCGGAGGCGCACACACATGCCTGCCACATGCTGCGGGAGCTCACATGGGGTTTTAGTAGACTCGATGTCTGTCTGCCAACCTCGATCGCAGGGAAGAGAGCCAGAATGGGGATCTGCCAATGTAAACAAACAGATCCCCGTTCTTACAGGGGAGGAGAGAGAGATCAGCTGTTCCTAGTGATCAGGAACAGCGATCTCTCTCTACTTCCAGTCCGTTTGTCCCCCATATAGAAACACCTCCCTAGGGAATACTTAACCCCTTGATCGCCCTCTAGTGTTAACCCCTTCCCTGCCAGTGCCATTAATACAGTGATCAGTACATTTTTATAGCACTGATCACTGTAGTGGTGTCATTGGTCACCAAAAAGTGTTACCTGGGGTCAGATGTGTCCGCCGCAATGTAGCAATCCCACAAAAAAAAAAAACGCAGATCATCGCCATTGCCAGTAAAAACAATAATAAAGGCCCTAAATCATTCCCCTGTTATTTAAACATGATAACTTTTGCTCAATATACGCTTATTGCGATTGTTTATCCCCAAAAATATGTAGTAGAATACATATTGACCTGATGAATAAATATTTTTTTTATATATTTTTTGTGGGATATGTATTATAGCAGAAAGTAAAAAAAAATATAGTTATTTGTTTTATCTGGGTGTTTCAACAGATAATGGGTAATTCTTAGGCCGCGTACACATGATCGAACATGTCCGCTGAAAATGGTCCGCAGACCAGTTTCAGCAGACATATCCGATAGTGTGTATGGCCTAGCGGATAGGTTTCCAGGGGACAAAAGTTTTAAAAAATGCTTTAAAACTTGTCCACTGGAAACCTGTTCGTCGGACATGTTGCCTGGTTAGTATGCCTAACCAGCGGACCGAAATCCCCCGCATGCATCAAATGGATTTGACGCATGCGTGGAAGCATTTTACTTCCTGGTTTGCGGACATGGCGGCGTCAACGTCACCGCCACGTCACCGCGCTGTCTGTCTGCAGGGATTTTGGTTTGATCGTGTGTACACACGTCGGACCGTTTTCATCGGATATGTCTCCTCGTGTGTACGCGGCCTTATATATGTAAAAAAATCCAGATTTGCAAGAATGCATTCCCCATTAATTCTAACCAGGCTTTTGAGACTGTGATCCTTATACAAATCTCCTATTACAGCAGTGCCTCTGTGGAGCCATGATTTAACTGAGATCTGTGAAATAAATGTTTAAAGTACGTAAATAGAATTACAAATAATGCCATGTACACACGATCGGAAATTCTGACAAGAAAACTGAATGTTGGCTCAAACTTGTGTTGCATACACACCGCCACACAAAATTCCGTCTGTCAAGAATGCGATGACGTACAACAATATGAAGAGCCAAGAAAAATTAAGTTCAATTCTTCCGATAATGCGTGTTTTTTTGTGCATCGGAATTGTATACAGACGATCGGAATTTCCAACAAGAACTTTTCTTGTCAGAAAAATCTAGAACCAGCTGTCAAATTTTTGCTGTCAGAAGTTCCAACAGAAAAAGTCAGATGGAGCCTACACACAGTGGGAATTTCCGACCAAAAGCTCACATCTAACTTTTCTTGTCGAATATCCTGACCGTGTGTACGCAGCATAAGACTGTTTCATATGTTCCTTAGATAAAGTGCAAAGAACTCACCAGGCTAGGTTTTTAAATATCAAATGTTGTCTTGTGTCACCCATTATTTTGATCTGTTATTGGTATTAAACTTTGTTCAATTTCTGTCCACAAAACATCGGAAGATGCTTTATTTAAACCATTTTATTAAACTGATCTAATTGAACTGCTATGTACTGTAATAATAATTGATGTCAACATATCCCATTCCTTCATATTTCTTATGTTTAATCAGTTGCATATGAGAAAGCTGGACTCTCTTGTTATTTTGAATAAACTTTTTAGTGAGGAGTTTAAAAATTACATGTACAAGGAAAGGTTTTTTGTGACTGCTGTTTGGTGGATTGGTCAACTCCTCAGAGTCGGTTCACACTGGGGCGACTCGTCAGACGGCTCAGCCGCCTGACGAGTCGCATCCCATTCAATGCAATGGAACCGTTCTAATACTAGCGACGCAAGTCGCTCCGACTTAGAAAAAGGTTCCTGCACGACTTTCGGGGCGGCTCGAGGCGACCTGCATTGACTTCTATACAGAAGTCGTTTTGCTGGTCGCATCTGAAGTCGTCTTCAGGACAACTTGCAGAGTCGCCCCCGAAGTCGTGCCGTGGCTTTGTGAACTGACTCTAAGTCCAGTATTTGTGATTTAGAAAAGTTAAAGGATCACTAAAGGAAATTTTTTTTATAGCTAAATAGCTTCCTTTACCTTAATGCAGTGCTGTTTTCATGTTCTCATTGTTAGTTTTTTGCTTTGAAGTTACTGTAATTCTGCTCTGATCTCCACACTTCCTGGTTGTTTGGCTCCTTATGAAAAATCTCATGACATCTTTTCACTGTGGTCCAAGCTGTGTGTCTAAAACTCCTCAGAATTAATCAGATTCATTTTAAAAACAAAAACAAGTATCTCTCTCTACTTCACATAAACACAAAACCAGTTTAAAAACGAAAGTGAAACTAGAGGCATATTATATAATTGATTTTTATCTATTTGTAATCATTTTTAAAAGGAATCAGTTAACTTTTATGTCTCTATACCCTGTAAACAGTCATTTCAGCAAAAAAAAAAAAAAATGTTTTCCTTTAATGATCCTTTAACTTTATAATAAAATAATGTGCTAAAATGATACCCAATGTGTATGGAAAAAATATATAGTTGGATTATTCAATAACAGAATAACATCATCAACAAAAAGATTAATTTTATTCAATCTATGTTGGAAGACAAAGGTTGTAATCTCCTAATGGGATTGAATAGCTTTGGTTCTGTTAGTACATTTAAAGTGAATGGAGAGAGTGGACAACCCTGATGGGTACTACTATTGATACAGAAGAATTTAGATAATATATTGGAGGTATAAGCCTGGAACAATGGGCAGGTGTATTAAGATAAAATGGCTGTAAGTATATGTCCAGTAAACCCAAATTTTAAAAGTAACTAAGTCATATTTGTCCAGTGGGATCCTATCGAATGCCTTCTCTGAATCAATAGATAGCAGCAAAGAAGGCACTTGACTGGCCTTTGCAAAATAGATCACATTGAAAATTATCCTAGAATCAGAGACCTGTCGACCTTTGGTGAAACACATATAGTCTAGCTGGGTTAAGGTAGCGAGGATATTTAACAAATGACTGACTAGAAAATTGTGTGGTGTTGTCAAAAAAAAAGTAGTCAAAACTGCCTTAGGCCGCGTACACACGTACGAGAACCTCGTCGGGCTAAACCCATCGTTCCGCCCGACGAGGTTCTCGGCCGGCCATGGATTTTGTCGACCAGGCTGTCGAAAAAGGCGTCGAGCCATTAGTCCCGATGGCCCGTCGAGGAAATAGAGAACCTGCTCTCTATTTTGGCTCGACGCCTCGCTCGTCAGTTTGCTCGGTGA
The DNA here is from genome assembly GCA_029574335.1 of Rana kukunoris. Lineage (NCBI taxonomy): Eukaryota > Metazoa > Chordata > Amphibia > Anura > Ranidae > Rana > Rana kukunoris. Next base: position 166,752,505 of record CM056055.1, on the reverse strand, counting down.
AAACGTACACACGATCGAGCTTCTCGGCAGAATATGGATCCCAGCGAGCTTCTCGCTGGATTCTGCCGAGAAGCTTGGTCGTGTGTACGGGGCCTTAGAGCGAAGTGCACTGAGATGAAAAGTTTAAGGGTTTGTAAAACCCATTTCTAAAATTCTATGCCAGTCCCTCTATTAGAGGCTGGCATAGCACATTGTGTTAAGCATTTTTAAAAATGAGTGCTGTAAATTTGTGATACTTTGTGATGGACCTGGCTATTTACCATTTGGAAGAGATTCTATCATTTTGATGGTTTATCGAAGTGAGAATGAAATACAGTTGAACCTCGGATTACGAGCATAATACGTTCCAGGAGTATGCTTGTAATCCAAAGTACTTGCATATCAAAGTGAGATTTCCCATTGAAGTCAATGGAAACTAAAATAATTAGTTCCGCATTGACTTCAATGGGGTGCAACACCGAATGCGGCCAGAGGTGGGGCGCCAGAGAGCGACAAAAGCGGGCGAAAATACCCAAGGACACTTCGGCTCGGCTATTGCGCCCCCGTACCTCAGGCCAAATGATGTAATGCATGACTATTTTCATCTCTGCTGGAGTCCTGCGCCCCTGTACCTCAGGCCAAATGAGGTACTACAGGCCTATTTAGCTTGAATTCTGCTTGTCTTCTCGCAAGCTGAGTCAGAATTAAAAAAATAAGTTGCTCACAAATCAAATTTGCAGTGGTAACGTACACATTTTTTGCTACATGTTTTTATGACTACTTTTGCTACCGTTTGGTATTACTCGCACCATTTTTACAGTTTATCAAGCTACATCGGTTTTATCTCCAGTGCAATATTTATTTTGTTACCCTTTTGAAAACTATAAAAGTTTCAATGCTATTCCCATCGAGCATTGTCTTTGTGTGTTTTTTGTATCCTGCTATCCATGTTTCCAGTGGTTGGGAGCTGCACTGGCAATCAGCCCGCAAGGAGATCAGCTAAAAGTAGTTGGATCTGTATTTGCGCTATAATTAATCGAAATTAGTCGAATTATCGATAAAAAAAACTATTAATCGAATACGAAAATTTTAATCAGTAACAGGCCTACTTTATTCACTTGTCACACATATTTTATTGATGCACATGCACTTTATTGGGGTCGCTCTCCGAGGACCGATTTCATCGAACATGCCTCCTGCAGGATTTTGGTCCGGCAGTGTGTACACACCATCGGACACGTCACCAAATCAGGAAGTAAAATGGATTCGACGCATGCGGGCGATTTCGGTCCGCTGGTTAGGCGTACTAACCAGCAGACATGTCCGATGGACAGGTTTCCAGTGGACAAGTTTTAAAGCATGTTTTAAAACTTTTGTCCGCTGGAAACCTGTCTGATAGGCCGTACACACGATCGGATATGTCTGCTGAAACTGGTGTGTTCGATCGTGTGTACGCGGCCTAACAGAAACAAAGAAAAATTTGTTTTTTTCCTAAACGTTCAGTCTTTTTTTTCGTTTGTTTAGCAAAAAAAACACCAAAAGAAAGCTCTACTTGTGTGAAAAATATTACAGTGTTGCATGACCGTGCAATTGTCATTCAAGGTGCAACAGTGCTGAAAGCTGAAAATTGGCTTGGGCAGGATAGTGGTAAAATTGCCCAATAGGCAAGTAGTTAAAACTAGATATGTGCATTCCCATTCGTATGAATGTTATTTTCGTATGAAAATGTTCATTTTCGTACCCGCGGGATAATGTGTACATACGAAAAAATTAAAGCACCAAAATACGAAAACAACGGGATTACGAATGAGCCTCATAACGAACGACCGCAAATACGAACGAACGATCCGAAGGAAATACGACAAAACGAAAACGGCAAAAGAACAAAAATGAAATCTGTAACAAAAGATTTGCATGCTGTATTTTGTTTGAATGCCTTTTCTGTTTGTATTTTGTATCCAAAATACAGAATGCAAATCTTCTGTTTATAGTATAAACAAAATATTGGCATTCTGTATTGTCTTTGAATACAAAATGCAAATCTTCTGTTTATAGTATAAACAAAAGATTGGCATTCTGTATTGTCTTTGAATACAGAATGCAAATGTAAGGTCTTACCTTGAGTGGAGTCCATTCTGCAGGTTGTAAGCTCACCCTTACAGGTACCCACAGCCCACGGTAATGAGGTAAGGACACTACCTTGACTGTGAGTCCATGCACGGGAGCTAGTCTTGTAGCTGAGCCGACGTGGTACACCGATGACAGCAGAGAGTCGGGTAGATACCGACAGAAAGTTCAGGGTTCACAAACAGGAGCCAAAGACAAGTCCGGGGCACAAGCCGTGGGTCAAGGGCTGGAGACGGCAGAGGAAGTCCGAAAGTACAGGCCGGGGTCAAAGGACAGGAGACAGCAGCAATCCAAGGTACATAAGCCAAAGGTCAGAAGCCGGGGTCAGTCTTGCAGCTGAAGATCAATACAGGAACCGTTGGCACAGACAGGAAGATCAGATAACAATGAACTGACCAGGCTCTCAGAGTGAGGCAGGGCTTTATACCCTGGTTAATTGGGTAACCTGCCTCAGCTGGACCAGGATAGTCAGGTGCAGATTGCAATGAGATCCAACTAAAGGTGATCAGCACATTCAGCACCACCTTAGCTGGAAAGCAAGCAGAAACCCAAACTGAGGAGTGGCTCAGAGGTAAGGTATTGAAGCAGCAACGGCGAGGTCCTGACGGACCCAGAGCCACTTGGAGCACCGCCTCGCCTTCTGCTTGGCACGGTAGGGACCGTGACAGCAAATCTTTTGTTCATAGTATAAACAAAAGATTTGCAGAATGCAGTGAGTGTAGTTAGTGAAGCAGCTTTTTTTTGTGCTGAGTAAAGCCAAATAAACTTTTCTGTGGATTTTCATCTGAAGGGAGATCAGTTGGCCAGACTTTTTAACCAAAAAATGGTTTTCTGATGGAGTTTAAAAACAAACAAATTTTCTGAGAACGATCGGAAAACGATCGTTTTTATGTTTGTTGTTAAAAAAGTCTGACCAAGTGTATGGGGCTTAACAATAGTTACTATGGATGAGCCGCGTGTTGAAAGTGTCGCGAATCCCGCAATATATTTACGAAAGTGCAAAATGACGAAAATTCACAAAAATTATTGTCTAACAAGAAACGACAATAAATGAAACAGAATAACGAACCAACAGTAACAAAAATAAAATACGAAACGATCGGAATACGAGAAAATTGCGTTGTACGAAAAACGAACAGGAACGAACGGGAAAACGGGCGTCTTACGAAAAACAAACAGAACTGAACCTACGGAACGATACGAAACGGAACAAAAAAAAAAAAACGAAAACATTTTCTGTGCACATATCTAGTTAAAACAAATATGACATAGCACTAAACTTGCAAGCAACTGAAAAAAAAATTGGAATTAGTTCATACCATATTTTGTCCAAAATGTATGTTTAAAGATAAACTGAAACTAACACAGGAGAGTATACAATACTGACTGCTTTCACCTGAAACACAGCCTAAGCACCTGTAGACGTGTGTGTCTTTTGGAACGGTGGGGGTTCTCTATTCCGTTTTACTTTCTCAACCATGTAGCAGCTGCTGCAAAGCAAACAGAAATGAAACTTAAGTGATGATGAAAGCAGCAGGGAAATACCTTTAAGAAAAATGAATAGCTGCATCAATTCTGCTTGACCAGACATTATCTTCGCTCCAGCATGTTCGCACAGTTGACCTTATGTTTTTCATAGGAGGACCTGCGAGTACTTTTTTTAGTGCTTCAGTGTGGCCTCCCACATGTTTGCTAATGTGTGCAACATTTTTATTTTTATTTTTTTATCTAAATGTCCAAAACAGCGAATAATTAGGTTTTCTGTACTGACTAGCTGAATAAAGTTTTGGGGATATTTTGTGTTGCTGCGAGTCTTGTCCCACCCATATGCATCTTTCCCAAGCCAATTATAAATTGATTTCAGATTTATTTTTAGGTTAGGGTTACACCTAATGTTGGGGAACAGTAAAACCACATGGTTGAGTCACATTTGTACTGCTTCCACAACCACTCCCCTTTAAACTGTGTCACTTGTCCTTGATGTCTGCTAAATGCAGCTCATTCAACTATATTGGGGCACTGTGGGGTGAGTAATAAGGGGTTAAACCAGACAGTGAGAAGGTAAAATAATGCTTCCTTACTGCCTGTTAAATTCTCTCTGCAAAACGATCTACGCCAGAATGCTTTTTAGAGGGCACCAATAGTCAGCGGTGGCTGGTGTTTTTGTTTTGTGGTGGTGGCAAAATAACCACCCCTCAGCATCCCAGCAGCACCCTCCCCCCCCCTGTTTGCCAGTCAGTCTGGCACTTACCCTCTAGTGCGGCAAATGGCGAGTGGCGGATGGCAGGCAGTATGATGCAGGAGCTTTGTGTCCTCTCTTCCTTGGCGGCTTTCAGCTCCTCCCCTCCTCCTCCTAGGTCCAGTGGGATTGCCTGTCCTTTCAGCCAATCAGGTGACTGGTGTGCAATCCGGTTTCCTGATTGGCTGGGAGGAGGATCAGTGTTACAACAGTGAATGTTCGTTCGCTGTTGTAAAACACCTGGGTGGGATCGGAGAGCGCCCTATATTGAAGCCTATTAGAGCCTCTAGCTCTAATCCTTGCTTAAAAAAACAGCCCTCTCCCCACATTGGAATCCATACACCAGTGTCCTGAAAGGGGTGGGGGGGGTGGCGATAGACAAGGTGGGACAGTGCCCCATGCACCCTTAATGAATGAGCAACCCCTTTAAAAGAGCCCTTAGTTTGCTGTATTTGGTGCTAACACTCACTGGGGGTCTTCAGCTGCCTTCAATAAGTCTGGGTTCCTGATATATAGCTGCATCTGTAGGAGGGTTGGGGCTCCAGGGTAAGCTTACTCTGAATATAACTTTCTATATACAGTATATTTCCCAGTTAAATAGTATAAAGCCCAAAGCCACACTTCACAGAGGTGCTTTGAAGCAGCAGTGTGGATGGAAATATATTTTCTTTGAATAAACTTTAATTGTGAAAAAAAATAAAACCTCTGCTTTCAATCTAAATAAAAAAAAAAAATGCGCTAGACACACCATTGATTTGCTAGTCAAATATGCTAATGAGGGAGTTCCACAAAAAAACGCAGTTGCTGCGCAGGCTACGCGATGTGCGCAACAGCAAAATGTCCTGTCTAAAGTTAGAGCACCTAAAAGCTGGTCTAAATTTTGAAAAAACGTCTACATCTCACAGAAAGCAACACCGTTACTGAGGAGCAGACCACACACACGTGTTGCACTACAATTTGACTGCCAACATGCCAGGGGCATCGTCGCTCATAGCTGCACTAGTGAATTTAGATGACCAAAGAAGGAGGAGGGCACGGAGGATGGCACGGGAGAGGGTATACCGCACACGCATAGACCTGTTTGGCATGAGTGATTCTGAGGTGTATCGCATCTTCAGATTCCCCCCTCATGCCATCCTGGAATTAACCACAACCCTGCAGGAGGACATCACCAGCCCAACACACCGCTCACATGCAGTGCAGCCACTGGTCAAGGTCATGGCAACACTCCATGTCCTTGCCAGTGGCTCTTTTCAGCGTACAAGTGGAGTGGTGGCTGGGATGTCACAATCCTCCATGAGCAGATGTGTGCACCAGGTTGTCCCTGCAATCCTCACACGCTTGGCCAACCAAATCATCAAACCCACCACTGAGGACCTGCGGCTGAAGGCAATGACAGATTTCTACAGAATTGCCAGATTCCCACGCACCATCGGGGCCATTGATTGCACACATGTGGCACTCCAGCCCCCCCATGAGACAGAGCACATGTACCGCAATCGGAAGAATTGGCACTCCATCAACGTACAGGTGATAGTTGATGCCCAAGGCCTCATAAGGCACGTCCGTGCCAAACACCCCGGATCCACCCATGACAGCTACATCTACAATCAATGCCACATCCGAATGGAATTCGATCAGAACGTGTATGGGAACACCTGGCTGGTTGGTGAGTGACATGGGAGTCAGGCATGACTATCCCCTCCCGTGATGCACACCTCACAAGTGGCACATGCATTACTAACATTCTCCTGTCTTTTCCCTTCCAGGTGACTCTGCATATGCACTGGGACCCCATCTCATGACTCCTATCCGGAACCCCCAAACCCCAGGGGAGGAAAGATACAATCAAGCACACATCAAAACCCGAGCAGTGGTGGAGCGCACCTTTGGCCTCCTGAAGTCACGTTTCCGATGCCTGGATAAGACTGGGGGTACACTGTTGTATTCCCCAAACTTCGTGTGCCATATCATCGTTGCATGTTGCATGCTGCACAATCTCGCAGAGAGGAAGGGCCTGCAGGTTGAGCTACGTGATGACCTGACCCCCCAACCAGACAATCAACCCCTAACCGAGGATACCCCGTCTTCTGAGGGAAGAGCAGTCAGGAGACAGCTCACATTGGGCATCTTTGCACGTTAAACACACACATTAATCATGGCACAATGAGAATGCATGCATGCACACCACTATGGTCCCTAGCACACACACCCCACATCCTCATCAAATTGGATTGGCACCAGTCCACCATGCAGGACTGGTGAGCAGTAACGCCACGTCAAGGCTCCAATTATGTCACTGTACATTCATACACCATTCACACGGACCTGGGAATCACTTCTCCCTGGTCCTGGGGAACCCTTCACCAAATTGAGGATGACACCCCTTTTCCAGCAGGAATGTCACCCCCACATTCAAACAGCATGCACAACCCAAAATTTTAAAAAAATGTCAGCAAAAAAAAAAAAAAAAAATGCAAAAAATGTCAGCCAAAAAAAAAAAAATTGCAAAAAATGTCAGCCAAAAAAATAAAAAGGGGGAAAAAAAATGATTGCCCTCTGCGTGAGCCACGCCTGGGGCGCCCCCGGCCACGGCCCCGGCCCCTCAGGGGAGACTCATGGGGGAGGGGCAAACCCGGGGAAGGAGGAGCAGCCCCTGATATCTGCCCACCTGGCGGCCTGCCCTCCAAGGCCACGGCAATTCTGTCCAGGGAAGCACCAAGTGTTGCCGTGTTGGCCTGGATAGCCTGGGTAAGGGCCCTCACATCCTGCCCAACGCCTGCTGCTGTAGTCTGCAGTTCATTTAGGCAGGTTGTGAAAGCCCGGGAGTGGGAGTCCAGGTTACCCAGCGTATCCTTCATGGAGGACAGGCTCTCCTCCACCCGCCCAAAAGTCTGGCAGAGCTGTCCCAGATGGCGGTTCTGGAGGGCCTGGTCCCTTTGCAGACTGGCGGGCAGGAGATTGGGCGCCCCCCTGGTGCTCTGGGATGACATCCTGCCTCCAGGTGATGGTTGTGGGCGGGGGGAAGGGGAGGCCCTTGTGAGGGGAGCCATGTTGGGGGAGGAGGGGGGGGGGCTCCCCCTTAGGGAGGGCAGGCTTCTGCCAGCCAGAGAGGAAGAGTCCGCACAAACCACTCGTCCAGTGCCTGACTCCTCCTCCTCATGATCGTCCTCCTCATGATTATCCTCCTCCTCCTGATCGTCCTCCTCCTCATGATTGTCCTCCTCCTCTTGAACCTCCTCCGCGGACTGTGGCCTTGTTGGGGGGGCCTCATTAGGCTGCTGTCCTGGGGTTGGAGCGGTCAGGCCAGATGGCCCTGCACCCTCCTGCACATCTGTGGATGACACAAACCATTCACAGGTTGGAGGATCCACACACTTGCCACATATTCCCTTTCACCCCCTCCCCCACACATGCTACACACCTGATAGAAAAAAAAACCTTACCTGGCACCGCGGGGACCGGACTTGTGTCAAAGCCTGGCAGGCCCTCCACTTCATGCCGGTGAAAGGTCAGGGCCACCACATGCTCCATCACGGTAAGCCTAATACGGCATGGTGGGCCCCCTCCTGTGCCCCTGGCATGGGCATGCATTGCGGCCAGTTTTTTATTCACCAGACGCCGGAGATCATTTATTTTTTTGTCGATCCCAGACCGGGTCCGTGTCTCCCCCTCCCCCGATGAATTCACCTGCTCCGTGATCCTATCCAAAATCTCCCTCCTCCTGGCCGGGGTGGTGGTGGCACTCTGCGGGCCGTGGAGAAAACGCCCATACTCGCTAATGGCCCGGGCAAGAATTATTTTTTCCCCCACAGTAAAATTCAGCTTTCTTTTTCTCTCAGTCATACTTCCAAACAAACTCACTACCAGTCACCAAAAATCAGTCACAAATACAAGCACAACCAATCAGGCAAGAACACACACAAAGAGAAAACGAACACCCAAAAATCACACTAGCACTCAGCAAGAAACAGTCACCAAAAAAAAAAGAAGAAAAAATAAAGCAAGAAAACAAACGAACAAAAATATATCAATCAAACAAACAGTCTCTCAAACACTTATCAAAAACACTTTCACAAATATACCAACAAGCACTTGATCACACAGAACACAGAACAAAAGCACTTGGTTAAATGGGAAGGGACACAAAGGGATGTACTTTTGCAATGCAAGTGCGTTTGTGTGTGTCTATTTATGCTGTTTGCGTAGTTCACAACGTTGCCCTAGTCCATTTCCAATTTCACTGATTGCGCCGATCCCGAGTTGTGAGCATGCGCACAGCGGAGCTGACATGGTCTCGTTCAAGCGCACATGCGCGAGCCGGCCGGCCCTTCATTTGCATGGGGTCACGGCTCATTTCAATGTAACACGCCCACGTCCCTCCCAATTTGTATTACTCCTCCTTACGCCTCTGGAAAAAACCTTACGCTTGCGCAATTTCCTGCGCAAAAGCTACGTGAATCGGGGGATTACGCGGCTAGATGGCGCAAGTCTAACGTAATGGCGGTGCGCTACGCCGGACCGATAATGCGCCGATGTACGTGAATCTGGGCCGTGGTGTTTTTGTATTTGAATTGTTATTTTAGATTAAACAGATAAGTAATATTATTGAAAATGCTATTATCAATGTCTTCCTTATAGACCCTTACATATCTTGTGCATCTTTTGTTTGAAGGTCAGTTTCTACAATGGAACCATATCCCCATGTCCCCATTTACTCTACAACTGTTCCTCCTATAGGTCAAATGTAGAGATCTCTATAAATAACACTTCATATTCCTGATATGTGCATGGTGTACCATGTACTTGAATGATCAAGTATCCCTTTCTCTTTGTATTGCTTACTTTATGTGAAATCTATGGTGTTCCTGCTAGTCCCCTTGATTTCCTATTAAAAGCTGACCACATTAAGCAGGAGAGCACATCGTGGTCAGTTTTCTAGTTATGCTGGGAACTCAGTGTTCTCTCCGCCAATGATCAGACTTGTCCTAACATGGCCCTACTGCACAGCCATACACAGGGAAGCTTGGTGTACTGCTGCTTCTATCCCCCCAGCTCTTATGCAGCTGAGAACAGAGAAAATGTGATCACTTATAAAAAAAAGAGGAATTTCAAATGTTTATTTTTTATATCTATATAAAAATGTTTTGCCTTTCATTTCTATTTTAAACTGGATAGGTTGCTTTACAAGGTGATCTTTACAATCACTTTAATACGAATGTTCATGCTGCTTATGAGTTGGAAAAAAATAACTTGGACCTTCCTTTAACCACTTGTTACCCGCCCGCCGTCAAATGACGGCGGGCGGGGTAACTCCATTGTCCTGACTGCATGTCATATGACGTGCAGTCATAGAAAGCTGCTAGGGGCGCGCTGCCGGCAGCACGCACGCACCCGTCACATCACTGAGAAGCCTATGCGTGTGCCCGGCGGCCGCGATGGCCGCCGGGCACACGCGATTGCCGAGCAACTGAGCTGGGACGTGGAGCTCTGTGTGTAAACACAGAGCTCCACGTCCCCGTCAGGGAGAGAGGAGACCGATTGTGTCCCTTGTACATAGGGACACAATCGGTTACCTCCCCAGTCACCCCCCCTCCCCCACAGTTAGAACACAAACTAGAAGAAACATTTAACCCCTTTCCCGCCCCCTAGTGGTTAACCCCTTCCCTGCCAGTTACATGTATACAGTTATCAATGCATATTTATAGCATTGTTCACTGTATAAATGTAAATGGTCCCAAAAATGTGTCAAAAGTGTCCGATGTGTCCGCTATAATGTCCCAGTCCCGAAAAAAAATCACAGATCGCCGCCATTCCTAGTAAAAAAAAAAAAAAATCATAATTATGTCCCGTATTTTGTAGGCAATATAACTTTTGTGCAAACCAGTCACTATACGGTTATTGCGATTTTATTTTTTACATTTTTTTACCAAAAATATGTAGAAGAATACTTTTTTTAAACAGGATATTTATTATAGCAAAAAGCAAAAAATATTGTGTATTTTTTCAAAATTGTCGCTTATTTTTTTGTTAATAGCGCAAAAAATGAAAACCGCACAGGCGATTAAATACCACCAAAAGAAAGCTCTATTTGTGGGGAAAAAAAGGACGTCAATTTTGTTTGGGAGCCATGTGGCACGACCGCGCAATTGTCAGTTAAAGCGACGCAGTGCCGGAAGCTAAAATTTTGTCTGGGCAGGAAGGGGGTGTAGGTGCACAGTAGGCAAGTGGTTAAAGATATGGTCTAGCCTAACACAAGTAAAAAAATAAACATTAAAAAACACACAGGGAACATACAGTAGCCTACTATGATCAATTCTTCACTTTTTCTATACTATATCTTTTGCCAATAATCTGAAGATCTGGGAACACTCCCAAAGAAGGTGCTGGAATGCACACTGCAGGGTCACTGTTGTTATTCATATACTGAAAGCCTCCTATAATTACCCTTAAGTGCATCAGTATCAATGAGGTTCTCTGAACAACCAATCAGATTCAAATCTTCCTTGGAAGTCGGAGTGATTGAGAGAGAAAAAAAAACAGGATGTACAGCCATACCACCTTCCTGCAGGTTATTTTCATTGGTTTGTTGTTAGCATGCTGTTTATACAGGTATAGGTGCAACAACCATTTTCATGTGTTCTGCTACTATCTGGTTCTATCTATAAAGTTTAATGTATGGTTCTTCATAGTGGACTACGTGGTTATGAAGTAATTCACAAAACCCACTCTACCAGACTATACAAGCTACTATTGCAGTATGGTCCTCTTTAACTAGACAACACTTTACTGACACACCAATATGCAAAATAAGGATCCCTCTAGCATTACATGAATATCTAATTCCTGGTTTGTCGACCCAAACTTGGAGGAAACAAGGGGTATACTTATCCATGTCTGACATAACAGAACAAGACACGATGGACAGATACAAAATGTTCAAAATAAAGCACTACTTATCGACTAGCAAAAATGGCCCCATAGAGCTACGTCAAATGCTTTGGAACTACTTGCTACATAAAAAAAACAAATAAATCCAAGGGGATATGCTTATTCTACAAATTCTCTACCCCCCTGAATATACAGAGAAAAATATCCAACATGGTAAAGCCGGAAAAAGAACCACACACAGAATTCCCCATACACCAATGGCACTCAGCCATAAAGTACAATAGTAGATCATCAGTATGTGTGGTTCATTGGGAAAACACACATAAATTACTTCATAGATGGTACCTCACACCCCTTCATCTAAACAAAATGAATATAGACATCTCTCCCCTATGCGGGCGTGCTTGCCATTGTACTGGTAGCCTACTACACATTTTCTGGGGATGTAAGGTAATACGCTCTTTCTGGTTAGATGTCTTGTCGCTTATCCTGGAAACGGCAGGTATCAAACATGTACTAATCCCAGCCTTCACCCTCCTTAGCATTAGTATTGCAAATCTTATTCGCAGTGCGCATTATGATGGCAAAGAATTGTGCTCGAAAGAGCCCCCAAAAATTGAGGAGGTTCGATCTAGAACAAACGCACAATATACCATGGAAAAAATGCTTGCCTATTAAGAAAACAGAGCACCAAATTTTCATAAACACTGGGAAATCTGGAGAGTATCCAAAAAGGCTTCTTCACATAAATGACATCTTCTATATCTTTACCTCCTAACTGAAGGATGTATTTCAATTTTCTGACATTTGTGAGAAATTACAACCATCTAGTGGTAAGAAACGAGTATGGCTGTGGTCACTTTCTGCGTCCCAGAATTCATAGTATGAGCAGGTGATCACAGTACAATCAGCATATGTGTATTAAATGCACCAGAGTAGAAATTCAATGTTCAATGTTTATTTATTTCTGAATTGTTAATATAGCACTTTATAGCTTACTATGCTTCCTACCTCCTTGGACCCTCGTCAAGTTTCAAGGCGGGCTAATGTCCACTTCATCTCTTAGTGAGCCTGGTCACAGTGAGTACCCATTTGGGGTGACGGATAGGGATTAGCCAAACACCCCCCTTTCGGTTCGCACCAGAACCTATGAACAGACCAAAAGTTTGTGTGAACTTTAGAAGCCTGTTAAAGATGTCACTGGCTGAAGTCGCGTCATTCCCAGGGGTGTCTCCGGTGGAGACAGGTAATGTGCTGCACTGTGGACATCTCATCACTGGATCCTGGACCTGGATGAAGAGGAGATCTACTCTTCGCTGTAGCACGGCGGAGAGGATATCACCCATCACAGGATACCGACAGCGTTGGAGCGGAGACCGAGAGTGGATTACCACCGCTGGAATCTTTTTTTTATTTTTATTTTTTATTTTTAATAAAGGACTTTCCCAACGGTGTCTGTGTCTTTTATTTTTTTATTTTTACACTTTCTTTGTGAAATGGTAGGGGTACAATGTACCCCAATACCAATTCACATAGGGCGGGCAGGATCTGTGGGTCCCCTTTGTTAAAGGGGTCTTCCAGATTCCAATAAGACCCCCGCCTGCAGACCCCCACAACCACCAGGCAAGGGTTGTGGGGATCAGGCCCTTGTCCCCATCAACGTGGGGACATGGTGCTTTGAGGGGTCACAGACTCAGCTTTCATATGATTTCTTGAGCTGATCCCCTCCTTTCCTCCATCAAATTCCTGCCTCACACTAGTCTTCTAAGCTTGTATCAAAGCCTGACCCCATAATGCCCCTAATCCAAACTAAGTATCGGTGACGTCGCTAGTGCTGGGCACCCAGAGCATGTACCTCACATCTCCTGTGGGGTGCCCGTGTCCCCAATGCTGCAATCCCCCACTACAACAGCAGAGATATTTAAAATAAACAATAAAGCAGTGGGTACATCACCACCAATGTGGCAGCTAGTATAGAAAATACATATGTAACAGATGGGGAGTACTAAAGTAACCCAGAGTACAGAAGAGGATGTAGGAGGGCCTAGAAAACCCAGTAGGTACACCACTGGGTAAGACAAAACAAACATGAACTGTGGGGACTTAGGCAAAAGGAACTACCGCTAGTAGTCTGGCTATAAAGAAGTCAGATGCTGCAATGTGCTCAAGAAAACATAAGATTAAACAGGAAAATTAAGAGGAAGAAGAGGATTGTGAGGAAAAGAAAAGGGGAGAAAAACAGAAAAGGAGAAGGGTCCCCAAGGAGCAGTACAACTCCCAGAACATTTGGTTAGCATAAGGTCCCTTTCACACTTTTACGACTTCAAAGTCGCCCGATTTTACAGCGATTTTGCCGCGATTCGTGGCCGCGATTTCACCGCCATTTTGCAGCGATTCGTGGCCGCGATTTCAATGAATGCCTGTGTAAGTGGCATCAAAATCGGACCAAAGTAGTGCAAGGACTACTTTGAAGTGGGCACTACTTAAAGTTGTGCCAGTATGAATGGTGTTCATTGAAAATCATGGAGAATGACTTGTCATACGATTTTGCAGTACAAAATCGTGAGACAAGTCGTATAAATGTGAAAGGGCCTAAGTTTGCCAGAGTGAAGGGTTACCAAGGCAACAATAAGGAGTCCTAAAAATCAGAAGGCAAATAATACGTCACCCAAGGGTGCCAAAGCTGCTAGTATTGAGCTACTTTTACCCGATGGATTGCTTACATTTTGGTGTTAATCATTGCCTTGTTGATTTTCTGCTTGTTTTCAGCTTAGCAAGTCTTTTGTTTGATTATACTATGCCCCTTTAAGCCCCACTTACCAGTAATGCAATTTGGTCACACCCACTGTCCACCCAAGGTGACCCTGGTCTTTTACAGTTCCAGCAACACCCCCTACTAAGAACGTTCTTGATAACTGATACCTCAACCCCAACCTGAGAGTATGAACATTTCTTTACCGATGGCAAATTCTGTGAACTTCAAGCACTGAATACACAGAACATGAATAGCCCACTACCATATTAGAGATATTTTAAATTTGCATTTTTCTGACAGCTCTTAATGTCAGACAATATTTTGCCCATCTGTTGATTTCCTTTAAATCTATGGGCATCCTGCCTACTTATTTTCCCATCTCATATCAGTCACTTACCTGAACCTATTAAATTTTCCCCTCCCCCTCAAAAGTTTTCCGTTTCCCAGGAATAGGAATCAGACCTACGCTAACACTGTACAGAAGATCAAAGGAAACATATGCATATTCTATATTTCAAGGGTTCCATTAATGTCAAAAACCCAATAAATTAAATATAAATGTTGATTTAGGTAGCATTGAATCCCAGTGATGCTGCATAGTATCTCAGCAATGTCATAATCCACCTACTAAATACTGCAAATCTCTATGGGACCACAGGCAATATGCAAAAAAAAAACAAGCATGCAAAGAGGAATAATGCAACAAACAAGGATCTCTTTTCAACATTTTATTAGTAATACAAAATCATCTTATAACATATCCATATTATATTTTTCTTTTTTGGAAATAATTTGGCCACGGCCTGATTCACTGGTTTAATAAATGAATCATATAATAACTTCATATTAAAATATCAAAAACTCGTAGATCATAACTGTAAACCATTCACCAATTAATTTTTCATAACCAACCTCAACCCAGCCACTGAGACTCGAGCTGATTCACCATCATGCTTGAAACCTTCTTAACTCTCCCATACGACAGGGGGGGGGGAGGGAGGGAGCCCCCCTCTGTCCCCAACACCCCAGACCGCGGCCGCCTCTATGCATGTTTGCAGATTCATATTAAAAATATCAAGGCCTATATCGGACAGATGAACCCCATCTGACCTATAAAGACCCTGAAAACCACCCTCCAACTCGTGATACCTAACTGAGAAACCAAAAGTGGGAGGCAGGAATTTCTCCATAGCCCTATTTATACGTTTACGAACTTTCTCCAATGGTCTGAAGACCGGAGAATCCAACCACCGTAAACGCAGAATTATTTCCAAAAAAAACAGAATTGTATTGGGGGAAACCAACTTCAGGAAATTAAACGTATCTTTCATATTGTTGATCAAATCAAATGTCTTCAACTTTCCTATATAATTTCCCTCGATATGTACAATCAGTATGTCCGGAGGGGAAAATATAGCATACAACCTGCCCAATTCGAAAAAATCAGGTCCTCCCATAACATCCCTCTGCGACCATACCAGGAAATGCTGAAAGTTGAAAGATTCAAACCCAAATTTTCGGAATACGTCCTATTCGCTTCTCTCTTCTGCGCCCAAAAAATAAAAGAATGGCCTATAATCCATTCTGACCGTTGCAAACCTGAAATAAATGAAAACATTAATAAGGGCGAATTTATCATTTAAAAGCGTTAGACATTCATCTGCCAAATCTCTTGATGACGCTCTCCTCCAGACCAATCCTAGTGGCCTCTGTGGCCGCACCTTTTTGAAATGAGTGAGATGTTATTTTAAATTGGCTAAGGCGGCTGTGCGCGACACATCTTTTAAAAACAGATGAGAATTGGTAGATGAATACTGGAGAGCCATTTTTATGAATAAATAAAAAACCGGCAGCCGGTGGGCGGATCCGTAAATACTCCTGAAGATTGGCTACTGGGCAAATATCCATAACCACATACCTTTTTAGTGAAATCCACGTTCCTATTCCCAATGAATCTGTCTTGCTGCCCCTAATAAATAACTTCAGACTCTCCTCCAGGAAAGACACCTCTGACAATAAAATTCCCAAAACGTAGTTCCTAGAGGCCGGAAGTAACTCGGAAACCTTGAAAGCACCAAAGAATGTGATGACAAAGATAGTTTTTAACAAAATAGCCTCATATTCTGAGAAGCAGACTGCTGAGGTCGCCTTGCACATTTGTGACAACATAGCCGGAGTAACCGGCGACCTTGAATCTTTTTTTAAAGGAAGCTCTCTTATACCCCTTCAGGACCTGCCTAACCGAAAATAAACTATGGCATGCCGGCAGACCGTGAAGGCGTAAAAAGAAAGAAATGCGGGAGAGCGTCTTATTAACGTAGGACCATGAATGCTGTTTCTGCATTAAGGAACCCAGAAATAATAATACCAATTCTTCCGAATATTCAGACACAGGTAGCTGCAGGTTCACCAAAAAGTCTGACCATAAAAACCAGGAGGCAACGTAGCTTTTCCAGGTAGAAAGAGCCACAGAATTCTTGAAGTATTGTAATATTAGATCAGAGCCCATAAATGAGAGGGGCAAAGTGCCCCCACTGGATCTGCCCCTGGAAGTAACTTGGAAAACCGGTCCATCTGTAGGCGAGAAAGAGCACCGGCAGTGTCATTAACTTTACCCGGGATGTATTTTGCTTTCAGCCAGATGTTCCACTTTAAACAAAGAAAAACCAAATACCGAAGATAGGATACCACCGGAGGGGATTTAGATGATAACATGTTCACTGCAAACAGAATGTCCCTGTTATCTGTACTACCCAAAATCCTTCTGTTCGCAAAATTGCTTCCCCATATCTCCAATGCTACTATCACTGGAAATAACTCAAGCAAAACTATTTTTTTGGTAAAACCACTGGAGACCCACCTATTAGGCCAGGTTTCTGCACACCAGTGGTAACCCCAAATTGCCCCAAAACCTACAGAACCTGCTGCATCTGTTTCCAAACGAAAATCACTGTCCAAAATAAATTCCTGCTGCCACATGGTTCTACCGTTGAACTTCAACCAAACCAGCAAATCTTGCTTGATGTCAGAGGTTAACCTAATATGTGCGGCTGGGTTTTTTAAACCTGACATGGCTGAGTATAGCCTTCTATAGACCCTGGACACAAAGGCCAGCTGCCCTAGGAGTGATTGCAACTCCTTCAATGTCACCTTACTCCTCCTAAGGAATACATGCAAAGTCTGGGATAACTTGTGGATTTTGTCGTCCGGCAATCTAAATTCCTTTTTTTTTTTAAAGTGTTTTTTCGTGCGTGCAATCTGCCATCCTTCTCCATGCCCCTGGGTGGCAATGGCGGGTGTGAGGGGGCCTCCCACTCACCCCGCCCTACCTGCTCCACTTAGGAGCCCAACTGGGGCCCAACGGGGCAGAGGGACTCCCCCTATGAGGGAGTGAGGAGGTCTAGCCCACCCAGCCAGCCCCGTAGGTCCTTCGCCTCTTTTTTAGGAGACTGCATGGCCAAAGTGCGTGTGTGTTAAACCAATTTTGTGTGCGTGCAAGTGTGGTGGTGGTTTTTGTTGGGGGGGGGGCGTACTAAGCACAGGCGTACCTTGCATAGCACACCCACCGGGAGCCGGGCTGAGACCACCAAACTCAATTCACATGTAGCCGAGGCCGTGATCCGAACCCTTGGCTGCAGAGGTGAATGGCTTGTCAGCGCAGTGCCAATCGCGTTGAGCCACCACAGCTCCCTAAATTCCATTTTGACTGAATCCAAAGTTATGCCTAAAAAATTGATGCAGGTTGTAGGATGCACAGTCTTCTCCTGAGCCAGGGGGACCCCGAAATGACCGCATACCTTCTAAAAAGTTGCTAAAAGAACAGAACACTTGTCCGAATCACCCGGGCCTAAAAATAAAAAGTCGTCCAGATAATGAATTAAAGAACTGGAACCCGCTACCTTGCTCACCACCCTATCCAAAAATGTCGAAAATGCTTCAAAATAAAAACAGTAAATTGAACAGCCCATTGGTAATGCTTTGTCAAAATAAATCTGATTTTCAAAATAAATGCCCAATTAATTGAAACCTTCTGGATTTATTGGGAGTAAACGAAAAGCTGATTTTATGTCAGCTTTAGAAAACAATGCATTCTTACCCAAAATACAAAGCTTCTCGATAGCCAAATCAAAGGATAAATATGACACCGAAGTGTTTCCCGAGTCAATTTGGTCATTCAGGGAACAGCCAAAAGGGAATGACAGATGATGAATTAAATGGAAATCTGAAGGTTCTTTCTTAGGAACCAAACGCAACGGGGAAATCCTACCCGCTTTTACCTCCTTCAATAATTTTGCCCTTACCACCCCAGGGGCTTCGCTGACAGATTTCAAATTGTCAACTATGTTACAACCATTTCCATCAAAACTTGGTATATTGAAACCCTCAGAAAACCCCTTAATTATTAGGGAAGCCATCCGCTGGTTTGGGTAGACTTGCAACCATGGGAGCATTTTTAGGAGCATCATCGGGGTAACTGCCTTTGGAAAAACCTTCCCTGGCGGATGACTGTAATTTACGAAAAAACATTTAAAACATGGTGGTTCCCTGCACAAAATTCACATTCGTGCTTGAATTTACACGTATTTAACCATCTACACTGGGAGTCGTTGAAAGCGAAAAACAGGCCTTTTTTGTAACTACTGGTGGAAGAGGTCTGTGGAGCTGTCACTGTGCTTGGTCGGGTGAAAGGATGTCTCTGGGGTAAAAATAAATTGAGCCAGAGGCCAACGTCCTTTGACCCCCATTGCAATGATGGTTGAACCGCCAATTTTGCCTAAAAGCCTCATTATATGCTAACCAGGCTGAACCGCTGAAACCCCTATAGGCTTCCAAAATAATGTCAGGGTATTTTTCACACAGGATACTGGAATAGATGAGAAAAGCCTGTAACCAGCCATAAAAGTATTTGATCACTGGTCTCCGATCATCTGTTTTCTCGTCTTTCCTGTCATACCTTGAATTATCCCTGACGGGAGGAAGGATTGTAGAAAAATCAATAAATTCCCTCTTCCAGATTCTTTCTTTAACACTTAAAGGCAAATGGAAACCTAGAGGTGACATGAGACATGGCATACATTCTTTAACAGTCTCTGACATGCTTGGAGCACCATCAGAAACCTCTTTAACAATACATCCTGGTTTTGGCCCTGGTAGTGGGTCCAAAGACCAGACCCTAGCCTCCTTGCTAACCACTGGAGGGACCATTTGTGCCCTCATAACTGCTACTAATTGTTCCACAGACACAGATAATTGAGCTGCAGTATAGCATTAACCCTCTGCCGCCTGAGCAGGACGCGCTCTAGGGGGTGTTGATGGTACATCACACCGCACAGGGATCCTGTTGGTTTGCAGAACATGCTGTTGGGGGTGGGCCTTTGACCCCTGCCTCCTCTGGTATTGGCTGTTCTTGGCTGTGGTGGGCTGCAGGCTCCCTTCTGAAGACAGCGCTCCGCCTCTCACAGGCCCGAGGGGGCGCTGTTCTTGAATGCTGCTTCTGAAAGATAAAAAGGGACATCTTGCTGCCATCTGTATCCCCGGGTGGACCGGGGCTGGCACAGGGATATGCTGTTGAATATTGCAGGTATGTTCTGGGCCTTGTGACCACCCCTGCCTCCTCTGCGGGCTGATTGGCTGTTCTTGGCTGTGGTGGGCTGCGGTGAAGGCTCCCTTACTGAAGATGCAGCGCTCCTGCCTCTCTGACCACGGCCCGCAGGGGGCGCTGTTGGGCTTGAATGCTGGCTTCTGAAAGATAAAAATTCGGAGATTCTGTGCCATCTGCTCCATTGCATTTCTCGAATATTGCAATTCCATCTGCAATCACAATCCCCGGAAAATTCGTGAAAATATATCACGAATACCGGGAATATTCGCGAGATATATGGCGAATACTCTGCTCCTCAGGGAACGCCTACGTTTGCCTGCCCTCCCTGCAATGCCTTCCTCCTCTGAAACATCATAGGGCCGCGTGCCCTCTGGTGAGAGCGATGCTTGACCTCCTCTATCCTCTGACAGGCATGGCTGCTGTAGGGACGCGTCTGAACCTATCGGACCCACTGATGCCTCCACGCTGCTGACAAGCTGCGGCTCCAACAGTAAGGCTAGGCAGTGACGAATCCACTCCTCTCCCCCCGCATGCTCCGCTCTTGCTATCAGTTGGTGTAATAGGGCCTCCATCTTTAGGGACGTGGACCTGGGGAGCTCCTCTAGCTGGAATCTTCTTGTGAGACGGACACCTGTCCTTATAGAACCGGACTCTATATAGGGCTTGGGCTGGCTACCAGAACTCTCTAACGGGTCACCTGACCTCAGCTCAACCAATTACTGCCCTAACCTCACTGTCTTCCAGAACCCTCTAGCACAGCTGACCTGGCTAAGTAATCTCTGCTTACCTGAACTTTCATACCTTTCCTGACCTGAAACTGACCTCAACCTCACCTTAAATTACCTAATGCTAGCTGCCCATGCCGTGGTCCCATAAGGAAAGGAGAGCCTAATTGGCTACTCCCTTTCCCTTCCCATTACCTTAGTACTAGAGATCCCCCACCCTTCTACCACACAGGAATACATTTCTTGCATTATCTCAATGGAGGCAATGGAGCAGCTGATCCAATATATGAATGAATGAATGAATGAAAACTTATATAGCGCGGCACATGCGAACTAAATCGCCTCTGGGCGCTTGTTGTTCCTGTCTCCTTTGGTATCTATCAAAAGAGATAAGTCTTGATCTTTCTCCTGAAGGCTAAGTGGTTCTCCTCCAACCGAATGCTGGTTGGTAAAGCGTTCCATAGTCTGGGACCTTGGACTGCGAATCTTCTATCTCCTTTGGACCTATAGTTGGCTTTCGGTATCTGGAGTAGATTTTGATTGGTGGATCGCAGGACGCGATTGGGATTATGAGCTTTTATTTTTTCGCATAAATAATGGGGAGCATTCCCATAAATACATCTATGCGTTAGACAGAGTGCTTTAAAAGTGATTCTGTCTTTTACTGGCAGCCAGTGAAGGGATCTCAGTGAAGGTGAGATTGATTCCCAGGGTTTTTTCCCAGTCACAAGTCTGGCGGCCGTATTTTGAACGACTTGTAGACGAGCGATTTGGTACTTAGGGAGTCCGAGGTAAATGGCATTTGCATAGTCCAATCTGGAGTTCACAATTGCTCCCACCACGACCGCAATGTCTTCTTTGGGAATAAAAGGGATGAGTCTACGTAGTAGGCGCAGCAGATGGTGAGATCCGCTGACAACTGACCCTATTTGTGCGTCCATTGTCATGTAGGAGTCGAAAATGACCCCGAGACTTTTGACTTTGGCACAGGGGGTGATGATTTTCCCTAGAATGGGTGGGGGACTTCAAGTTGTTGCAGGTAGATTCTTACGCTTGGCGTGAAACAGGAGAAGTTCTGTTTTCGCACCGTTGAGTTTAAGATAACTCTTAGTCATCCAGTCCTATATCAAAGAGAGGCATGTCTCTAGATTGAGGTGATGATCCTTTTTATTGCAAATGCGGAAATACAGTTGCGTGTCGTCTGCGTATGAGTGATAAAGCAGTTTTTGACTGCTAATAATTTCAAAAAGAGGACGAAGATAAATGTTGAACAACACCGGCGACAGGGGGGATCCTTGAGGGACTCCGCATGACACCATGCGTTTTTCAGAAGTGAAAGGTCCTAGCTTCACTATTTGCGACCGGTTTTCCAAAAAAGAGGAGAACCAAGATAGATCGCCTTCTGCGACTTTGGCTACTTCAGCTAGCCGAGTCAATAGAAGCTTGTGGTCTACAGTGTCGAAAGCTGCGCTTAGGTCCAACAAAACCAGAAGACAAGATTCTCCTTCGTCTGCGGCCTCGAGAGCGTCGTCCCATATCTTGAGCAATGCTGTTTCTGTCCCGTGTCCGGGGCGGAATCCTGATTGAAATGGATCAAGTAGGTTGTGGGTATCTAGATGCTGTTGCAGCTGTTGTACCACTACTTTCTCCATGACCTTAGAGAGAGCGCTTAAGCCTGTTATGGGGCGGCGGTGGAGTGGATCCTTGGGATCCAGGGTGGGTTTCTTCAGGATGGGTCTAATTACGCCCTCCTTCAACTGGGAGGGTACTATACCCTCCACGAAAGATTGGTTAATAAGCTGCGTGATAGGAGGTGCCAGGATGTCGGCGCATTCCTTCAGCAGCTTAGTAGGGATAATATCGTTCGGCGCAGTGCTGTTGCGCAGAGTGCCGATGATATTTTTAGTGGCTTGGGTAGAGATGAGTTCCAGCTTGAATTTACCTGGTTGTGGTGAATTTCTACAGGTGTTGTGTAAATAATTACGGGGGGGGGGGGGGCTACGGGGGGAATTGTTTTGCTGAATACTTTGCCGTATACCCTCAATTTTATTGATGAAGTAATCTGACAATTCATTGCAAAATTCTTGTGTGTCGGAATTGGGGGCTTCAAGACATCCTGGATTCATGGTCTGAGTGACCAGCTTGAAGAGTTCGCGGGGGCGATTCAGGGCGCTATTGATAGCCTCAGAAAAATAGTCTTTCTTGGCTTTGAAGATTTCTTTATGATATGTCCTTGTTATTGCCTTGTAGATGGAAAGATTCTCATCAGATGAGTTTCTTTTCCAGGCGGCTTCAGCCCTTCTGCGTTCTTGCTTCAATAACGCCAGTTGGTTGTTGAACCAGCTGGAGTTTTTTTTACGGATGTGGGTTTTACGTTTTGGCGCTGTTAAGTCAGCTGCCTGTGATAGGGCTGTGTTTATGGCCTCAAGTGTTTCTTCAGCCGTTTGATGCGGCTGAATTGTTTCTATTTTTTTCCTTAATGTGGCTTTGAAGAATTCTGAGTGAAGCTTCTTCTGACATCTAGTCCAGTGAGTTGTCAATGGATTTGATGTTTTTGTTAGGGGGGGGAATTGGGGATAATGAATTTGATTGCATGGTGATCTGTCCATGGCAATGGTTCATTTCCCAAGATTTCTATTTCCAGATCTAGTCTGAAAATAAGATAGAGTGTGTGACCTGAAGCATGTGTGGGCCCACATACTAATTGTTGTAGCCCTAATCCTTCCATGTGGTCAATACAGGCGTCAGCAAGGGGGGCTTGTGAGGAGTTGGCCCAGAGGTTGAAATCCCCGTGTAGCAGAAGGTGTTTGCTGTTCAGGGTATAGGTGGAGATAAAGTCTGTCCATGAAGGGAGAAACTGCGATTTTGGGCCGGGTGGCCTATAGCAGAGTAGAATCCGGACGGTCTCCTGGGAGTTTACTTGCAGTTGTAGAGTAAGGGTTTCCATGAATGGAAGAGGGTTTTGAAGTACTGGTTTTGTGATCGCAAGATGAGTCTTATGGATCACAGCCAGTCCTCCTTCTCTTTGCCCTATTCTATTTTCCGTTATAATACGATAATTTTCTGGCACCATTTCTCCTAGAATGGTGTTACAGTCGGCTGTGAGCCAGCTCTCTGTAATAAAGAGGCAGTCTACATCGTATTGTAGGAGGAAATCATGGATTTCTAGTCGGTGTTTTACTGCCGATCTAGTGTTAATCAAAGCACACGATATGTGCTTAGGCTGGGGCAAACGGCTGAGATTTTTGATAGTCGATCGACGATCGATTCTCAGAAGTTGCTCAGTTCGAAGGGCTTTTTTGGTGATGGCTGGTAGTATTGCGGCAAATCGCCTCAGACCCCAGATGGTCTCTGCCGAGTATTGCAGATTAACCATAGTCGCCAACACCGAGGGGGGGGGGGGGATTTTCAAGGATTAACTGAATCCTCTATCCTGACTTGGTCCAGAGGAAGGCAAAAAAACCCTGACCGTGCTACGCCAATATGCTGCGGTAGGGAAAAAAATTCCTTCCTGACCCCTTGAAAGGCGATCGGGTGAACCCTGGATCAAGTTGTAATGGTGTTTGAGAAAGGGGAGATTAGGGCTGGGTGTAGTAAGATGGCCACTGATCCAGCAGCAGGATCCAGACTGGTGAGCACCCAGATTAAGTGGATCGGTGCTGCTGTGGGGGCCAGGATCGGTGGACAGGGGGTGGAAGATACTTTCCAGGGGTCTGGGGGGGTTTCTGGGCCGTATCAGGTGTTTGGTGACAGTTGCCAGGGGTGAGAAGCGGCGCGCCGCTAGGCCGCGGGTGAAGCCGCGGCCTTTCCTAGTTGCGGCTGCCGAAAATGCTTCCAGGCCAGCGCGGAGCAATGGGAAACGCCCGAAAAGGAGTAAAATGGTTTCGGATGGGTGGCGGATGGTTAACTAGAGTAGGGGAGATGGCGTGGGGGTACAGGAGGGGAGTTATGGAGAGGGGAAGAGCCGAGGAATTGAGCAGGTAGCAGCAGCTTGTCCTGATAAGGATGGCCGCCTGCACCTACAGTGGATGGCTTACCTGCTGGTTCCCCTGGAGAGAGGGTGAAGAAGGGGAGCCAGGGGGGATCTGGTGAAGCCGGGGGGAGGCCAGATGGAAGCCAGATGGTGAGTCTCTGGTCTCTGGAGGGATAGAGAGAACCTGCCTAGCAGTCTGCCTGATCTCTGACTGTCTGTCTGGTCCCTGGCGAGAGCAGACTCGTGCGGAAGCATGGAGCGTCCTACTCTCCCACTGACACTGACTGACTGACTGAGGGAAATATAGGATGACACGTCTAATTTCTTGAAAATCTGGCATCTATTTAAATGCACAGACACATGCCAACATTTGCTGCACTAATGCCGCATACACATGATCAAAATTAACGATGGAAAAAGTCAGACGACCTTATTACCAAATTATTACCAAAAATATGTAGAAGAATACGTATCGGCCTAAACGAGGAAAAGTACAGTCCAAGGTGTACACTGCTGGTGCCTGCCTTTTTAACTTATTGGAGTTCAAAATATTTATAAGACATCAAGCATTTACTGACCACCATGTGGCGCTTTGGGTTTGTAGTTTACCATAAACTGAGAGAAACCACAGAGTGATGATGGTAAGACATGTTTTCCACAGCACTGATTTATCACTCATTTCTGTCCAGCAACTTTAACTGCGGGGATGTTTGTTATCGGTAATAAATATTGTGTTTTCCAGCAGTGTTTTAATTTTAGAAACAAATGAAGTTAAGATAAATGATGCATTTCTTCAGATAAAGGGATATAGGAAATTATCTCATACAAGATTGTAATCACTTAAACCGCACGCTACTTAAAATGTTTAGTTATGGGGAATCACTGGGGTCTACTAATACCTATGGGACAGCCTCACACAACTGGGCAGAATTTCCTGTAGGCCATATTTTCTTAATCATTTCCCAGAATCTTACGTGATATGATTATTGTGAAACATTAATCCAACTTTGCAAGTGCCTGGAACAATGAAAACTGTGTCCTACGTATGCCAATTTTCCTTGCCGCTTAAAGGTAAACTACAGACAGGTACAAAATAAAAAAAATAATGCAGCTTTATAGTCATCATCATTATTTTTTTCAAGTTCCCCCGAATTCGACCTGGTATCCACTTCTTGCAATCCCCTGTAAAGCATAATTTAGGCTAGCAGATTGAAATCCCCACTAAAAGCCAATCATGCAAATGTACGGATAGAAGGAGAGGACAAAATGAGCAGAAAGACGATCTTATCATTTTTGTAGCACCCTCCTAGATGGGTGCTAGAATTATTTAGATTTGGTGCTGGCTCACTGCGTTCAGTGGAGCTATATTTTTGTTTGCTAAGGTAAATTTAGCTGATCTCACTGTAACCAGTGTGGCTGTAATTGTTGTGTTAGGTAAATTTAGTTGTGCTTACTGTAATCAGTGCAGCTGCATGTGATTAGTTATGTCTGCTCAATTATTAATAATATAGGATGCGCTGATATTAACTTAATAGTGTAAATCATACAGACAAAACAAATATATCAGGGAGGAACAATCTCCATATGTGTTTAAATACATGTGATTAGTCCTTAATCAAGTGCACAGTGAAGGCAGCAGCACGGATTCCATACAAGGAAAAAAACACATAAACGATGCCCTCCTTCACTAAGAGTGTGGATTCCAACTGAGAATCAGGTGATCAGGCACTCGTAGCAGATGAATATGAAAAAAAGGAGAAGAAGAAAAACCTCATTGCACAAACATCGGATAACAGGCGGATAATATGATCCAACAACCATCAGCAAATGCACTCACGGATCCCCGCTTAGTATAAGCATGAAACGCCACTCAGTGCGCTGTCTCCTCAACTCGATCCGATGGACTCGGATACGATCGTAGGCTCCTCCCTACGCGTTACGTCACGGACACGCGACTTATTCATGGGTTGCTACGGAGATTGAGTATGGCTTATGTTTAAATAGCCTCCTCGGTGTCAGCGTGTCATCGGAGTGAGCAACAGGGAAAGGCAAACATCATTGGGGCTACAAGAACTTACACATAGTGGGTTCTATGTGAGCGCAAATGCAGGTACACGGATATACAAAATTTTATACAAAATTTTAATACATATATCTAATTAAAAATTAAAAAGATTAAAACACTATTGATTTCCATTCCACATACCTAAATGCGCCCTCTAGTGGCTAGGTACTGAGCTGAGCATACATAACCATATATTATACTGAATACATCAATTAGAAATATATATAATAAAAATAAATAATTATTAATACATGTAAACTGCACTAATAATAAGCAACAATAATAGGACCATCACTAAGACCCAAAAGAAGATAAAAAATAAACATAAAATTAATAATTAGAAAATTACAAATAAACGAAGTCTAAAAATCAGAAATGAAACAATTAAGATCAAAATCAATATTCAGGCCATTGGGAGATAGAGTTTGCATCTCATGTATCCAGCGAGACTCAGATTTGCTCAATTCCCTTATTTTATGACTGCCTCTCCAATGTGGGTTGTATTTGGCAATGGCCCAAAATTTCATTTCTCTGGGATTTTTATGATGACACACATCAAAATGTCGGGACACATTGGGGTGGATTCACAAAACAATTACGCCTGTCTAACTGGGGTTAGACAGGAGTAATTTCAAATTTCCCGCGGCGTATCACTAGTTTGAATTCTCAAACCATGATACGCCGGCTTCGGGCTTCGATCCGAGAGGCTTACGTCTTCGTAAGCCTTCGGATCTACGCTGCCATCTATTTGCGGCCGCTGGGAGGAGTTCGCGTCGTTTTAATGCGTCGGGATATGCAAATGTGTTTTTACGGGGATTCACGAACAAACGAGCGAGCGTCGCAA
This sequence comes from Rana kukunoris, assembly GCA_029574335.1. Lineage (NCBI taxonomy): Eukaryota > Metazoa > Chordata > Amphibia > Anura > Ranidae > Rana > Rana kukunoris. Next base: position 166,725,305 of record CM056055.1, on the reverse strand, counting down.
TCGTTTTCGTCTATTTTTTTATACGTAAAGTTAGAGCAGCTTTTTGCTGCTCTAACTTTACGTAGCCCATGTTAAGTATGGCCGCCGTTCCCGCTTCGAATTTATTTAATTTTTTATTTTGTTTACGTAACTCGTCGGGACGTGGATCGCCCGTAAAGTACGCTACATAAACAACGAATGACGTCACGACGTGATTTCGCGCAATGCACGGCGGGAAATTTGCGAACGGAGCATGCGCAGATCGATCGCCGCGGGAACGCGCCTACTTTAAATGTTTCACGCCCCCTACTCGCGCGGATGGATTACGACGGGAGAAATACACTACGCCGCCGTCGTTTACCGAAAAAAATCTACCTGAATTCCACGTAGATCAAGGTAAAAAACGGCGGCGTAGCGTATTTCTGATACGCTACGATAATCCATTTCTCTGTGAATCCACCCCATTATGTTTGGGGAAGGCCTTCTGAATATTTTGGACATGCTCCCTGATACGCTTCCACATTGGTCGCTTAGTCCGTCCAATATACTGAAGCGAACAGGAGCATTCCAAGACATAAACTACCCCCTCAGTCCTACAGGTAATTAGATCCTTTATGTCATATTCCTTTTTGGTAACCGTGGATATAAATTTAGAACATTTTTGTCCATTAAAATTGGTATGTCTGCACGCAAAACACCGTTTGCACGGGAAGAAGCCTTTTCCCTGGTAGAAGGTAAGTGAATTATTTCTCATTGGCGGGTCAGGGATATTTTTCGCTACCAGATCCCTTAGAGTTGGAGCTCTTCTATATACCACCCTTGGATAGCTAGGTAAAATTCCCTGTAGTTGCCTATCCGCTTTTAATATTGGCCAATGCTTTTTTAGAATGGCTTCAAGTTGCTTATGTTGCATGTTATAATTTAAAATAATTGGTAATTCAGATTCCAGCCTATTTTGTTTTACTTTATCTTGTACTAAAGAGGTGCGTGGGGTTTCATATACCTTAGTGATTTGTTCCTGAATGAAATCCTTATTGTAACCCTTATCAATAAATTTCGTTCCGATCATTTTAGCTTGATCCAAAAATACCTGCGGATCTGAACAGTTTCTTCGGATCCTTAACAATTGCCCCTTGGGTATATTAATTAACCATGGATCATGGTGACAGCTGTCTACAGGTATGTAGCTGTTTCTCTGGACCGGCTTAAAGTAAGTTTTGTTTTTTAACTGTTGATTTTCCATAGTGATCTCCAGATCAAGGAACTGAATGGTTGTGTTGCTAATAGTATAAGTAAGTTTAATATTTTTCTGATTACTATTTAGTTTTCCAAAAAATTGTATTAGGGAGCTCTCATCACCTTTCCAGATGATGATACAATCATCTATAAATCTTCTGTACAGTAGGAGCTGTTCAGGCATATTCTCATATATAGATGACTCCTCCCATTCTGACATGAAAACATTAGCCACACTTGGTGCATATTTGGCACCCATTCCAATGCCATTAAGTTGTCGATAATACTCTGATTTGTGCCAGAAGTAATTGTGCTGTAGCCCATAAGCCAAACATCTTAGGATAAAACGTTTCTGTTTAGATATGAGCTGACCAAAGTTATTCAGTGCCCATTTCGTTGCCCCAATGGCTTCCTGGTGGTTTATCACAGTATACAGTGATGCCACATCGGCCGTGGCTAATAAATAGCCACAATCAGGTTCAAATGTAGTACTCTCAAGGATTTGTATCAAATGCTTCGTGTCCCTGAGGTACGCCTTTGTTTGGGGCACTAGTGGCTGTATATATTTATCCACATACTCCCCTAGACGTGAATTAATGGACTGAATACCATTTATAATAGGTCGTCCGGGAGGTTTGATAGAGTCCTTGTGGATCTTTGGAACTGTATAGATAATGGGTACTCTGCACACTTCAGGTATTAAATATTTGGTTTCTCTTTTGTTCAGTACACCTTTTTCTTTCCCTCTATGGATCAATTCAACTAACTCCTCTTTATATTCTCCTGTAGGGTTAGTTTGTAATTTAATGTAAGTGTTCGCATCCTCCAATTGTTTGGCCAACTCTTCATAGTAGTAGTCCTTGGATAAGACCACTATGGCCCCACCCTTATCGGCTGGTCTTATAATCACCTTTTTGTTTTCTTCCAAAGACTTGATACCCTTATGTATGGCCATAGTATTTGGTGTTTTCTTCACTTTAAGGTAATCCAAGTCCTTGAGGACCATTTTAGAGAACACTTCAATATGCTGATTATTTAATACTTGTGGATTGAACAATGATTTATTCCTTAAATAACTATGTTCCACTCTTCCTGGCATATTGTGTTTTGACTGGTCCCTAATTGGCTGTGTAAGCATGTACTTTTTGATATTTAATTTGCGTGTAAACTTTTTAATATCCACATATGTATCGAATTTATTCAAATTTCGCTTGGGGGCAAACTTGAGTCCCTTATCAAGTGTGATTAATTCAGTTGGACTCAAGTGTACCCCACTTATGTTGATAATCCCTTCTCCTATTGGACCTTTCTTCTTTTTGTGTCCCCCTCTGCATCCCCTCTTTGATTTGGACTTCGACAATAAGTTGCTTCCCCTTGTCGTAAGGGGGGAGACCTCTCTCTCCGGCGATGATCTAAAAAAGAGGAAGAACGAGGATCCACATCCTCTCTATAACTAGATAGTGGTTCATATTTATTTTGAGTCTGTATAGGACTTCTTCTCCCATCTTGCTGATGGTATTCATTACTTGGTGGACCTCTTTGTTGATATGTATAGGTCTGATCCCTTGCATGAAGCTGAGCTTCATGGTAATCCCTTGGGTCACCTCTATCTTGAGTGTAATAGGGGTCATACTGGTAGCCTTGTGTATAGCCCCCTTGTGGTCCATACTGTTTTTTTGGGGGGTTAGATGGTTTGTTGTTCCCCTTTTTCTTCCAATGGGTGTTTTTTGGAGATTTGGACCGGGGTTTGCCATTATTTTTATTTTTCCACCATTGTTTCGGTGTTCTCGGCTCATTGTGTTCAAATCTTGATGGTCTAGGTGGTTCAGTGACATAATTTCTTGGATGTCTATTATGATCATCCTCGCATATTTTACCTGGTTCAGGTGTTCTGTGTCTTAACTCTCTTTCAGGTGAGATAATCCGTACTTCCCTGTCAGGTGAGGATGATACTGAGCCACCTACACCTTGTTTCAGATTCAGTTGCCATTTGAATGTTTGGTGAAGACGATAGTCATTACTATCCCTAAAGTACTTCCTCCTTTTACGTTGCTTTATTTCAAGGTCCTTTTGCTCCAAGACCTTATTTAATTGGCTCGTGAGTGTTGTGAAGGGTGGGGTGTCTTTATGGCTTTCCAAAGAAGTCTTGCATTCAGCTATTAGTTTATTCATATTAGCAATTTTCCTTTGTTTTCTTTTGATAAGGAAATGCAAAACTTCCAACCCTTTTTCATTGAAGAATTGATACCATTCTTCAATAGAATCTTTATCCAATAAGCCATCATTAATAGGTATGTCCCATCTGAGTCTTCTAGGGACTATTCCTTCTTTAATGTATTGCTCATGTGTGGTGAGGTCCCACCAAGCGCTCACTTTTTTCTCCATCAGGTGCCCGAATTTCCTAAAATTAGTATCCAGGTCACCTGTTTGAGAAATGGTTTTGGTGGTAAAAACTTCTTTCAGATCAATGGTACGATTTTCCATAAAATTAAAAATATCCATAATTGCTGCTGGTAGTGAGAATAGGTGATGTGAAATAGAAAAATAAAAAATGCTGTTTGCCTTTCCCTGTTGCTCACTCCGATGACACGCTGACACCGAGGAGGCTATTTAAACATAAGCCATACTCAATCTCCGTAGCAACCCATGAATAAGTCGCGTGTCCGTGACGTAACGCGTAGGGAGGAGCCTACGATCGTATCCGAGTCCATCGGATCGAGTTGAGGAGACAGCGCACTGAGTGGCGTTTCATGCTTATACTAAGCGGGGATCCGTGAGTGCATTTGCTGATGGTTGTTGGATCATATTATCCGCCTGTTATCCGATGTTTGTGCAATGAGGTTTTTCTTCTTCTCCTTTTTTTCATATTCATCTGCTACGAGTGCCTGATCACCTGATTCTCAGTTGGAATCCACACTCTTAGTGAAGGAGGGCATCGTTTATGTGTTTTTTCCTTGTATGGAATCCGTGCTGCTGCCTTCACTGTGCACTTGATTAAGGACTAATCACATGTATTTAAACACATATGGAGATTGTTCCTCCCTGATATATTTGTTTTGTCTGTATGATTTACACTATTAAGTTAATATCAGCGCATCCTATATTATTAATAATTTTTTTCACTGTTTGATTTGGTACCACATGGATAGCAGCTGTGTTATTTGGCATTTTATTTGGTGTTCCTGGGATTAATTTTTTAATTAGCGCTGTAGTACACATTTTTTATGTCTGCTCAATGTTTCCGCTGCTGCTAGTTTTGATTGTTTCCTCTGCTTTCCAGAGTGCTGGAGAACTCTCTGGAACAAAGTTTTGCAGCAATGCAAATAGAAGCATGAATATTTATACAGCCCTGACCAATCCCAGGGAGGAAGACCATAAAGCCTTCTGGGAGTCTGTATAAATACTCTGAGACACAGAACAGCTGGGTCTTTGTCTCCAGAAGGAAGGTCATGCCTGGAAAGCTTGCTACCCTCCAGAGCAACGCTGCCATGTGCTTGTCTATGAGACCTCAGGTGGGCGACCAACTGAAGTGACTGAGGAGCTGTCTGCTGAAGATCTATTCTGGTATTACCAGAAAAAGGTGTTACTTGGAAGTTGGAAGGCAGTAAGCAACTGTTCTGGACATTTGGGAAAAATAGACTGATATGAGAGACCTTATGCCTTGTACACACAATCTGAATTTCCAATGGAAAAAGTCAGTTCATCGGTAGTGATGAGCGGAATACGCCATATTCGATTTCGCAATATTTCGCCAATATTTCGAAGAATATTCGCGAATATTCGTTAATATCGAATATTCGTGATATTTAAAAAAAAAAAATGCGAATTTTCGCTAATGCGAAATTTCGCGATTTTTATTTTTTTTTTAAATATCACGAATATTCGATATTTACGAATATTCGGTATATTTTATAAAAAAAAAAAGAAATTTCACATACGCGGTCGCGAATATTCGTAAATATCGAATATTCGTGATATTTTATAAAAAAAAAAAAAAAATTGCGAAATTTCGCTATTGCGAAATTTCGCCATTGCGAAATTCGCGAATGCGAAATTGATTGCGATTTTTTTGCGAAATTTATTGCGAAATTTGAAAAATACGAATATTCGAAATAGCGAATATTCGCCGCGATATTCGAGATATTCGCGAATACTCGAATATGCAATATTCATAGCGAATATTCGCAAAGCGAATATTTGTGAGCAACACTATTCATCGGATTTTCCGACCGTGTGTGTGTGTGCCTCATCTGAGTTTTTCCATTGGAAAATTCAGACGGACTTGTTCTCTTTTCTTCTAATGAAAATTAATATTTGAGAAAAAAACACGAATGCTCAGAATCAAGTCGACACATGCTTGGAAGCATTGAACTTCATTTTTCTCGGCTCGTCGTAGTGTTGTACGTCACCGCATTTTGGACGGTCGGAATTTGGTGTGACAGTGTGTATGCAAGACAGCTTGAACAGAATTCCATCAGAAAAATCTGTCGGAGTTTATCTTGATGAAAATTCCGATCGTGTGTACGGAGCATTAGAGACTTTGGGGCTGGTGCCATCCTTCTTGTGCTAGAGAGTCAGCTATGTGTTTGATCAAAGGGAACATCAGCGGGTTTTCAGCAGAGCTTAGTCTATCCAGTTGGGATGAGCCGAACACCCCTGGGTTCGGTTCGCACCAGAACCTGCGAACAGACCAAAAGTTTGTGTGAACATTAGAACCCTGTCTATGGGACTCAAACGTTTGAAATCGAAAGTACTAATTTTAAAGGCTAATATGCAAGTTATTGTCCTAAAAAGTGTTTGGGGACCCGGGTCCTGCCCCAGGGGAGTGTTTGGGAACCTGGGTCCTGCCCCAGGGGACATGTATCAATGCAAAAAAAGTTTCCTGTGCTTAGAACTGTCCAGAGGCGGCTCTAGGCTTTGTGAGGCCTTAGGCAAAACTTAGACATGAGGCCCACTCACGCCCATAATTGGAAAAATAATTAAACCAATAAAAATTAATAAAAGGTGTGGCATCTCGCGCCAATAAAAAAATTAATGTGACAACAACATATAATTATAGTGAATAAGCAGCTCCCCTATGATAGAGACCTCATCAAAGGTCTGAACTGAACAGTAATGGTATATGGAGGGGGCGCTAATAATGAATAATAAGAGAATAAACAATAAAGTGAAATCTAATAAATGGTCCGTCTGAACCAACAATAGCAGACTTAGTGAGCAGCAACACACTGAAAATGGTGAAATAGATTGTACAAAAAAAAAATGAATAAATAAATAAATAAACTCAAGTCCATTCAAAGAATGTTAGATAAAGTCCAATCAAGGCTAATCTTTCTCAGATGCAATTTGTAGAAAATGAATTGTAAAAGGTGTCCGCCTTCACCAAGAAGATCCCCCAAATGTGCACTAATGGATGGCTCCTTACCGCACGGTGTTGACCTGATTGTTTAGAAAAGGTCAAATACAGCAGTTGGTCACTAAACCAGTTGAATGATTCAGCTGCGCAGCTCTATGTTTCCCGGAATCAAACACTCACATAAAGGAGGGAGAGGGGAAACCACCATAGTGAAGTACAGTTTATTTAAAATATGTCACAGATAAAACAGCATAGCCAAATGGCCTTGCATTGCTTCCTGACGACGTGTTAATCACAAAACGTACGTCGAAGCGCCTGGATACGTAAAAATAACGCACTTCCGGTCCCGCTGGTCCCCTGGCCTGGAACGCACGCCAGCTCCCTAGCGAGGAACTCTCATCATAGCCCATCCTTCCATGCTGATTAGCCTCAGTGCCGGGTCCTAGGCACTACTAAAGTAAGAGGTCATTTGGCTATGCTGTTTATCTGTGACATATTTTAAATAAACTGTACTTCACTATGGTGGTTTCCCCTCTCCCTCCTTCATGTGAGTGTTTGGTTCCGGGAAACATAGAGCTGCGTAGCTGAATCATTCAACTGGTTTAGTGACCAACTGCTGTATTTGACCTTTTCTAAACAATCAGGTCAACACCGTGCGGTAAGGAGCCATCCATTAGTGCACATTTGGGGGATCTTCTTGGTGAAGGTGGACACCTTTTACAATTCATTTTCTACAAATTGCATCTGAGAAAGATTAGCCTTGATTGGACTTTATCTAACATTCTTTGAATGGACTTGAGTTTATTTATTTATTTATTCATTTTATTTTATTTTTTTGTACAATCTTTTTTGTACAATCTATTTCTATTTCACCATTTTCAGTGTGTTGCTGCTCACTAAGTCTGCTATTGTTGGTTCAGACGGACCATTTATTAGATTTCACTTTATTGTTTATTCTCTTATTATTCATTATTAGCGCCCCCTCCATATACCATTAATAAAAATTAATACTACATTGCAATGTACAGTGTACAATTAACTGATAGCAATCCACCCATAGTCAGTCCTCAAAAATTCTAGCATGTTATTAGATCATATCACACCAGCGAGCTCACCCAGGCGCCCACCCTCCCCTGGGAGTGTCTTGTCAGCAGATTGCCATTTGTGAGCGTCACATTGACAGTTCGAGGTGGCAGCAGCATCCTTTTTCCCGATGCTTGGCTCTCCCCTCCAGTGGTGTAGCGTGAGTTGTCAGTGTTTGGGGCAGGGCAAGTAATTTGAGGCCCCTAACCTGTGGATTTGTAGCTCCAGTCTGGTCACATGATCCACTGTGTCAATCAGTGATGGCTGCAGGGGAGAGGAAAGAGTACTTGACAATCATTGATAAGGCCTGGAGCAGTAACATCGCTCACAGGTTCCCATGTCCCATCTGTTGTTGGTGGTTGTAATGTCACATACCTCGGAACCCCTAAACCTTAGGTGCTCCATTGTACAAATCTTGACCAGCCACTGTTGTAGAATGCTTGGGCCTGCACTCCACCTTACTGGTAAGGAGACCACCCATCAAAGTTATAAGCAAATAACAACCATTGGAGCCTCTGGCTGGTCTAGATCTGTATAAGATAGCGTTCTTGTGGACTCAGGTCTCCTGAATTTTCCACCAGGTAGGTAAGAGAAATGTAGCACCTATAGGGCCCTTTTTCATGCTGTGAGATAGTTGGGAAGGTTTAAAGGGTAAGTTGACCATTTCACACAAAATGAAAAGCTGAACTAACTCCAAGTGTCCTGGCCACCCCTCTAGACCTCGTTGTTCCTAGTGTCCATGAGGCCCCCATGCTTCCGATGTAGGGGTCCATGGTCTTTACACAATACATGATCCTGGAGGGAGAGGGGGGGAGAGAACAGAGGAAGGGGAGTAGACGGAAAGGGGAAAGAGGACATAGGGAGGAGAGGGAGAGGTGAGAGAAAGGGAGGGGTGAGAGAGCAGAAAGAGGGAGAGAGAACGGGGGAAACCGAGGGAGGGGAGGGAGAGAGGAGAGAGAAAGGGAATGGGGAAGAGGACAGAGAGTAGACAGAGGGGGAGAAAACACAGGGGGCAGAGAGGATATAGAGGGGGGAGGTGAGAGTTAACAGAGGGAGGGGGAGAGGATAAAGAAAGGAGGGAGAGGAGAGAGTAGACAGAGGGAGTTTAGTAGAGAAAGAGAGTGGGGGGATCAGAGCAGACAGAGAGATGTGGGAGAGGATAAAGAGAGGGGGGTGAGGAGAGAGTAGACAGAGGGAGGGGGTAGAGAGAGGGTGAGGGGATCAAAGCAGACAGAGAGATGTGGGAGAGAATAGAGAGAGGGGAGGGAGATGATAGAGAGAGGGTGAGACAGAGGGAGGTGAGGGGATAGAGAGGGGGCATGGGGAGAGAAGAGAGTAGACAGAGGGAGGGGGAGAGAATAGAGAGCAGGAGGGGGAGAGGAGAGAGTGGACAGAGGGTGGAGGGAGAGGATAGAGGGAGGGGAGGGTGGATAGAGAGAGGGTGTGGGGAGATCAGAGTGGACAGGGGGAAGTGGGATAGAGAGGATAGAAAGAGGGAGAGGAGAGCAAGGTAGGGGGAGAGAAGAGCGTGGACAAAGGGAGGGGGAGAGGATAGAGAGAGGGAGAAGTGAGAGTGGACAGAGGGAGGGGGAGAGAGGATAGAGAGGGAGGGGGTAGAGAGGATAGAGAGGGAGGGGGAGAGAGGATAGAGAGGGAGGGGGAGAGAGGATAGAGAGGGAGGGGGAGAGAGGATACAGAGGGAGGGGGAGAGAGGATAGAGAGGGAGGGGGAGAGAGGGAGGGGGTAGAGAGGATAGAGAGGGAGGGGAGAGAGGATAGAGAGGGATGGGGAGAGAGGATAGAGAGGGAGGGGGAGAGAGGATAGAGAGGGAGGGGGAGAGAGGATAGAGGGGAGAGATAGTAGATGGAGGGGAGAGAATACAGAGAGGGAGAAGGAGAGGATGGAAGGAGTGGATAGGGGAGGGATAGCGTGGACAAAGGGAGGGGGAGAGAATAGAGAGGGGGAGTGCATAGGGGGAGCATAGCGTGGACAGAGGGAGGGGAAGAGGATAGAAGAGGGTGGAGAGGAGAGAGTGGAAAGAGGGAGGGGGAAAGAATAAAAAGAGGGAGGGGGAGAGGATAGAGAGAGGGATGGGGAGAGGAGAGAGTGGATGAGGGGAGGATAGCCTGGACAGCAGGAGGGGGGAGAAGCAACAGTGAACAGAGGGATGTAGGTAGAGAGGACAGAGAGGGGGGGGAGGACAGAGGGAGAGAGAGGATGGAGCAAGTGAGGAGAGAAGAGAAAGGGGGTGAAGAAAATAATGGGGGAATGGAAGGGGGAGATAAGAGGCTTAGGGGGCAGAGGGAGGGGGGCTGCTGACATGTAGTAATTGGGATATGTGGATACAGTGTTCAGTGGGTATCAGGATGTTCAGGGCTCCTCCTCACACTGCAAAGCCATGCAGACACGTTATACAGAGAGTGAGACCCTGGACTGATACACTATGCTGCCCCCTCCAGCCTTGCACTAAGTTAGTTGCTCGTCCTCCACAGACATGCTGGACATTGTAGTCCCACTCCCACAGACTCCTCTCCACAATGGGGCACACAGAGACCACCTTCTGCTTCTCACCTTGGTGACTTGGTCCTCCTCCAAGACTAAAGGCAGCAGGACTCTGAGGGAGAAGCAACTTCTATCTCTCCCGCGCTCTCTGCCCTGCAGTGCAATATGGGAGTTGTAGTCTCTCTGCAGAGCACAGGCACCAGACGGCCAAGTTGAAGTCTGTGTGCCTGTGCTTTGTGGGAGAACTACAACTCCCGCCATGCACTGGGGCCGCCATCGCAGACTTTAGGTGGAGCCTGGGAGCCAGGCAGCCTGCTATTGGACGCAGGCAGCCTGAGCCTGCCCACCATCAACCCCAGGAACGATAGCAATGTTTGCCCGCCTCATCTGCCGCCGCGGATCGCGGCAGTGGCTCAGCTCCCTCAGTTTGCGGCTATGTGCAGCCGCGCGCCCGCCGCACGCTCACCCTACCGCTTGCGAGTCCCTGTCTGTCCCGCACAACAATATGACACAACACCTAAAAGGCAAATTAGACAATCGCGTGACGGCGGGGCCCTTTCTGTGGGCGAGGCCTAAGGCGATCGCCTATTTTGCCTAATTAAAGAGCCGCCTCTGGAACTGTCCCTGCACAAAATGTAATTTCTGAAGGAAAAAAGTAATTTAAAATCACTCGTAGCTATAATGAATTGTCGGATACCAGCAATACAGAGAAAAGTCATTCATAAAAAAAGAATGCGTGGGGGTCCCCCAAATTCAATTACCAGGCCCTTCGGGCCTGGTAATTGACACGGTCATCTTTGAGGTAACTATACATAACTATACATCTTGTATGTTAATATGTTTGAAAAAACGACAGACATGAAATAATTTAAATAATGAATTTTGTTCTTCCTTAACTAATTTTTCTTTCCAATCTGTAATTATCTCCGGTACACATACTCTAACCAGAATATTCACTGTACTTATGCTTGTATGCACATGTGACACTAATTACATACTGTTAAAATATTGCAATGTCTTATTACATTTCTATTCATTTACTCATAGATTGAGATTTATATACACACACGTCCCTGAGGAAGCCCGAGGGCGAAACATGTTGGACCTACTGTATATAATATTATAAGAATCTACCAATGGTGACATTCAATCTATTATATGACCATGCTTTTTAACCTCTTGTATGTATTTAATAATATGTAATATTAAAATTTATATTTTTATATATAAATTGTTTTGGTCTGTTCGTTGGTTCCTGTGACCTCAGAGCTATTAATACCAGTATTATTATTTAAGTATATCCAAGTGCATTCGTATAGTCCCACGCCCCATCCCTTAATTGGGAATATATACCTATTTCTCTACCCGGGACGGCAATGCTACTTGGCTAATTTGATTGACTTACAAGTGCAGGCTCTATATTTACCTTTTTTTGTAAACATTAATGGGGGTGATGGTGTAAATATGTTTGGAAGTATGGTGATGAAGCAGACAATAACTGTCTGGCCTAGGGAACCAAAATCACCACAAATTAGCCTAATTGGGGTTACAGCTTCCTGTCACTCTACTACAGGCATGTCCAAAGCCCGGCTAACAGGCCAATTGCAGCCACCGTTCCGGTTTAATGTGGCCCCCCCTGGTAATTTGGATCTATATTTTTTGTGGCCCCCCGGGCCACAAAAAATGTATACTGTATTTATCTGCGCTGCCTTGGATGGGATAGGGAGGGGGGATGACGAGTGCCATCAGATTACATACTGGAGAGTCTCCTGTTTATGTGGCGGCATCTGTAATAGGAAGTCCTGTCTCCTGGGCTGCCATTGGACAACTCTTCTGTCTATTATAGGAAGCGGGACATTGTATTAAAAAGGCTGCTGTGTAAACAGGAGATTCTCCTCTCCTGTATGTAATCTGTTGCAGTGGCGGCTGGTTCACAACATTTTTTGGGGGGCGCAAACGAAAAAGAAAAAAATTGCAGCCTCACTGTGCCCATCAAATGCAGCCACTGTGCCATCAATTGTCACCACTGTGCCATTTCATCAAACGCAGCCACTGTGCCATCAAATGTCACCACTGTGCCATGCCATCAAACGCAGTCACTGTGCCATGCCATCAAACGCAGCCACTGTGCCATGCCATCAAACGCAGCCACTGTGCCATGCCATCAAACGCAGCCACTGTGCCATGCCATCAAATGCAGCCACTGTGCCATCAATTCGTGCCACTGTGCCATGCCATCAAACGCAGCCACTGTGCCATCAATTGTCGCCACTGTGCCCATTGTCGCCACTGTGCCCATTGTCCCCACTGTGCCCATTGTCGCCACGGTGCCCATTGATGTCACTGTGCCCATTCATGCTGATGCCGCTGTGCCCATTGTCCCCACTGTGCCAATTGTCTCCACTGTGCCCATTGATATCACTGTGCCCTTCGTCACCACTGTGCCCTGTAAAATGCACCCCCCCACCCGGCACTTACCTTTACTGGAGTCAGCCATCCACGTCCCTCAATATCTTCTCCCGCCCCGATGACGCTTCAGCCAATCAGGTTACTGATAGCCAGAACCGGTGAACCTGATTGGCTGGCTCTGATAGGCACTTCTGTACAGCCAACCAGCTGCCGTTATTCAGGTGGCCGGGCGCTCATGTCCAGCCATCTGAATAGACCAGAGGCAGTGGCCACAATAACATCGATTCATGCAATGCAATGAATCTATGTTATTGTAATCAGTGGCGTGTGCGGGAGCCAGAGGGGTGGCGCTCCAGCGCCCTCTATGGACGAACCACCACTGATCTGTTGGCGCTTTTGTTGGACAGTGTATATTAGTTGTGTTTGTGTTTTACCGCGTTCTGACACGATCGATTTTTGAACTGATGGTGTGTGTGCACATCAGACCATCAGGCCACTTCATCGGTGACCCGATGAAAACGGTCCGTCGGCCCATTCTCATCGGATGGCCCGATCGTGTGTACACAGCCTTAGGGAACCTTGAGCCCTCAACCCAGAGCAGCCATGCTATTAGGGATGAGCTTTGAGTTCGAGTTGAACTCATGTTCGAGTCGAACATTACCTGTTCGGCGAACAGCGAACAATTTGGGGTGTTCGCATGAAATTCGAAAAGCCGCGGAACACCCTGTAAAATGGGAGAAATCTAAAGTGCTAATTTTAAAGGCTAATATGCTAGTTATTGTCTTAAAAAGTGTTTGGGGACCTGGGTCCTGCCCCAGGGGACATGTATCAATGCAAAAAAAAGGTTATAAAAACTGCAGTTTTTTCAGGAGCAGTGATTTTGATAATTCTAAAGTGAAACAATAAAAGTTAAATATTCCTTTAAATTTTGTACCTGGGTGGGGGGTATAGTATGCCTGTGAAGTAGCGCTTGTTTCCCGTGCTTAGAAGTGTAATTTCTCAAGGAAAAAATACATTTAAAATCACTCGCGGCTATAAAAAAAAGCATGGGGGTCCCCCAAATTCAATTACCAGGCCCTTCAGGTCTGGTATGGATATTAAGGGGAACCCCACGTCAAATTTAAAAAAAAATAATGTGGGGATCCCCCAAATATTTATTCCAGACCCTGATGTGGGGATCCATCCCAAATAAAAAAAAATGATGCAGAGTTCCCCCCAAAAATCCACACCAGACCCTTTATCCGAGCACGCAACCTGGCAGGCTGCAGGAAAAGAGGGGGGACGAGAAAGCGCCCCACCCCCTGAACCATACCAGGCCACATGCCCTTAACATTGGGAGGTTGCTTTGGGGGTCTGTGACCCCTCAAATCACCATGTCCCCATGTTGATGGGGACAAGGGCCCCATCCCCACAACCCTTGCCGGGTGATTGTGGGGGTCTGCGGGTGGGGGGCTTATCGGAATTCCATATTCCAGGCCCCCCATGTGAATTAGTAATGGGGTACATTGTACCTCTACCATTTCACTAAGAATGTGTAAATAATTGTAAAAAATATATTCCAGCGGTGGTAATCCACTCTCGGTCTCCGCTCCAACGCTGTCAATATCCTACGATGGGTGATCTCTTGTCCGCCATGGTCCAGCCATGGTGAGAAGAACTCCTCTTCATCCAGGTCCAGGATCCAGCGATGAGATGTCCATCCAGCGCACACATCGCCTGTCTCCACCGGAGACAGCTCGGCGAATGACGCGGCTTCAGCAGTGACAGCTCTTATGTAGGTGAGTGCGGGGCCACCTGTCATGTGACCCCTTTTGCCCTCTGACGCAAGGGAAATCCCAGGCTTCCCCAGTGACGTGCAGGTGACCCCGCCCCCTCTGATGTAACGCAGGTTTGCCTTTACATCAGAGGGGCCATACCAGCCATGATTAGGTCAGATGGAGGTTTAATACAGTTTAGTTTTGTGGTCTGTATTAGTACCATGGGATCAAGCCAGAAAGGACTCTGCCAGAATGATGGTCGGGAAAATAATGAGAGAGGGCAAGCCATAGCGTGATTCCATTTTAATAAAAATATACTTTAAAAAACACATAGACCAAATGGCCGTTTACTTTTAAAAGTGCCTAATGCCGCGTACACACGATCATTTTTTGTGATGAAAAAAAAACGACGTTTTCTGTGAAGTAAAAAACAACGTTTTTGAAACGTCACTTTTCAAAGACGATGTTGCATACACACCATCCTTTTTTTCACAAAAAGCGGGGTTACGTTCACCACTCTTTTCCATTGAAGCTCGCTTCATAACTAGCTTCTGGGCATGCGCGGGTTGAAAAACGTCGTTTTAAGCGACGTTTTTGCTACACACGGTGACTTTTTGTGAAACAAAAAATTACGTTTTGAAAAACGACACAAAAAAATTCAAGCATGTTGGAATTTTTTTTTGGTCTTTTTTTTAAGACAAAAACAACGTTTTGCCCACACACAATCAATTTAAATGACGTTTTAAAAAACAACGTTTTTTTTCATCGCAAAAAACGACCGTGTGTACGCGGCATAAGCCTCGGCACTAAAGGTAACAAGCCTGTTACAACCAGGTGTGTTGTGGAGCGATCGCCACACTTGGTCTCACTCGCATGGATCAGCGTGCGTGTCATCCCCTGGGAGTCCTAAAACTGGATGTGGCCGGTAGTAACGTGACCAGGAAGCGCCTCGTTGTATGTTTCGTCGTGATGACGTCGCCAAGATGCTTTCCTTGCACCGGTACCCTTTTTTTATACCTGTCCCTCCACTGAGCCTGGCTGCAACCATTTTAACTGTGGGCAGCTGAAGCTGCTGCTGCCTGTTCACTTCCTGGATTTACACAGAAACACAGAGGCACACCCCCAGTTCTACAGCCCTGCAGCTTTTATTGGCCCTCTTATGACTCCCTTATCCCCCCTTCCGTCCTGGCAAACTCTCACAAGAGTGTGAGAGAGAGAGAGAGAGAGAGAGAGCGCAGTGCATGATGTCATAAGCCTAGGATTTTTATCAAACAAGAAACAGGAAGTGGACTGTATAAAGGAATTTCTAATGCATACATGGCTGTATAAGTTATAGGCTGCCGCTTGAGTAATATGCCAAATATAAGGTATCTCAAGTTCTACACTTCCAAATGAAAACATACTATAGCATTTAAATACAGTGCAAATAAAAAAGGATGGTGCAAAAGTAAACCTGATTTATTCATAATTGAATGAACCCAGATGTATTAACATGACACAATAAACATGACACAATGACTGTCCAAGTTTTACCTTTGCACTACAAATGTGTCATGTTGGCGACATGACAGATGATTGCCGTTTCCAACACAATGTTTCCAACATTATTGGTACAAGTTTTTACTTTTGCACCATGACAGCAGTGGTAAATAGCCAATTGTTGGATATTATGAAGGTGTTTATTTGCATGTTCATGTCATCATCACCAGCAGTGTAGGATAGTGTTATGCACACAATATGGTAACATCTAAGCAAGAGAAAAGCTTTGTGTGTGTTGGAATTTGCATGCTGTTGCTAGACAGGAAGGAATGATTCACCAATGTTGCTCTTTCTTACCACAGTCTGGTAAGCGGCGTTGAGTTATTTGGTGGCATCCACTGTGGTGAAGAACTTCCAAGATCACTTGGGTCATCTCCTTTAATCTCTGTTTGACAACTTTTTGGACTTTTTTTTACTTTACTTATCTACAGTTGCTAAGTTGAACTCTATCAAATGGGAATTGAATTCATTTTTTTATTTAAACTTTGTACTTTAAGAATTTATGATATGGTATATATTTTCTTATGTTATGAATTATTTATTATGCACAGGTAAGAATTATTCACGAATTGTAAGTGATTTATTATATGACAGAACAACATGTTTTTTTTTATTTAGTCTACTTATATTAGGTGTGATGATATAGTCAGTGTGGCAGTCATCAGTTGTTTTTGGGTGATTTGATTTCACAGTGGGTGGCACAATTTAAGGTACAATTTAATTTCTTTTTTTTGTTGTAATGATGTTTATTAATAATAATTCAAACAAGAACAATTTAAATAATACAGTGAAAAATACATGGAAACACGGACGCAGCCGTGTTATGTAACAGAAGAATGCAGTGTCAGAAAGACACGATAACAGTAAAGTAACATCTTAATAGATGGCTTGGATAAAGTAAGCATATCAAACGTTGAGAACCAAACAATTTAGAGCATATATTAGAGAAATCAACGAAGAGCATACAGTCTAGACTCATGATTTTTCCATGAATCCAGGCCGCAGGTTAAACAAACAAAGTAAATAACAACATTCTGAATATAACTAAGGGAAAGTAATCGGGGAAGGAATGAAGAGAAGGGGTCTGCCGTTATATAAATGGATCAAGAGAATTAAATAAAGTGGAGGTTAATCCCCCAAGGAGACGGATTTGTATTCATCAGATGAAATAAAACTCAGCCAATCAGACCAAATATCCAAGAACCTTTTTTGAGTATCTCTCGCCTGATGACAATTTAATTTCTATGTGCTGGTGACACTTCAATGCAAAATTGCAGTTTTATTAAGTATTTTTGGTCTCCGCGATCGCCAGACCTAACAACCTACGACTTCTTTCTGTGGGAGTACACTTAGGGCCAGATTCTCTAAGAAATTTGCTGGCGTAGTGTAAGCCATTTACACTACGCCGCCGCATCGTACTAGAGCAAGTGCCGTATTCCCTAAGCATTTTCTCCGTAGTTTGCGTTGGCGTAGCGAAAATGGCCAAGCGTAAGCCCGCGTAATTCAAATGGGGCGGCTTGTATTTAAATTAAGTGCGCCCCCGCGTCGAACGAACTGCGAATGCGCTGGCCGGGGAAAAAGCCCAGTGCACATGCTCCAGCTCACGTCGGAAAGCGCCGTTGAAACCGACGTCAAAACGACGTGATCGTCACTACGCAATGCCCTATTCGCGAACGAGTTAGTAAAACGACGTAAGCGACGGAAAAAGCCGACGCTGACGCAACGCCATACTTAACATGGCATCCGACGGTACTTCGTAAGGTTACTCCTCATAGAAGCTGGGGTAACCTTACGCAAACGAAAACGACGTACGCGACGACGGGGCGGCGTGAAAGCGATCGGGAATCGTCGTAGTAGCCTCATTTGCATAGACAAATGAGAAAACAACGTAAAGGCCACCTAGTGGCCGGAGTTGTCATTACAACTACGATCCGCAAGTGTAATGGTATTACACTTGTCGGATGTTCAAGCGTATCTATGCCAAAGTGATGCTAAGCATCACTCGCATAGATACGAGCCAAAAAAACCGGCGATACGACGGGGTATCTGAGATACTCCGTCGTAGCGCCGCTGAGAATCTGGCCCTATGAACCTAATTCAAGGCTTGAACGACCTTGGATGACACATTACAAAAGCAGTCAATATCCGAGGATATGCTGGCATGAGTCTGGACAGAGCTGGAGTACAGACTCACCATCTGTCATGTCACCAACAGGGTGAACATTTGAGGTGCAGAGGTAAAACTTGGAAAGTTAAGTTATTCATGTGAATACAGCGGTGTTAGGTTTGTTCCGTTACAAATAAATTAGCACCATCCTTTTTAAATTACACTGTGTATTCCAAAGCTATGAAAGTGAACACATTTAAAAGTGATCACAAGAAAAGAATGCTGATGGATTAGATTTACCGTGCCTTGCAAAAGTATTCACCCCTTGGCTTTTTACCTATTTTGTTACATTACAGTGTTTAGTTCAATGTTTTTTTTTTATTTGAATTATATGTGATCAGAACACAAAAGTCTAAGTTGGTGAAGTAAAATAAGAAAAATACATACATGAAACTATTTTTCAGAAATAAAAAATGAATTGGCATGTGCGTTTGTATTCACCCCCTTTGTTATGAAGCCCATAAAACGCTCTGGTGCAACCAATTACCTTCAGAAGTCACATAATTAGTGAAATAATGTCCACATGTGTGCAATCTAAGTGTCACATGATTTGTCATTACAAATACACACCTTTTTGAAAGGCCCTAGTGGCTTCAACACCTAAGCAAGAGGCACCACTAACCAAACACTGCCATGAAGACCAAGGAACTCTTCAAACAAGTAAAAGACAATGTTGTTGAGAAATACAAGTCAGGGTTAGGCTATAAAAAAATCCAAATCTTTGAAGATCCTTGGAGCACCATCAAATCTATCATAACCAAATGGAAAGAACAACAGCAAACCTGCAAAGAGACGGCTGCACACCAAACTTCATGGACCGGCAAGAAGAGCGTTAATCAGAGAGGCAGCACAGAGGCCTAAGGTAACCCTGGAGGAGCTGCAGAGTTCCACAGCATAGACTGGAGTATCTGTACATAGGTCGACAATAAGCTGTACGCTCCATGAAGTTGGGCTTTATGGCAGAGTGGCCAGAAGAAAGCCATTACTTGCAGAAAAAAAATGCCACATTTTGATTTTGCGAAAAGCCACGTGGAAGACTTCCAAATTGTATGGAGGAAGGTGCTCTGGTCTGATAAGACTAAAATTTAAGAAAGAAAAAAGCTATGTCTGGTGCAAACCCAACACATCACATCACCCAAAAAAAAAAAACATCCCCACAGTGAAACATGGTGGTGACAGCATCATGCTGTGGGGATGTTTTTCAGCAGTCGGGACTAGGAAACTGGTCAGAGTTGAGGGAAAAATGGATGGTGCAAAAGAACAATGTAACTTCAGTATCATATGTAGTGGACAGTTTCCAATATTCTTTTTCAAAAGTGAGCACAGAGTCTAAGCACTCCAATGCCCAGTACACTCCGGCCAAAAGTTGGGAAACATCGACAGGTTCAATAGAAAATAGGCCGACATTCGGCCCATGTGTATGGCACCCTGTCTGACAGATGTTGGCTTCTTGGCTGGCTTCTGTCAGACAAGCATGCTAGAAAACCAGCAGCCAACTGACTCCTGATCAGTGCTCTAAGCCAATGGCAGAGGGGCGCTGATCAGAGTGTTTTGGCGGGGGACTGTCTCCCTGTCAGAACACAACAGCTCAGCAGGGGAGATCGCTGTACCAATTTGGAGAGTTAGTATAGTACCAGGCTTAAGTGCTGCCTATGCTTATGCTTTCTAAAGGACTATAGTGTAGCTTCACACAGTATAACTCTGCGATATCCAGAGGTCAAAAGGATCAGTGCAGCATTAACAGTGTAGTTTGGCAATTATAGTGCTAGTATGTACAGGTATTTATTGTGTTTTGTCTCCGATGTCCTGTGTTTCTGTTGAGGAAGCAGTATTTGAATTTTAAATTGGACTTTTTTGAGTAGTGTATTCCTATATTTACTGTGGAATTTGCTAAACATGGTGTTGTTTTTGCTATTATTCATTTTTATAAATCAGTGAGAATGCATCTCAAACATGCCCAAATATGCGTCTCAAGTGTAGCGCATACCCCCGAAGGAGCCGCTGGTTAGATTTGAGATCGGCGTATTTAAGTTACCTCTGTGATGGTGTCTAGGGGTGATGATGGTGATGATAGCAGTGATAGAATGTCCAGACCACTGGTTGACATTTTCAATGCTTTATTTCTGGTCCAACACGACCAACAGTCAACTCGAGGTAGATAGAGTAGATTGGTGAAAAAGAGTAACCTTGCAGATACAGCCTGTGAATAATAGAAGCAATCCTGCCTCCAACGAATGTGTTTGTCTCGTCGCCACTCCAGCCGGAGTGGGCACAGCGCCCCCCAGACAGGTCCCTCTCACAGGCCCGGCAGCCAGAAAGTCACTGAGAATGTTGAAAAGGAACAAGTCTCTGCCACCAACTTGGCTCTGATAAATTAGTAAAGGCCTCTGCCACAGGTCCGATACTTGAGAACAATAGAGCAGATCCTTTCAGTCAATAATTAAGGAGCCACCGACTGACAGTTTGCTGCTTACAACCTGTCAGTGTCCGGTCACTCAGATCCCCGATGGTTTTGTCTGCACTCCATTGGTTCACCTGCCTCCGGGTTTACCTCAGACCGAATCCCCACCAAACAACACCCAGCTTGGGATCCTTTTCTCTTGAATTGTAGGGACCCAGTAAGTCACTGGGGCGCCTTGGCAATTTCAGTTGCTCTGAGCCATGAGGGCCCAGAGTTTGGAACATGGGCCCGGCCAGGTAAGCCATGATGACGGGGCCCGTGATGTGCGCACACCCTGAAGGTGGGTGCCGCACCCGGAACCAGGAACCCGCAAAGAACCTCTTAAAATGGCGTCTGCCACAGATATACCCCTCCCCATCATGCTCCGCAAGGGAAACACTCCTCCAATTGGCTGCTGAGGAAAAGTGGCTCTGCCTGAACCCCTCTGGTGCCACCTGCTGCCCAGAGATGAGACTGCATCTCTGGAGCACAGGGTGACCCACAGGACAATTCAGGGCTGACAGCAGCCCAAATTTACACAAATCAACCTGAGTGAGAGCAGATAAGTCTCTCAACCCACTAAATTTACAATAGCGTCTCTTCTGAAAGTAAGGGGGCGCAACACAAGCATGCCCAAAACTGATCTCAAATTGACCCTAAACCAATGTCAGACAGATATCAAATGCAAATGCAAGCCATTTTGCTCTTTAAGTTTTTTTTTATTTTATCAAACAGGGATGTACAACCAAAGACTAAAAACAAGGTACAAAGGACATAGTTGCCACTCATACAAAATATCATTGTAATACATAAAACTGTAAAGGCCTAGTGTATACACTTAGTTCGGGCCTTGATGACCCAGACAAACCTACCCCAAATGGGTTCAAACTATAGGACTGGTAGGGTACCACAATAAACAATTAGGCAGCCTAAACCAACTATAAGTAGGATAATATTATCAGAAGTAGGGAATAATAAAATAACCTTAAAATAAATAAAAGTAAAATATATCAAATAAACATAGGGAAGGTATGCTGAAGTGTTGTTCTACACCGAGATGCTGCTCAGAAGGATGACTAAGGAATTTCAAACACTCAAATAAGTTTAAATACTACAATCTTTTAAATAATAGGAGGCTCTAGGATGGGATAACCAGGCTCTCCATTTTCTCCTGAAGATGGCAGTAGAATGGTTTTTGTAAGCTAGTAGTAGTTTAAATTGTGCTTATGAATTTAATCTAGGGATGTGACGTCTAACCGGAGGAGCCATGGAGCTGAGTGAGCTGCTGTATAACAAGTCGGAGTATATAGAGACAGTATCTGGAAACAAAGTCAGCAGACAGTCTGTATTATGTGGAAGCCAGAACATTGTACTCAATGGCAAGACAATAGTCATGAATGATTGCATTATCCGGGGGGATCTGGCCAATGTTCGAGTTGGCCGACACTGTGTCATCAAAAGTCGAAGTGTAATTAGACCGCCGTTCAAAAAATTCAGCAAAGGAGTGGCGTTCTTCCCGTTACACATTGGGCACCATGTCTTCATAGAAGAGGACTTGTGGAGTGGTGAATGCAGCTCAGATCGGATCCTACGTACATATAGGGAAGAACTGTGTCATTGGTCGAAGATGCGTCCTAAAGGATTGCTGCAAGATTTTGGATAACACTGTTCTCCCCCCTGAAACTGTGGTACCTCCATTTACAGTGTTTTCTGGCTGCCCTGGTTTCGGGTGAGCTCCCTGAATGTACGCAGGAATTGATGATTGACGTGACTAAGAGCTACTATCAAAAATTCTTGCCTCTGACGCAGATATGAACAGGAAATCTTCCTTTGCCCCGAGCTGTTTACGTTCATTTTTGTTTTTATATATGTATATACATCAACATTTCCTGCATTCCACTGGTCTGAAGCCCTAATGCGCCTGTAACACTATATACAGTATTTATTTATATCCCGAGTCCTGCCCTCCTAGTTTGGTGACATTTATGAGAGCGTCCAGATTACAGAATTTTGCATCATCGCTGCCACAGTCCCCATGTTTGCATTGCCTTGCTGGGCATAAAGTGCAATAGATTAACACTTGTCATCTGAATAAATATTTGCTTTCTGAAAAAAAAAAAAATGAATTTAATCTAATTATGAGAGTAGAAATATTGGGTGCTTCTGTGAATTTCCAGAGTTTCGCAATTCTAAGTCTCGAAGCTATCAAAATATGGGTCACAATGGCTCTATAAATGGTGGGGTATTTCTCCAGATCAATGCCTAATAAGGCTGAAGCAGGTGTAAGCGAGAGAAGGTTACCTGTGATGTCTGCAATAAAGGATGAGATTGAGTTCCAAAAGCTTCTTTAGGTTTTGCAACTCCAGAGAGTATGTAAAAGATTCCCAGTTTTTCTCATTACACCTCCAACACATGTGGTTGGGTAGATTTTGGAAAGACTGTAAGGGGTTAGGTACACACCTATTAGTTATTTTTTGGGCATTATCCCAGTGTTCGATGCATGGAGATGTGTTGTTAATTGTCTGGAATGATTTCTTCCATTGATCCCAGGAAAAGGTTAGATTTAAGGCCGCGAACACACGATCGGTCAAAACCGATGAACGCGGACTGAAGGTCCGTTTCATCAGTCCAAACTGATCGTGTGTGGGCCCCATCGGTCAGACATCCTTCCGTCAAAAAAAAGAGAACTTGCTTTAAAATTTAACGCATGCTCAGAATCAAGTCGACGCATGCTTGGAAGCATTGAACTTTTTTTCAGCACATCGTTGTGTTTTACGCCACCGCGTTCTGACACGATCGGTTATTTTTTATTTTTTTATTAAAGTGTATTTTGTGCGTGTACTCGAGGGAGGAGCCGGACTGCAGGAGTTAGGAGTAGGCAGACCTCCCCCAGAGGCAATTTGCCATGTTTCTCCATGCCCCCGGGAGGCAATGGCGGGTGTGTGAGGGGGTCCTCCCACACAGCCCGCCCTACCTGCTCTGCTTTGAAGCCCAACGGGCAGAGGGACTCCCCTATGAGGGAGTGAGAAGGATCTAGCCCGCTCAGCCAGCCCTGTTAGTCCTTTGCCTCTCTTTTTTAGAGACCGCGTGGCCAGAGTGTGTGCATGCTAACCCAATTTCAAGTGCGTGTAAGTGTGGTGGTTTTTGTGGAGGGTGGTGGGCGTACTAAGCGCAGGCTTTACCTCGCATAGCACACCCACTGGGAGCCGGGCTGAGACCACCAAACTCAATTCACATGCAGCTGAGACCGGGATCCGAACCCTAGCTGCAGAGGTGAACGGATTGTCAGCACAGTGCCAATCGCGTTGAGCCACCGCAGCTCCCTCGATCGGTTATTTAACCGATGGTGTGTAGGCACATCAGACCATCAGTCAGCTTCATCGGTCAACCTTCGGACCGTTCTCATCGGATGGACTGATCGTGTCTACGCGGCCCAAGTTTTTCTCTCATTTCACCATATGAGCATTTTTCCCATCTGGTTGGTTGGGATGAAAGAATGTCATATTTGAACAAATCTGTCTGCTGGGATTTTGGTTTGCTCGCGTGTACACACGAGCAAACCAAAATCCCCGCCAGCAGACGGCGCGCTGATGTGTCGGTGACGTGGCGCCACGTCACCGCACCAGGAAGTAAAACACTTCCGCGCATGCACCGAATCCATTCGGCGGCGGTGCGGGACGACATGTCTGCTGGTAAGTGTACTAACCAGCAGACATGTCGGGCGCGACGGATTCGGATTCCCACCCGATAGATTTCAAAGCATGCTTTGAAATCTGTCGGGTGGCCAAATCCGTCGGCTCGGCCGTACACACGATCGAATCTGTCTGCTGAAACGGTCCAGCAGACCGTTTCCAGCGGACAGATTTGATCGTGTGTACGAGGCCTAAGAAAGATATGCCTTTCTTAATGCATCTCTTTTGTTGGGATAAATATTCCCATATTATCAATGGTATTTCTATTTTATTATCCAGTTTGAAATCCTGCAAACGCTTACACCTAATGTACCCAGCTTGCTTAGAAATACATTTTTATAATTCAGAGGTAAATTATCATATTAATGATAACCCTGTTTGGTCCAATTGTCTACTGATATCCAAATATTACAATAATTAAATGCAAGCCATTTTCTGCCTTTGTTTCTAAGCCTATGTACACTAACCTCTTGACATTCAGGTAGTACTCTTAAAATGTGTGAAGCATTCTTATTGAGTAGCAGGTTCATGGGAATTAAAACCACTTTCATATGAATAATTGATTGAATTATATTACATTATCACTGAACAGACCAAGCCAGCTCTCCCTTGATGATTTCATTACGTTTTTCTCTAGGCAAAAATTAAAATCATGAGATTACGTCAGCATAAATATGTATGCTGTTGTAAAGATTATGTGGGAAAATGTTTCTTCTGCTGGCACCAAACAAGTGTTCACACCTACAGTTATGTGTAACAAAATAATAGAAAGAAGCAGTGGCGTGCCATAAATGAGATTACCTAAAGTTACTAAATACCCTAGTGTATATACATACAAAGAAATAATAGTGCTTCATATATATATATATATATATATATATATATATATATATATATATATATATATATATATATATATATATATATATATATATATATATATATATATATATATATATATATATATATATATATTATCGGTACCTGTCCTTGTATCACACATCTAATCAAAACACATATACTCCATTATAGTACTGTTGTTCTTTTCTGAAAATATACAGTAGATAGCCCTCTTGACCAATGTGAAATTACCTTTAAGTGGTTTGTTGTGGTGCTCCGGCTAAGTGATCAGGTAGTATTAGTGAGGAGTCAGTGACTGTTTGCCAATATTTTTTATTTATTTATATACAGTATATATATTTCTTCACAAATCATTTATAATCATTTTTATTGTTTATAAATTGCATGGGACAACTTTTTCTGGGTGATATATAATTTGATTAAAGATCATTGGCTTTGGTCCCCAATGATTACACAGAATGTACTTTATTGACTGTATATTTACTTTATATATGAATTGAAGTACTATTATGTATTTGTTTATATATGCACTAGGGTGGATTTAGTAACATTGGGTAATTTAATTTATTGCGTAGTACTGCTTATTTATATTATTTTCTCTAGAGAAAACCTTTTTACTTTTGGTTAAAGTGGGGAAGAGTTAAACACTCTGCCAGGTTTTTCTTGGTGTGAGTTCTCATCGGGGAGGTTTCCCACACTAGTTACGCTTAAGACCATTGTCACCAAGAAAGAAAGTTTTAAAAATATTTTTTTTAGAGCTGTCCCTAGAAAAGGAGCTAAGGAGAAATCTTTCAATGGGGAAATTTGTTCCCCTCATATTGGGACATTTTTTCTAATATTCTGTTGCAGTTCTGGGATAAGAAGGGAAGGGAAATTTCCCAAATGGCAAAAAATTAAAAACTATTTTTACTCTTTCCTGCTCTGATCTAAAACTAAAAAAAAAAAAAACATTTTGACTATATACTTTCATCAGGGTGAAGTACAAAATTACTAAAGTAACTACTAATACCATTTGGACTATTTAAGATCATTCTTTTAAAAAAAAAAAAAATTGGACATTTTCAGCTTTTCAGCATCACTGGCAGAACAGCAGGCACATTTTAAACTTTCCACTAGAGACTCAGAGAAAATCATCCGTATGCCAGATCTAAAAATTATGTATTTTTTTCTTTCCCGGGTTAAACCGGCATTTCCAAAGTGCAGTGGTTTTGGAATGGCTACAGCTGGCTAATCTAATCTCAGAAAGTGTAACAGAGAATTCTTGGCTTTGCTAATTTTTATTGATTATATAAAAAGTTTTTAAAGTGGAAGTAAACACTCCTATCGTTTTCAGCCAAGGATGCTGTGATCTTGACCTCTTAACCTGTAAAATCTTCAACTGCCATGATGCTGCACAAGTGATCAGTTATGACACCAGCCATTGGACTGTTTGACAGTTTGGTTGAGAGCACAACCAATGTGATATTTACATTCCCGACACATGCCAAGATATGTACCGTATATACTCGAGTATCAGCCGAAGACCTAATTTTACCACAAAAATATATATGAGAAAACGCATTGACTCGAGTATAAGCCGAGGGTGAGACTTGCAGCAGCTACTGTTAAGTGGAAAAGAGGGTCAACAATGACCATTTTCAGCTTCACTGTGCCCATTTGCAGCCTGACCTCATTGTGCCCATTTGCAGCCTGACCTCACTGTGCCCATTGCAGAATCCGATTAAAACCCTTCCCTGCTCCATAAAAAAATAAAATAGGAAAATGTTTTTGGCTTTAGATAACCTTCAATGGACACCATCTGATAATGAGGAACAATGTTCTGTAAAAATCTACTATTTCCATAGATTTTCTGTACTATGTCTTAGAAGTAGCCATTGTGAGATTAGATGGTGACTCTCAGCATCTATTGCCATGTAACAGATCTGCTGTGCCAGCTGTTCACATTATCCACCACCCTGCAATATGCCAGTACAAAACAAGCCAGCAGGACAGGAAGATGACAGGCATGAACAGGAAGATGACAGGCGGAACACTCGGTTTCCCAGCAAACACTGTGTTCAGTGTTCCGCCTATCACGATCACCCTCTCATCTATCACGAACGAGAGGACAATCGTGATAGGCGGAACACTGAACACAGTGTTTGCTGGGAAACCAAGAGTTCTGCCTATCATGGAACAGGACAAGGAGGATAAGCCGAGGGGGTCATTTTCAGCCCCAAAAAAAAGGCTGAAAAACTTGGCTTATACTCAAGTATATACGGGAATCTATTTTAATACAAGTACCACATTTTAGCAGGGGTTGCTGGGGGTGAAAAATGCACAAAGCAAAATGTCTTAATACACACAAGGGCTTAGAAGAGGTTTGCTGTGCTGCAAGTAAAATAATCCTTGCCTGCAACGTGTAATGCCGCGTACACACGATCATTTTTCAGCATGTCCAAAAAACTATGTTTTTCCAACGTCATCATTAAAAACGACGTTGCCCACACACCATAGTTTTAAAAAAATTATCTAGCAAAGCGCGGTGACGTACAACACGTATGATGGCACTATAAAGGGGAAGTTCCATTCGCCTTTGGGCTGCTTTAGCTGATTCTGTGTTAGTAAAAGACGATTTGCGCTTTTCTGTCTGTTACAGCGTGATGAATGTGCTTACTACATTATGAACGGTAGTTTTACCAGAACAATCGCTCCCATCTCATAACTTGCTTCTGAGCATGCACAGGTTTTTTACGTCGTTTTAGCCCACACACCATCATTTTTTACAACCCGAAAAACGACATTGTTTAAAACAACGTTAAAAAAATGCAGCATGTTCAAATTTTTTTTGTCGTTTTTCAGAACCTGAAAAATTATGTGAAGCCCACACACGATCATTTTAAATGACGTTTTCGAAAAACAAAAAAAAATTTTCATGACGAAAAATGATTGTGTGTATGCGGCATAACAGTTACTGACACTCCCTTTTCTTTTTCTGTGAACATGCTGAATCTCACCCTTCCTGAGATATTCAAAACTTAAAGTGGTTGTAAACCCTTTACATCTCCTTGTCCACTTAATCAATACATGAAAGATATAATTATTGGAAATTAAAAATCATAAAAAGTTTATAATAGTTCATATAGAAATCAGGATTCCAAAAAGTGACAATGTGCATCAATGAAGACTGAAAATCGGTGCGAGAAGTGTGACCTCCACCATAAGACACTCTTTGCCGCTCACCTTAATGATAGGACCCCTGAGTCAACAAAGGGTTAAAAAGGCTTTCCCTTATGTGCAAAATTCCTGGAGAGTAGCGATAAACCTCTTCAGAGTGCAAAGCACATGGATCACCACATCAGCTCATATACAGAGGATCGCAGCATAAGATACATCCCGATATGTGCACGCTGATAAAGTCCTGCTCCTTGGGATGATACGCATGCGAGAGGGATTGATGTCACCCACGGCCGTCTTCTCATGCTGACGTCATGTGGTTTTATGTAACAGAACGCTTTTGGAAGTGCCTTGTATGTAAGTGTAATTCTTCCTTTTTATCATATTAAATACATGCCAGCAGAGAGCACTAGATATTTTCTGTTTTATTTGCATATATTGGGAATGGGATATTGGGACACTGATGATCTTATGCTGCAATCCCCTGCATATGAGATTATGAACTATGGAGACAAAGAGTTCAATGCTTTGTGACGCAAGAGAAAAACAAGCCAATAGCCATTCTATGATAATATCCTCATGAAAGATGATGGCAAGTATCATAAGTATCAATACTCAATGGTGCCAGGTGGAGGAACAAACAGGAAAACATGGATCTTTGGTTGATTTATATTGGGAGAACTCCCATAGTAGTAAGGGAGAGATGAATTTGCGTGTTCCAGAGGAGGATAAGTGCTCACCAAAGCAAAGTCAATGACTGTCTAGAAGAGCATAACCTCCCTCGCACATCAATGCACATTCAAGTAAACCATTACATTGGCTGCCTTGAAAAGTGTCCTCAAAGTTATTGAACAAGACCCATGACCCATGGGTCACATGCATGTAAGTTTTATATAGGTATCCATCCAGTAGATTCATGGAAAAATAGACCCATAATTCTCATGCAGAGGAGTGCATTTCCTGAATGCACGTAGCCATGTACCAACGGACCACCAATGGGGCAGAGAGATGAGGTGTATGCCAGCTGGCACTGGCCAGCTTCTTCAGAGGCAAAGTAGACTACATGAGGCAGTAACCACACACTGCTGCTTGCACATGGGCTGAAAGGGAACGGTAATAAAGCAGGAGAGAAGAGTATCAACAGAGATGACTTATCAGTGTATTGCTGCTGGTTCATGTTCAATATGCAGGTAAAAAGGTGACATCACTGTATTCCCCTGCTCTAACAGAAATATGCATACTCTATGTCAGGGGTGTCCAAACTTTTTTCAAAGAGGGCCAGATTTGATGAAGTAAACATGCGTAAGGGACGACCATTTTGCCTGACATTCTTTGAACCATTAAAATTTGGTCTAAGTGTGTTCGTCTAAGCACTAGTACACTGCCCAACATGAAGTCTCCTGCCTTTGTGGCTGTGTGTGGTGAAAAGATGAGCTTGGGCGTATTATTTGGATATACTGTATTTATCGGCGTATAACATGCACCTTCACGTTAGGAGGGAAGTTTCAGGATTTAAAAAAAAAAAAAGAACTGTGAAGCAAGATAAGGGTAATTTCCCATCAATACAGCCCAATCAGTGCCCATCTGCAGCCTCAACATTGCCATGAATATCGCCTCGCCATTGCCCATCTGCAGTCTTGGAGGGGAGGGGAGGGGCTGGATGAGCGCTGTTTACACACAGCAGCCTCTTTAATACAATGTCCCGCCTCCTATGATAGACTGAGGAGTAGTCCAATGGCAGCCAAGGAGATAAGACTCCTTATTACAGATGCCGCAGCGTAAACAGGAGATTCTCCTGTATGTAATTTGACAGTACTCGTTCCCCTCCTCCCTGTCCCCTCTGAGACAGCGCCGATAAATACAGTATATATCCAAATTACCAGGGGGGCCACATTAAACTGGAACAATTGGCCCCCAGGCTGGACTTTGGACATGCCTGCTCTATATGAACTGTATTATTTTCTAAAGGATGAGTAAATCTTTTGAGCACTTTTTTGACTCACGAATCTCCGCCAAGCTGCAGAGCTAGTAGGGGTGAGAGATAAAGTGGCGTCACTTGCCTTTAAATACCATTTTTGGTGAGGGTTGAGGGGGGATTATAAACTTAAATATTAAGTGATGCACCTGTAGGATGTAGACGTTTAAAAAAAAAAAATTTCCACCTAATTCCTTTTTCTCCCCTCCGGTTTCTGTTTGTAAACAAAGGAACTGGGGGGGTCCAGGGTGATGTTGTCAATGACATATGGTCATGACCATATATTGTCAGTGATGCCAGTCTGTATCAATGGCCAGTTTGTTGACATTCAGCAACTGACCATGATCCAGAGTCTAGCAGGACAGGATCATCATACATGGGGCTTCATGTTTGTGTCAGTGGGTCGTTCATCATCACTGATGATAGATCAACCTTATTGGACTTTTACATCATGGAAAGTGTTGATTTTGTGATTTTTTTTCTTTATAAATACATTTTCTACAGTATGCGTATTGATTTACTTTGTCAATTTTTTTTTGCGAGTGAGTAACAAGGGGCAGCCTTGTCCTAGATAGGGATTAATATTGAAATCATTTAATTTGATATGATAGATATGTCTTTTTTTTACAGGGACCCTAATAAAAAAAAAGCATTCAATCTCCCTCAAAATCCATACCGGACCCTTATCCAGGACTGCTGCCTCTCTTCTTAGTTGCTGAATGTCTTTAAAATAATTTTTAGGAAGAGGGGAAAGGGGATAAATTGTGGTGCATTGTTCTTGAGTGGAAATTATGAAAAGAACAATTTCTTTGTTATAAAATTACAAAAATAATGTATTATTTATTACATAAAGTTAAGCAGACAAACATCAATATATTAAAACATCTGTTCAGTTGATTGTGTGGGTACCAGAGATCATCAACAAGTTAGGGTGAACTTGATAGGAAATCGCATATCCCTACATGTTTTGCGGACTTCCGCTTCCTCAGGGGAAAAAAGCTAATCTAATCAAGCAACCAATGATTGTCCATACACACAGAGCACCACAGGGTCTCCCCAAACGTATTCTGGTCATGTGCAAATCCCTGCAGATAGCAGGAATAGTTTTTGTGATGGTCACAGTAGGGCAGAATAAGAAACTTATTAGGCTAAAGTTTAAGTGGATAAGCTGAATCACCCCAAATGGTTAGTGGGTCTTTAAGATTCTGTCTTCGTGAGTCAGCAAGATTTGCGAAGGATTTCTTATAAAGACTAAATAAGATATACAATAAATTATATCTCAGTGGTGCATAGCACAAGGTAATCACTCTTCCTGAATGGAAGAGACACTGGGGGATTGATACAGGAATCAACTTACAATCGGGTAGAAGCCTGGAAGTAATCCAATCTGTGACATGAACCAAGAGTGCTGTTGGTTCATGTCACAGATTGGATAATTCCAAGCTTCTACCCGATTGTAAGTTCCATTCAGGAAGAGTGATTACCTCGTGCTATGCGCCACTGAGATATCATTTAATTTAATCCAAAGTCAAATTAAATCCAAAGTCAATCACATCATCCAATGAGGTCATTCTTTTATCAATCATGATGAATTGCCCTGATGACCCACCGCACAAAAATTATGACCCCAAAATTGATCTTCTCCCAAGTTATGCTGGATATAAAGAGGGAACCTGGTTGATGTAAGTTACCAAATATGAATATGACCATATTGATAAAAAATGTCATCTAGCCAGCAGGTCGCTGGAATATTTAATTAGTTATGGTAGTTATGCCCTGTACACACGATCGGTTCATCTGATGAAAATAGTCTGATGTATTTTTTCATCAGATATCCGATGAAGCTGACTTTCATCAGTCGTGCCTACACACCATCAGTTAAAACTGATGTTTGACAAAACGCATAGGTGTAGCTTTCAGGTTTGACGTCATCACGCCTCTCCATACGGAGAAACACAGCACGGAGCACAGAACAAGCCGGAGAAGCCTTGATGAGATGCCGTGCCAATATCGGATGTTTTTATTGTGCCTTTCAACCACTATCCTGTAAGTGCAATTCTTTTTTGCCCATTAAATCATTTTAAACAGTATTATGTTATGGTCTTCCTTCTGTCCCTATCATTTTGAGACAACAGATATCAGTCCAGACATCCTACAGAAGGTCTATAGGGAGACCTAAAATCCCTACGCTTGAAGAGACCGCTGTCACGGTGGTCATAGAGTTAGGGTAAGGAGTTTACATCACCACTTTTGGTTGTACCCTTGGTAGAAGAAGATTTCTTTATCTCAATCTTCCTTTGATTAACCCTTTAAAGACTGCGTTTGAATCACTTCTTATTCGTCTGCAAGTTACCTGTCAAACTCAAAATTGCAGGACTTGATTCACATATATTTTAAAACTTTTCATATTTTTCAGTTGTGAATGTCTTTTTCTGGTTCATTCTTGAGTTTTAAGACATTGATATATATGTGATTTATCACTGCTACCTCACTGTAGCACAGTTTTTTTTATCGTAAGGTTCATTATTACATGAATATATATATTATATATATCTTCTATTTAGCGCTGTACTTTTTATTTTTGTCCTTGTTTTTGAATTGATGTATCTAATTCATGGTACTGGCAGCTTTATTTTTCACTGTCATTTTGGTGTTTCTTTTGGTTCATATTATTATTATCAAGCGCAGTTTTTGCCTTTTAGTTTTTTTTGAGTGTTGTTTATAGGATGTAGATAACCCCTCTGTGGTCCCCGTGATATAAAAGAAGCCAGAAAATACCCAAATCCCAAAGGAGTTAATTTATAACTTATTCATCTGTTTTGGTTGAACGAACAGTTTAGGTTATTCTGGCTAATCAGCGGTCACTTCTTTTAATGGCGATATGTTTTCAAAACTAGTTCAGTAGCATCATTTACATAATACAGATGCTTGCCAAAATGTATGACCTTGTTTCAGGTTTATAGCAAATACAAACATATGACTCATTATTATGCTACTTTATAATTTGTTATTCGTATATATGTACTGTTGTTCGCTTCTCACATAATATATATTTTGTTTTGCAACTTTTAACAATTATGCAACAATTTGCAACAATTATGACTAATATTTATCATTAGAGGAAGAAATCAGAGATTATAAATAACTTAAAGCAGAACTACAGTCACAAAATGAATGGCCTAGTTAAATATAAAATAAGAATACAGCATTTGCTGCCATACTTACTTTCAATCTGAAGCTGTACATTGCAATACTGGATCATCATCAGGGTTAATTGACAGCCCCCATCTTTATATCACTTTCTGTGAGCCCAGGCTGCCTTGGATCTAACCCCAGACTCTACTTGGACAGTGAAGGAGAAGCAGCACAGTGGTGGGCCCATCTTTCTGTCACTGCTTCCTCCACCTATCAGCATTCTCCTTGTCAGCACATGAACTGATTGGCTTATTGTACTGCTTTTTTCTCCGTCCCTCTGAGCTTTGCTGTATAAGGACTACAAGGGGCTGATGCTAGGGTAAATTTGGGTACTTTCATTGCTTGCATTTAAACAAATACAATTAATATTGTATTAATAAATACAGAGTTGCAATATTTTGTGTCTTTTATACAATGTATTTGCTTGGAGATTAACTTTAATTTAGACCATGTAGGAAATAGGGTTTAACCAGAGGATTAAGATTAAGGCTAGGGTCACACTGCTGCGAATTCTATTGCGAATTTCAGCCGTTGCGATTTCTCAAATTCGCAAGTCATTCAAATTCCATAGTTTACATTATGCCCCAGGGAGTGCTTCTATCCTTTGCAGATCTCTCAGCTAGATTCGGACTACCAGGTGAGATGCTATTTAGATACTATCAATTAAGGCACGCCACAAGAGCGCAGTTTCCTCTCCCCATAAGACTGGAAGTAGATGCTATCGAAACACTTTTAGCACAGGAGACCCTCAAAAAGACCCTTTCTACTTTGTACTTTGCCCTCCTTGGGGTAGATCACCAAGGATTGAGGCCTTGTGGGAGAGGTGGCAGACTGACATCCCTAGTTTAGATAGGGAGACCTGTTAAGAATGCTTCGAGATTTCTAGACTAATGGACTTCTAGACTAATGGTTCTAGACCAGGGGTGTCAAACTGGCGGCCCTCCAGCTGTTCCGAAACTACAAGTCCCATCATGCCTCTGCCTGTGGGAGTCATGCTTGTAACTGTTAGCCTTGCAATGCCTCATGGGACTTGTAGTTTTGCAACAGCTGGAGGGCTGCCTGTTTGACACCCCTGTTCTAGACTAATGATTTCTTCTAGGGACAAGTTAATACACACTACATTTATTCACAGAGTTTATTATAAACCTCACTGGCTGCACAAGATCTACCCACAGAGATCCCAGGAGTGCCCCAGGTGCCAATTCTTCAGATAGCACTTGCCTACATATGTTTTGGTCGTGTCCCTCCTTGGCTGGGTACTGGGCCGCAGTTTTTGAGTGTATCAAAGTTCGCCTGCAGTTGTCTCTTCCAATATCGCCTGGACTGGCCCTGTTGGGCATTCAGGATGATGAACAGCGACGTCGATACACTAAGATTCTTATTTCATATGTCCTATTTTATGCTAAGAAGGAGATTTTACTCAGGTGGACATCCCCCTCTCCCCCCACAGTCGAATCCTGGGACTCCTCTGTTAATGCTGTATTACCGCTTTATAAGTTGACTTATATCAGCAGGGGTTGTCCCCAGAAATTTGACTGCTTATGGCTGCCTTGGATTGAGTAGGGGGGGGGTTTGTTTCTTTCCATTTTTTTTTCTTTTTGGTTTTCTGGGGAGCAGTAGGCCCAAGGATCGAAGCCCAAGATCCATTTTAGATGGAATGGCTGTTCTCCCTTTCCCTGTATTGGCAGGATTCCTTCTGTTGGGATGGAACTCTATATGTTTGCACTTATGTGTGCCCTTGTTTCTGATATTATAATTGTATATTAATTTTGCTTCACCTGAATATATTTTGTACCAGTTTATTCAATTTTTCCTGATTTGTGTATGAGTGCTTTAATGTATGCCTTGTGAGATGATATGTTTTATTCTTCAATAAAGACCAACCTTATTGTTAAAAAATAAAATAAAAAAATTACATAGTTTAACATTAGTGCCGTTCATATCAATAAATTGTGAATATAAGCTGTGAGAAAAAAGGGTCCTGTGCGAGTTTGATCTGTGTGCGATGCAAATTCAGCTCTATAGACAGGCACAAATTTCCCACAAGGCCACCGTGGCCAGGCCGCGGGCGGCAGGGTGCCTCGGGGCGGCAGCAGTATGGAGTCCCCCGACGGCCGAAAACATACAGTTAAGGGCGGTAAGTTGCTTTATAGCAGGACTAAATGTAGTGTGGGGGAATCCGCCCGCTCATTAACAAGTGATTGCGGCGATGTCGCTGAAATTACTTGTAAAATGTGTGCTGCCGTCCTTCCTCCTCTCTCCCCCCACATACCTCTCTTCTGCTGGCTCTGTTGTTGGGACTTTGTCCTCCCCCTGGCCGCTGAGTCTGTCTCCTGTCTCTGCTGCCGATGTACACAGTGAGAGGGGTGAGCTGTGCTAGGACTCCTGTTTTGGAGGTGAC
This sequence comes from Rana kukunoris, assembly GCA_029574335.1. NCBI lineage: Eukaryota > Metazoa > Chordata > Amphibia > Anura > Ranidae > Rana > Rana kukunoris. The sequence goes on along the minus strand of CM056055.1, from coordinate 166,689,557 downwards.
AGGGTCAATAAAGAGAACCTGTCACCTCCAATTGCTATCACACACAGAATTGTTTTCTCCTGTGTGTTAGCAATAAAAAATTTATAAAAAAATATGAAAATAAAAAATAATAAGAATAATTAAATTAACAAAATTAAAAAGCAATTAAAAAGTAAAGAATAAAAAAAATAATATTAAAAATAATAAGAAAATTAAGTAACATGGCCGAAGATGTATACCTGTTTGTCCTGTTGGGAAGTGAGATTAAAAATGAAGTAAAATCAACGGTTTTGAGTTTTCACCAGAACAGAAATACAGGGAATATCTTTTAATGTCCTGGTGACTAGAGCGAGCCCGAACTGTAAAGTTTGGGTTCGGTACCAACTTTGGGTTTTACCAGGACCCGAACCCGAATAATTGGTAAAAGTTTGGGTCCGGGTTCCGAGTTCGGGAACAAAAAAATGCGCAGAGGTCCCCGCAAATGCAATAACCAGACCCTTTAGGTCTGGTATGGATATTAAGGGGAACCCCGCCGTCAATTAAAAAAAAAATGACCCAAATATCCATAACCAGACCCTTCAGGTCTGGTGTGGATTTTAAGGGTAACTCCACCCCAAATGTAAAAAAAAATGGTGTGGAGTTCCCCCTAAAATCCACACCAGACCCCTTATCCGAGCACGTTGACCTGGCCGGCCACAGAAGAGAGGTGGGGACAGAGTGCGGCCCCCCCTCTCCTGAACTGCGCCAGGCCACATGCCCTCAACATTGGGAGGGTGCTTTGGGGTGCCCCCAAAGCACCTTGTCCCCATGTTGATGGGGACAAGGGTCTCATCCCCACAACCCTTGCCCGGTGGTTGTGGGGGGTATGCGGGCAGGGGGCTTATCAGAATCTGTAAGACCCCTTTAACAAAGGGGACCACCAGATCTTGCCCCCCCATGTGAAATGGTAATGGGGTACACTGTACCCCTACTATTTCACGAAGGAAGTGTAATAGTTGTTTAATTAAAAAACACACACACCGTAGAACAAAATATTTTAATAATTAAACCAAATAAAAATCCAGCGGTGAAAATAGACAATCGATGCTGTTCCCTGCTCCAACATTGTCTTTTATCCAGCGACGGGTGATGTCTCCAGCGACGGGTGTTTTCTCCAGCGGCGGTCGGCTGGTCCAGCGATGAGAAGATCCATCAATTCAGAGCACAGTTTTGCGAATGACGCGTCGGAGCATGACGTTTCTTTTATAGGGGAGGCGGGCCACGCATCATGTGACCCCATCCTCCTCTGACGCACAATGTGCTACGTCACTGGGACAGCCCAATCCTTACTAAGGAATAGGGCTATCCCAGTGACGTAGCACAGTGTGCGTCAAAGGGGGACGGGGTCACGTGACGTGTGGCCCGCCTCCCCTATAAAAGAAACGTCAAGCTCCGACGCGTCATTCGCGGAGCTGTGCTCTGAATGGATGGATCTTCTCATCGCTGGACCAAGACACCGTCGCTGGAGAGAACACCCATCGCTGGAGACATCACCCGGTGCTGGATAAAAGACAACGTTGGAGCAGGGAACAGCATAGATCTATCGTCTATTTTCACCGCTGGATTTTTATTTGGTTTAATGAATAAAATATTTTGTTCTACGGTGTGTGTGTTTTTTTTTTTAAACAACTATTACTTACACTTCCTTCGTGAAATGGTAGGGGTACAGTCCACCCACTCAGCCTCTTCGCAGCCGCCCATTTAGTTCACAACATGGCTGGGGGGCAAAGACTAGATGTTCGCTGAGACACAGTGTGTAACACTACCTATGATTTATAGTTGTCATTAAAAGTCCCCACTACAGTTCTCAGATCAGCAGATGACCTTGATCAAGAGCACCTAAGTTGGCTGATCAGAACTCCCCCCAGCACTGCCACTCATCCCATTGGGCGGACCATACGTGAGTTTTCCACAAGGGTAGGGGAACACATTACCAAGATTGTTCAAGGTTATACCAAGCATTCAGTGCCACGACATTATTTGGAGAAACATAATAGGAAGCTAGAAGGAACCACCTTTCAGATTATCGACCACTTCATACCCCACTGGCGAGGCGAACCCAGCATCCGAGGAGTCTCCAAATTGGAGGTTTTCTGGATCTACCAATTGAAATGTTATACGCCCCATGGGTTAAATGTAGAGTGGGATGTCAACTCCTTCATTAACCAGTCATAGGTCCATTTCTCATTTTAAATCTTGTTTCTCCTTTTTTTCTCCTTTTTTCTAGGAATAAGGGTTACTATTTATTGTATTTACTCCCGGACACTCACATGAGTCTCTCTGGACCCAGGTGTGATTCACATAATTCCCTCTAGACACATTTTTGTGACATGTTCAGATATGGGTGGTCTGGTACTTACAACATAGGCTGGGGCATTAATTAGAGGGAATGGAATGATACACACAGAGTGTATCTATTTTAACATATCCCCTTCCCAATACAGTCAATCCCCCCCTTTTTCCTATAATTTTTCTCTTCCACACATTTATGTCAGGGGTTTTGTTCTCCTGGCCGGCAGGTGTTTAATTACCCATGTCACCTTGCTAATATTATGCTTCTGTTTGTGGATTGTTATATTGGCAGGGATCTACAGTGATTTTTTGCTGCTTCTTTGGTTCCACAATGATTGTGGATGGTGCTGTCATTTGTATTGACACTGTGTGAGCAGCGCGATTTGTCCTGCCCCATCCCCTGTGCGGAATTGAGTGATTGGGCTTTCCTGCTGTCACTCACATTGTTACAGTTCGTCCCGCCCCATCCCTTATGGAAGAGTGAGTGATGGAGCTTTTCTCCTATCCACTCACATATTGTGTGCTGATGTCATTTCCGGTGCCAACCATTAGGGACTTCCGGTATCGCTCCATGACGCCATTTCCGGTGTGTGGAGCGCAAACAGAGGAAGCAAGTGAGGGCATGGAACACACGCCACTTTACAGCATAACGCACGGGTGCAGAGGCTCATGTAAGTGATTAGGGTATTATATTAATGCGCAGGAGGTGCATTGGTTCAGTTTCCATCCTAAGTTGAAGTCTTTGCAGACGAAACCGGTCGGGTTGAACCTTTCCATACACCTCCACTGCGCATATGAATTTGTTCCTATAGTGGTTGTGTATTTTAGCTGTGGGACATTTTTTTATTGATTGAGACATTTTTAATTTGTGGTTTTACTATTTTTTTGATTATTGCACGTTTTTGCTGTGATCTGCGTGCTTAATAAAACGTTTTTACACTATGAGGAGCAGTGCTGGGACAAGGCCATTTGGTGCCCAGGGCGAAGATGGCAAACTGCGCCCCCCCCCCCCACTGTTTTTTAAGATAGAATCAATGTTGTTTCAAAACAAGAATATACTTAAAGCGATTGAACAAAGGACTGTCCCCCCTTTGGGTGGGACTTTGAAAGTCACAGACTGTGTAATGTGTAAAGAAGCAATAATTTATTACATAGAAAATGTCAATTGACAAAAGCTACAAATATTAACAAACATACACCACCCATAGTGGTATACATATAAACAACAAAGCAAACAAAAACTGTACAACAAAACATATATAACTGCAATGACACTGTAAACTTGCTGAAAACAGTTGCAAAAATGTCAAGTATACTCCTATGAAAAAGTTAGTATTGTGACATAATCACAAAGACACCTTTCTTGCTTTCATAGAAGCAAAATCATCTATGACACGATCAAAATTTATCTCTTTTGCAATTGCATACTCAATAGAAAGTATACTGAGGTTTGAAAGCCTGTCTTGACCCATAGTTGACCGTAAATAATTTTTAATGAGTTTCAGCTTGCTAAAGCTCCTTTCACAAGATGCAACAGTAACAGGAAGAGTCAAAAAGATGTTCAACGCTGTTTCAATATTCGGATAACAAGCAGTAAGAGAATAGTCGTGTATTATCTGACACAGATCAAGGGGTGTTGCAGATTTTACATTTGACGGTATAGACTCAATTAAGAATTTAAAGCTTTCAATCTCGGCAGAGATTTCCAAGCCATCCAGATCTTCGTTATATTTGGAAGCCAAGTTAAATGCAGATTTTTGTAATTCTGTCACAGTCATTGTTACAAGAGCAGGGCCAGAGAGGAACTCAAAGTCCTGGGATGTTTCCATTAGTGTTTGTGACTTCCATGTCATGTCAGTGATGAGAACATCAAAAACCTGGTTGAAGTCAATTCTAAAACGGTCTTCTTCACTCAGCTTGACCAGAGCATCTTGGGACTCGTATAAGGCTCTGGTTTTAGGTTTTCTTTGCCTCTTTGGTGGAAATGTTGCAGGAATCTGAAGTTTTTCACATACTTCTGCAGCATAATGAAATATTTCCTGGACATCCATATTACGCATTTCTTGAAAAGTGCGTCTTAAGCCATCAATCATATGAGATGCCTGTAGTATGGAAATCCCTTTGGCCTGGATAGCTTGGTTTACTCGATCGACCTGATTCAAGATTCTGTTCCACACAAACAACGTACACAAAAAACGATAATTAACCTGCAGCAGAAGACTTTCAGATGTTGATACAGATTCGGGATTTGACGAGTTTTCTACAATGTCCGAAAGAGCTTCACATACATCGGTGATCTGTGTAAATAAAGCTTTTATTGCCTTTGCTCTTGAAGACCATCGAGTATCTGTATGACCCTTTAGAGTTGTCTTTAGAAGTTTTGTTAGGGTTTCCCAGCGGGATGTGGAACTGGAGAAAAATGTAAACATTCTTTGAACAGTTCCAAAAAAGGTTTTAACTTCTGGACTCACGGAAGCTGCATGTACCCCTGCCAGGTTTAGGCTATGGGCTGCACATGGAACATATCTTGCATGTTTATTTTCTTGCAGAATTCTTGCCTGCACACCACTGTATTTGCCAGCCATGTTAGCTGCATTATCATAGCCTTGACCCCTTGCATCCTTAAGGTTAATTCCATCGTTTTTTAACTTGTTGATAATTTCTGAGGCTAGACCACTTCCCGTTTTCTCTTTTGTATAAATAAAATCGATAAAGCTCTCTTCTATTGTCACCTTCCCTTTAACAACAGTGACATAGCGTAGAACTTCACTCATTTGCTCCTGATGGGAGATGTCTGGAGTACAATCAAAAAGCAATGAAAAAAACTTTGCCTCCTTTATTCTTAGTAAAATGTTAGAGCGAACGGTGTTGGCCAATAAACTGATAAATTCATTTTGAATTTTATTGGAGAAGTAACTGACGGTGTGCCTCCGATGTGTTTCTATTTTTTCTTTCAATGACGTGTTGTGATGGCTTATTACTTCCAAAATGTCAAGAAATATACCAGAATGTGGCCTACCAATGACATCTTCGGAACCTCTAAGTGCCAGATTGTTTTTGGCACAAAACAATATGCAATCTAAAATACATTTTAAGACGTTTCGCCACTTCTCTTTTTCAGTATTAATTACTTTCTCCAGTTCACTGCCAATTACTTTCCCATCTTTCAAACTTTTTTCCATAATTTTCCACTTTGAATAGCATTCACGATGTTCTGGTGAATTTTCATGCGAGGGTATACGAGGATTCAGGTGTTTCCATGCACAGAATCCCTTTTTTGGGTCGGTTAAGGCATAGTTGTGCTTACCAAACAAAATGCATGGAAAGCAAAAGAGAGAATGTGAAATTTTTGAATAAATTAACCATGCACGATCAATATATTTACCACTACGTACATTTTTATTAAACCAAGTGGCATTGAAAGTGCGTCCTTCTTGTGGTTTACATTTTCCAAAGTCACCATCTTTTCCTTGATCTGGGCCCTTTTCAACCAAATAACACCTAATCTTGTCTGTTAAAGTTGGCCATGAGGGAGGATCGTTTGGGTTAATCGGAATATAAGCTTCAGGCAAAGTATCACTTGGTGGTGTTTGCTTTTCTGCTGCTTGAGCTTCAGAAACAAATGACTCGCTGTTACTCTCTTCTGTACAGAGCGTGTTCTCCAAAGTTTTATCAGCCTCACTGACAGCAATCATCTCTTCATCTAGGGTGGCTGAAGTATTGTCAGTTGCAGAACTTGTGCTGGCAACTTCTTCTGGTGTGGTGGTATTCAGAGAAACGTTGCTTGTGCTTTGTTTCAACCATTTCTGCCACTGTTGCGATAACTTTGTGGCTTCCTCTTGTGCCAATTTCCTTCGTTTTCGGAATTCTGCCCCAGATGGTTTTTTCGACATTCTTTAGAGAACAATAATACCAAGCAAACTCCGGTCAAAACTGGATGTTCATACAGCAACGATAAAGAATGAAGACTAAGATATCAAAATACAGGGTTTGACAAATTTGCTTGGAATTTAGGAGCCAGCTAAAAAAGTTAGGAACAAAAAAACGCTCCCTGTCCCGCCAAGCTCACACGGAGAAGCGAACGCATACGTGAGTAGTATTCGCATATGTAAACGGTATTCAAACCACACATGTGAGGTATCGCCGTGATTGGTAGAGCAAGAGCAATAATTCAAGCCCTAGACCTCCTCTGTAACTCAAAACATGCTACAAACTTGTAGAATTTTTTTTAAACGTCGCCTATGGAGATTTTAAAGGGTAAAAGTTTGTCGCCATTCCACGAGCGGGCGCAATTTTGAAGCGTGACATGTTGGGTATCATTTTTACTCGGTGTGACATTATCTTTCACAATATAAGCAAAAATTGGGCTAACTTTACTGTTGTCTTATTTTTTTATTAAAAAGAGTGCACTTTTAAGACCGCTGCGCAAATACGGTGTGACAGAAAGTATTGCAACGACTGCCATTTTATTCTCTGGGGTGTTAGAATAAAAAATATATATAATATTTGGAGGTTCTAATTGGAGGGAAGGAGATGGCAGTGAAAACAGTTAAAAACACATTAGAACTGCTGTTTTGCTACTTGTAATGTAACTACTTGTAATGCCAACGTCCACCACAAGATGGCGCCAGATCACAGAATGAAGCTTAGGCCTGCAGAAAACCGCAAAGCCTCCTTCTGTGAAGGCCGCAAAGCCGCGGCCTCAATTACCGGCGGGCTTGTGCCCGCCGTGATCGCGCCCCGTGACGTGCCTAAGCTTCCCTGAGTGACAGATCACAATTTCTTGTCACAATTGCGATCGGGCGCCCGGATTTTGTCAAGCCCTGTCTAAATACATACATTATGGGCCAGATTCAGGAACAGTTAGGCTGGCGGATCCAGTGATCCGCCAGCCTAACTGTGACTTTGAGCCGGCGTTTCTGTTTTCTGTAACCAGAAAACAAGAAACGCCGGGTTAAAGCTCCGATGCGAGCAGCGTAACTGAGTTTCGCCATCGCATTGTTACTTCAACTTAAAAATGGCGCCGGGGGCGTTCCCGCCGATTTACGTTCAAAAAATATGTTAATGAGCGGAAATCGGCAATTCACGATCGAATTCCGGCGCGACGCAATGACGATACGACGTTTCCGGACGGGATACGCGGCGCATAGTTATACCTACATGGGGTTGGAATATCCTATGTTAGGTATAGGCGTCGTCATCGCGTCGAAAAAAAAAAAAAAAACGTCGCTTGCGTAAAACGTTCATGAATGGGAATGTGACGTCATTGACGTTCATTCACAGAATTTGGAGCATGCGCACGGGGATGTTTTGACACTCGACGCATGCGCAGTACGTTGGCGGCGGGATCGCGCTTAGTTTAAATACTACACGCCCCGTACCCGCCCAATTTGAATTCCGCCGGCTCATTTGCGATGCGCTGCCGCAACTTTAGGAGCAAGTGCTTCGTGAATGACAGCACTTGCTCCTAAAATTTCTGCAGCGTAACGCAAATGAGAAGCGTTACTCTGGAGCAAAGATGCTCCCATCTACCTGAATCTGGCCCTATATGAGCAAAAAAATAAAACACAATAAGCAGCTTCAATATTTAAAATATCCAAAGAACGTTAAAGTGGACCTTCACTCTCCCAATCAGCACTTAACAGTTTTAATCCTTATGCTGCTAGCATTTGTAAACAGATAAGAAAGTATACCGTATTTACTTGGTTTATACTTTTTATTTACATTTACAAGTAAATGCTATATGAATCATTTGCCCTTACTCAAGATGGCCACGGCCAGAAATGCTAGGGGGTGTTTTTAAAAAATGAAGTTTTTAATTGCATGAATCGATCTATCGTCACCGCTGCCGCCCCCTATTCAGGTGTCCGGCCCCTTGTCGGGCGCCAGCCAACTAAATTACAGCGGTGGGGGTGTTTTGGAAGTACCTGATTAGAGCTATAGACTCTAATGGGCTTCCAAATTATTAAGCATTCTCTGCTTACGCAGTGCTGTGTTAGACCCCTTTCACACGGAAGCGTTTTTACAGCGTTTTAGCGTTAAAATTAGCGCTCTTAAAACGCTCATAAAACCTTTTGACACTGATTTCTGCAAGCAGTATCTTTGGAGCAGCTTTTGAGTGCTGAAAAAAACGCCCCTCTCCATTGAAATTAATTTAAAGCGCTGTAAAAACGCCTTACCCTTTCACACCGAGGCACTGCAAAAACGCCCTAAAACTTTAGGGTCTTATCGGTGCTTCACCAGCACATTGGGATTGCAGATGAGGCTTTGCTTGAATAACACTGTAATAACGCTTGAAAAAGGGCCTTAGGGAATCACTTCTCTAACACTGACCCACCTCTCAGCCAATCAGGTGCACCGGGTCTGGTTACCGGTCACCTGATTGGCTGAAGCAACAGATATAACCGAGAAAGGTAAGTTCCGAGAGGGGGGGGCACACACTGGCGGCATTTGATGTGGCTAACTGGCAGCACACCGGAGGCAATTGATGGGGCACACTGGCAGCAATTGATGGGGCAAACTCGCAGCACACTGGCGGCAATTGATGGGCACACTGGTGGTTATTGATGGGCACACTGGAAGCATACTGGCGACAATTGATGGGCACACTAGTGGCAATTGATGGGCACACTGGTGGCAATTGATGGGGCAAACTGGCAACAATTGATGGTTACCATTGTTGCCAGTTTGCCCCATCAATTGCCGCCCGTGTGTTCTGCCAGTGTGCTCAACAATTGCCACCAGTGTGCTGCCAGTTTGCCCCACCAATTGCCGCCAGTGTGACCATCAAACGGCTGCGTCTGATGGGCACAGTGGCTGCGCCTGATGGGCACAGTGGCTGCGTCTGATGGGCACAGTGGCTGCGTGTGATGGGCACAGTGGCTGCGTGTGATGGGCACAGTGGCAACAATTGATGGCACAGTGGCTGCTTGTGTTGGCACAGTGGCTGCATGTGATGGCACAGTGGCAACAATTGATGGCACAGTGGCTGCGTGTGATGGGCACAGTAGCTGCATGTGATGGCACAGTGGCTGCGTTTGATGGGGCACAGTGGCTGCGTTTGATGGGCACAGTGGCTGCGTTTGATGCGCATAGTGGCTGTGTTTGATGCGCACAGTGGCTGCATTTGATGGGCACAGTGGCTGCGTGTGATGGGCACAGTGGCTGCGTGTGATGGGCACAGTGGCTGCGTTTGATGCGCACAGTGATTGTGTTTGATGGGCACCGCTGAGTGGCTGCGTTTTAGTGGCTGTGTTTGGCACAGTGGCTGCGTTTGTTGGGCACGGTGGCTGCGTTTGATGGGCACGGTGGCTGCGTGTGATGGGCACGGTGGCTGCGTGTGATGGGCACGGTGGCTGCGTGTGATGGGCACGGTGGCTGCGTGTGATGGGCACAGTGGCTGCGTGTGATGGGCACAGTGACTGCTTTTGATGGGCACAGTGACTGCGTGTGACGGCACAGTGAGGCTGCAATTAAGTTTTTTTTTTAAACAGACAAGGAAGGGAATCTTAAAATAACAACAAAAAAAAAAAATTCTGACATTTTTTTTTAATTAAAAATATGACGGTCACCTCATGGTCACCTCAATCCAATCCCCCCCCCCTCCCCCTCCCCAATACAGACTAATTTAAGTTGTTTCTTACTTTTTTTTTACACAGATTAGTTCACTTCTTCTGTTGCAGACAGTCCACTCCACAGTCACTCTAGTCCAGACAGTAGCAGGCTGAGGCAGGCCCATCAATTGCCACCAGTGTGCTGCCAGTTTGCCCCACCAATTGCCGCCAGTGTGACCATCAAACGCAGCCACTGTGCCATCAAACACAGCCACCTAGTGGCTGTGTTTGGCACAGTGGATGCGTTTGTTGGGCACCGCTGAGTGGCTGCGTTTGATGGGCACGGTGGCTGCGTTTGATGGGCACAGTGATTGTGTTTGATGGGCACCGCTGAGTGGCTGCGTTTTAGTGGCTGTGTTTGGCACAGTGGCTGCGTTTGTTGGGCACCGCTGAGTGGCTGCGTTTGATGGGCACGGTGGCTGCGTTTGATGCGCACAGTGATTGCTTTTGATGGGCACAGTGACTGCGTGTGACGGCACAGTGAGGCTGCAATTACGTTTTTTTTTTTATACAGACAAGGAAGGGAATCTTAAAATAACACACACAAAAAATTTCTGACATTTTTTTTTTATTAAAAATATGATGGTCACCTCAATCCAATCTCCCCCCCTCCCCAATACAGACTAATTTTAAATTGTTTCTTACTTTTATTTTTTACACAGATTAGTTCACCTGTTGCAGACAGTCCACTCCACAGTCACTCCAGTCCAGGCAGTAGCAGGCTCCTCGTGTCTTGTCTTTTTTTTTTTTTTATCAGACACAGCTCCGCGCGAGTCCTCCTCCCTCCCTCTCTGTCTCAGTCACCTCTCACCCCCGGCGTGACGTCACGCGGCGGCGCACGTCGGGAATATTCCATCTAGAGCTGGAGGGGGGGGGGGGCGAGAGGCAACGCAAAGGAGGAAAGGGAGCCGGGACCAGGACAGAGGAGCGCAGTCGGCACACAGTAAAGTGCCAGTGTGCCACAGCCGCTGCCTGCGCTGTCTGTCACTCAGTGAAAGTGAGTGACAGACAATTCAACTGGTCTGGCGGCCGCGGCTGATTGCGCTCCCCCCCCTGTTAGACTTGGTAGCGCCAGGGTCCCTCGCCCCTCCCGCCCCTGCCTTGTACCGGCCCTGATGAGGAGGTCTTCCCCCCTTTTTTTCCTTTTTTTCCTGTGATTGGGAAATTCTCTGAAGGACTTGCCTCACCCCATTGGGTATCCGGTGACTTCCCCTACCAGCTTCTTCCTTGGACCTTCTATGGTGAGTCTGAAGTGAGAATCATATCTGCACCCCATTCCAAGGAGGGCGGTCGGCCCACACAAGCCTGCATGATCCATTCACCGTACGGTGTCAGTGGATCAACAACAGCTAGTAAGGGTATTTTATTCATCTATATATAACGGATTGTCAGTATGAAGATAGAGATAAAGAACAACTTAAAGTAAAGACTACGAAGTCTAAGGACACTATTGAAGATATCCATCTATTATTCACCTTTTTTTGGGACTTAATAACACATGGTGTTTGCTGGACGCGACATCCAGCTTGCTTTTCATGTTTTTCTATTTGTGTTTGATTACCTAGGTGTATAGTCGCAAGTCTATCCCCTAACAGATTACCACACTTTTTGATTCACCTGCTTCAGTAGAAGCTCCTTCTGTACAATTTTACACAGTGCTCTCCGGATTTATATATCTCACCTGATTTCACAGTATTTATCTACTAGGAGGATAACCGCAAGTTTATCCCCCATTAAAATCACTTGCAGATTCACCTGCTTCAGGTGAAGCTCCTACTGTAATATTTTTGGCGCTGCACTTTTTTTATTTTTTTCACTCATCCCATTCCCTTTCCCTCCAAGGAGTAAGAGAAGAAATAAAAATAGAGAGAGGGATGGAAAGGAGAAGAAAGAGTGGTACATCCTAAAATGTACCATGTGAGGTTTTAAAATCCTGTCCAAAGTGGAATGGACTCAGGCAGCGCTAAATGTCCATGGGTTGGTGGTGCAAATTACTTGTCTTGCCTTAGGTGCTGACAGCTCACACTTCAAAAATAATTTTATTGTTGGGCTCCCTACAACTTGGGAAATTTTTTCAAGGGGCCATGGCACTAGAGAGGTTGAGAACCACTGATCTAAAGGATAGGAAGTGAAAGGAAATTTTCCATAAAAATCGAATTTCCCACAAAAAATGTTAGACTCCCTTTACATACAAGAGGTTTGTATAGTGGATTACACTGATTCAGACACATGCTGCAAAGTAACAGTCCAATTGTATGTTGAGAAGGCTTGATTCCCGGTAACAGAAAGTACAAATGTGAAGTGTAAGTCATGTTCAATAGAGCCCTTCATGTTAGGGTAGGTGCTAGACTGTGTGTTTGTGCCGCTGATAATCATGTTTACTGTTTTCAGGCAAGCAAGAGAAGCAGAAGAAAGGGCAAAGTACTCAAGAGTTAATAAATAGAAGTATCAAGTCTGCTTACCAAGCTGACGTTGTGAGGCAGAGTTCCAGCATTGATGAGTAATATAATTGCTTTGGGCTGCAGCCTGCCAAGATAGATTGCGTAGGCAGAATATCATATCAGAGAGCATGGCGTGAAGTTGTTTACCTCCACAGTATCTGCAGCATACATCAAAGCTCCTTGCATTCAAGTTTTAACCATCCAGTTGTTAACAAATTCATGCAAATATAAAGTGTAGCTTTTCCTTTAAAAAAAAATGAAAATATGTAGCAAAATAGAAATGGGAGTTTAGTGATGACCATTAGTATAAAACCAAAAATGACATCACTTAAAAAGATCAATATTTATTACAAAGAATTAAAAAAAAAAAAAGTTGATTTAAAATCTCATAAGATGCATGTTGCCCATAGTGTGCACGTATATACGCCTATGCATTTGGCAGACAATCTGCTTCTTAAGGACAACACCCTGTGACCGTGTTATGGTGTGACCATTTTGCTGCCCCCCTTTTCTAGTGATGAAAAGGAACAGCCCTTACCTGCTTAGTCATTTAATGTGTGTGGAAGTTGATAATACCAACTTTATCTATTTGGGCATCTCCTAAGAGCCTTATAGTAAAGCCTCGTACACACACTTAGATCTTCAGACGACCGAACCTTCTTTTTTTTGTGGCATGCTAGTCTCATGTCGAAAGTGAAGTAGTTATTTCGTATGTTCGATCGTTCGTCGAAATACGAACAAAACGGGTCGTTCGCGCCGAATTCGAATGCCGCGTCACTGCCCATAATTCACTGCGGCATTGCTTGCTTATGATTGGCCAAGCATGCTCTATGACCCGCATGCTTAGCCAATCACAGCGCCGTCAGTACAGAGAGCTGTAATTGGCCAAAGCCAGGGTTCCAGATCAGACATTTTTCTAGCTAGATAGAGCAGGCAGGCTAGCCAGTTAAATTTACAGTGTGTAGAGGATATATATACATTCCAGGTGTTGTACATATATTTATACACTGTATAGTTTAGTTAGATTAGTTCTTCCTAATTTGTCAGGCAGTTGATTGTGCTAGCTGCAGTGTTCTGACGTGTTGTATTGCCTGTGTGCTCAGTGCACCTAAACCTACTTGGTGTATATTGCAAGTGTTCCTATTAGTTTGCACCTAAACACATTTGGTGTATACTGCAAGTGTATTCATTACTTTGCACCTAAACCCACTTGGTGTATAATGCAAGTGTGCTTCATACGTTTGTTTCGAACGCGAAGCTCATCCCTAGTACACAGCACAAATGAAAGTAAAAATATAAAGATTTATTACAATTGTTATACATCAATGGGCAACAATAAAACTTGAAAGTTGCAGGTCCAGTGGATGCACATATACAATGAACAAATATGTACATACATATAAACAGAAGTACTATGTAGACATAATACAGACATCAATATTATCCAGCATGTACAGGCATAAAACAAGCATCGATAAAGCCCTACTAGTTTGCGAGACCCTGCTCGCTTCTTCAGGGGCGGATGCATGAATGTTGTATCTGCAATGTAAATGATAAAATCAATAGATGTATGTTGTTAAATGGGGGGCAGGCGGAATGATTGGCAAGAGAGGTCTAAGAGGGACCTCATACTTACCCATGGGCTGGAATGAATTGCCAAACGCTGGATATCAGGATAGCGGTCGTGTAGTGCATCCAGCTCGGGGACTGAGGATCAGCATGGTCTGGATGGTGGTATTTCTGACTGCAGTCTCCACTAAGCCCCTTGTGATCATGTCTAGAAAGTATCTGCAAGGATGTACATGTATCAGAAGGCATCATGGTTGCAAAATGAGCTTAATGTGTGAGGCCCCGTACACACGACCGAGCTTCTCGGCAGAATCCAGCGAGAAGCTCGCTGGGATCCATATTCTGCCGAGAAGCTTGATCGTGTGTACGTTTTCGCCGAGCAAACTGACGAGCGAGGCGTCGAGCCAAAATAGAGAGCAGGTTCTCTATTTCCTCAATGGGCCATCGGGACTAATGGCTCGACGCCTTTTTCGACAGCCTGGTCGACGAACTCGACGACCGGCCAAGAACCTCGTCGGGCGGAACGATGGGTTTAGCCCGACGAGGTTCTCGTACGTGTGTACGCGGCCTAAGGTTATACTAGATGGGGTATAATCTATATATAAGGATGTAAGTAAATAAATTAAGCTTACTAGAGTATGTTAACATGAAAGACTATCTGATATATGGTATGGTATGATATGGCTATTATGCCGGGTAACTCACAATCATTGTTGTTGCCACTTCGTTACATAACACTTTGGAAATAATAAATTAATTTTGTCTCATTGTTGGTTGTGAACATTGGCTAAACCTCACCTCATTCAAAGTCCCAGGGCTGCCCCCTTTTGTCTTTTTGTTGTACCTCTAAAGGGAATACAACCTGCCCAAGAACAGCCTAATCTGTGACATGCCCACCAGGTGGAACTCTACGTTGGCCATGCTGCAGCGGCTGCACACGCAGCAGAGGGCCATCAATGAGTATCTGTGCCAATATGGCAGCAGAACTGGGTCAGGGGAGCTTGTTTTTTTCCCCCACACCAGTGGGCCTTGATCAGGGATGCATGCACTGTCCTGTCACCATTTGAGGAGGCCACAAGGATGTGAGCAGTGACAGTGAATGCATCAGTGAGACTGTCCCTCCTATTCACATGTTGGAGCACACGCTTTGTGGAATAATGGACAGGACCCTTGAGGCAGAACAGAGGGAGGAAGAGGAGGACTTCCTTACCTCTCAAGGCCCCCTTTATACAGACAGTGGTCCTGCTTGCCTGCCTAATAGTGATGAGCAGAATACGCCATATTCGATTTCGCGATATTTCACGAATATATAGAAGAATATTCGCGAAATATTCGTAAATATCGAATATTCATGATATTTTATCAAAAACAAAATTTTGCGAAATTTTGCTAATGCGAATGCAAATTAATTGCGAAATTCTCGTCAGCGCATGTGCATTCGCGCGTGCGCGAAAACACGCGAAAACGGAGATCATTTCCTGGATCTTTGCCAGTCTATTTTCGGATCGCTATTTTGTGCTGCCCTGCGAAGCGAAGATGGTGGGGAGTAACTTTTCATCCAGTGATGAAAAACTGCTGATTAGTGTAAGTAATTTCACCACTGTTATTTCATTATCTTTAACTGCATTTTAGTTTAAAAGTTAGGATATAAGATCAGATATTAGTATTTCCCAAACAGTGTGTCTCCAGCTGTTGCAAAACTACAACTCCCAGCATGCCTGGACAGCTGCAGACACCCTGGTTGGTAAATGTGTATTTAGGCACTTTCCTTGCTATTTAGCATAATTAACATGTTGTGGACATAGGACGTATGCGAACGTCCTGACTTCAGGGTCCTTAAGGCCCAAGACGTTCGAATACATATTGCCCTCTAGATGTTGCAGAACTACAACTTCCAGCATGCCTGGGCATGCTGGGACTTCTAGTTTTGCAAGTTCTGCAGGCCCACATTTTTCAGACCACTATACACGGATCTCTAAACTGTGGCACTCTAGATGCAGCAAAAGTAAAATTCTTAGCATGCACTGACAGACCATGCCTGATGGGAGTAGTAGTTTTGCAACAGCTGGAGGCGCACTGGTCTTGAAACCCTGAGTTAGGTAACAAACTCGCAGTGTTTTGCAACCATTGTGCCTCCAGCTGTTGCAAAACTCCAACTCCCTCCATGCAACTGGCTGCAATAACCCCCCCCCTCCCCCAATGTGAATGTACAGGGTACATTCACATGGGCTGGGGCTTACAGTGTGCTTCTAGCTGAAGCAAATTTGGCGCTGCAGCTCAAACCCTCAGCGGGAAACTACTGTGAACCCCACGCCCCTCTGTACCCTAAAAACACTACACCACACTACATAAAAATAAAAAAACACAACATATACACTAACCCCTACATAGCCCCCCTCCCCTCCACACTAAAAAAGAAAACCGTCTGGTACAGCACTGTTTACTAAACGGAGCCTACAGCTGTTGCAAAACAACTCCCCAGTATTACCGGACAGCCATTGACTGTCCGGGCATGCTGGGAGTTAAAGGGGTGTTCCACCCAAAAAAACGACCTTTTCTCAATCCACTCCTCACCCCCATACATGCCACATTTGGCATGTAATTTTTTTGGGGGGGGAGTGGGGGCTTCAGTAGGAGTGGGACTTCCTGTCCCACTTCCTGCTTCCGCCGAGGGGCTGGTTAGGCGATTAAGCCTTAATCGCCTACACCAGCCCCTCCCTGTAGGCGATCACATGGGACACTGACAGGTCCCATGCGATCGCCTCTCCAATCAGCGGCGAGCCGCGCCGCGCACGCATGCGCAGTACGGCTCGCGCATGCGCAGTGGGTGCCCGGCCGTGAAGCCGAAGGCTGTCACGGCTGGGTGCCCACAGTCAGGATGGAGACGCCGGCCGGGGAGGGGGGCAGAGGAGCGGAGCCCCGGTCGGCGCGTCGCTGGAACGCAGGAGCAGGTAAGTGAGTGTTTATTAAAAGCCAGCAGCTACACTTTTTGTAGCTGCTGACTTTTAATAAACACAACTTAGGGCTGGAACACCCCTTTAAAGTATAATTGTGGTACAGCTGGTGACGGTGAGCTACATGGTGTATCAGAGCATGCTGGTAGTTGTAGTTTTTAAATAACATCAACTCCATTATTTATTCAAAATTAATTCATCAAAAAGTCAAAAGAAACAAACATATTGTTGTTCATATATAAAGATAGGGATGAAAAAAAATAATCTATTGTACAGGCCCAGTATAAGGGTAAAAAAATAATTATAGCGGTCAGATGAATAGCAACTAATTTCTCCCCTATACGTGTATCCTGTGATGTTACTCATATATACATAATTAAGCTAATGATAATGGCTGCTATATTTATGCAAAAAAGGTGGCAACCAAAATGGCAAGATATAACATCTGTCATGTTACCCCTGTCAGTGATTAATAAGGCGAGAATGCTTCCAATTGTTGAATACCATACATTTACGTCATATATCCATAAGTGTTTAAACAAAAGTATTATAATATACTTTGTTCTTCATCTTGCAGAGGTTCCTGCAACAGGGATATGACGCAACCCGGAGCCAGCAGGATAAAAAAAAAATAGTCCGCTCCCTCTTGCGGGAGTTACGACAACTTCATGGCCACACACATGACCACATGGCCATCCTAAAAAAGTGGTCAGACCTAAAGAGGCGCCACATGGCTTGGGTCAGACAGATCCGAGATGAATTTCATCCAGGTAAGTTATTGGTGACAGTTATGTAAGGTCATATGTAATTAACCTTAGTGGCAGATGTTGTTAACCACTTAAGGACCGCCGCACGCACATTTACAGCCACAGAATGGCACGGCTGGGCACAAGGGCGTAAATTTACGTCCTCGCCCAGTAGCGGGTCGGGGGTCCGATCGGGACCCCCTCCGCGGCGTGCGGCGGTCCCCGTGTCTCCGGGAGCGATCCGGGACGAGTGGGCGGATGTCCGTGTTTGCCCGCCCCCCCGCGATCGCTCCCAGCCAATCTCTGTGCTTCCCCTTCGTGTCACTTCCTCCTCCTGTGTAAACACAGGAAGGGGGAAGTGATGTAATCTCTCATCGCAGCGGTATTTCCAACCGCTGCGATGAGAGGAACACCTCACAGTAAGTGTGCACTAACACTACACTGACATACACACACATAGGCACACTTAACCCCTTGCAATCTGCCCCCCCACCCCCCCTGTCACAGTGTCACTGAATGCAGTGATCTAATCACTGCATTTAGTGTCAGTGTGACAGGCAGTGTAAAAGTCAGTTAGTGTTAGGTTCAGGATAGCCCCCCACCCCCCCTAATAAAGTTTTAACCCCCTGATCACCGCCCTAGTTAACCCTTTCACTCCCTATTGCCAGCGTCACTAAGCGATTCATTTTTGTGATCGCTGTATTAGTGTCGCTGTTCCCGCTAGGTAGCTATTTTTTTTATTGCGATTTTTTTTTTTACTAAAGACATGTGGCTAAATAAATTTTGGCCTAAATGTTTGACTAAAATTTAGTTTATTTGATTTTTTTTTTAACAAAAAGTAAAAAATAGTGTTTTTTTTTCAAAAATGTCGCTCTATTTTTGTATATAGCGCAAAAAATAAAAATCGCAGAGGTGATCAAATACCACCAAAAGAAAGCTCTATTTGTGGGAAGAAAAGGACGCAAATTTTGTTTGGGAGCCACGTTGCACGACCGCGCAATTGTCTGTTAAAGCGACGCAGTGCCGAATCGCAAAAACACCTTGGGTCATTTACCAGCGTATTGGTCCGGTTCTTAAGTGGTTAACCCAGACGCCATGTTGTGGTAACATATATCATCACCCAAGGTATTCATAGTACTGTTGAAAAAAGACATTATTCCATCAAGTTAAACCATGGAATTAAAGTGGTGGTGTGGTGGGTTAAAGGGGAATGGGTGGTATTTTATAACTCAATTACCACTAAATTCCTGTGCTAGGCGTGGGGTTATCATAGTAATCTTGTGTACTCCATCAGGCCCTTTTTTAAACATGAGATCGTCAGAATAATACAAAGGAAACACAAACAGCTCATTTTACCATGGTGGCAGCCCAGCTCACACTCAGTCCCCTGTAGTGCCAGCAAGACTCTTTAGTATAACATTATCCCATTGGTTAACTGTCTATATAAATAAATTTGTATTCATATACAATACAGCAGAGTACACAGAATTTTCATACGTTATTAGAAATCATTTTTACATATATGAACATTGTGTTATTATAGGAGCTCCTCTACCATCTGTGCGCCCCAAGCGCACAAGGCGACAGGCCACTGAGGAGGAGGAGGAGGAGGAGGATGAAGAGGAGGTGCAGGAGGAGGATGCACAGGAGGAGCAGGAGGAGGATGCACAGGAGGAGAGGGATGAGGAGCAGCCAGGGCCCTCCCAGTGTTTACCACCCCCAGCTCCTGTTGAGGAGCAAGAGGAGGAGCTGCAACCCCCCCCCCCCAAACTCCTGGTGAATCGGGTGATGGAGAAGAGGAGCAGGAGGGTAAATATGTGCACAAAGATTAATAACATTTCAACAATAAGATGTAGATATAAAAATGGACAGCATTTAATCCTAATTTTTTTTCTTATATCCTAACAGTTTTCAAAAAGATGGAGGAAACTTACACTCTCATCCAGAGGACCAATGCGAAAATCCTCTCAAATCGCCGTAAAATGCGATACTTAGACCTCCAAAACCAACAGCTGGATCAACAGCAGAGGAAGAATTTTGACGCGTTGGCTGAGCTTCACAAGCTCATGCAAAAAAACTTGTAAATTTTTTTTTCTTCTTATAAAAAATGTTATTCTTTAAAATGTTTCCTTTCTTTTTGAGATTGTTAGGTTTTTCAACACATTTAACTTCATAATAACCAAAAACATGTTATACTATTATTTTATTTAACACAAACCTAAGACAAACAAAAATACACGGACACAGACACTACTAACACAAACTAAACTGTTAAAAAATTACTATAACAAAAGCTACAATATATATATAGATATAGAGAGAGAGAGCGAGAAAGAGAGAGAGAGAGTGCTGATTTGCTCTTGCAGACAGGCTAATGGTTGCAGTATAAAGGCCGCAAACCAGGGTTTAACATAAAGTTCAGTCTTTTAGTCACACTTGCAGTTACGATCCGGTCTGGTAGCTTGTAGCGGAGGCTGTTGGTGGATCCGCTGTGCCACAGGGGTCATGAAGCATTACTCAGCATGAAGGCAGCAGCAGTAGTATTAAAATATAATGTAATTATCACACAGGCAACATTTACAAGCAGTAGTGGTAATAGTACTAGATATCATCTAAACACTTGGGCAAGGGTGACAGGCAGACTTCTGGCTAGGATAGCGAGCTCGGAACAGAAGTCCCCGGTTATCGGGACATTGCGGACCGCTGCTGGGCTGATGGTTCATTCCCCTGATCTCATAATACAGACACTAGCAGACTTTTATGAACGGTTGTATCGCCCGGCCTCTGAGTATGGCGCTGAGGAGCTGTCCAACTACCTGGACGGGATTACATTTCAGCGTCTTTCCCCTTCTCAGAGCTTAGAGCTCGATTCCCCTCTGGCTCTGAAGGAACTACAGGAGGCGGCCTTCCCCAACTGTAAAGCCCCAGGGGGTGACGGAATCCACATGGAGATTTACAAACAATAGACCTTACTGCCCAGGCTGCTGGGAGTTTTTAATGCTGCTAGGGTGTCCAATGCCCTCACGCCCTCAATGGCTAGGGCGCAAATTGTGTTAAACCGGGTAAGGACCCAGCGGATCCGGCCTCGTACAGGCCGATTTCGCTGTTGCAATCTGATATCAAAATCCTGGCGAAAGTACTGGCCCTCAGGCTAAATAAGGTGATCACCTCAGCCATACACCCGGACCGGGCGGGATTTATGCCCAACAAATCCACAGCTATAAACCTCAGAAGACTATTTCTTAACATGCAGTCCCGGGCTGATAATGTGGGTAGGAGAGCTCTGCTGTCACTTGACGCTATGAAGGCCTTCAATAGCGTGGAGTGGCCGTATCTCTGGGAGGTGCTGCGGTAATTCGGATTTGGAGAGGTGTTTATCTCCTGGGTGCGGTTGTTGTATCATTGCCCCCAGGCGGTTATCAGAGAGGCTGGAAATGTGTCGTTGTCTTTTGCTCTGGGTCGGGGTCCGCGGCAGGGGTGTCCACTGTCCCCCTGCTGTTTGCCCTTGCAATAGAGCCACTGGCGATTCAGATTAGAGAACATAGGGGTATCACTGGCTTCTGCTATGGAGACAGGCAGGAGAAGGTGATGCTATATGCCGACGACACGATGATCCTGCTGGGGGATACCGAGCAATGCCTGAGCACGACAATGGAGACGGTTGTCAGATTTGGGGAGTTCTCGGGCCTCAAGATAAACTGGTCTAAGTTTGCTTTGATGCCCCTGGATGAGGACCAGCTGCAACACGAATCACTCGGGCAAGAGTGGAGGGAGAGCCAAAGAGAGGGAATGAATGACAATGGACCCTTCAGCGCCCTGAACCGATGGCGGGTGCCAGAAAGTCACCGCCGATCCAGGACTCATTCATCTTGATGAATGTGTGTCTGTCCACGGAGTCTGTGGACAGACGGGTCCTCTTGTCCGTGACCACCCCACCTGCCGCGCTGAATGTTCGCTCCGATAGTACGCTGGAGGGGGGGCAAGACAATAACTCCAGCGCATACTGAGCAAGCTCGTGGCAGGTGTCCAATCTGGCAACCCAGTACTCCATGGGGTCGTCGGTGCTCATACTGTCAGAGGCACCGACGGACCCCATGTAGTCTGCCACCATGTGGGCCAGTCGCTGGTGGTGGTGACTGCTGCTGCTGCTGCTGGTACTGGGTCGCTCAGATTGGAAGAACATCCTCATCTCACCCATTAGGTCCCCTGCTCGGCTGCTGCTGGGTGCAGCCACCTGCTTGGTGAGATGAGGGGGGACAACTGAAGGCCGGGGAGTTGCCTGCTCCAATCGGCTGACTATGCGTGCCTGCAGTTCCTCCATCCGGTGCTGCCTCCGGCTGGCTGGGAGGAACTGCTCCAGTTTCCCCTTGCATCTTGAATCTAAAAGGGTGGCCATCCAAAATTCATCCCTCTCCTTGTTAGTCTTAACCCGGGGGTCCCTCCTGAGGCATCTCAGCATGTGGGCAGCCATGGGGAAGAGCACAGCCCGCTGTGACTCCTCATGGCTTACCGGGTCCATGACGTCTGAGTCTTCATGCTGGAGGCACTGCTGCTCATGCTCAGAGATGCCCCGGACTATCGGTGCCCCCAACACCGGCTCTCCCTCCTGACCAGGCCCTGACTCCAGGACGTCACCAGTAACCTCCTCATCATCATCATCCTCCTCCTCCTCCTCGTTCTGGGCCTGGTCTTGGTGGAGCAGTGTTGCCTCCTCCTGCTCCACCAAGGCACTCTCCCCAGCTTCGAGCAGGCGATCTAGTGCCCTGTCCAGCAGGAACACTATAGGGAGCACGTCATTGAGGCCGACATGCTCCCTGCTGACCATCTTGGTCGCCTGCTCGAAAGGGGCCAACACATGGCAGACCTGGTGTTTGTGATGGCCCGGCAGTGCCTTGCTCCAGCAGTATTCCTTCACCACCCTTCCTTCGCTGCTCCCACAACCTCTCCAGCATGTGGAGGGTGGAGTTCCCCCGCGTCACACTGTCCACAATCAGCCTGTGAAGGGGCAGGCTGTTGTCCCGCTGCAACTTGGACAGGGACGCGGTAGCGGTTGGGGAGCGCCTGAAGTGGCTGGCAATCCTACGTACCCTTAGCACAATGTCACTCAACCAGGGATAGGTGCGCAGGAACTTCTGCACTACGAGGTTGAGGACATGTGCCAGACAGGGCACGTGGGTCAGACTGCCAGCCTGGAGGGCGGAGAGTAGGTTGCTGCCGTTGTCACAGACAACCATACCTGCCTGGAGCCTTCGGGGTGTCAGCCACTTCTGGACCTGAGCCTGAAGTGCGGACAGCACTTCTTGTCCAGTGTGTCTCCGGTCCCCTAAACTAACAAGCTGGAGCACGGCCTGACAGCGCACGTGCCCCACACTTGAGTAGCTACGGGGGCGCTTGCTGTAAGGCTCAGCAGCTGCGGAGACAGTGGCTTGAGGGAGACCAGCAGTTCTCCCCTGGACACCCCGGGGCAGCACCACAAAATCTGATGCTGCCGATCCCTCCCCGGCGCCTTGGAGGGAAACCCAATGGGCCGTGAAGCTGATGTACCGGCCCTGCCCATGCCTGCTGGTCCAGCCATCCATTGTGAGATGCACCCTGTCGCTGACAGCATGATCCAGCGACAGGGTTACATTCTGCACAATGTGCTGGTGTAGGGCAGGGACACCAGTCCTGGCAAAGAAATGGCGGCTGGGGACATGCCATTGGGGTTGGGCCTGCTCCAACATCTGCCTGAAGGGGTTGCAGTCAACAATGTTGAAGGGAAGCAGATGTTGGCAATAACCCTTGCCAGGAGCCCATTGAGGGAACGCACACGTCGGTCTCCAGGGGGGAAGGGAGTGGTGCGTTCGAAGGCGTCGGAAAGCGACGCCTGGCGCCGGACGGCAGTGCAGGACACAGAAGAGGAGGGTGCTGTGGAAGTAGAGGTCTGGCTGCCGGTACCAGTACCTCTACTAGAGGGAGCGGGGGGGCATGACCTGCTGGGAACAGATGAAGCTGTGGCAGGGGCTGCTGTACCCTGCACACTTGTGGTTGTGGCGCTTCTACCACCACCATGCTTCATCTGGTCATACTCCCGCCAGTGGTTGATTCTCAGATGCTGGTTCAGAGCTGTGGTACCCACCCGAGCCAAGTACTTCCCTCTTTTCACCCTGGCACGACAGATATGGCAGATAGCTATGGTCTGGTTATCTGCTACCAGGGTAAAGTAGGCCCAGACAGGTGACTTCAGCGCCGCCCTCCTGTCAGATGGGGTGCTGCTGACTTGCACCTGCTAGGACTCGGTGCCCACAGGTGGAGCTGCCTGCTGTTGCTGCTGCTGCTGCTGCTGCTGACACCTCCTGCTGCCATCACCAGTGGAGACCCTGACGCTGGTCTCCCTGGTGACCTGGCCCACCGTTTCCCCAGGGTGCCTACCTTCCTCGTCGTCAATGCTGCTGTGAATCGACAAGTCAGGTGGCACCCATGTTGGGTCACCCTCCTCTTCGCCCCCAGATATGTCAGACCCAGGGCTAAAATGTGGTGGTCTGAGGGAAACAGCTGACATGGAGCCACTAGCCTGGCTCCGCTGTCCCCTCACAGATGCCTGGGTCTGACTAGGTGCGGGTGTTTTCTGCCCAAAAACACCAGCACCACTTGGAAGGGATGTCTCTGGGATACTGACAGCAGGTACCCCATCCTCCTCCTCCATCATCCCTTCCAAAAGGTCCTGACCATCAGTACAGAACTGGATGTCTGCCTGATGCAGGACCTCCCCCAAGATATCCCTCTCACTGTCGCTGTCAAACAGTAAGAGGCTTGACCCTTGGGGGCTGGGGGCGGGTCCTAAAGGCACCGGTGTACTGGTGGTGCTACTGGGAGTCGGGACTGACGACTCTGTGGCACTGTTGTGCCCCATAAACTCCAACACTGCTGGAGCCTGAGAAGGCATAATCGGGCGGCTGCCCGAGGGAAAAAACTTGCGGATGAGGCGGACTCCCCTTCCACCTGATCCACTACCACTAGTAGGGGCGCGAGAGGTACCCCGTGCTGGCAACGACCCAGCACTGGGAGTAACTCCCCTACCTTTGCTGCCACGGCCATGTATGCTGCCCATACTTGCTGATGTGGGGGGGGGGGGACTTTATTGGGGGGGGGAATGTGAGAAAGGAGTGTTTTTTGTTTTTTTAGCAAGACAGGCACGCAGACAAAGACGCAGACAAAGATGTAGACAGCTACTAAACTAGAATAAATCTACTACACCTAAAAAAAAAATATTTTTTTACACGGACAAAGACGTAGACTACGACACGGACAGCTACTAAACAGGAACTAAAATACTACAGCTAAAACTTTTTTTTTTTTTTTTAGACTGAAGGACGCAGACAAGAACGAGGACTACAAATACTAAACTAATATGCACTAAACACTAACGCTACGTACACAAACTTATATGACTAAACTAAAGCTAATTTTTTTTTTTACACTGATTGACAAGGACAAAGACGAGGACTACAAATAATAAACTAATATGCACTAAACACTAACTCTACTTACACAAACTTATATGACTAAACTAAAGCTAATTTTTTTTTTTTTTTTTTTTACACTGATTGACAAGGACAAAGACGAGGACTACAAATAATAAACTAATATGCACTAAAACACTAACTCTACTTACACAAACTTATATGACTAAACTACACAAAACACAGAGACTAAACACACACTAAACTAAGCTACCTTAAAGAAATGTACACTTACACTAACTAAACAGAAATCTATCTAACACTAAGCTACACTAACCTGGACAAAAAAACACAAATCTGAGCTTTTAGAAAAGCTGTTGGGTCTTTTGCTTTGAAAAAAGCATTTGTTTTTGGAAGCAGCAAACTCAGAACTGAAAGCACTATAGGAAGCACAATGCTAAGCTCTCAGATCTCAATATACACAGAAAAACAAACAGAAACACTCCACTCTCTCTATCCACCTTGTGAATCTGCACTGAAATACTGCTGGGAGTGATCTTATATAATGGTCGTGCAGGCAGGTTCCTATTGGTTGCTATGGAGGTTGCTAACCTCTGACAACTGTGGTAGGAGAACTCTGATTGGCTCTAATGCAAAAGAAGGGCAGAGAAAGTATTCTCGAATATTCGCATTACGAATATTCGCATTGCGAATATTCGGCAACATAAAACGATCGCCTCAGCTACTCGGCCCAGGGTCTCTAATCATACCAGCAATGCTTTTATACATCGATGGAGATCACTAGGATGTGATCTGTTTTAAAAATAAATTTGAAAAAATAATACGAATATTCGCAATATCGAATATTCACTGCGATATTCAATTTATTCGCGAATACTCGAATATGCAATATTCGTTACGAATATTCGCAATGCGAAAATTCGTGAGCAACACTACTGCCTAACACAGAGAAAGAGGACGAGGAGGAGGAAGAGGATTGTATCAGCATGGATGTGGAGCCTAGCACTCAGCATCAGCAGCAGTCTTCAAGGGATCAATTACTGTCCAAAGGAACCCATGGACTTTTACGTGGCTGGGATGAGGTGGCTGCGGATCCTGTCGTCCTCAGTGACCCAGAGGACTGTGCCCCGAATGCCTTTGCAAACCTACGCTGCATGGCCTCCCTGATCCTGCTAAGCCTGCATAAGGATCCTTGTATTCGTGCTATCAAGGAGAGGGATCATTATATGCTGGCAACTCTCCTTGATCCACGTTACAGGGGTAAGGTTGCGAACCTTATTTTGCCATCGCAGAGGGAGCAGAAGATGAAACATCTTCGGGAGGCCTTGCAGAAAGGTCTGTGCAACGCGTTCCCAGAGACTGGGGGGTTACCAAATCCTGGTCCTGGACAACGTGTTGCTGAGGCTTCAGTGAGTCACAGAAGGAGCGGTGGAGAAGGTGGCCGTCTGACCGATGCGTTCAGACAATTTTTTAGTCCGCAGCCCCAAGGTATGACCGGTTCCAGCAACCATCGCCAGCGTCTGTTTTACAAGGTCAGACTTGGACACCTTTTCCATCGAAAATCCTCTGGCTTACAGGGTCTTGAGGATGGATCACTGGCCAGAGCTTGCACAGTACACAATTGAGCTACTGGCTTGTCCTGCATCCAGCGTTCTTTAAGGATGCACATTCAGTGCTGCTGGAGGCTTTGTGACCGATCACAGGGTGCGCCTCTCCACCGACTCCGTCGATCGACTGACTTTCAGAAAAATGAATCAGGCTTGGATCACCACCAGCTACCAAGCACCTGATGCTGATGTAACTGTATAATTTTTTTGAAATGTCAGATCCCTTGGAGACTGCCTATGCTGATGCTGAGTGACTGTCCTGTTATGCTGACTGAATATCCTTTTCCTCCTCAATGATCTTGCTGATAGCTTGTAAGAACGTTGTTGGTTCTGGGCACCACCACCAGTGCCTAAGGCCCAATTTTTCTGCCCCTGTTAACAATTTTTGATGCAATACTTTGCATGAGGCTCTTTGCTGCGCTCCAATTACAGTATCTGTGAGGGATTGCAGTGTTGTGGCACCAGCACCAGTGCCTAAGGCCCAATTGTTCTGCCCCTGTTTAACAGGGGCGTGTAATAACAATTTTTGATGCAAAACTTTGCATGAGGCTCTTTGCTGCGCTCCAACTAGAGTATCTGTGAGGGGTTGCAGTGTTGTGGCACCAGCACCAGTGCCTAAGGCCTAATTTTTCTGCCCTGTTTAACAGGGGCATGTAATAACAATTTTTGATGCAATACTTTACATAGAGGAATATGAATCATTGTTTTTATAAAGTGTGGTACAATTGTCTGTTTTTACAATCCTTCTAAGCTTAACACAGGATTGTATCCATTACCAAAGCTGCTACATTTCTCTATCTTTGGCCAAGTTTCCTACATGGAAAAATACCAAGTATCCACTGTATGACCTCTGTGTGACACCCTAAATAGGTTGTTCTTGTGGCCAACACTTGTGCATAGTCCATATGTGTAACCAACTGCTGAGCATACTCTCCTTTTACGGTATATTGACTTAAGTTGTATTATTTAAATCTAGTTAAGAACACATCTACATTAAATAAAAAATTGGTCTCACATAAATAGATCAAGATGTCTCAAGTTTCATGTTTGTGTGTAGTATGCACAATAGTTGGTCGTATGAGTCGTCGTTCATTCGCTCACTCACTATTATTAAAATACCATCTTTTTGTCTGTATTGTATTATTAGTGAGCGAATGAACGACTACTCATACAACCAATTATTATGCCCACAAACATGAACCTTGAGACATCTATTCTTGAACTGTACATATACCACCTGAAAGAAAAAGCACATGACGCACAATAATAAAAAAACTAATCAGAGTACACATGAAAATTACTTACTTTTTCTAATTACTTTTTAATCTTCTCCATTTGCTCCGGCTCTCTCAATTTAAGGTCAGACCACCTTTTGCGGAGCTGTTCCCTTGACCTGTGCAAACCCACATTGTCCATGATTTGGGCCTTCACTTTGTTTAGATTCTTGTAAGGGCCATGTTTTCCGTCATAATCCTCCCTCCTTAAGATTACCACCATTTCCACCATCTCCTCAAACGCCATATTTGTGGCCTTGTACCTCCTGCTCCTGTATCTGGTGTGTGCTACCGCCTGGCTTCACTCCTGGCTTGAGCTTGCAACCTGCTGATGCTGAGTGTGCTCCATGTTGTACTGCATTAAATGACCGAGAAGGGACGGCGAAGTACTAGAAGTACTAGAACAATCGTCAGGGGCTGGGAAACGTGCGGAGCTTCTTGCATGCGCCGTGTGAGTAAAAATGTTGTTCACAGTCTGTGGAAGAAGGCGTAAGAAACGACCATGTACTACGACGGTACGTAACTTGATTTTGGGCTTTATGATCAGTGGATGAGTTTGTGGGTTAGATATTGACATTGGCTTTTTTTGCTTAATTTTGACTTGCAGAAATAATGGAGGCCTTCAGAAATCGAAAAAAAAAAATTATTCAGCCAAGATCTCCCTCCCCACCCCAAAACTAATCAACATATTTTTGCCGCACAGCACGTGCGCTTTGGGGGGCTTTGGGGGGCCAAGCCTGTATGGCCAGCCTCAGGCACAAGTGTCATGTAGTTTCTTGAGTGTCTCTTTAGGAAATTGTGCAATATGCAGCAGCAAAGTATGACATGGTTCAGATTCTACTTAACAACAAACCTACAGTCCCTGTCTTGTTTGTTTACTGCTGTTCAAAGTATATAGGGCCAAAGGGTCTTGTAATGACCTGGGCGGAGTGGGGGCGGGGAAACCCATGCAGGGACCAAACATTACATTAAAGCCGCAAGCAGTATTAAATTACATTTTTCTTATAGTAATGTCATTTTGTGCAGGGACAGTTCTAAACATGTGCCACCTCACAGGCATACTATAGACACCCAGCAGGTACGGTTTTTAAAGGAATTTTTCATTTTTTTTTTCACTTTAAGCATCATTAAAATCGCTGCTCCAGAAAAAACAACCATTTTCAAAACTTTTTTTTACATTGATACATGTTCCCTGGGGTAAGACCCGGGTCCCCAAACCCGTTTTCCGACAATAACTTGTATATTGGGCTTTAAAATGAGCACTTTTGAATTCGAACGTTCGAGTCCCATAGACGTCAATGAAGTTCAAAATGTTTGCGCGAACGGGGAGGGGGGGGATGTTCGGCTCATCCCTACTCCCAATACAAAAAAATTTGAACAACAGAATACAACGTCAGAACTAGTGATGTAATGTGTTGAATAGTTTAGTATGTATTCTTTCTTTTCTGAGCATGCGTAGTCTTGCTCTTACGATTTTTTTCGCATGAAAACTGTACTAATGAAACAAAAATTGGACGTTGAGTTCACATCCGACAACATTTTTATAAGGAAAAACAGCATTCAGCCTCGAGGCTCTCTATGCATCTTTACTGCCCAACTCCTATTACTATTTTTGTTATATATTTTGGTGATTATTTTGGAGTGGGAGGATGACCTCTGGACAATAATTTACACTTTCATCACATCGTTTATATAGCTATAGATCAGAAGTCCCCAATTACCAATGACCCCTGGCCTGCCCCTCAAGCTCTACCTCCCACTACCCAATAAAACACTTTACTCAAACTAGGATTAAATGGCCGTAAAGGCCTTTTACTATAAACAACATGCAAATAAATAACAAAACATAACATTACAGGTCAACTTGGGTTGGAAGTCCTTGAAGGTACCGTATTACTGAAACATTGTGTCTGTGGCACCCACTGGCTAAGATATGCCCCCAGCCACAAGACTGCCTTGAGGCAATTCCAGCTGACCTCAGACACATTACAGGTCTAGAATGACCTGGTCACTATTATTGTTCCAACTAAAGGGTACCATACTAACAATGGTTCCCCATCTTTTTCCCAAAACACTTGATTTTCCACCCTTTCAAGGACCCCAACCGCCAAACATCTGCTACAGACTACCACCAATCAAGAGTAACCAAACAGAAAATAGAGGGAAGGAGGGCGTTTATCTGACGGCTTAAACTCTCCAACTGATTCTGTCACACCCCTGCTTGCAAACTCTGCTCCTACACTCCTTCCCATCACCCCATATCTACAGGCAATCAGGTAAGCACTATACATTTACCACTTATTACACAATTAACCCCACACTGTAAGGTTCGCCTTCCACCTTGTGATGTACGCCCTGCACATATCCATTTAATTCCTAGCTCTGGGCATGTCTCTACAGTCAGGGGCATCACAGCAAGTGACACAGACATGTTTTAAAGGTCAGAATTGCAACTGTAGATGCTGTAAATCAGGGGTCTCAAACTCAAATTACCTGAGGGCCGCAAGACAAGCCCCATGGGGGGCCGCATGCAAACCTTTAAACTTCAAAAACAGTACTGGTGTCAGCGAACGTATTATTAACCCCCAGCTCTGTGTCAGCGGATGCATTATTAACCCCCAGCACTGGTGTCAGCGGACAAATTATTAACCCCCAGCACTGGTGTCAGCGGACACATTATTAACCCCCAGGACTGGTGTCTGCGGACACATTATTAACCCCCAGCACTGGTGCCAGCGGACACATTATTAACCCCCAGCACTAGTGTCAGCGGACACAATAATAACCCCCAGCACTTGCAATAGTTGGTGTAAACTTCCACTATCGGTGGTAGGACGGGCAAACCTAATTAAAATTATATGGGCACCACAGCTCCTGTACGTCTTCCACAATTCCCCTATGTGGATTACAAACAAATGGTTTAAACAAATTGAAACATTGATGAGAGGCCTCATATGGAAGAAGAAGACAGCCAGGATTAGCCTAGCTACCCTTCAGTATAGAAAGGATAGGGGAGGTCTTGCTGTCCCACATCCTAAAACGTATTTTTTGGCTGCTGGAAATGGACCTCCCTAGCATACCAGGCTCTGCCCCGACAGGTATTTTGCTTAAAAGGGTTTGGGGGGAGGTTAGGAAAGCCTTGGGAATAAAGGGACCGTTGCCCTTTACCCCGATATGGCATAACCCAAGATACCCGGAAATACAGGAACTAAGGGGATTCGCTGTGTGAAAGGAGAAAGGGATACATTTTGTCGAGCAGTTGTATGAAGGGGAGGTATTGAAAACATACGAACAGTTGTGTCGGGAATTCCAGTTAAATCCAAAGGGATTTTATCAGTACCTCCAACTTCGACATGCGCTACAGGTACAACAAAAAACACAATCCCTAATAACATCGGCAGCCCCCCTAATCAAGGCAGTACTTGAAATAGAGGATCGGAAAGGACTAATTTCCAAAATATATAGGGAACTACTATCTAGGGCCCAGGATTATACATCCTTAAAATGTCGCAGCAAGTGGGCTGAAGACACACATCCCACTGGACCCCCTGGTATATATATTGGGGTCCATAGAGGCGGATACCTTCCCAAAAGGAATTTATATAATGTTAGTTAGAGTATTATATCTAGCAAGAAAACTTATAGCACGATACTGGATGGCACCAGAGGTCCCCACGGGAAGGCAGTGGATTCTACTAGTGAATTCCTTACTTCTTAGAGAAAGACTAACATATAGTCGTAGGGGGGAAACTGGGAAATTTGATCAGATTTGGCAAACATGGCTGTGCGACGACAGACTTTCTCCGCCACAGTCGATAAGGGATAGACTACGGAGATAAATATAAAGAATAGGGAGGAGTAGTGTACGAAAACAAGAAAATAAATGAGAGGTAAAATTAAATGTTCATGATAAGGTGGTTTGGGTAGGGAAGGGAGGAAGGGAGGGTGGTAAATAGAAACACGCAAAAAATAATGCACAAAAGGGATATAGACAAAAAGGGAGTAAGTCTGGGAACTAGAGTTTTACATATTTTATTATCTATATAATATGCACTGTATTTTGTATCTGAATATCCGCACAAAGTGTATGATAAATGTAAACATTGAATAAAAAAGAAATGATTTAAAAAAAATAACCCCGAGCACTGGTGTCAGCGGACACATTATTAACCCCCAGCACTGGTGTCAGAGGTTTACTTCTCTCATGTCACGCTGCTACTCCGTGGCGGCCTCTCCTTTCTTCTCGTTCATCCCAGATGATGTCACAAGCAAATGGGGATGGAAGAGAGGAGGGGCCGCCAGGGAGTAGCAGCGTGACATGAGAGAAGTGAACCTCTGACAGGCGCTTTCTGCGCTACTCTTCACCTCGATCTACACTTCTGCGGCACCCGCCCTGCCTGCGGGCCATTTATTACTGGTCTGCGGGCCGGTACTTTGAGACCCCTGCTGTAAATGATGCATTTTTGTCCCAGGATCTGGACATAACTAGGGAGTTCTGTTACAGTGTCATGGATGTATAGGAAGGGACTCTGTGATTCGTATATGGGAAAGTATGATACACGATCAAACCAAAAATCCCCGCCGCCAGACGGCGCAGTGACGTGGCGGTGACGTTGATGCTGCCACCAGGAAGTAAAACACTTCCGAGTGTGCGAGAAGACATGTCTGCTGGTTAGTGTACTAACCAGCAGACATGTCGGGCGCAAACAAGGAGAGAGGCGCCTCTGGGTGCAGTATTTTAAAAAGCAATTTTATATAAAAAGCCAAAGTAAAAAACACTCACATTTTGGTGGTCATGTATAGGCATGTAAAGGCATTCTCCAGGAGGGAGGGATAGCTGTCATCTGGTGCGTCTGTGCATCTGTGCGTTGTTCCCTGGTGAAATGATGTGTAGTAGGAGGAGGAATCAATCCTTGGTTCCCTGAAGTTGGTCGGTGGGTGCAGCGGATGAAACGATCCTTCTCAGGCACATCTGGAAACAACAGGAGCACGGGGCGGTGGATGATGACGTCACCAGGCAAGCGACGCGTTTCCGAACGCCGGGCAGCGAATGACAAGTCTGCCGCGTTCCTTTTTCAAGCTGATAGTGATGGAGCAGGGAGCTAGATTTTTGTAATTGGGCGGGTGGGAGGAGCAGGCGGATAATTAAGTGACGATTGGTCAGTACTGGGAGGTGGGAGGGAACTACAAGGAAATTTCTATCAGGTTCCATACTTTTACTACCTCCCTAAAGTACACAAAAACCTACAAAATCCTCCTGGAAGACCCATCGTGGCAGCCATGGATAGCGTCACGACAGGCTTCAGCTTATACATCGACCAGTTCTTGCAACCCATTGTTCTACAACTTGAATCATATATTCGAGATGGCACGCATCTACTCGAACTTTTGTCTCCGTATAATTGGGAGCCCACGTACACATGGCTCTCATTGGATGTTTGTTCCTTATACACATCCATCCCACACTCCTTTGGACTGATTGCTCTAGAACATTTCCTCCAAAAAGAACCGATCATCAATGCTCGCCAAGCCGCCTTTATCACCAAAGCGACACATTTTTGTCTAACACACAATTACTTCACTTTCAACGAAGATTTTTACCATCAAATACAGGGCACTGCGATGGGGGCTAATTTTGCTCCCTCGTATGCAAACCTGACCATGGGTTTTTGGGAGAATAACCACATCTATCAAAACAACCCATTTTCTGCCAACATCGATTTTTTCGGCCAATACAATCCATCCCTAATTTCATTAACCACTGCAACAACAATCAATATGGCCTTTCATTCACATCTGCATCTGATCTTACCTCCATGACATTTCTCGATCTAGAGCTTGAACACGACGAATGCTCAATTTGGGCCAAAAATTTTATAAAACCCACTGCTGGAAATTCATATCTCCACTACCATAGTTGCCACCTACCAAGATGGAAGAAGAACATCCCCAACAGCCAATTCTGTCGTTTAAGACAAAATTGTACTAAGGATTCAGACTATATATCAGTAAGTCAACATCTTAAAGAGAAGTTCATCGAAAAAGAGTACCCCAAAACCCTGATCGATGAAGCCTTCAAAAGCTACCTAAACGGAAAATCATCTCATCCTAAAAAAACTTCAGATGACCACTCAGTGACGTTCATGACCACATTCCATCACAAACACCAAAAAATTGAAAATATATTAAATAAACACTGGAACATCCTCCAACAAGACCCTCACCTTAAACCTATCTTGCCAGCTCGCCCAAATATCACCTACAGGAGAGCTCCAAACCTCAAAAATAAAATTGCTCCAAGCAAATTGAAACCCATCACTAAAACATCATCTATACCTATCCTCATACCACTAGTCGGCATGTATCAATGCCGAAAGGCTCGCTGCAAAACTTGTTGATTCATCCAACATGGACAAAAAGACTTTCACACAAAAGGAAAAACATATCCCTTAAAATAATTTTATAACTGCTCTTCGGAGTTTGTCATATACGGTTTAAGTTGCCCCTGTGGCCTCCTTTATATAGGACCAGGGCTTTTTTTCAGGGGGAACTTGGGGGAACTCAGTTCCACCACCTCTGGCTCAGACCCTTTGGTGCCTGCTTACCACAATCAATTTTAAACACAGAAGTCTGGTTTTTGTGTTTACAAGTGATAGCTCTGCACTCTGTGTGTAACCCCCTGAACTCTGCACCCTTTAAAACCCTCCTACTGTTTGTAAAATCTGAATGGGATCGTGGTTGGGTTCCTGCACCTATTTTCTGAGAAAAAAAGCTCTGTACAGGACGTACCATACATCCCTTAAGAGAAAGATTCGGTGAACACCGGAGAAATGTAGAAGGAGGCACCGACCCTCACAGCGTTCCAAGACACTTTACCAAATCACACCAACAGTCAACTGCAGGACTAAAGGTTTGGGTAATAGAACATGTTAACCCTCTAGCCTGGTGGCATCAATGAGAGCATCGAGATCTCCACTATTCTATAAACGAAAAAAGTATTCCCTAAACTTTGGCTTTTTATATTAAATTGCTTTTTAAAATACTGCACCCAGAGGCGCCTCTCTCCTTGTTTGTACCCTTAGATTTGGAACACGGTTTCTGTTCCCAATTGATGGCAGCCCTGAGAGTACAGTTATACCTATACTAAACATTACAACATCAAAACTTTATCCAACACTTTTAACCACTTCCACCTTGGACTCTTTCTGCCCCATGTGCCATTATTATACATGACACTGCCACGATATTGCTTATCCTGATCCTGCACATAATTTACTTGTTGCATGCGCAGACATGTCGGGCGGACGGGTTCCCAGCCGACAGATTTCAAAGCATGATTTGAAATCTGTCGGGTGGCCAAATCCGTCGGCTCGCCCGTACACACGGTCGAATCTGTCTGCTGGGACGGTCGGGCTGACCGTTTCCAGCAGATAGAT
This sequence comes from Rana kukunoris, assembly GCA_029574335.1. Lineage (NCBI taxonomy): Eukaryota > Metazoa > Chordata > Amphibia > Anura > Ranidae > Rana > Rana kukunoris. The sequence goes on along the minus strand of CM056055.1, from coordinate 166,654,144 downwards.
TTGATTGTGTGTACGCGGCCTAATTGTACCCAGGGCATTATGTAGGAATGACCTAAATACTGCTCTCCCTTAGTCCCGCTGTCACTATTTTCCTTTATTTAGGTCTGTTAGGATGATTTTCTACACTATCCTTTGTTTTCTGTCTTTTCCATCTTTGTTACATATTTGATGTCTCTTTTGGCTAACACAGGGTTGTAAGGGTAGTACAGTGTTTTGTTAAGCTGACCTCTAGCGAGCACTTTCTTTAATTGCTGTGGTAACTGCATTTGTTTTCTTTTTTTATATTCGTTACTTTATTTTGTCACAAGAAAAAAAAGTAGACATGAGCGGGGCGATATGATTAGAAAGCTGTGTATATTTATTCGATGAAAAACAATAGCATGTTCATATTGCAGTAGCCAGAAGTCAGTGAGGATTAATGCAGGATTATGGCAACACAGTCAATAGGAGTGGTTTGGGAAACTCACCAGTATCTGCTGGAATCTGCTATATACTGTATATACTGCACAGCATTCCCTTCTGCTCTGCGATCCGCTGGCTGAATCATGTGTCTAGCGTGAGGAAATTAAAGGGGTTGTAAAGGTTCATATTTTAATTTCTAAATAGGTTACTTTAAGCTAGTGCATTTTTGGGTCACTTACCTTTTCCTTTTATTTCCCTTCTAAATTTTTTTTTTCTTTGTCTGAATTTCTCATTTCCTGTTCCTCCTCAGTATAAGGTGTTCTAAATGACTTTCCACCACTCGGATGATGGTGGAGAGCTTACTGTGGAAAGCTTACTGAGGAGAAACAGAAAGTGAGAAATTCAAACAAAGAAAAAAAAACATATAAAACTGAAATCGAAGGAAAGGGTAAGTGAACCAACAATGCACTAGCTTAAAGGGGTTGTAAAGGTTTGTTTTTTATTTTCTAAATAGGTTCCTTTAACCACTTGCCGACCGCCCGCCGTCATATTACTGCGGGACGGTGGCACTGCTGGGCGAGAGCCCGTAGCTATACGTCCGCACTTAAGCGGCCGCAAGGGGGCGCGCACGCGTCCCCGCTCGCCCCCGAGTCCCGCGCGCGTGCCCGGTGGGTACGATCGCCTCCGGGCACACGCGATCGCTCATTACAGAGCTCACGGTCCTGTCAGTGGGGGAAACGCTGATCTCCTGTTCATACAATGTATGAACAGAAGATCAGTGATTTCCCCTAGTGAGGCCACCCCCCCATACAGTTAGAACACACCCAGGAACACACTTAACCCCTTCCCGCCCCCTAGTGTTAACCCCTTCACTGCCAATGGCATTTTTATAGTAATACAATGTATTTTTTAATAGCATTGATCGCTATAAAAATGCCAATGGCCCCAAAAATGTGTCAAAAGTGCCCGAAGTGCCCGCCATAATGTCGCAGTACTGAAAAAAAATGCTGATCGTCGCCATTACTAGTAAAAAAAAAATAATAATAAAAATGACATAAAACGACCCCCTTTTTTGTAAACGCTATAACTTTTGCGCAAACCAATCAATAAACGCTTATTGCGATTTTTTTTAACGAAAAATAAGTAGAAGAATACATATCGGCCTAAACTGAGGAAAAATTGTTTTTTTATATATATTTGTGGGGGATATTTATTATAGCAAAAAGTAAAAAATATTGCATTTTTTTCAAAATAGTCGCTCTATTTTTGTTTATAGCGCAAAAAATAAAAACCCGCAGAGATGATCAAATACCACCAAAAGAAAGCTCTATTTGTGGGGAAAAAGGATGGCAATTTTGTTTGGGAGCCACGTCGCACGACCACGCAATTGTCAGTTAAATCGACGCAGTGCTGAATCACAAAAAGTGCTCTGGTCATTGGACAGCAATATGGTCCGGGGCTAAAGTGGTTAAGCTAGGGCATTGTTGATTCATTTACCTTTTCCTTCGATTGCTCATCTAAGGCCGCGTACACACGATCAAATCTATCTACTGGAAACGGTCGGCCCGACCGTCCCAGCAGACAGATTTGACCGTGTGTACGGGCGAGCCGACGGATTTGGCCACCCGACAGATTGGAAAGCATGCTTACCAATCTGTCGGCTGGGAACCGGTCCGCCCGACATGTCTGCTGGTTAGTCCTAATTAACTCCCTATTCTTCTCCAATCAATCCATTTTATTACATAATATTTCCATTTTTTCTGTTTTTATTTGCTTTATTCAATATTATTTTTACGCCTTACATGTATCACAGTAAAAAAAGCATAACATTTAAAAAAAAATCTTCTTTACTTAATTTGTGAATAACTTTACAATCATAATTGTAGTGTTGTTTTAAGCAGGACAACTTACAGAATAAAACGTATACTTTTTATGTGCAGTAACACTATTTGTTTTTAAACTAACACTGCTCACTGTTTAGTTTTATTACGTTTAATTATCTAAGGATTGTGAAAAAAAAAAAATGTTGCAGGACAATATTCACAAAAAAAAAAAAAAGAAAGTCTTGTTTGTCCATAAAAATTAAACAAAAGAAACAATATATGTATTACATTGTTATCTTAAGTAATGACACAATAATCACTGAATAAACAGGCTCATAGCAGAAAATTTAAAATTGCTCTGGTGTGGGAGCTGAAGTGGTTAAACAATATAGACAACACGGGGAACAGAGGAAATAGGGCTAAACTGGATGTGCAGGGAGCAGATGGGGAGCTTCCATGTCTTAATTTTAACAGATTCCTAACTTTACAACCCCAGTGTAAGTTTCCATATTCTGTGATTATAAAAGATGTAAGTGAAATATTGGCATCTTGCCTTAGCACCATTACAGCTCTTTTCTTTCCAGTAAATCTAAATTGTCCTGGACCTGCCCCAGCCTGTTACTGGAAAGTGAAAGAAGAAGCAGCTCAGTGATTAGCTTTTCTCTCTTTCAGTCTGCTTTCTCCGCTTCCATCTATCCGTATGTCCTTTGTCAGCACATGAACCGTTTGAACTTTCATCTCCCCCTTTCTTTGAGTTTTGCAGTACAAGGTCAAATGTAGGTACTTATACTGCTTGCATTTAAAGCAACACTAAACCCATGGATTTAAACAGTTACATTGAAGGCATGCCATGAAAGATAACTGTCACAGGTGATACACATAGGCGTTCCTAGGCACACCCTAATCACCCTGTGCAGCATATATTCTCCCTACTGCCCTAGCCCCCCCCTTTACCCCCGCAAAGATGCTGGCTTCCGTCCTCTCCCGATGGCTGATGCTGCGGGAATGTTTTAGGATGAACGGGGAAAGGGGCCGGTGTAACAGCACCCCAAATGCGAAAGGGGTTAAAGCCATTTGGGATATTTCCTTTCCGAACACAAGGCAGCTACCAACACTCCACAGTCAGGCGAACAAGACCCATAAGAATAATTCCCCCCATTAACGAGACACAGCTCTGTTTGAGGTTCAAACAGGTCTGACACTTTATTGAAAAACTACAAGTTTTATGCATCTTTGACCAGACCTAATTTACATGAGCTAATTAACTACAGCTGATGACTCATACACATGACCTTTAGGCTTCCCACACTGGCTGTCTGCTAACTTACAATACACATTATCATAAATACATCTTCATACAATTACAGGGTCAATTAGCACAAGCACAATTAAATATCCTCAGAAGCCATCCTAGATTCATTTATATCACAACAGACAAATAGGTGGGCTGGAGTTGGTGACATTAGCATCTAACAGTATGTGTCCCAACATTATGAATGAGTCCTGGGAGATATTGTGGATAAACATAAAATCATTTTAAAGCAATCCAAGACATATTCTGAATGTCCATTATTTTCTGGCTCATACTTTCTAAGAGCTTCTGGGGTTCCACAGGCCCTTGCGTTACAGATGGTAAATATATAATTTACTGATCCCTAACCTTTCTGAATGAACACAGTGGGTGATTGGTAGTGTGTGTTTGAGCGTTGGGGTGCACACCCTAATGCAATACGCTGTGCACACCTATGATGATACATAGGTACACTTTACCAAGGACTAGGACTTCCTGGGTGCCCACCCATTCACAATTTACTATGAAAAAAAAATAAAGAAAAATACTTCATACGACCCCAGCACTGCAAACTCCACTGTAACAGAAATTGAACAGTAAAGTATTGAATCTAAAAGCAAAAAGTGTGTAACTACCCATAATAATCAATTAAAGAAAACATATCCATCAAAGTGTCACTTTGTTATTTAACCACATTATCTCCGCATGATTTTACACCCTTCAAGATCAGGCCATTTTTTGCTACTTAGCACTACACTATTTTAACTGGCAATGCAGCTACAGGCAACATTCAGATATCGCCGTCTTCAGCCAGCGATTCTCTGCACGATAAGAATGATCAAAGCGGCAGTTCCTATAGGCAGCGGGGGGATGTCCCCCCCTCCCGCCGCCATCCGGTGCTTCTCCGGGATCTCCCGTGTCACCAGTCATCTCTATGACCGTCGGAGGCCCAGGCGCGATGTTATGACCCAAAACCCGGAAATAAACAAAGCCACAATCGCGGCTGTCAGCATGAGATCTGTGAATTTTTTTCACGATCTCATGCTTGTAAGCCTGGAGGAGAGATGTGGGGTCTTATTGATCCCACATCTCTCCATAAATAGGACCTGTCACAGTGATTCCTATTACAAGGGATGTTTACATTCCTTGTAATAGGAATAAAAGTGATAAAAAAAAAAAGTGTAAAAATAAGAAAATGAAGTAAAATAAAAATAAAATATATTTTTTAAAATGCCTCTGTCCCCGGTAGCTCGCGCTCAGAAGCGAACACGCATGTAAGTCCCGCCCACATATGTAAATGCCGTTCAAACCCCACATGTGAGGTATTGTCGTGTGCGTTAGCGCGTGTGCAACAATTCTAGCACTAGACCTCCTCTGTAACTCAAAAATAGTAACCTGTAAAAAAATGAAAGCACCTATGGAGATTTTTAAGCACCGAAGTTTGGTGTGCGCAGTTTTAACTGTTTGCCGACCAGCCGCCGCCGTTTTACGGCAGCAGGTCGGCTCGGCTGGGCGAGATCACGTAGATATACGCCATCTTGCCGTTCAGCCAATAGGGGCATGCACACGCCCCCCGCTCGCCCCTGATCCCAACGCGCGTGCCCGCCGGGCACGATCACCGTCGGGCACCCGTGATCGCTCATTACAGAGCGAGAACCAGGAGCTGTGTGTGTAAACACACAGCTCCCGGTCCTGTCAGGGGGAGAAATTACCTATCATCTGTTCATACAATGTATGAACAGCGATCTGTCATTTGCCCATGTCAGTCCCACCCCCCTTCAGTTAGAAAGTTAGAACACACCCAGGGAACATAATTAACCCCTTCCTCGCCCCCTAGTGTTAACCCTTTCACTGCCAGTGGTATTTTTATAGTAATCAATGCATTTTTATAGCACTGATCGCTTTAAAAATGCCAATGGTCCCAAAAATGTGTCAAAAGTGTCCGAAGTGTCCGCCATAATGTCGCAGTACCGATAAAAATCGACGATCGCCGACATTACTAGTAAAAAAAAAAATATTAATAAAAATGCCATAAAACTATCCCCTATTTTGTAAACGCTATAACTTTTGCGGAAACCAATCAATAAATGCTTATTGTGATTTTTTTTACAGAAAATACGTAGAAGACTACGTATAGGCCTAAACTGAGGATTTTTTTTATATATATATATATTTTGGGGGAATTTTTATTATAGAAAAAAGTAGAAAATATAAATTTTCTTCAAAATACCACCAAAAGAAAGCTCAATTTTTGGGGGGAAAAAAGGCGCCAATTTTGTTTGGGAGCCACGTCGCACGACCGCGCAATTGTCAATTAAAGCAACGCAGTGCCGAATCGGAAAAAGTGGCCCAGTCAATGACCAGCAATATGGTCCGGGGCTTAAGTGGTTAAAGCGTGACATGTTAGGTATCTATTTATCATTTATTATTTATCTATTTATTTCATTAGCTGTCAATGAGCTTCCCCGCTAACAGCTGAATACAAAAAAAATTGCCGGCCATAAAAAAAGTGAATCCATACCAGACTCTTCGGGGAACCCCATGTCAAATTAAAAAAGAAAAAAACAGTGTGGGTCCCCCCCCCCCCAAAATCCATATCAGACCCTTATACAAGCATGCAGCCTGGCAAGTCAGGAAAGGGGGGCGAGCGAGTGCCCCCCTCCTGAACCATACCAGGCCATGTGCCCTCAACATGGTGGGGGGTGCTTTGGGGCAGGAGGGACAAGGGCCTCTTCCTGACAACCCTGGGCTGTGGTTGTGGGGGTCTGCAGGTGGGGGTTTGTCCGAATCTGACAATCTGAATTTAGGGTGCCCCCAGATCCCCCCCCCCCATGTGAATGAGTATGAGTATGTAAAAATGTAATAAAAACACAGAGACCGTTTTTGACAATTCCTTTATTAAAAAAACAGTGTCCCCCGATGTAGATCCATTGTTAATCACGATGATCATTCCCTCTGTACAGGGCCTGTGTTGTTTAACACAGGACTCTGGGCTGTGATTAGAAACAGGCCAGGACCTGCTTGCAAGATGCCACTGTGTCTAATCACTGTGGAAGTCAGCGGCGGAGCATGCTTGCACACTACAGGAGAAGCCGCCCGTCCACAGTACAATGCAGGTGGGCGGTCCTAAAGAGGGTAAACAAAACAAAACCACTGCCCCTTGAGGGGGGGAGGGTGCTTGGTGTGGTTGGTGGTCTCCTTTTCCTAAATTCTATTTCTAATAGTTGAACAAAAGGGTATTTATATTTTTGAATGGTTAAGGATATCAAGATTTTTTTTATGTGGAAATACTAGTTTGTGATTTATAGTTTAGCAGCATCCAAAGAAGTAGGGTTTTACCCACAAAACGTTTTACCCACAAATTGATGAACATCTATAACATATCTATAAAGTTCACATAAAGTAAATGCTACCAAGTATAAAAGAGAAAAAGTGGAGAGGGGGAACTACAATAAATTGTGAAAAGTATTTTATGCTGGTATTTATAAGAACCTGATTTTGTAATCATGTCTGTAAAAGTTGTTATTGCTTTTTAGGGCCTTAATAAATGTTTGTATTTTGATGAGAACTTTTGGCCGGGAATCCTGGCTGTGTTTATGCTCCATCGCAGTTTTTCCGACGGGAAAACTGCCAGACAAAAAAAAAAAGAGCAGGATCTCTTTTTTCCTGCCAGGAAAATATCCTGGTGGAAAAAACGTTCGTCTGTATGCTTTTCCAACGGGGAAAAAAAAACATGCTCTCAAACAATTCAACGCATGCTCGGAAGCATAGAACTTAATTTTGTCGGCTCGTCATAGTCTTTTACGTCACCGCGTTCTTGCCAGTCAAAAGTTCACTGGATATTTGTGTGACTGTGTGTATGCAAGGCAGGCTTGAGAGGAATTACGTTGGGAAAACAGTTGTTTTTTTATCTGATGGGAAAACCGATCGTGTGTACGAGACATTACTGTAAATTATATGTGTGTGCATCCAAAAAGTCCTGGTTTTTGGTAATGAGTTGTGTCTATGTTTTAAGTAAAGAGCGATGATGGGGCCACCCTAAACAACCAAGGTGGTATATATAAATAAACTTAAAGCAGAGGTTCCGTCTATTTTTTTTAATAAAAGTCAGCAGCTACAAATACGGCAGCTGCTGACTTTTAAAAAATGGACACTTGCTTGTCCAGCGCGCCTGCGATGTCAGCAACCGAGGCTGAGCAACCGCTCGGTCCTCGGCTGCTTCCACCGACATCTTGGTGATGCCTGACGGCTTCACTGGCTGATTCCCTACTGCGCATGCGCGAGGATCGCGGTGCCTTGTCACTGGTCCCTGCTCTTCTGGGAACAGTGTTTCCCAGAAGACAGCGGGGGGGGGGGTGACGTCACAGGCTGATTCCCCGCGGAAATCAGACCTGGAAGTGGTGCAAATTTTTGCACCCCCTAAAAGGTGCCAAATGTGTCACTGGAGGGGGGGAGGGATCCAAAAAGCGGAGGTTCATGTTTTGTGTGAACCTCCGCTTTAGAGTTGCTTGTTCTCACAACCAAACTGTGAAGCCATCAAACACTTACAAGAACGGGCTACATCTGTAAGGGAATAAAGTCTTCAAACAATTCCAGATGTGACGTTCTCATCAGATGTTCATGTGAAGTTCAGACAGTCACATGAACTGCATTTGAGAATTGGGGATTAAAAATGCCTTCTTGGTATATATAATGACGCAGAGGGTGTCTGATTGATAGCAGAGCTGCTCGAGAAAAAATGGCAATTGCAGATGAAATGGCAGCTAAGATGGCAGCTTTCTTGGCTGTAATTAGGAGGAGGGTTTAGTTCCACTTTAAAAATACTTAAAAAGTTTTAATGATTACAGATCTGTATTGATTATTGATTTATAACTTTTATACAGGTCTAAAGTTCAAATCAAACCTAATATAAACATTATTTCATTATTTATTTTTTTATTCTTTTTGTTTTATTAGGAGATTTAGCTGCTTGACTGCTTGATAAGCGTCACACTGGTTTCAGAGTACTGGAAATGAAGTGACTTCCAAAAAGCTGTTTTACTAGCAAAAACATTTACCGTACATTTAAATAAATGCCCTCGTACCGTACCAAATTAGCTGTTCAAGAAAGGGCACACGTTGCTAATCTTATTTAAGTCACAAAATATTAAGTCATCAATGACTTAATTGTTTACATTACAGATAGATACATGTAGACTAGACAATGTTTTATTATGCAGGGTACATTTTGACCTTTGTAAGCCTGTAAAGACTGCAGGCATGGGAATGAGGAGCCACACTTGATCAGGCTTGCATGATGCTTCTGTCTAGTCTTGATGTCAGTCATACAGTGCTTGATAAAAAGACACTGATGCAATACAAAGAAAAAACACAGACTTCGGTGAAAACACTTACAAGAACGGGCTACATCTGTAAGGGAATAAAGTCTTCAAACAATTCCAGATGTGACGTTCTCATCAGATGTTCATGTGAAGTTCAGACAGTCACATGAACTGCATTTGAGAATTGGGGATTAAAAATGCCTTCTTGGTATATATAATGATGCAGAGTGTGTCTGATTGATAGCAGAGCTGCTCGAGAAAAAATGTATTTATAAAGTACTATCTGTGGAGTAAAGGGAAAGTTTGTATTTTTAATATGTACGCTGAACAACTGCCGCTGCATACTTCTTAATCTTGATTATCCCCCAACTCATCTCATTGGAGTAAACAAATTTTATGGCTAATGGTTATGTGTCCAGAAGTAGCAGGACTAGTCATTGGAAATTATAATAACCTTTTTAACTAACGTCTGGACAAACAATCTTCGACTATTACGAATTGAGAACACATAGGCCTCGTACACACGAGGGAATTTTTCCGCTAAAATTGGTCCAGCGGACCATTTCAGCCGAAAAATCCGCTCGTCTGTAGGGGCAAACGGACTGTTTTGGCCAGATTCCTCCGGCGGAAAAATTTCAAAGCATGCTTTGAAATTTTTCCGCTGGATAGCTGCCTGTCGGGTATGTCCGCTGGTTAGTACAGCAAACCAGCGGACATATCTGCCCGCACATGCGTCGTATCCTGTGAATGGATCCGACGCATGCGCGCGGAAGTGTTTACTTCCTGGTGCGGTGACGTGGCGGTGACGTGGCGGCGTCAACGTCAGCGCCGCGTCACCGCGCTGTCCGCCGCTGGGGAATTTGATCCGATGGTGTGTACAGCCACCGGATCAAACAGCCCGGTGGACATATCCGATGGAAACGGTCCGTCGGACCGTTTCCATCGGATATATTATATCGTGTGTACAAGGCCATAAACTCTCTCTTTGCTCAATATATGTCAGAACTGGGCCTGAGAGATGTGTGGAGGGAGAACTGGGCCTGAGAGATATATGGAGGGAGAACTGGGCCTGAGAGATGTATGGAGGAAGAACTGGACCTGAGAGATGTGTAGCGCTAACCCCGCAGGAGCCGCTGGTTAGATTTGGCGTGTCACCCTTGTAGCATGTCTAGGGGTATGATGAAAAGTAGATGGTGTGAGCAATGATAGAATGTCCAAACAGCAAGGTGTCATTTTCTTGTGCTTTTATACTTGTGCCCAACACGGCAACAGGTAACCTTCAGGTGAATAGAAGAAAGGTGGTGAAAGAAGAGGTTGCAGATTCAGGCCTTAATTACGCAGAAGCAGTCCGGCTTCAACGATCCCTTTTGAGTTGATCACCACTCCAGCCGGAGTGGGTGTAGTGTACCCGGAAAGTCTCTCTCACAGAACTGGCAGCCGGAAGGAAGGCAAACCTCTGCCACAGGCTTGGCTCACTGGAAATAGTGCCTCTGCCACAGGCCCTTGCTCTGGAACGCGACTTGATGGAGCGATTCCTTCTTAATAAAGCAATTGCCTGAATTGTCTTCAGGTAGTTCTTGATTTTAGGTTACCGACTGACAGGTTGCCATAAAACAAAAACTGTGTAGCCCTTTCCCCCCGGCCTGATAGGTCATCTCGCCGGGGCACGTGAGGTGAACACACCCTAAAGGTGGGTGCCTCACCCGGATCCAGCCTCGAACTCCCAACGCCAAAATGGCGCCCTCAAGAAGTACCCTCCCCCAGCATGCCTTGTCGAGGGAAAACCTCCTCTAATTGGCTGCTGGCAAGAAGGCGCTCCCACTGGTCTCCACTGCCACCACCTGTCGTTCCAAGATGGAAAGGCATCTTTGGAACACAGAATGAAACAACAGCACAGCACAGCACAGTACAGCAACTAAATTAGCATAAATCACATAGAAAAGAGCTAAGTAATTCTCTCATCCCCCTATAAATTTAAACAGCATCCGTACTTGGAAGTACAGGGGCGCTACACACTCCCCCCACTTAAAATGACACTGTCCCCAGTGTCCTAACAAGGCATTCAAGCCTGAATGCTGGCCTGAGTCTGCGTGACAGAAACAGAGAAAAGTGTGGAAAATAAATAGACAACTTTAAAGCGGAGCTCCACCCGCGTTTTTTTTTTTTCAAAGTCGGCAGCTACTAACAGTGTAGCTGCTGACTTTGAATAAGGACACTTACCTGTCCTAGGCACCCGCGCTGACGGCCCCCGCCGATGCCGATCCTCGATCCCGGCACCACCATCCACAGTCAGGGAAACAGGCAGTGAAGCCATGCGGCTTCACTGCCTGTTTCCTACTGCGTATGAGCGAGCGACGCGGCGCTTTGTGAATGGTCCGGCTGCTTTCTGGGATACACACAGTTCCCAGAATGCAGCGCGCCCCATTCACAAGAAGACACCGAGAAGAGGAGGAGGAAGAAAACCGCACCGCGGATCATGAGGGCATATTCGGGACTTTCGCATGGCAACAGCCTATTTAGGGTGAGTATTTTTTTTTTTTTCATTTTTTTTTTTTTTTTTTAGATTTAAAAAAAAAATAAAAAATCAGGGTGGAGCTCCGCTTTAAGATGTACAAATATTAGCTTCCTTGAATACTATAGGAAGAACTATGGAATTACACACAAAATACCAAAACAATCCTATCTATCTAAACTGCCCCATTCTCCAGCAATGTTGATAGTGGGTCCACAATCCTGAAAAATTAGAAAAAACATACAAGCCTGCTATTCACAAAGAATATGCGCTCCACGTTGCGCCGGCGTAGCGTATAGTTGTCGGTGTAAGCCGACGTAAGTCAAAGAAGTGGGCTGGAAGTGGCCGTGATATATTATAATGAAGCATGACCCCATGCAAATGATGGGCTGAGCTTCAAAAAACGATTTGCGCATGCGTCGACTCTTGGACGCATCCCAGTGCGCATGCTCACAGTTACGTCAAAATAGCTGCCTAAGATACGCCTACGACGTGAACGTAACCTACGCACAGCCCTATTCACGTAGTACTACGTAAACGGCGTACGCGACGTAAAATTTGACGGCGTCGTTCCTCAGGCAGGGGGGGACTGTGTGGCTCGGGGGTCAGGTCATCACATATGTCAATCTCCAGGCCCTTTCTCATGGTGTAGTTGTGCAGCACGCAACATGCACCGATGATTTGGCACACAAAGTTTGAGAAATACAACAGGGCCCCCCCAGACTTATCCAGGCATCGGAAACGGGACTTCAGGATGCCAAATGTGCGCTCCACCACTGCACGGGTGCGTATGTGTGCAGCATTGTATCTTCTCTCGCCTCGGGATTTCGGTATGGAGTCAGGAGATGGGGCCCAAGTGCATATGCCGAGTCACCTGGAAGGGAAAAGACAGGAGGATGTTAGCCGTGCATGTGCCCCTCGTGATGTCTGCATCATGGGGTCGGACAGTCATGCCTGACTCCCATGTCACTCACCAAGCAGCCAGCTGTCCCTGTACACGTTCTGTTTGAATTCCATTGGGATGGTGCTTTGACAGTATATGTAGCGTTCGTGACTGACCCCTGGGTGTAAGGCATTGGGCATCGGTGTAACACCATCGGCGTTATTTTGTACAGAACGAGCGCAGCTGTATCATCCTTAGACAGCTGCGCTCCATTCAGCACCCTGTCATCGACACTTTCGACGTGCCGTCGAATCCTGCGTCCCGTCCAGCATCCTGATTCCGTCATTTCCGACGTGCCGTCGAATCCTGCGCTCCACGCTGGAACGCGGAAGCGCGCCCAGCGTGTGTCCCGCGACAGGCTGGCTATTTAAACCTCCTCTGATGGCGGCTCAGCGTCTGGTTATTGAAGTTGACGCTCGCCGCCATCTGAGACCCAAGACCTCCTCCAGAGTCCCACAGTTCCTCACCTTGTAAAGGAGATCACCAGGATCACAGCACCAAGTTCTACACCACGGACCCTGCTACTATCTATGACTTGCTGCTTGACCACAGAGCTGGCAATCTACAGAACCATAGAGGCACCCTGCACCTGCTACTAATCACTCTCCAGGAAGGAACTACACACCTGGTCACATCTAAACCGCAAGTACCCACAGCTAACTGTATCAAGCCTGTATACTCAGAATACTGTTCATCCTGGATTGCATACTATGATATGTTCTTGATTGCCTGATACCATATGTTTGTAGAGACTGAGACATATTACGAGGATTCTCAAATAACCTATGGTAGATGCACCACACCATCAATAGGAGATATATCGCAGGAGGTTGTGATGAAATAACCCCATGAGCTCTGTTTAACATTATAGAGCAACCAGGTGGTTTAATCTGAGTATCCTCCAGAATAAATAATTACCATTCATCTCCTATTCATGGTGACGGCGTAGCCGTTACAGAATAACCAGACCCATATATATATATTAGATGGATCCCGCTGATTTAGCGAATCATCTACTGGGACTCACTCAAAGGGTAGATACCCTAACTAATTCTTTAAATGAATTCCGCCTAGAAAATGAAGCTCTCCGCCAGCAGAACCTTGCTCAGGTTAGAGAGAGACCAGAACCCAAGGTCTGTACTCCAGAACCTTTCTCTGGCGATAGGAAACTTTTCCGGCAATTCATCAGCTCTTGTCGCTTGATGTTCGAGCTACGTCCCCGTACTTACTATTCTGATAGGATTAGAATTCTCACCCTCATCTCATACCTCAGGGGTGAACCGAGAGTTTGGGCCGACGCCTATCTAGAAGAACACGGAGATCTCCTTGGAGCCCTGGACACTTTTCTCGCAGAAATGTCCCTCCTTTATGAGGATCCCAATAAACAGTTGACTGCTGAAAATTCCATCAGAAATCTCAAACAGGGGAAAAGACCAGTGGAGGACTACATTTCTGAATTCAAATGTTGGTGCCGAGAGACCCAGTGGTCAGATATCGCACTCAGGAACCAATTTCGGCTAGGCCTGACAGAAACTTTGAAAGACGAAATCGCACGTGTAGAACTTCCACCATCCCTAGAGGATCTCATGCAACTGTCCATTACCATAGATCGACGTATTCGAGAGAGAAGAGCTGAACGTGCCAATGCGTTTTTTCCTTCACCTTTCAGGAGAGCCAGATCTCCCCCCAAGGAGCTTCCGATGGAACTTGGTGCGATTAAAGGTCCTTTAAGCACATCGGAGAAACAACGCCGCAGAGACCAAAACCTCTGTATGTACTGTTCTGCTCCTGACCACGTTGTATCCACCTGTCCCCTTCTTAAGAGGAATTCAGAAGGTAAAGATCACCACAGAAACAAATTTAATTTCACTGGTACAATTTCTAATCGTTACATTATTATTCTTCTTACATTACAGTGGGAGCAAGAAAGGTTCTCCATTGAAGCAATGGTCGACACTGGAGCCTGTGGAAACTTTATTGACTCTAAGATTGTAGAATCTAATAAAATACCTTGTGTGATTAAGCAAACCCCTGTGTCACTCACTTTCATTGATGGTTCCAGTTCTCCCACAGGTCCAATTACATTCCAAACCTCACCCCTTTGGGTGACTTGCGCTCCAGGTCATACCGAGAACCTAACTTTTGACGTCATCCAATCACCTCTATTTCCAATAATACTCGGATTACCTTGGTTACGTCTTCATCAGCCTACTTTCCAATGGTCTACTAGTTCCTTAACCTTACAATCCTCTTTCTGTAAAGAGAACTGTTATCCTAATTGTTCTATCTCTTTCACAGAGATCTACCCTCCTGATCTTCCACCTTATCTACATGATTTCGCCGACGTTTTTAGCAAAACCAAGGCAAACTTGCTCCCCCCACACAGGATCTATGATTGCCCCATAGATCTTATAGCTGACGCACCGATCCCAACTGCTCGGATTTATCCATTATCCCAACCTGAACTTGTACACCTCAAGGATTATATCGACGAAAACCTCAAGAAAGGTTTTATCAGACCTTCAACCTCTCCAGCGAGTGCAGCCATGTTCTTCGTAAAAAATAAAGACGGCTCACTCCGACCAATTATCGACTACCGTGCACTCAATAGCATTACTATAAAGAACAGATATCCACTACCATTAATTCCAGAACTCATCGAACGACTCCAGACCTCAAAGATCTTCACTAAACTAGATCTGAGGGGTGCCTATAATCTCATAAGAATTCGATCTGGTGACGAGTGGAAAACAGCTTTTAAAACACGCTATGGCCTCTACGAGTACACCGTAATGCCCTTTGGGTTATGCAACGCACCTGCAACCTTCCAATATTTCATCAACGACATTTTCCGAGATTTGCTCGACGTTTGTGTTGTGATTTATTTGGATGACATTTTAATCTATTCAGATTCTCCCGAAGAACACATCAAACATGTACGCTGGGTTTTGGCCAGATTGAGAACACACTCTTTATATGTCAAACTTGAAAAGTGTGTTTTCAGTCAGCGCAGCATTTCTTTCCTGGGATATCTAATTACCCCAAACGGAATACAGATGGAATCATCAAAGGTACAGTGCATATTATCCTGGCCTGTTCCTCACTCCAGGAAGGCTCTACAACGGTTTCTCGGATTCTCTAACTACTACAGAAAATTCATTAAGGATTTCTCTACGATCGTGAAACCATTAAACAATCTCACTAGTAGTAAGACGCCTTTTTCCTGGTCTGATCAGGCACAGAAATCTTTTGACCTTCTGAAGCTCAGTTTCACATCCGCACCGATCTTACAACTTCCTAACCCACTTTACCATTTCACCTTAGAGGTAGATGCCTCGCATTTTGCTTTGGGAGCTGTACTCTCCCAACAAGCTTCATCATCTGAACCTCTACATCCGGTAGCCTTTTACTCTAGGACATTATTACCTGCCGAAAAGAATTACCCCATTGGGGAAAAAGAACTCCTTGCTATAAAGGATGCCCTAAGTAATTGGAGACATCTCTTGGAAGGTTCCAAACACCCCATTACCATCCTCACCGATCATCGCAATTTGCAACATTTGAGGGCCTGTAAAACCCTTTCTGCCCGCCAAGTCAGGTGGAGTCTATTCTTTGATAGGTTCGACTTCAACATCTCCTATCGTCCTGGTACAGAAAATGTCAAGGCTGACTCGTTGTCACGTATGCATGACAACCAGACAATTGAAACACCTCCCCTTTCTATTATTCCACCTGATCGATTCATTGGAGCATCTGTTCCTTTCTTGGATTTACTGATCCAATCTCTCCCTAACGAGGTACCCCTAATGCCCCAGGGTCTCAAAAAGGAACCTAACGGGTTATTTACCTACAACAATAAGATCTACGTGCCCGCCTCTTTACAACCTCTACTTCTCAAACAACTTCATGATGCTCCACTGGCAGGTCATCCAGGAATAAGTAAAACCATTCATTTAATTAAAAGAGATTACTGGTGGCCCAAGCTTTCACAGACAGTCAGTGATTATGTCAATTCCTGCGTGATATGTGCCTCCAACAAACATTCCAGGAAGCCACCTTACGGACTCCTTACTTCAATCCCAATACCTGAAAGACCCTGGGACGTGGTCTCTATGGATTTTATTGTCGATCTCCCCAGGTCTCAAGGTGCCAACACAATTCTAGTTACAGTAGATTTATTAACAAAGATGGCTCACTTCATCCCATTAAAAAATCTACCAACTGCTCTAGAGACTGCACAAGCCTTCCTTCAGAATGTACTTAAGCTACATGGGTTGCCCTCCCAGATTATCTCGGACAGAGGCACTCAATTCATTTCTAAATTCTGGAGAGCCCTTTGCCAGGCCTTGCAAATTGATCATCGAATGTCCACTGCTTATCATCCGCAAACAAACGGACAAACAGAACGAGTAAACCAAACACTGGAACAGTATTTACGCTGTTATTGCACCCATCTACAGGACGACTGGCTTCAGTTTCTTCCTCATGCCGAATTTGCGTATAATAACGCTTCCAGTTCTTCCTCCGGATTCTCTCCTTTTTATGCAAACTATGGGTTCCACCCCAAATCTGCTCCAGTCTCCGTTCTCCCTAACAATGTTCCCGCTGTAGAACATTACCTCTCCACCTTGAAGAGGACCCTACGAATACTCCATTCTAATCTTACTACAGCGCAACAAAGACAAAAGAAGTATTATGACTCCCGCAGAACTCCACCTCCTAAATACAAAGTTGGAGATTTGGTTTGGCTCTCCACTCGAAATCTACGTCTTAATATCCCTTCAAGAAAACTCGGTCGCCAATTCACTGGTCCATTCTCCATTTCACATATCATCAACAACAATACCGTTAAACTACTTCTACCTCCGGATTGGAAGATACATCCTTCTTTCCATGTCTCACTTATTAAGCCTTTCACTCCTAATCCGTTCCCTACCAGAGACCCTCAACCCCCTTCTCCTGTTGAGGTTCTCGGTGAGACTGAATATGAGGTACAGAAAATTCTAGATTCCAGGAGACATGGATCTTCCCTGCAATATTTAATCCGTTGGAAGGGTTATAGCCATCTTGATGACTCCTGGGTAGATTCCTCCGACATTCATGCTCCCCGGCTCGTCAATCAATTCCACCGCAGATACCCTGATCGACCATCACTTTCTGGGTGTATATCTGGGACCCCCTTGAGGAGGGGAGTATGTAACACCATCGGCGTTATTTTGTACAGAACGAGCGCAGCTGTATCATCCTTAGACAGCTGCGCTCCATTCAGCACCCTGTCATCGACACTTTCGACGTGCCGTCGAATCCTGCGTCCCGTCCAGCATCCTGATTCCGTCATTTCCGACGTGCCGTCGAATCCTGCGCTCCACGCTGGAACGCGGAAGCGCGCCCAGCGTGTGTCCCGCGACAGGCTGGCTATTTAAACCTCCTCTGATGGCGGCTCAGCGTCTGGTTATTGAAGTTGACGCTCGCCGCCATCTGAGACCCAAGACCTCCTCCAGAGTCCCACAGTTCCTCACCTTGTAAAGGAGATCACCAGGATCACAGCACCAAGTTCTACACCACGGACCCTGCTACTATCTATGACTTGCTGCTTGACCACAGAGCTGGCAATCTACAGAACCATAGAGGCATCCTGCACCTGCTACTAATCACTCTCCAGGAAGGAACTACACACCTGGTCACATCTAAACCGCAAGTACCCACAGCTAACTGTATCAAGCCTGTATACTCAGAATACTGTTCATCCTGGATTGCATACTATGATATGTTCTTGATTGCCTGATACCATATGTTTGTAGAGACTGAGACATATTACGAGGATTCTCAAATAACCTATGGTAGATGCACCACACCATCAATAGGAGATATATCGCAGGAGGTTGTGATGAAATAACCCCATGAGCTCTGTTTAACATTATAGAGCAACCAGGTGGTTTAATCTGAGTATCCTCCAGAATAAATAATTACCATTCATCTCCTATTCATGGTGACGGCGTAGCCGTTACAATCGGCTATCACCTGTACATTAATGGAATGCCACTGCTTACAAATGCGGTATATGTTCTCTGTGGCACAGGGGGGCCGTAGTGCCACATGTGTGCAATCAATGGCCCCGACGGTGCATGGGAATTCGGCAATGCTCTAGAAATCCTGCATTGCCTTTCTGCCGCAGGTGCTCATGGGTCGGTTTGATGATGTGGTAGGACATGCATGTGAGGATTGCGGGGAAAACCTGGTGCACGCATCTGCTCATGGTGGATTGTGACATCCCAGACATGACTCCACTTGTACGTTGTAAACATCCACTGGCAAGGAAATGGGAGTGTTGCCAGTACCTTTACCAGTGGCTGCACTGCATGTGAGCATCCCGTCTGGCTGGTGATTTCATCATGCAGGGCTGTGGCTAATTCCAGCATGGCATCAGGGCTGAATCGGAAGATGCTATACACCAGCGATTCCCCCATGCCAAAGACGTTCATGCGCGTTTGGTATATCCTCTCCTGTGCCCTCCTCCATGCCTGTGAACGCAGTAGTGCGATGACCATGGCTGCCCCTGGCATGTTGGCATACAGATGTGTTGTCCTGCTAGTGTGATTGCTCAGCTCGTCCGTAACGGTGCTGCTGCAGCTGCTCTCCAGCTGACATGTGCACGTCTGTTGCCGGGTTGCACCTCCTTTATGGGGAATAACTTTGTGCCGGACGTAGAACTTACACGCACCTCGCACAGCATGCGTCAGGCGCACTCACGTTTGTGAATCGCCATATTTCCCTCATTTGCATATTTGAATGTCTAATCAATGGGAGCAGCAACATGCCTCAAGCCCAAATTTGCACCCACGCTACGCCAGCGTGTGCAAGATACGTCGGCGTAGGGTGGCCAGTTTTTAGGCGTATATTGGTTTGTGACTCTGGCGCACACATAAGCCGACACACATTTGCACTTACGTCGGCGTAACATGATTTACGTCGGCGTAAGTGTTTTGTGAATCTGGGCACAGTTTTTTTTTTGTTATTTATCTTCACACACCAGTCTTTCTTGTATTGACTTAGCATTTGTAAATGATAGTTTTTACCCCTATATGGGGCCAGATTCACGTACCCGGGCGCAACTTTGTGAGGGCGTAGCATATCTTCTTTACGCTACGCCACCGCAACTTAGAGAGGCAAGTGCTGTATTCACAAAGCACTTGCTCCGTAAGTTGCGGCGGCGTAGCGTAAAGTGTCCGGCATAAGCCCGCCTAATTCAAAGTAGGAAGGAGGTGGGCGGCATCTATTTAAATTAATCTTGACCCCATGCTAATGAATGGCCGGCCGAACTGGGCATGCGCGCGCATGCTCAGAATCACGTCACATATACTCCCTAAGTGACGTCGGCGCGCAATGCCTACGACGTGTGAACGTAACCTACGCCCAGCCCTATTCATGTACTATGTAAACTGCGTAAACGATGTACAATTTGACGGCATCGTTCCCTGGCCCATACCTTCGCATTAGCTGCGCCTCATATAGCAGGGGTAACTTTACACCGGACGTAAGCCTTAAGCAACGCGCATTTACGTTCGTGAATCGGAGTATCTTTCTCATTCGCATATTTATAATGGGAACACCGAATGCGTCCAGCGTAACTATGCGCCCACGATACGCCGCATAGGCAAGTTACGTCGGACGGCTGAAGCCATGTTTTTCAGCGTATCTTGCTTAGTGAATTGATGCAAAGATGCGACGGCGCACATTTGAAATTAGGGCGGCGTATCTGGAGATATGTCGGCGTAAATGCTTTCTGAATCTGGCCCATAGTCTTTGTGTTATGTGTTTCCAGGAGACTCTCAGACAACTTTCTTTTCATTGTTAATATAAATGTAGTGCACAGACCAGATTGGTCTAGCAGTTTAATCCCAGGTTCTATTCCCTTATAGGCACACTGCAGCCAGGCACATTGCATTTTACATTCATTTGAGTCAGAGAACAGGCTGTGCATGCCTTTTTTCTTGTGTTTTTTATTTTAATTTTGGGCAGAACTTGGATAGGGTGAAAGTGAACCACTCCAGTAACTGTAACTTGACAATGAAGACTCTACTACTGTACTAAAACTTCAGGGTGAAATACTTTTTATAAACATAGCCAGCTGTGCATGAAGAATTACTGTATGACAGTCACCTTTTGTCCACTAGATGTCAGGTTAGCAGAAGTCTATAGTGTATTTTTAGTCTAGAAATATCAAACTGTGGATTGAAGAATCAGAAATACAAATATAATGCACTTAGGAAGTGAATCAATCAACTGTAAAGGACAGATTGTGATTGTGAAGCAATACTATAAGCACATTCATGTAGTTTGTATATTGCGTTAAGATAGCTTGTTCATTTTGAATGTGCAAATACTGCAATGGGGATTTCAACTCACATGTACTTTTTTTTTAATAGCGCCCTCAACACAAAGTTCACATCTGCTTGGTATCTGTTGAGGCATGTTCAGCAAGAGCCAAACCTTATGTATAATAGCGGTATTACTATTAATATTATACATGAAAGCTTCCCTCTGTTAATGGTTGTGAAGGACACCAACAGGTACAGGCACTGTGGAGTCCTTAACAATCCGTCCATGGCCCCAGCCATGTAAATAAAGCAGTGGGATCCCAGTGATGTCATTGAATATATTGTATACGGTCATTTTTATATATGGTCAATGATGTCGGTGTAACAAAAGATTCGCCCTTTTGGGACTTTTAATGAGGTGGACACCATTGGGCCAATAAACATAGTAGCAGTAAATGCAGTGTAAAGTAGATATGTTTATTCATATAAGAGTAATGCAATGCATGCATGGATATCAGCAACAGTGGCCAATTATAAAACGACATACATATAGACAATTGGTACATGTATAAAAAAAGACATGTGATACACAGGCATCTAATGTACCCAACATGACATGTTTCGCAAAACCCACCTCGCTCTTCAGGGGTGGATGCGTGTACAACTGTACCTAGGATTGAAAAATAAAGGTGGGTATGTGGTATAATGTTGGTGGAATGAGCATAAGGTATAGGGAGCCATGGTATAGGATCCCACACTAACCACTAAATAGGGCCAAAACAGCATGTGTGTGGTTCTCAGAAGCAGCAGCAGGTGTCCCACCTGGGAGCTGAGGAGGCAGAGCCAACCGGGAATCTTTTGTTGCATATTACAGGGATGGAGGTGGGTCACCGGAGATACCAGATCCCTTTTCTTTTATAATAATGATGTGGGTGGAAGTCACCACCTCCTTGTATATAACAGCTGTCATCGACTGGACTTTCCATTCGATGGATGACAAGCGAATGAGTGGGAGATTTTTTTTTTTTTATTGTTTTGAAACCTATTTTTTTATTACCTTATGCATTCCGTGCATTGAGGTAAAACATGTTTAGGCATCCCCTCTTTTTGCTTGAGCCCTCATTTGATCCAGCACTGTGAACATCTGCAAGCTCTTCTCTCCCCTCATTTCCAGGTCTTGCTGGCTTTGCTGGGGCACCAGGAGCCATTGGCTGCCAGTGCTGTCAATTAAAGCCAATGATGAGGGAGCAGGGGGCAGGGCCGAGTACCGCGGTCTGTGTCAATGGACGAAGCAGCGGTGCTGGGGAGCAAGTTCGCATGAGTGCCCCCAGGGGAAGTGGCTTTCCATGGTAGCACTGAACAGAGAGGAGGGGCCAGGGGCGCCAGCGGGAGATGCGAGAACAGGAGGTTCAAGGCCGCTCTGTGCAATTCCATTGCACAAAGCAGGTAAGTATAGAGATGTTTGTTTTCTTAAATGTTACCTTATATGAGATCTTTAATAAAGGGATTGTCAAATGATTGGGTTTCAAAATGGACAAGCTTGCTGCATAATTTTTTCACTTTGATTTTCGTGGTGTCTTTGAATTCAGCCCTCTGTAGGTGGATAATTTTAATTTCCATCAAATGATGTGCCATCCTTTCATTGCTAACACATTGAATTTTGTATATTTGTTCTCTTTTTATGGTACCTATGTTTTATACTAAGGTCATATTTATGTACCATTTTCAAGCTTAGTTTACTTGATACTCATGTTCTTTTGCATGCTTTGAGCATTTACCCTTCAGGTACATTGCTATGCATCCTTTTTATCGTTGTCAACAAATGGATATACTTCTACATTGTGTTACAGCCTGCCTCACTCAAAGTCCCATACTTTTATTTTTTGTATGCATAATACAGAAGTTATTGGACGTTAAATGTCTAAAAAATGGACAATGAGCCAAAAATTTACAAAATTTGTTCTCTAAACTAAAAATAGTGACCAGCTGTTGAGGTCGCTGACCCAGCAACTCTCTTGACTTCACATCTTTATAAAGCATATGACACAATCATTATTCTGTTCTTTTTATAGCCTACAACTTTTAAAATGTTGAAACTTTTATAAAAAAAAAAGACACAGTAAGATACAATAGGTATTGTAAATTCACATTTTTATTATTAGAAAAGAAAACATATGGCTTTATAAAAACACATATTTCAAATGAAAAATATATATTACAATATATAATACAATAAATACTAGAATATATAAAATATCAGTGGCTCCCCGATGAGTGTTTCTATGGCCATCCAATGTATGGCCCCAGGACTAAGCTATGACCCATGGCAGTATGTTTTCAGTGCTCCGGTCTACCCTGGCTACAAATTTCTGGATGTCAAAGTAAAAAAAAAATCTGTAAATCCATTATTTTAGCTACCTGTTCCCACTTGCATGCCTGTTCTGGAAGCGAACTCTTAGGCCGCGTATACGCGATCGGTCAAAACCGATGAAAACGGACTGAAGGTCCGTTTCATCGGTCCAAACCGATCGCGTGTGGGCCCCATCAGTCAGTTATCCTTTGGTCAAAAAAAAGAGAACTTGCTTTAAAATTTAACCGATGGACGCCTAACCGATAGGTCAAAACCGATCATTAGTACGCATGACCATCGGTTAGAAATCCACACATGCTCAGAATCAAGTCGATGCATGCTTGGAAGCATTGAACTTAATTTTTTTCAACATGTCATGTTTTACGTCACCGCGTTCTGACACGATCGGTTAATTAACCGATGGTGTGTAGGCACATCAGACCATCAGTCAGCTTCACCGGGTAACTGATGAAAATGGTCCTTCGGACCGTTCTCGTCGGATGGACTGATCGTGTGTACGTGGCCTAAATCTCAGTTTGGCTTTCTGGCTATTAGAAGTCGTGGACACAGTGCCATAGAGGCTGGAAGAGTGGATTAGGCTTAATGTACACAGGATGTTTTTACAACCTCTCCTGAACGATTTAACTTGACATATAATAACCCACATTTAAAACGTTCATTTTGACGTGTTTTCATGCTGCATTTAGAGGCGTTTAGCGGCATTTGTGTTTACAAGCGTTTCTAAATAGGCAAGTATAAAAAACGCCTGTAAACGAAATGATGCCAAATGCGGGTTACCGTGTTTAACAGCGCTTAGAAGCGCTCTAAACTCAGCGGTTGAACACATTTTTTTGCTATCCAAAAAAAGCCTCTAAATTCAACTGCCTAGAAATTACTATAAATTACCCTGTGTACATGTACTGATAAGATAACATAGAAGAAAGTCCAGGAGCAGTTGAAAAAAATACCCAACTGCTCCTACATGAGGCCTTAGGAGACTACTAGAGGAAGGATAGTCTCCTTCCTCTAGAGGAAGCACAATTAGTGTATACTGTATACCGCCTTCTGTGTGTGGCTAGCCTGCTTTTTGAAATCCTGAATCTTTGAGTGAATATGTTTTATAGAAGTACAATATGTGCCTGTTCTCATTCTTATTATTTAAGATTTGGGAGAAAAGAAAGTAAATGAAAACATACGGGGGCAGATTCACAGAGAATTAGATTCTCGTAGAGTATCAGAAATACACTACGCCGCCATTTTTTACCTGGCTCTACGTGGAATCCAGGTAGATTTTGTCCAGTAAACGACGGCGGCGTAGTGTATTTCTCCCGTCGCAATCCATCTGCGCGAGTAGGGGGCATGAAGCATTTAAAATAGGCGCGTTCCCGCGGCGATCGAACTGCGCATGCTCCGTTCGCAAATTTCCCGCCGTGCATTGCGCGAAAACACGTCGTCACGTCGTAGTAGCGTCGTTTACGTACATTCCTATTCCCGAACGAGTTACGTTAAAAAAATAAAAATATTTTCAAATCGACGCGGGAACGACGGCCATACTTTACATGGGTTACGCACTGTTAGACCAGCAAAAAGCTCCTCTAACATTACGTAGCCAAAAAATGACGTAGGCGATTGCGAGGGGCACTCGTACCTTCGTGGATCGCCGTAAAAACTAATTTGCATATCCCTACGCATGAAAATGACGCAAACTCCTCCCAGCGGCCGAAAAAATATCGCAGTGTAGATCCGAAGGCTTACGAGGGTGTAAGTCTCTCGGATCGAAGCCCGAAGCCGCCGTATCATGGTTTGAGGATTCAAACTAGTGATACGGTGCGCAAAATTTGAAATTACTCCTGTCTAACACCAGTTAGACAGGCGTAATTGCTCTGTGAATCTGGGCCACGGACTCTACTTCTACATAGTTGCCAAAAATGTGAATATATTCTTATAAACTTTTTGGCTAAGCTGATGTTCCATCATAGCCAATTTCACCTTGGAAGACCACAGCACTACATTTAATCATGACATCCTCATTAACCACTTAAGACCCGGACCAAAATGCAGGTAAAGGACCTTGCCCCTTTTTGCGATTCGGCACTGCGTCGCTTTAACTGACAATTGCGCGGTCGTGCGACGTGGCTCCCAAACAAAATTGGCGTCCTTTTTTCCCCACAAATAGAGCTTTCTTTTGGTGGTTTTTGATCACCTCTGCGGTTTTTATTTTTTGCGCTATAAACAAAAATATAGCGACAATTTAAAAAAAAATGCAATATTTTTTACATTTTGCTATAATAAATATCCCCCAAAAATATATAAAAAAACATTTTTTTTCCTCTGTTTAGGCCGATACGTATTCTTCTACCTATTTTTGGTAAAAAAAATCGCAATAAGCGTTTATCGGTTGGTTTTCGCAAAATTTATAGCGTTTACAAAATAAGGGATAGTTTTATTGCATTTTTATTAATTTTTTTTTTTTTACTACTAATAGCGGCGATCAGCGATTTTTTTCGTGACTGCGACAATATGGCGGACACTTCGGACAATTTTGACACATTTTTGGGACAATTGTCATTTTCACAGCAAAAAATGCATTTAAATTTGCATTGTTTACTGTGGAAATGACAGTTGCAGTTTGGGAGTTAACCACAGGTGGTGCTGTAGGGGATGTGTGCCTATGTGTTGTGTTTACAACTGTAGGGGGGTGTGTCTGTAGGTGTGACGTCATCGATCGCGTCCCCCTATTACAGGGATGACACGATCGATGCTACAGCCACAGAGAAGCAAGGGGAAGCCGTGTGTACACACGGCTCTCCCCGTTCTTCCGCTCCAGGGACGGATCGCCGCACTGCAGCGGCGATCGGGTCCGCAAATCCCGCGGTCCCGGTCCTGGAGCTTCGGACTGGGTCGCGGGCGCGACCCACGGCTGGGTACTAAAATCAACGTATATATACGTTGATGTGCCCAACCGTGCCATTCTGCCGACGTAAATGTGCAGTAGGCGGTCCTTAAGTGGTTAAAGCAAATAGTAACTGATCTACATTTTGTTTGTTAAACTACTGTGTATCATAAATTATATTAAAAAATATGTTTTCAGCTTTTTTTATACAAAGACATTTGTTATTACTTTGTAAGGTTTGTAGGAGATTTTAGGGATTTAATTTACAAATACTTAACTGTTAATTAGCAGTACATATACCAGTTAAATTTACATTGCAGTAAATGGCATTTATGATACATTAGGCCAATACAGAACATTTGAGACAATTCCAGGGACAAAAATGGTATATTAATATGGATATAAAAATGATAACTTGAAGACATATGTATCATTAGACATGTTCATTCGTTATCGTCCGAATGTAGGGATTTTCGTGTTAACAAAATGGAAACGAACGAGCAGAATCCAAAAGATCCAAAATAAAAAATGCTTTATTTTTGTATCCATCTTATTTTCGTATCATTGCAACAGCAGTTCGATATAGATGACAGAGAGAAGATTTGTCATGACAGTGTCAATAGCAATCTGTGTCTATCGAACCTGCGGTCGAATGTGCCAAATTTTGGTACAACGCAATTCCATTGGCTGGCTGTTGGGGTAGACCATTCGACATGAACAGAAACAAACAAGTATTGTATCATTCGATATGATCAAAAATATGTATAATACCATTCAACATGAAGATTCAACGAAGCAGCTAAAAACATACGCTTGCTACGAGTGGGCTTTTATGGTCAAATGCTCCGCCCATAGGCTATAGAAGAATTCTAATGTTGTTTGACTAGTAATAATAATTATTAATTATAATCATTACTAGTCAAACAACATTGGAATTCTACTATAGATTGTGGGTGGAGCATTCGACCGGAAATGTACCGCTCGTGGCATCGTACAGTTTAATTGACCGATTCAACCTTAATTCATTTGGATTTTTGTACAAATGCATTTTTTTTAACTAAATCCCATAGATAGCATCAGTGCTATCTATGGGAATCAGTGACACTTAATAATTATTCTTCTACAGATCAGCTCTTATCTGCCCATTTCATTTTGTTAGAACAAATATAGAAATTACTTTATATTGAGACATCTATATTAAGATTACAGAATGTGTATATTGGCAGATTTATGTTTTCTATTGGCACTTGTGAGCCTGTAAAAATTTTAATATGGTCAACCTTGACTACTGTTTGCTACTTGTTGTTGCATCAAGTTGAGCTAGTCTGGAACAGAGGCATCTTTAGCATTCTGCACTAACTGACTTGTCAGAGCTTACACAATCTATTAATGCCTTTCCAGGCCACAGCAGGGCACACCTACTGCTGTCACATAGCAGAGAGGGAGCGAGTCATGTGACCATCTCTACCTGGGTATATCAGGTATATCAGTTTGTCATCCAAACTCAGTGTCCCGGGAGCAAGAAAGGGTAAGTACATGCTGCTGCAGGGAAAGGGTGGGGGTAGACAATAAGTTAATATTTTCCATTGCACTTGGTTTACATTAAAGCATAAATAAAATAGTGATGACTTCTGACCATCCTGTGTCAGCTCATCATCCAATAGCTGGTGGGTAGCATGATTTTGAAAAACTGTCCCTGATTTCAAACAAAGTCCCTGTCCCTCATTCCTCCTCATTTGTCCCTCATTTTGGTCTGATCAACAGTATATAGTTGTATATAAAATGCACTATTTATCTTTCAAAAAGTATTTTCCCAGTGCTAAACCTTCCATCCAAATTCTAATTTGCTGCATTTGTAAATTTCAAAGGCCAGTAGAAAGGAATAGTAGTTGTAAAAAAAAAATCACTTGTGGGTTTAACTAATAAATTATTTGCTTTAATTCTGCTTTACAAGGGCGTGGCAGGGGGTGTGTCCTATGCCTACATGCCTACATGTCCCCCATTCCTATCTCAAACAGTTTGGGAAATATGGGGTAGTATAGCCTTTTCATTCAAAAATTATTATGGAGCTCCAGTGAGTATTATCACACTGGTATGGGGGTACTTAGCCCCTAATATGATGATACAAACAGTGAAAAGTTTTATGCTGCGTACACACAAGTGTTTTTCATGATGAGAAAAATGCAATTTTTTAAATTGGTCATTAAAAACAATAGTGTTTAGGCCCCAGATCAGTTTTCTCGACGTAAAAAATGTGCATTAAAAATTTAGAAAATGCTCTATTTCTTCTCGTCGTTTTTCACGTTGTGAAAAATGATCATGTCTAAGCTTTAACGGCGGGTAAAAAAACGCACATTATGAGAAATGAAATTTGCATAACCATCCCAAAGGGTGGTGCCATTCAAATAGAACGTCCCCTTGATAGTGCCATCGTATGCGTTGTACGTCACCACGCTTTGCTCGAGCATTTTTTTTCACGATCGTGTGTATGCAAGGCATGACAAGATTCACATTGAGAAAAACTTAGTTTTTTTCCATGACATGAAAAACAGTCATGTGTACGCGGCATTACTGTTTGCATCTTTGACAAAACAGAATTACATGACAGATAACTTCACTTCACTAATGCAAATATGTTTTTTATGCTACCTGTGTTCCAATTGTAGTGATCTCCCCTCTTTTCCTGTCCTGGTGACATAACAAAAGGTGAAAGAAATCAATTAAAGTTTAGATTTTGTTCCACTTTAATATGTCCTATTCTCATTTCCCAAGACTGATGTTTCTGATTTCAAGAAAATGTGTCTTCTATTTTTACTGTGGGCTAATTTGAGCATTAAAAAGTAAATCATGTGAGATTTACATTCTTTTCTTATTGAAAACACATGCTGAAAGATTATGTTCTAAGTTATAACAAATCATTCCGTATATAAAGAGCCTTCTGAGCACTTGAGAAACTATAATTGACATGAAAATGTCACACATTTTTGCTTGTAATGCAAACAGTCAGGGCTGCTGTTAGAAATCATGGGGCCCCGTACAGACTACCTGACAGGGCCCCCTTTAATCCCGCCCTCAACCCCACCCCAGGCCCCTCCCCCCACATCTGCAGATTTCTCACCGTTTACATATGCACACACAATCATTATGGCTTATCAGTACAGGGGGACAGAGACGGTTATTTTTTTTTTTTTCAATTTTTTTTTATTAACAAAAACATTTTTTCACTGTGTCTTTCATTTTTTTGTATCTCTTTTATTGCTATCAGAAGTAATGAACAACATCCCTAGTTATAGCATGGGGCAGTGACAGGTCCCCTTATGGAGAGATCTGGGGTCTATTAGACCCCATATCTATCCTCTGGCCTCCAAAGCATCTGATCAAACCCAGATCGGTTTTATCAGTTGCTTGTTCAAGCTGGTAATTGCTCCTGGTTTCTGACAGCACGCAGTGGGAGGAACTACATCAGTGCTACTCACTGTGTCCCAGGAACTGGATGCTGCTGCTCACAGGACCCGATTGCATTGGAGAGCCCAGCAAAGGTGGTGGCGTGATGGTGGTGGAACCCCCTTCCACTGACTGTAAAAGTAATCTAGGGGCTTCTTAACCACTAAGATTACTTTTACTTTGTGCAAAATCGCTGGGGCTAAAAAATTATATCTTGATCATTGCTGTAGCGATGATCAAGATATCACCCTTACAACCCAGCAATGTACCAGTATGTCACTGGACAGGAAGTGGTTAAAGGGGGGTGGTTGGGGGGTGGCATATGTTTACTCCCCCCCCAAATGCAAGTGTAAATCAACATCTCACTGCATCTTCACCAGCATTATGAAAATCACACAGGCAGCACAGACAGGATGTGTTCTGTCATGGATCTGTCAGTGTCAAATGGCTTTTGGTTTCTGACTTTGGCTGTACTGTGTGTTACAAACTATAACCCAGTACAGCCATAACTAAGTAAGCACCCAACAGCAATATGACACTGTGGCAGACCATTACAGAGCACATGCTGACTATGCTGCCTGTGTAAGTATCATAATTCTAAATAAACTGTAACTTGCCATGCTGTGTGTAAGCAATACACAGTGAGGATTCTATCCTCTGTGCATCACTCACTGTGTTCTCTGCAGCCACGGTGCCCGGGTTCTTGCTCCCTTGTCAGCCACAGACATGCCTGTTGAATCATCTCTGTCTCGGCACTCTGCACATGAGGAGTTGAGGACAGGAGGCAGAGCGCAGCATCATAGTATCACTCCACCAGGGAAGACAGTGAGCAGCAGAGATCCGGCCTCTAGTTAAAAAGCACATCCGCCCGAAAAAGAAGAAATAGTCCCATCACTGCGTTCACATCCTGGGCCCCTCTGATGACCTGATGGGGCCCAGGAATATATAATTACAGCCCCTTCCCTTAGCAAGTAGTAGCGGGGGAAGAAGGTGAAGTTTATAAAGCTCTATTTTTTTAATGGACAGAAATTAACTGTAAAGTTGCCCGGGCCCCCTGTGGAGCTGCTGGGGTTCGGGCCCAGTACAACAGGGCTGCCTGTACTGCCCTATCAGCGGCCCTGCAAACAGTCACTATTTATGTAATACTTCAAAAGGATGCAATACAAAGAAAATCCATTTAAAAACAGAATAAAGGAAATAGTAATAAAGAAATGGAATGTATTCCATATACACCCTTTTCACCCTGCCCATTTTAATGAAACATTACAGAGTAATAAAGAACAAAAACTACTGTATATAAGTTAAAGATATTTGCATAGCAAAATAAAATAATTTAATATTAAATATATGTAACCAAGTAGCCATCAGAAGCAAAGATAAGCCTTTTTAAGCTCTGATTCAATCACATACAGAGCTTACACAGATGAGACTCTCCCCATACCCATGTGACAGCATTGGACAAACCGCCAAGCACCAGCTCTGTCAATCGTAGAAGAGGAATGAATTATATTATCTCCATACTAGCATTTCACATTGTTCTCAGCAGTGAAATGAACAGAGAGGTAGCTCAGGGAGATTAAAGTCACCCTGCCACTCCATGTTGAAAAGTATGTAAAAGAAGATTCTATATGCTTACTTTTGTGGAGTCCTGTATGTTAAAACTCCACTCTGTTGCTGATCACTAGTTGCCACAGGTATTCAACTCTTCAGATGTGAAGAATACCCGCTCCCCCATGGCACACTGTGGGTCCTCACACCATCTATGCGACTTTGAAAAGGTGCATGTACTACTTTGATGTGACTTTGATCTAGAGATTGTAAAGTGCCATCCAGAGTGCAGCTTTGATTCAACTTTACACTCTGGACCAAAGTCGCATCAAAGTAGTGCAGGCACCTTTTCAAAGTTGCATAGATGGGAATGTTTGCCTTTGAATTTAAGGGATCGTGACTTGTGATGCAACTTTATGTGTCCAAAGTCGCATGACTAATCACACTAGTGGAAACGGAGCCTTAAACGTAATACTTGTAATACATGTAGCTCTCCTAGCTGGGCATGGGCCACACCATGCAGACAGTGGCCATCACACTACGTGGTTTTACACTGTAGGAAATTTGCAGCATGTTGCATTGTAATCTAACAAACATAACATACTTCGAAAAGGTGGCCTTCCCTCAGGAGAACCTGCTGGACAAAACAAGGCTATGAAGACAAGAGGCGATCCGAGAAGGAGAGGAGGGATGAGAGTGGGGCTGGGCAGGTCTAGGCATGTCTGTAAAACCACAGAAGTGATCAAATACCACCAAAAGAAAGTGCTATTTGTGGGGGGGAAAAAGGATGTAAATTTTGTTTGGGTACAGCGTCACACGGCCACACAATTGTCGGTTAAATCGACGCAGTGCCGTAACACAAAAAATGGCCTGGTCATTGAGCAGCCAAATCTTCTGGGGGTAAAGTGGTTAAGGGCCCTTTCACACGTGCGGACCGTTTGTCCGCTTTTTCTAAGTCCGTTTACGGACTTGCAATGCTCCCTTATGGGATCACGCCCGTTAGCGGATGAGTATCCGCTAACGTCCGTAATAATCTGCCTCCGTAAAGATCCGGTTTTCCAGACGGAAGAAACCCCTATTTTTCTTCCGTCTGGCGGATCGGATGCATATTCCCCATATGGGAGAGCGGAGGAAAGACAGGGCGGTCTCTGCACAGTGCTCAGCGGGGATTACGGATGATCCCCGCTGAGCCGACAGACACACACGGAGTGGACACAAAAACGGTTCGCTCCGTGTGAAAGGACCCTAATAGAAACATTTTCATTTTTGACTGGACTTCTACTTTAAGATCATATAGATTAATAGGAGTAGGCTAGAAATAATTGAAACTCAATGTGGAAATTATTTGGTTTTAAATTTTGACCATAGATACACTATATCAGAGATATTCGTTCATGAAATTATTTTTGAATTCACTTGCAATTTCAGACTATCTTAAAAATATAAGAACAAAAGAGAAATGTGTTTTTATTTGCCATGGCACAGTAACAAGTAACAGTGGGTAAAGTGCCTGAGAGAACTTGAGAGAACATATAGTAAGGAGAGTTATGATTTCTGACGACTACACTTAACAGTAGAAAAAAAGTGTGCGTTATACGTCAATAAATACGGTATTAACGTTTTAAATGTACAAGAATAAAAGCATATCACATTGTATGTCCTGTATATGTGAGGACACCTTCAAACTTTGAAACCTCAGCAAATACCGTCTAGGTCTGGAAACCCATAATATGTAAACTAGGTTAGTGAATTGAAGAGCAATTTTAAAGACTCGCAGTTGAGACAATGGGCTCATTATTCCAGTAAAGAACATTAATTATTCCTTACCTTAAGGTCTATGAAAGTTAGACAGATTTTGTGTTTTTTTTGTCCAGACAATACATAAAGAATAAAAGAACAAAATAACATCATGATAGTAGTTTCATTAGGAAGAGTTCAAATCCGTTTTTAGAAGAGAAATATCATCTAAAAATAAATATCCTAAAAGTAGTATAATCTCATGTGCATACATTCTATAATAATAAAATGTTTTATAAAACAATAAATAGGAGATTTTTTTTCACAATTAACCCCTTGGTCGCCCCCTAGTGTTAACCCCTTCCCTGCCAGTGACATTTATACAGTAATCAGAGTATTTTTATAGCACTGTTCACTATATAATTCTTACTGGTCCTAAAAAAGTGTCAAAAGTGTCTGATTTGTCCGCCGCAATATCGCAGTCCCGATAAAAATAGATGATCACCGCCATTACTAGTAAATGAAAAAATAATAATAATGAAAATGCCATAAACGCTATAATTTCACTTATTTGGGCCAGATTCAGGTACACGTAAATTTGCACAGCGTATTCGAAATACTCTACGCTGCCGTATTTTACCAGGCTCTACATCGAATTCTGTTATTGATTTTTGCCCGTACGATACGGCGGCGTAGTCTATTTCTCGCCACGTAATCGAAATACGCGATTAGGGGGCGTGAAGCATTTAAATTAGGCGCGTCCCCGCGGTGATCGAACTGCGCATGCTCCGTTCAGAAATTTCCCGCCGTGCATTGCGCGAACTAACGTCGATACGTCATTTGTTGTTTGAGTAGTGTCGTTTACGTACATTCCTATTCCCGGACGACTTACGTAAAAAATAAAAACAAACGTTGAAATTCGACGCGGGAACGACGGCCATACTTAACATGGGCTGTCTAATATTAGACCAGCAAAAAAGCTGGTATAGCTGGTATAGTGTTACGCAAAAAAAAGATGACTAAAGATGCTGTAAGAGATTGCGATTGAAGATCGTAATTTCAGGGATCGCCGGCAAAAGCTCATTAGCATACCCCAACGCGGAAAACGACGGGAAGTCCACCCAGTGGCCGCAATTTTATTGCAGCGTAGATCCAAAGGCGTACGAACACGTAATCCAGTCGAATTGAAGCCCGCAGCCGTCTATTCATGGTTTGAGGTTTCAGACTAGCTAAAAAACGCACGTAATTTGAAAGTACTCCAGTCTAACACCAGTTAGACAGGAGTTACGGCTCTCTGAATCTGGCCCTATAACTTTTAACAATCATATGTAGTAGAATATATATCGACCTAAACTGATGAAAGAATTATCTTCTTTTTTTTTGGGGGGGGGGGATATAATAGCAAAAGTAAAATATATTTTTTTTTTTTTACGAAAGGCAAATCCCCTTTGCACTACAAGTGCAAAGTGCACTTGAAATTGCACTGAACGTGCACTTGGAAGTGCAGTACCAGAGCGGTAGGTCTGAAATGTTGGAAAGTTCTGCTGATTCTATCATTCAATTGTGTTGTTTTTTTTTTTTGTCCAGACAATACATAAATAAAAGGGAACAAAATAATATCATGATAGTTGTTTCATTAGGAAGAGTTCAAATCATTTTCAGAAGAGAAATATAATCTAAAAATAAATATCCTAAAAGTAGTATAATCTCATGTGCATACATTCTATAATATTAAAATATGTTTTATAATTTAAAATCCATTAAATAGGATATTTATTTTTTCAACTTTGTAGCTGTTTTTTTTTTTTTTCTTCAAAGAATCCTTGTGTTTCTTGGCCTTGGCCAGAACATGCCTTTGGTATCTTTAATGTGACTAACTTATGTTAGCTAAATTACATATAACATTTATTGAAAATAAGCCTTTTTTTGCTTTTTACATTAGTCAATAAGTAATTATTAGACCAGTTTTGGAATTTAAATCCAGCTGAAGGACACTTGATTTAAAGGAGATCATTATTATTCAGCATTATTTTTGCTGTTGGTTTACTTTGTCTTTCACATTCTTCAATTGTCCAGGTCCAAAAACCTTCTTTAATTACTCCTTCAAATTGTATAAACTGTGGATAATGTTCAACTTCTTGTTTTTATCTTCTTACCCAGATTGTTAGCCACAGGATATATATTAAGTAGAAATGATTTCTACATCTATTTTGCTTAGCCTTAGAAAGCCAACAATAAACTTAGAGAAGATACATAATTACATCAAATTGATCCATCACTAGATTTTTAGTGATGCAAACTTTTGTGTCACGGTACAGCATTTTAATTAAAGTAACTGCCACAGTATCCTGTAGTACTGATTGTGTAAAAATGTCTCGATCGTCTGATCCCAAAGCAGTTTTATGCTCAAAATGGAAATGGATTTTTCCCGGGATTTTGTCTCGTATCAGTCCTTGGGCATTCAGCAAGTAGTATCCATCTATTAAGATTTCTATGCAACCATTGCGTACATCCATGTTACCCTCCGTCCATTCTAATATTACTTCTGTATTGTTCGGTGATGCACCTATAAAAAGGACAAATACAGCACATAAATGTCAGTATCTCTATTCAGGTAGCACAGGAAAAATGCTGAAAGAGGTAATTTCAGATATATAATATATAATAATCTTATGTTTTTTAGAGTAGTAAAATCACTTGAAAAGACATACACTATGGGCCAGATTCAGGTACAGCGGCGTATCTTTGTGCGGGCGTAGCGTACCTTCTTTAAGCTACGCCGCCGCAACTTAGAGAGGCAAATGCAGTATTCACAAAGCACTTGCTCCGTATGTTGCGGCGGCGTAGCATAAATGGGCTGCTGTAAGCCCGCGTAATTCAAAGTAGACTGGTAGTGGGTGTGTTGTATGGTAATGAATTGTGACCCTACGTAAATTACGCTCCTAACGAACGGCGCATGCACTGCCCAGGGACATATCCCAGTGTGCATGCTCAAAATCACGTCGCAAATAGTCAATGCTTTTGACGTGAACGTAACCTACGCCCAGCCCCATTTTGAATCGGCTTACGCAAACGACGTAAACTACGTGAAATTCGATGCTTGTTCCGACGTCCATACTTAACATTGGCTTTTTGGTGGTTTATCTTTATGCCTGAAAAATGCCTTACGTAAACGGCGTAGCTTACTGTGACGGGGGCGTACGTACGTTTGTGAATAGGCGTATCTTGCTCATTTACATATTCTAGGCGTAAATTAACATACACGCCCCTAGCGGCCAGCGTAAAGACTTACGCAGGTCGTATCTCGGCCAAATTTAAGCGTATCTGGTTTCCAGAATACACTTAAACATACGACGGCGCTCATTCGGACTTACGATGTCGTATCAGTAGTCTTTCTGAATCTGGCCCTATCTTTCCAAAAGTATTGGGTAACCTGGCTTTCCACGAACATGAACTTTAATGGCACCCCAGTCTTATGCCACATACACAGGATATGGCTTTTGTCCAGCCAAACCACATCGGAAAAATATAGAACATGTTCTATATTCAAACTCTGATAGAATTAATCGGAATTTCCAATAAAAAAACTCTGTTGGAGCTACACATGATCGGAAAATCCGATGGAAAAAGTTTTTCCATCGGAAATTCCAATCGTGTGTACAGGGCATTAGTTTGTAGTGTTCAATATTGAGTTGACTCCCCGTTTGCAGCTATAACAGCTTCAACTCTTCTGGCAAAGGGGTCCACAAGATTTAGGAATGTGTCTATGGGAGTGTTTGACTATTCTTCCAGAAGTGCATTTGTGAGGTCAGGCACTGATGTTGGACGAGAAGGCCTGGCTTGCAGTTTTCACTCAAATTAATCCCAATGGTGTTCTATCGGGTTGAGGTCAGGACTTTGTGCAGGCCAGTCAAGTTCCTCTACCCCATACTTACTCATCCACACTATATTTCCAAAAGTATTGGGCCACCTCTCAAAATCATTTGGTGGAAGGGGGATTATGGTGTGGGGTTGTTTTTCAGGGGTTGGGCTTGTCTCCTTAGTTCCAGTGAAGGGAACTCTTAAGAAGCCAGCATACCAAGACATTTTGGACAATTTTATGCTCCCAACTTTGTGGAAACAGTTTGGGGATGGCCCCTTTCTGTTCCAACGTGACTGCGCACCAGTGCACAATGCAAGGTCCATAAATACATGGTCTGGCCTGCACAGAGTCCTGACCTCAACTCAATAGAACACATTTGGGATGAATTCGAGCGGAGACTGCGAGCCAGGCCTTCTTGTCCAAGATCAGTGTCTGGCCTCACAAATGCGCTTCTGGAATAATAGTCAAACATTCCCATAGACACATTCCTAAACCTTGTAGACAGGCTTCCCAGAAGAGTGAAAGTGTTTGTTACCCAAAAAATAAATAAAAATGTTCCCTTAAAGCATGTTATACAGCACAGTGCTTGTGCTATGTAATTTGGCCCCCTGTATCACCTAAAAAACCTGGCTGATCCTGCCTGGTTCTGTCCTCTCCCATGTAAACTGACCATGGTTTATCATGGCTGCTGAGCCCTGACAACATGGTCAGTTCAAGTGCCTTCCATCATCCGCAGCCCTACTCTGTCCTTCTTTGTCCTCCTGTACCCACTCCCTCCCTGCCTTTCTGCTCATGACAGTAATCGCCCATTCCCCTCCTACTGCTTTAAAAACTATAATATATTCATGCCATCCCCTCTGTTAGGCCGCGTACACACGGTCAGACCGGTCCGATGAAACTGGTCTGAAGACCAGTTTCATCGGACCAAATTGATCGTGTGTACGGCCCATCGGACCGTTGTCCGTCGGACCAAAGTTTTAAAACTTGCTTTAAAATCTGTCCAACGGACACCTGGCCATCAGACCAAAACGATGGTTAGTACACAAAAGCATCGGACCAAAAACCAGCGCATGTTCAGAATCAAGTCGAAGCATGCTTGGAAGCATTGAACTTCAGTTTTTCAGCACGTTGTTGTGTTCTACGTCACCGCGTTCTGGCCCGATGTACGCACATCAGACCATCAGACCACTTCAGCGTGGTCTGATGAAAACGGTCCGTCGGACCAGTCTCATCGGACCGGTCTGATCGTGTGTATGTGGCGTTATATAACAATGTGTATCCCAGTGTCTGATCTGTATTAAAAAAATGCTGATTATACCTTATATCAGAGCATCTCTCAGTGCTCATGTGACTCCTCAGCTCTATCTCCTCTCTCCACTCTTCCTCAACGGCTGACGTCAGCAGGAGTGCTCAGTCCCGCCCGCTATAGCTATTAGTTGGGGAGAGGAGAGAGCCGAGGAGTTTACCGAATGGGACGGTCTTAAGGCACTATAATTTGTGATTGCAATATATATATATATATATATATATATATATATATATATATATATATATATATATATATATATATATATATATTTTAAACAACAATAAAGCAAGGAATGTAGCACAATGATTGCTGTTTGTTTTGCGTGAGATTTTAAGATCACCCAAAGGCGGGGATACCAGTTGGGAAATTCCAGATACATTCTAACGAGACAAGTAATTGATCAGGCATAAACCAAGGCTTTTTTATTATTGGTTTCTGGTGAGTGTTCATTTTGGAAGGTTGTGGTGTATCATGGATTGGTGGTGCTTGGATTTGGAGTGCTTTTTTTAGGTACGGCGAACGGCGTGAGCTGGATCTACATTGTCTACATTGGGGGACATTGTTTTTTTTTTTTTAAACAAATTGTGAAAAACTTGTTTACTGACTTAGCCACTTCTTATAAATTTTTGGTGAATAAGTAGGGGTAAAATACCCCATACTCATTTACATGGGGGAGGCCTGTATCTGGGGGCCCCCTTATCAAAGGAGGCTACCAGATTCTGATAAGCCCCCTGCCGGAAGACCCCAATAACCAACGCCTAGGGTTGTTGGGAAGAGACACTTGTCCCCATCAACACGGAGACAAGGTGCTTTGGGCGGGGGGGAAGAGCCCCACCTCAAATCACCGACCCC
Source organism: Rana kukunoris (assembly GCA_029574335.1). NCBI lineage: Eukaryota > Metazoa > Chordata > Amphibia > Anura > Ranidae > Rana > Rana kukunoris. The sequence continues at coordinate 166,615,539 of CM056055.1, read as the reverse complement.
CCATGTTGAGTGCATGTGGCCTGGTATGGTTCAGGAGTTGGGGCACTCGCTCGTCCCCCCCTTCTGGCCTGCCAGGTTGCATGATCAGATAAGGATCTGGTATGGATTTTCGGGGACCCCACGCCATTTTTTCTTTATTTTACTCTTTTATTTAGTGGAAACCCCAATTCCTTTAAATATAGTGCCTTGGGGCTCCCCTTAGTATGCCTGTAAAGTGGCGCATCTGTAGCATGCATAGAACATGCTGCAGCAAAAATGAAATACAAAAAAAAAGTTAGGGCGGTGGTTGTGGGGATCTACAGGCAGAGGCTTATCGGAATCTGGTGGTGTGAGATGGATCTAACATCACCCCATTGTACCCCTACTCCTTCACCTATAGCGCATGTTTACCGTACTTAGAACTGTCTCTGCACAAAGTGTCATTTCTGAAGGAAAAAAAGTAATTTAAAACTGATTTGCAGCTATAATGAATTGTCAAACTCCCGGCAATTCATTCATAAAAAAATAAAATAAAAGCGTGGGGTCCCCCCAAATGCAATTACCTTCAGGTCTGGTATGGATATTAAGGGGAACTCCGCCGTCAATTTTTAAAAAAAATGACGTGGGGTTCCCCCCCAAATATCCATTCCAGACCCTTCAGGTCTGGTGTGGATTTTAAGAGGAACTCAACCCCAAATTAAAAAAAAAATGGCGTGGAGTTCCCGCCAAAAAAAACACCAGACCCCTTATCCGAGCACGCAAGCTGGCCGACCGCAGAAAAGAGGAGGGACGAGAGAGCCCCCCCTTCTGAACTGTACCAGTCCACATGCCCTCAACATGGGGAGGATGTACCCATGTTAATAGGGACAAGGGCCTCATCCCCACAACCCTTGCCCAGTGGTTGTGGGGGTCTGTGGACGGGGGGCTTATCAGAATCTGGAAGACCCCTTTAACAAAGGGGACCCCACGTTTTTTTTTTTTTATATGAATGAATTCTCTTTGAATTGCCAGGAGCCGACAATTCATTATAGCCGCGAGTCAGTTTTAAAAAACATTTTTCTTTCAGAAATGACACTATGTGCAGAGGCAGTTATAAGTACGGGAAATATGCGCTATTTCACATGCATACTTTACACACCCCCTATGTAGGGAAATTTAAAGGAATATTCACTTTTATTGTTTCACTTTAAGCATTATTAAATTCACTGCTCCTGAAAAAAACGGACATTTTTAAAACTTTATTTGCATTGACAGATGTCCTTTGGGGCAGGACCCAGGTCCCCAAACACTTTTCAGGACAATAATTAGCATATTAGCCTTTAAAATTAGCACTTTAGATTTCAAACGTTCGAGTCCCATAGACTTTAACAGGGTTCTAAAGTTCACACGAATGTTTGGTGTGTTCACAGGTTCTGGTGCGAACCGAACAGGGGGATGCCCGGCTCATCCCCACTCCTGGACCACCCAGCGTAGTGAATGGTAGCGTTAACTTTTTCAAGGCACTATCTCATCTATGGGCCAGATTCAGGTAGTTCAGAGCATCTTTGCTCTGGAGTAACGCATCTCATTTGCGTTACGCTGCAGAAATTTTAGGAGCAAGTGCTGTTATTCAGGAAGCACTTGCTCCTAAAGTTGCGGCAGCGCATCGCAAATGAGCCGGCGGAATTCAAATTGGGCGGGTACGGGGCGTGTAGTATTCTAACTAAGCGCGATCCCGCCGCCAACGTACTACGCATGCGTCGAGTGTCAAAACATCCCCGTGCGCATGCTCCAAATTCTGTGAATGAACGTCAATGACGTCACATTCCCATTCATGAACGTTTTACGCAAGCAACGTTTTTTTTTTTTTCCCGACGCGATGACGACACCTATACCTAACATAGGATACTCTAACCCCATGTAGGTATATCTTCGCGCCGCGTATCCCTTCCGGAAACGTATCGTCATTGCGTCGCGCCGGAATTCGATCGTGAATTGACGATTTCCGCTCATTAACATATTTTTTGAGCGTAAATCGGCGGGAACGCCCCCGGCGCCATTTTTAAGTTGAAGTAACGATGCGATGGCGAAACTCAGTTACGCTGATCGCATCGGACCTTCAACCCGGCGTTTCTTGTTTTCTGGTTACAGAAAACAGAAACGCCGGCTCAAAGTGACAGTTAGGCTGGCGGATCACTGGATCCGCCAGCCTAACTGTTCCTGAATCTGGCCCAATGTATTTATCTGGCTGCCTGGAGTTTAGAGTTCGCAAATATTACACAAAGGAAAACAAACAAGACATTTTAGAGAGTCCTGCTGAACAGATTCAAAATAAAGAAACGGCATTTAAGGGTCTATATATAAAACATTTGTTCAGGGCACAACTTGATGTACTTCCTCTATTAACCACTTATGGACCGGACCAATATGCTGCTAAATGACCCAAGGGGTTTTTACAATTCGGCACTGCGTCGTTTTAACAGACAATTGCGCGGTCGTGCGACATGGCTCCCAAACAAAATGTGCGTCCTTTTCTTCCCACAAATAGAGCTTTCTTTTGGTGGTATTTGATCGCCTCTGCGATTTTGATTTTTTGTGCTATATACAAAAATAGAGCGTCATTTTTGAAAAAAAAAACAATATTTTTTACTTTTTGTTATGAGAAAAATCAAATAAACTAAATTTCAGTCAAACGTTTAGGCCAAAATTTACTCAGCCACATGTCTTTAGTATAAAAAAAAAATAAAAAAAAAAATAGCTACCTAGCGGGAACAGCAACATTAATACAGCGATCAGAAAAATGATCGCTTAGTGACACTGGCAATAGGGAGTGAAAGGGTTAACTAGGGCGGTGATCAAGGGGTTAAAACTTTATTAGGGGGGTACGGGGGCTACCCTGAACCTAACACTAACTGCTTGTCACACTGCCTGTCACACTGACACTAAATGCAGTGATCAGTACATATATGATCACTGCATTCAGTGACACTGTGACAGGGGGGTGGGGGGGGTGATCGCAAGGGGTTAATGTGCCTATGTGTTACTGTGTCAGTGTAGTGTTGTGCAGACTTACTATGTGATGTAATCTCTCCTCAGTGGCGGTTGAAAATACAGCCGAGATGAGAGATTACATCACTTCCCCCTTCCTGTGTTTACACAGGAGGAGGAAGTGCAGAGCAGGGGGAGCGCGCAAATTGGCTGGGTGCGATCCGGGGGGGGGGGCGAACAAAAACCAACAGCCACCTCCTCATCCCGGATCGCTTCTGCAGCCACGGGGGCCGTCGCATGTACGGGGGGGGTCCCGATCGGAAACCCAAACCAACGTCAAGGCAGGGACGTACAGGTAAGCCAATGTGCCTGTACGTGCCATTCTGCCGACGTATATGTACATGCGGCGGTCCGCAAGTGGTTAAGTGTGATTCACATCCACACAACAAATGTTTTATACATAGTCCCCTAGTTGTAAACCAATGTTCACTTCAAAATCTCAGTCATGGAAATTACTAAAGAAAATTCCCACATGTAAATAAATGTTTGCAATAAACATATAGGAGTTGACTTACTAATACTGGAGAGTGCAAAATCGGGTGCAGCTGCGCATGGTAGCCAATCAGCTTGTTCGATTAAGCTTTAACAACAAAGAAAATATGGAAGCTGGTTTCTGTGCAGAGCTACACCAGTTTTAGTAAATCAACCCCACTACCTTTATTTCACTTAACTTCACCACATCTAACAGTATACAAGTCAAGTGCATAGCAAAGGGTTGATAGTAGTGGAAACCTAGTAGAATGGTGATAATTTAAGAGAATCCTGGGTAAAACTATGTAAAAAGAATAATTGTGCTACTTACCAGGCTGCATATATGTCTTGACAAATTGTTTTGTCAAAGAGGGCTGTTTCACAAGAAAAAGGAAAAGAAAGTTGTTATAAACCATTCAGCCAATTATAAAAGATTATATCAACGATGGTGTGTAAAATATTCCTGTAATCTTTGCAAGATAAAAGGGTGATGTCAACCCACACAGAAGAAATGGGTTCAACACTCTAATTTTAAAAACAATGATCAAACATGGGACAAAATGTGAGATACTTTATACAGTATGGGCCAGATTCAGGTAGAGTTGCGCTGGAGTATTTCGATATGCGGCGCGTAACTGTGAAGATGCGCCGTCGTTTCTATGTGGCCATACCCACCAAACTAGATGCGCCCAATAACGGGCCATTTCCGACCGGCGGAACGTTCCGACGCCAGAGTATCGTCAGCGCTTAATTTCGCTTGGCGCATCAGTCGCGCCTATTGATTTCCCCTGCAAATATGCAAATGAGGGATTTTTCCCAATTCACGAACGGATTAGCACCATATGCTGGCTACATGCGCCGCGCGTATCTCATCCGTCCGACGCAAAGTTATTTCTACAAAAGGCTGCTTTATCTTTACTCCAGATGGTCACAGGTCAGCAGGAGAGCAGCTACAGCAGCGTTACCGACGATAAGAGCTAGCTGAGCACCCACACTTGCAGGACAACACCTCTGTCCATGCTTGTCTTTTAAATTTTACAGCCATGGAGGAAGACATCATAGGTCTCCATAGCCGAGATGACGGCTGTCAGCTCCTGGCCATTAAAGTTCAGCTTTCTCCTGTGTGTTTGCAGGGAACGGGAGCAGCCATCTCAGAACAAAAGTAACATCACTGCGGGGAGGGGGAGCAGGATATACTTTAGTGCCGGAATGGCGCATATACGGGCGCATTTAAACGCCCAACGGAAGGCATCGCGCTGACGTTTCCCGTGAAGTGGTGCCGACGGAAGTTGTGAGCATGCGCACAAAGGGGGCGAGTGGAGCCTCACTCACTGCGCATGCTCCGTGGTTGATGCGCTGAACGTAAGCCTCTGCGCTGGGCTCCGCCCATCATTTATATATGATCACACCCACTTCCCCTTGCGTCGGGTTACGCCAGCGCATTATCGTTACTCTGGCGCAAGTTTACGCGCAACTGCTATGTGAATAACAGTACTTGCGCCGAAAGGGTCTTCAGAGTAACGTAAATGAGAAGCGTTACTCCAGAGGAAAGATACTCCCATCTACCTGAATCTGGCCCTATGTTGCATGACGAAAACAGAGGTTATGTGACCTTTATTTGGTATCAGAGTTCGAAAGCAATTTAGGGAACTGCTCTGAAACTAAAAAGTTATTGAGGTTATGGTTTGGTGGGCAAACACCCAACCTCTGGAAGTGTTGCAAAAGAATGTATTGTCTTCTTACAGAAGTTTATATATTAAAGCCGTTGGCCCATTAAAACAAAATATTAAAAGCCAGCAGCTACAAATACTGCAGCTGCTGACTTTTAATATTAGGAAACTTACCTGTCCTGGAGTCCAGCGCCGTCTGCAGCAGAGAGACGAGCGTTCGCTCGTCTCTGCTGCTCCCCCTCCATCCACGGTGAGGGAACCAGGAAGTGAAGCGCTCCGGCTTCACTGCCCAGTTCCCTACGGCGCATGCGCGAGTCGCGCTGCGCCCTCCGATTGGCTCCCGCTGTGTGCTGGGAGCCCAGAGTTCCTAGCACACAACGGGGGGGGGGGGGGCGACGGGAAGGTAGGAAAACCCGTCTTTTACCTGACTCTGCTGTGGCCGAAAGTGGGTGCAAATACCTGTCTTTAGACAGGTATCTGCACCCCCCTCCCCCTGAAAGGTGTCAAATGTGACACCGGAGGGGGGAGGGTTCCGATCAGCGCGACTCCACTTTAGGGTGGAGATCCGCTTTAACACTTCCTCCACATATGAAAATAAAAGAAATGTACTAATTACTTAAAGCTACCTGTCCAGATTTTTTAAATCTGAAACTACCAGGCAGTTGCAAAACAGTTTATACCTTCTAGTTGCCTGTGCCACTGAACTCTGCGATACAGGATATAAATAGGATTCTGTCTGTGACCCTACGCCTCCTCCCCCAATAATGTCTTTTGTACAATAAATTAAAGATGCAGGCATCACTTGGCAGGAAGGCAATAAACATTTTGTCAGCCGCTCTAAACCCTTTCTCAACCAATTTGTATTTAAAAAATATGGTTTTCGCTTTGTCCTCCTGTTACATTTCCAAACATTCCTTGTCCTAATGCCGCCCACACATGACCATTTTTCATGACGAGAAAATGCCATTTCTTTAAATTGGTCATGAAAAACTGTCTTTTGTATGCTCCAGAGCTTTTTTCTCAATGAGAAAAATGGCAGATTTTTTTTTAGAACCTTCTCTATTTTTTCTCGTAGTTTTCCACGTCGTTCTTTTTCATGTCGTGAAAAATGGTTGTGTGTGCGCTTTAACGAGGGGGAAAGAAATGCACATGTTTAGAAGCAAGAAATTAGCAAAAGCAGCCCAAAGGGTAGCGCCATTCGAATGGAACTTCCCCTTTCTAGTGCCGTTGTACGTGTTGTCGTACATGTTGTTGTACGCGTTGTACGTCATCGCGCTTTGCTCAAGCATTTTATTTTTCATGAACATGTATATGCAAGGCAGGCTTGAGAGGAATCACGACAAATCACGCTGAGAAAAACGTTGTTTTTTTGCACAACATGAATAACGGTCATGTGTACGCGACATAAGAAGCATGAATACATTTGCTCAACAGGGGCTTGCCTGCATAGATTAAAGGCAAGCCTGTGGCCCCATTGGCAGGAACCACAGAGTACAATGGGGCATCAAGCATCCAACACGCCAGGTAGTGCGCCAGATACTAAACATCTTTAGTTAGCTTCCCTGTAAATCCTGTAATTTCATATAACCTAAACTAAGCCTACAGAAGAAGACTGCACAAACAATGCGCGTACAAACAAATTTTCGACAAGAAAAGAAAACCGTGGATTTTTTTCCGACGGAATGTTGGCTCAAAATTGCATAAACACGGTCACACAAAATTCCGACTGTCAAGAACGCGGTGACATACAACACTACGACGAGCCGAGAAAAATTAAGTTCAATGCTTCCGAGCATGCGTCGACTTGATTCCGAGCATGTGTGTTTTTTTGAGCATCGGAATTGCATACAGAGGATCGGAATTTCCAACAAGAACTTTTCCCGTCTGAAAATTTGAGAACCAGCTCTCAAATTTTTCCGACAGAAAAAGTGTGATGGGGCCTACACACGTTCAGAATTTCTGACCAAAAGCTCACATCGAACTTTTCTTGTTGTAAATTCCGACCGTGTGTACGAGGCATTAGACTTGCCACTGTAGATCACTCCTAGGAATTGTTCAACCTGCAAATTTCCCAGTGCCTCTACAAATGCAATGCAGAACAGCTTAATAGGTCATTGAGGCTCTACACCGTTGCTAGGTGCATGCCAATTTTTCCAAAGTTTAGGATTTGTGTATTTCTGTAGTGCATGAATTTGTGTACTGCATGTGCCCTGGGTCTCCAAAGCAGCCATAATTGGCCAAAGCCTGGGTGGCTTTGGCCAATTATGGCTCAGGGCTTTAGCACACGCCCTACACTATATAAGGCCGCCTACTGGGCGGCCTTGAGTAGTGTGTTGCGGTTGTTAATGAGAGCAGTCAGAGAGACAGAGAGATTGTCTTTTTAGATAGCTAGATAGAGCAGGCAGGCTAGTCAGTTTAGCTTAAATTACAGTGTGTAGAGGATATATTTACATCCCTAGGAGTTGTACATATATTTATACACTGTATAGCTTAGCTAGATCAGCTATTCCTATTTGTCAGGCAGGAGATTGTGCTAGCTACAGTGTTCTAACGTGTTGTATTGCCTGTGTGCTGTTTAGTTTACACCTAAACGAACTCAGTGTTTACTGCACGTTTGCTGTTTAATAACACCTAAACGCATTTGCTGTTACTGCATTGTGCTGTTTAATAGCAACTAAACGCATTTGCTGTTACTGCACGTTTGCTGTTTAACTTCTTAAGGACCGCCTCCTGCACATATACGTCGGCAGAATGGCACGGCTGGGCACATCCACGTATATTTACGTCGGTACTAGTACCCAGCCGTGGGTCACGGGCGCGCTCCCGTGACACAGTCCGAAGCTCCGTGACCGGGATTGCGGGACTCGCAGACCCAATCGCCGCTGGAGTGCGGCGATCGGTCCCCGGAGCTGAAGAATGGGAAGAGCCATGTGTAAACACGGCTTCCCCGTGCTTCACTGTGGCGGCAGCATCGATCGCGTCATCCCTTTTATAGGGGGACCAGATCGATGACATCACAACTACGGCCACACCCCCCTACAGTTGTAAACACACACAGGGAACACCTAACCCCTACAGTGCCCCCTTGTGGTTAACTGCCAAACTGCAACTGTCATTTTCACAGTAAACAATGCAATTTAAATGCATTTTTTGCTGTGAAAATGACAATTGTCCCAAAAATGTGTCAAAATTGTCCGAGGTGTCCGCCATTAGTAGTAAAAAAAAAAAAATAATAATAAAAATGCAATAAATAAAACTATCCCTTATTTTGTAAACGCTATAAATTTTGCGAAAACCAACCGATAAACGCTTATTGCGATTTTTTTTTTTTTAACAAAAATAGGTAGAAGAATACGTATTGGCCTGAACTGAGGAAAAAAAATGTATATATATTTTGGGGGGATATTTATTATAGCAAAAAGTAAAAATCAAAATTGTCGCTCTATTTTTGTTTATAGCGCAAAAAATAAAAACCACATAGGTGATCAAATACCACCAAAAGAAAGCTCTATTTGTGGGGAAAAAAGGACACCAATTTGTTTGGGAGCCACATCGCATGACCGCGCAATTGTCAGTTAAAACAACGCAGTGCCGAATCGCAAAAAGGGGCAAGGTCCTTTAGCAGCATTTTGGTGCGGGTCTTAAGTGGTTAATAGCACCTAAACGCATTTGCTGTTACTGCATGTGTGCTGTTTAATAGCAACTAAACGCATTTGCTGTTACTGCACGTGTGCTGTTCAATACCAACTAAACACATTTGCTGTTACTGCACGTTTGCTGTTTAATAGCACCTAAACGCATTTGCTGTTACTGCACTTTGGCCGTTTAATAGCACCTAAACGCATTTCCTGTTACTGCATGTGTGCTGTTTAATAGCATTTGCTGTTACTGCATTTTGGCCGTTTAATAGCACCTAAACGCATTTCCTGTTACTGCATGTGTGCTGTTTAATAGCAACTAAACGCATTTGCTGTTACTGCACGTTTGCTGTTTAATAGCACCTAAACGCATTTCCTGTTACTGCATGTTTGGTGTTTAATAGCACCTAGACGCATTTGCTATTACTGCACATGTGCTGTTTAATAGCACCTAAACGCATTTGCTGTTACTGCACGTTTGCTGTTTAATAGCACCTAAACGCATGTGCTGTTACTGCATGTGTGCTGTTTAATAGCACCTAAACGCATTTGCTGTTACTGCATGTTTGCTGTTTAATAGCACCTAAACGCATTTGCTGTTACTGCACGTGTGCTGTTTAATAGCACCTAAATGCATTTGCTGTTACTGCACGTTTGCTGTTTAATATCACCTAAACGCATTTGCTGTTACTGCACGTGTTCTGTTTAATAGCACATAAACGTCCTTTGTGTTACTGCACTTGTGCTGTTTATTAGCACCTAAACATAGTGGGTGTCACTATACTTGTGCTGTTTATTAGCACCTAAACGTAGTTGTTGTTACTGCATTTGTGCTGTTCAGTTGCACCTAAACGTCATTTGTGTAACTGCACTTGTGCCGTTTATTAGCACCTAAACGTAGTTGTGTTACTGCACTTGTGCTGTACATTTTTCACTTAAACCTACTTGGAGTTTACTGCACTTGTCCTCTCCAGTTTGTACCTAAAGGTACGAGGTGTGTGTACTGATTTTGTCCTGTGCGGGCCATTAAAATGTCTGGAAGGACAACAAAGAGAGGCAGAGAATCACGAGGCAAGCAGGCTCTGCATCTAGAGGCAATGCTGATGGTGGACATGGTGCATCCTCTTCAGCACGTGGCCGTTCTTCTTCTTTTCAGTAGCTGGCCGTGTTGAGCCTCAACATGCAGAGAAATTGGTAGAATTGATGACCAAGCCGTCCTCATCCTCCTCATCCTCTCTCACCCAGGCTGAGCTTAGTTTGTCTGGCAAAGCAGCTGCCAAGGCATCTTCTTCCCTCTGCACAATGGCATCACACAATCCTTCCCTAGTCCCACCGTGTCCTCCTGAGGAGTCCCCCGAACTGTTTCAAAACAGTGTTGGGTACATGCTGCATGAAGATGCGCAGGTTTTTGAAGGCTCCGATGATTTAACACAGATAGAGGAAGGCATTGATGTGAGCCCAGAGAGAGAGGGGGTGCTTGAGAGGGACAGCAATCTGGCAGTGATTTTCCCCCAGCTGGAGCATACTGCCAGGTTTTTGACAGTGATGAGGAGGGAGGGGATGATGAGGTCACTGACTACGTGGGTGCTGATAGGAGAGAGGAGGAGGAGGAGGACAAGGCACAGGCACATCTCCAAAAAGGTGGGATGCCCTCCAGGGGCCAGCTTAAGGGCAGCACACCAACTGCATTACATCGCAGAGCTACGCCTGTGCAGGGGCGCTGCTGTGTCTCAACGTTACTGCAAAAGTTCTTTGGTGTGGGCCTTTTTTGAGACATGTGCATCAGATCGCACCGTTGCTATTTGCAACATATGTCTCAAGCGTATTTCGCGTTACCAAAACATCACCCGCTTGGGCACCAACATGCTTGACCAGACATATGTCGACCTGCCATGCAGTTTGTTGGCAAGCATACCAGAAAGGCCCACACCAAAGAAAAAAGCGGACCTCCCCTTGCCCCTCATCAGCTGGGACCTCCAACCCCACTAGACCCTCAGTCCTCTCTGAAGCCTGCACTAATAGGACTGAAGGTGTAGAAATAGGTGTGCCACAACCTAGTAGTACATGTGGGCAATTTGCTGATGGTACCAATTTTCCCTGCCCCAGCTGCTGCAGCGCCGAAAGAAGTACTCTCCCAGCCATCCACATGCCCAGCGGTTGAATGCTAGCTTAGCGAAATTGCTAGCACTTCAACTGCTACCTTTTCAGTTGGTAGATTCTGCCCCCTTCCGTGAGTTTGTGGAATGTGCGGTACTTCAGTGGCAAGTTCCCAAACACCACTTTTTCTCACAGAAGGCGATTCCGGCTCTCTACCGGCATGTGGAAGGCAATGTTCATGCCTCGCTGGACAGGGTGGTCAGTGGTGAGGTGCATCTTACCGCTGACTCATGATCAAGCAGGCATGGACAGGGACGTTACCTCTCTTTCACCGCGCATTGGGTGACTCTGCTGGCAGCTGGGAACGACGCAGGGCAAGGTACAGTAGTGTTGGAGGTTGTTCCACCACCACGCCTCCAAAACACTACTACTGGTTGTGACACACCTCTCTCCTCCACCCTCTTCTTCCTCTGTGGCCTCTTCCTGTCCTGAGCCGTGCTCCGTAGGCATACAAGGGGCTATGCAGGAATGCAATCCAAGAGATGCCATGAGGTGCTAAAGCTGGTGTGCTTGGGAGACAGTAGCCACACTGGGGCCGAGGTTCTGTCAGCTCTGCAGGGGCAGGCTCAGAGGTGGTTAATGCCACGCCAGCTTTAGCCTGGAATGGTGGTTAGCGACAATGGCACCAACCTCCTCTCTGCCCTGCGACAGGGAAAACTGACCCATGTGCCTTGTTTTGCACATGTCCTGAATTTGGTGGTGCAGCGGTTCTTGGGCAGGTACCCGGGCTTACAGGATGTCTGGCCAGGAAAGTCTGTGTGCATTTCCGGAGGTCATATACCACTGCTCGGCTGACAGACCTCCAAACAGAATACAACCTGCCCAAGAACTGTCTAATCTGTGACATGCCCACCAGATGGAACTCTACATTGGCCATGCTGCAGCGGCTGCACACACAGCAGAGGGCCATCAATGAGTACTTGTGCCAATATGGAAGCAGAACTGGGTCAGGGGAGCTTGATTTTTTTCCCCACGCCAGTGGGCCATGATCAGGGATGCATGCACTGTCCTGTCACCATTTGAGGAGGCTACAAGGATGGTGAGCAGTGACAGTGCATGCATCAGTGAGACTGTCCCTCTTATTCATATGTTGGAGCACACACTACGTGGAATAATGGACAGAGCCCTTGAGGCAGAACAGAGGGAGGAAGAGGAGGACTTCCTTACCTCTCAAGGCCCCCTTTATCCAGACAGTGGTCATGCTTGCCCACCTAGCACACAGGAAGAGGACGAGGAGGAGGAGAAGGAGGAGAATTGTATCAGCAGCATGGAGGTGGAGCATAGCACTCAGCATCAGCAGTCTTCAAGGGATCACTTACAGTCCCAAGGAACCCATGGACTTTTACGTGGCTGGGATGAGGTGGCTGAGGATCCTGTTGTCCTCAGTGACCCAGAGGACTGTGCCCCAAATGCCTCAGCAAACCTACGCTGCATGGCCTCCCTGATCATGCAAAGTCTGTGTAAGGATCCTCGTATTCGTAGTATCAAGGAGAGGGATCGTTACTGGCTGGCAACTCTCCATGATCCACGTTACAAGACTAAGGTTGCAGAGCTTATCTTGCTGTCGCAGAGGGAGCAGAAGATGAAACTTCTGCGGGAGGCCTTGCAGAACGGTCTGTGCAACGCGTTCCCAGAACCTGGGGGATTACCAAATCCTGGTCCTGGAGAATGTGTTGCTGAGGCTTCAGTGAGTCACAGAAGGAGCGGTGGGGAAGGTGGCCGCCTGACAATTTCAGACAATTTTTTAGTCCGCAGCCCCAAGGTCTGACCGGTTCCAGCAACCATCGCCAGCGTCAGGTTTACATAGTCCAGGAATACAAGATGCGACTTGGACACCTTCCCCACCGAAAATCCTCTGGCTTACTGGGTCTTGAGGATGGATCACTGGCCAGAGCTTGCACAGTACGCAATTGAGTTACTGGCTTGCCCTGCATCCAGCGTTCTTTCAGAACGCACATTCAGTGCTGCTGGAGGCTTTGTGACCGATCACAGGGTGCGCCTCTCCACCGACTCCGTCGATCGACTGACCTTCATCAAAATGAATCAGGCTTGGATCAACACCAGCTACCAAGTACCTGATGCAGATGTAACTGAATAATTTTTTTGAAATGTCAGATCCCTTTGAGACTGCCTATGCTAATGCTGAGTTACTGTCCTGTTATGCTGCTGATGGAATATCTTTTTCCTCCTCACTGATCTTGCTGATAGCTAGTAAGAACATTTTTGTTTCTGGGCTCCACCACCAGTGCCTAAGGCCCAATTTTTCTGCCCTTGTTTAACAGGGGCATCTAATAACAATTTTTGATGCAATACTTTGCATGTGGCTCTTTGTTGCACTCCAATTACTGTATCTGTGAGGGGTTGCAGTGTTGTGTTGTGCCTAAGGCCAAATTTTTTTGCCCCTGTTTAACAGGGGTGTCTAATAACAATTTTTGATGCAATACTTTGCATGTGGCTCTTTGTTGCACTCCAATTACAGTATCTGTGAGGGGTTGCAGTGTTTCTTGTGCCTAAGGACACATTTTTCTGCCCCTGTTTAACTGCACCGCCTGTATACTGCTGTTCAAAGTATATAGGGCCAAAGGGTCTTGTCAGGGCCGATAATCGCTATAGGCTCACTATGCTGCTTAGGGCCCCGCAAACCTGCAAAGGGCCCCCCAAGTTACTAGAGGCCCCGCCTAGTGAAAAGTCATTTTTGCCCCCTCACCCTGCTTCTAAACTCGCTGGCTGAGTCATTTACTACAGCAGAACACCCCCTCTCCCCGCTTCTCAACTTTCTTTAATGTGACATGTCAATGCCGTCAGCACCCCCCCGCTTCTCATTTTTAATGTGCCATGTCATTTTACTTAGGGCCCCAGGGAGGGAGAAAAAACGACAGTTTTTAAAACCTTTTTTTCCATTGATACATGTTCCCTGGGGCAAGACCCAGGTTCTCAAAAACGTTTTCCAACAATAACTTGAATATTGGTCTTTAAAATGATCATTTTTGAATTCGAACGTTCGAGTCCCATAGACTTCAATGGGGTTCTAAATGTTCGCGCGAACGATCGATCTGTTCGACGGTTCTGGTGCGAACCGAACGTGGGGGTGTTCGGCTCATCACTAGTTCCCACTCTCACCTGACCTAAATCCAAAAAAACATCTCTGGGACATTATGTTTTGGTCCATGCGGTGCCGCAAGGTTGCACCTCAGTCTGTTCAGGAGCTCAGTGATGCTCTGGTCTAGTTTAGGGATGAAATACCCCAGGACACCTGTATGTGTATCTGTAGGTGGATAATTTTCATTTCCATCCTTTCATTCCTAACACATTTAACACATTACCAAGTCCATATCAGCAGGGCCGTTTGAAGGAATTTGGGGGCCCCAAGCAAAATGGGGGCCCCCAAGCACCCCCCCCCCCCCCACATGCAAAGCCTACGTTAGCGCTACACTAATTTTTTACACCCATGTTCTTACTCCCCTCCTCCCTAGTCCCTATGTTTTTCTATTCTCGCCTCCCCTTCTTCCCTGTAGGCTGCCACTGTAGCGTGGCCAAGCTCCTCTTCCTCCTGTCAGTCTGGCCTGGAACAGGAAACTGAATCTCCTGTACCACCAGTGGTACCCGGCCGGACTGACAGGACTCCAGGAGTGAGGAAGAGGAGTGAGGCCACGCTACAGTCTGGGAAGGGGAAGCAATTGTTTGTTTTGCCTGTTCTGTAGCAACGGGCCTGCATATCAGTATAGATATCCAGCATGAGATGTTTGCCTGTTGAAATCTAATATGCTTTCAAAGTGTTCCTTTATTTTTTTGAGCAGTATATTTCCTACCTATTCCCCACGAGTGTAAACATAGCATTGCCTTCTTAATCAGCTACATCAGCTGTTTTAAAGTGAATTGACCTTTATCCCTAATATACAGTTTATACAGACTCAACAAAATTGATACCGATATGCAAATGTTTACTTTTTGTCAAAAGTTAGCAATAAGTACACCATGTCCTTTTCCTTTTTGCTCTCCCTGCCCACGGATGTAAGTTTACTACCCTGCAAAGATGTAAGAAGTGCTTACAAAGTTTGGCCTCATTCCACTATATATACTGTGTATACAAATATTTATATAGATATAATTAGAAAAATCATATTCCAATTTCTATAAAACGAGATTGCCTAAACCCTTCATGAACTAGCAAAAAGACTACTTACTGTATTTATTGGCGTATAACACTCACTTTTTTACCTTTTAAATAAAGGGTAACCTGTACCTGTGTGTTATATGCAGGGGGCTGTGGAAAGTTTTTTTCCCTGAAACTTCTCTTAAAGTTAGGGTGCGTGTTATACGCCAATAAATATGGTAATTAAACTGTGGTAAAACCATGGTGGAATTTTTGTTTATTGCCATTAGCTTCTAAATTAATTTTTCTAGGTCAGGTTAGAAAATTATACCTAGCATAACTGGTTTCTATAGACAAAATGATTTTTTTCATGTGGTCTAGTGTTCCTTAACAAACCCTAACATCTTCAGTGTATGAAGAACTTGTGTATTGCTTGCACAAAATGCAAACTGACTCTTGTGTATTGAGTTCATATTCTGATGGGTTACTAATTACTATTTAAAAGTGACAAAATGTATGACTTGGAGTGGTTTACACCAGTGTCCACTAAGATTTTAAGGGGGTGCTTTGAATCCCTTACCGATTCATATGGCATAAGATAAATAGTTAGTTTAAGCCAAAACCTTTTTTTAACAATTGGACAAAATAGGGAAGGATAAGAATTTGTTGTATCTTTCTTGCTATCTGAATCCTGATTGGAGAGATCGCCCTTTATTTGTTCTAGTGATTGTTTAACTTCTTAAACTTTAATGCCCATTCACACCTGAACGATTTTCTGCTCAAGCCAAATCTCATTCATTTTAATGGCCCCTATTCACATATGAGGATTGGGTTGCCTGATCAAAATGCCTTATTACAAGTGTTTTTGGCCCCATAGACTTCAATAGCCACTTAAGGACCCCCGCACGCACATATACGGCCACAGAATGGCACGTACAGGCACAAGGGCGTAAATTTACGTCCCCGCCTAAGTGCGGTTCGGGGGTCCCATCGGGACCCCCTCCGCGGCATGCGGGGGTCCCCCTGGCTCCGGGAGCGATCCGGGATCTGCGGGCGGATGTCGGCGAATATCCGCCCCCCCGCGATCGCTCCCAGCCAATGGGAGCGCGCTCCCATCCTGTCACTTCCTCCTCCTGTGTTTACACAGGAAGGAGGAAATGATGTAATCTCTCATCGCAGCGCTGTTTCCCAGCGCTGCTGATGAGAGAAGACACCACAAGTAAGTGTGCACCAACACAACACTGACACACACTCACATAGGCATATTAACCCCTTGTGATCGCCCCCCCCCCCACCCCCCTGTCACAGTGTCACTGAATGCAGTGATCTAATCACTGCATTTAGTGTCAGTGTGACAGGCAGTGTAAAAAACAGTTAGTGTTAGGTTCAGGATAGCTCCCCCACCCCCCCTAATAAAGTTTTAACCCCCTGATCACCGCCCTAGTTAACCCTTTCACTCCCTATTGCCAGCGTCACTAAGCGATCATTTTTCTGATCGCTGTATTAGTGTCGCTGTTCCCGCTAGGTAGCTATTTTTTTTTATTGCGATTTTTTTTTTTTACTAAAGACATGTGGCTAAATAAATTTTGGCCTAAATGTTTGACTAAAATTTAGTTTATTTGATTTTTTTTTTAACAAAAAGTAAAAAATAGTGTTTTTTTTTTCAAAAATGTTGCTCTATTTTTGTATATAGCGCAAAAAATAAAAATTGCAGAGGTGATCAAATACCACCAAAAGAAAGCTCTATTTGTGGGAAGAAAAGGACGCACATTTTGTTTGGGAGCCACGTCGCACGACCGCGCAATTGTCTGTTAAAGCGACGCAGTGCCGAATCGCAAAAACACCTTGGGTCATTTACCAGCGTATTGGTCCGGGTCTTAAGTGGATAGAAACGCCTGACTTGAGTGTTTTACATGCAGTTTGATGCTCGTATTCTGCTCAAACAGCAGCTTTCAATGCCTAATTTCCTCTCCCTATCCTCCCCCTAGTGCTTTCTACTGGCTAAACAAAAATGCCTGAAGTTGTAAAATACTTGTAAAGTTTTGAACTACTTTGACCAGGTATCCTCTTACTACTGTATCACTGGTAGGGATGAGCTGAACACCCCCACGTTCGGTTCACACCAGAACCGTCAAACAGACCGACCGTTCGCGCGAACATTTAGAACCCCATTGAAGTCTATGGGACTCGAACGTTCGAATTCAAAAACGATAATTTTAAAGACCAATATTCAAGTTATTGTCGGAAAACGTCTTTGAGAACCCGGGTCTTGCCCCAGGGAACATGTATCAATGGAAAAAAGTTTAAAAAATTGTTGTTTTTTCAGGAGCAGGACTCCTGAAAAAATACAGTTTTTAAACCTTTTTTCCATTGATACATGTTCTGTCGGGCAAGACCCGGGTTCTCAAAGACGTTTTCAAAGGCAAACTATAGACACCCAGCAGGTACAATATTTAAAGGATTTTTTTTTTTTTTTTTTTAATTTAATCATTATTAAAATTACTGCTCCAGGAGCAGTGATTTTAATGATGCTTAAATAAAAAATAAAAAAATGAAAAATTCCTTTAAATATTGTACCTGCTGGGTGTCTATACCTGTGATAACGTCTTTAAATAGCACAATCACCTGCCTGCCAGTAAATTAGGAATAGCTGATCTAGCTAAGCTATACAGTGTATAAATATATGTACAACTTCTAGGGATGTATATATATCCTCTACACACTGTAAATTAAGCTAAACTGACTAGCCTGCCTGCCTGCTCTATCTAGCTATATAAAAAGACTATCTCTCTGTCTCTCTGACTGCTCTCATTAACAACCGCAACACACTACGCCCAGCAGGCGGCCTTATATAGTGTGGGGCGTGTGCTAAAGCCCTGAGCCATAATTGGCCAAAGCCAACCTGGCTTTGGCCAATTATGGCTCTCTGTTTTTTGTGCACTGTTGATTGGCCAAGCATGCAGGGTCATAGTGCATGTTTGGCCAATCATCAGCGCGCAATGCCGCAGTGAATAATGGGCCGTTGCGCGTCAATCGAATTTAACGCGAACAATAAAAAAATGTAAATTGGTGTATGATAGTGCCAGATTTATTTGTCTAAATAAAAAAGACTCTTGGCCAGATTCAGGTAGACTTACGACGGCGTATCTACAGATACACCGTCGTAAGTCTGAATGTCCGCTGTCGTATCCCGGCGCCTGATTCAAATATTCAGATACGCCCTGATTGAGCTAAGATACGAGCGGCGTAAGTCTCTTATGCCCCCTACCTGCCCAATTTGAATTGCACGCGGATACGCCGGCCCATTTACGCTACGCCGCAACTTACGGAGCAAGTGCTTTGTGAATACAGCACTTGCCTGTAAAAGTTGCGGAGGTGTAGAGTAAATAGGATACGCTACGCCCGCACAAAGTTATGCGCTCCTATGTGAATCTAGCCATCTGATTTTAAAATCAAAGAACAAGGCCCCATGTCCTAACATTTAAAAAAAAAAAAAAAAGTTTTGGAATTCCCACTCTTGGTTAGTTTTGGATAATTAATAGTGATTATTAACAGTAAGGCCGCGTACAGACGAGGAGACATGTCCACTGAACATGTCCGACGGACCGTTTCCAGCGGACATGTCTCCTCGGATAATTGGTCTGATGGCGTGTACACACCATCGGACCAAATTCCTCTCGGACGGATAACGCGGTGACGTGGCGGTGACGTTAAAGCCGCCACGTCACCAATCCAGGAAGTAAAATACTTCCACGCATGCGTCGAATCCATTCGACGCATGCAGGAGATTTATATCCGCTGGTTAGACGTACTAACCAGCGGACATGTCCGACGGACAGGTTTCCAGCGGACAAATTTCAAAACATGCTTTGAAATTTGTCCGCTGGAAAAACCTGTCCGCTAGGTCGTACATACGATCGGATATGTCCGCTGAAACTGGTGAAACTAGTGAAAAAGAGCAAGCTCAAATAGAATTGCAGTCATTTAGTCTGGGTTCATATTGCTGACAATGGCACCGTTAGAAATCAGTGTGATGCCAATTCACAAAAGTCGTTTCTGTACCCACACAGATGTCTCTGAAATTGCCCCTGAAGTTGGACTGACATGTGGGTATGAAATTGTGTGAGTTCAGCTGAACGCGCACAATTTCAATTCTGCAGCAGTGTGAACTTAGGCTCAACGGGCTAGATTCAGGTATATGAGCGTATCTTTGTGCGGGCGTAGCGTATCCTATTTACGCTACGCCTCCGCAACTTTTACAGGCAAGTGTTGTATTCACAAAGCACTTGCTCCGTAAGTTGCGGCGGCGTAGCGTAAATTTGCCGGTGTAAGTGCGCGTAATTCTAATTTGGCATGTAGGGGCGTGTTGTATTTTAATCAACCGTGACCCCACGTAAATGACGCGCCGAACGAACTGCGCATGTGCCGGCCGTGGACGTATCCCAGTGCGCATGCTCAAAATTACAACACAAATACTCATTGGTTTCGACGTGAATGTAACTTACGCAATGCCCCATTCACGAACGTTTTACGCAAACGACGTAAGCGACGGAAAATTTGACGCCGGCCCGACGTCCATACTTAACATTGCGTACGCCTCATATAGCAGGGGTAACTTTACGCCCGACTTACGCTTACACAAACGACGTAAAAAAATAAGACCGGCCGCAAGTATGTTTCGTGAATCGGTGTATCTAGCTCATTTGCATATTTGACACGTAAATCTACGGAAACGCCACCTAGCGGCCAGCGTAAATATGCAACTAAGATACGACGGCGTAAGAGACTTATGCCGGTCGGGTCTAAGACAAATCAATGCGTAACTGATTCTAAGAATCAGGCGCATAACTACGACGCCGGTCACTCAGAGTTACGCCAGCGTATCTGGAGATACGCCGGCGTAACTCGTTCCTGAATCTGGCCCAATGTTTCTTCAAGTTTTATCTAAAGAAAATAGGGTAAATAAATAAAAAGTAAGCAATGAATTATGTTGATCTGTGCCCTAATGTCTCCAGGGAACTGTAAAATTCAGTTTCGATTGTGAAATTAGTACACAGAAATGAAAATAACAAAGGTGTTAGGCTTTTGTGAATTGAACTTAAAGGACTTGAAAGTAAGAATTTGAATACTTAAAAATAGAAATGATAAAAATAGTGGTAGGCTGCACTGGCACTTGTTTAAGAGAGCAGGGATGAGTTGTAACTAGTTCTGTGATGTGAATAATTGGTACAAAAGTATTGTCTTTCTTCAAAGAAAACGGTACTTATTTCTCCCACTTCTCACACTGCTAAATGCCACTCCATTGGTGAGAAATTTCTCCTTAACCACTTGGTAATCAGGCCTTTTCTGATATTCTTTGTTTAGTCCCATACACAGAGAACCACTGCTGCTATGCAGTGCCCACTAGTGCCACCTGCCAGTGCCCACCAGTGCAACCGACTAGTGCATATTAGTGCTGCCTATCATTCCACACCAGTGCCACCTACCAGTGCCACCTATTAATGCCCACCAGTGTCCTTCAGTGCTGTCAATCAGTGCCCATCATCAGTGCCACCTATCAGTGCTGCCTATCAGTGTCACCTAATAGGCTTTAAAACAGGGTGGGCTCGGGAAGCAGGGCACTGTTTCCCAATCCACCCCCAGTTGTGTGACGATGGCAAATACATTTTCACTATTTTAACACTAAATCTTCTCCACAGCAATCAGCAAGCAGGTATGAGACCTGTTTCTCTATTGCCCAAAACATAAGGCGGTCCTATTGGATGCCTGAGGTGGAGCCAGGGAGGAAGCCACTGGAGCCATAGAGGGAGCCCGCCACCCTGGTGCTGCTGCCCAAACCCCGAACCCGCTAGCCTGGAGCCACTGCCCGGACCCCACACCCGCTAGCCTGGACCCACTGCCCAGACTCCACACCTGGTAGCCTGGACCTGCTGCCTGCACTCCGCCACACTGGAAGACACCCCCTATCAATCTGGATCTATCTTGGTGTAGCGCCCCTTACTTTCAGAAGGGACGCTATTGTAAATTTAGTGGGGTGAGAGACTTATCTGCTCTCACCCAGGTTGATTTGTGGTAAATTTGGGCTGCTGTCAGCCCTGAATGGTCCTGTGGGCCATTCTGTGCTCCAGAGATAGTCTCATTTCTGGGCAGCAGGTGGCGCCAGAGGGGTTCAGGCAAAGCCACTTTTCCCCAGCAGCCAATTAGAGGAGTGTTTCCCTCGCGGGGCATGCTGGGGAGGGGCATATCTGTGGCAGATGCCATTTTCTGGGGTTCTTCGCGGATTCCTGGTTTGAGGTGTGGCACCCACCTTCAGGGTGTGCACACATCACGGGCCTCGTCATTATGGCCCACCTGGCCGGGGCCCGTGCTACGCAGAGTTCCAAACTCTGGGCCCTCATGGCTCAGAGCAACTGAAATTGCCAAGGGGCCCCAGTGACTTACTGGTTTACCACACTTCAAGAGAAAAGGATCCCAAGCTGGGTGCTGTTCGGTGGGGAGTCGGTCTGAGGTGAACCCGAAGGCAGGTGAACCAATAGGGCGCAGACAAAACCATTGAGGATCTGAGTGACCGGACACTGACAGGTTGTAAGCAGGGGTTGTTAGTGCCGCGCCACCATGGGGGCTGGTTGTTTGCCACCCCCCCGAACAAGAAACCCACTAGCCACCACTCATAGTAACATGTTTTATGGTTGTATTTTAACATATGCTTGCTTCAATAAATGTTATTTCTGATTTAAAAAGAAAAAAACATTTACTTTATCTCTCAGCTCATCCCTAATGCCGCGTACACACGATCATTTTTTGTGATAAAAAAAACTACGTTTTCTGTGAAGTAAAAAACAACGTTTTTTAAACGTCACTTTTCAAAGACGATGTTGCATACACACCATCGTTTTTTTTCACAAAAAGCGAGGTTACGTTCACCACTCTTTTCCATTGAAGCTCGCTTCATAACTAGCTTCTGGGCATGCGCGGGTTGAAAAACGTTGTTTTAAACAACGTTTCTGCTACACACAGTGACTTTTTGTGAAACAAAAAACGACGTTTTGAAAAACGACACAAAAAATTCAAGCATGTTGGAATTTTTTTTGGTCGTTTTTTTGAAGACAAAAAACAACGTTTTGCCCACACACGATCAATTTAAATGACGTTTTAAAAAACAACGTTTTTTTTCATCACAAAAAATGACCGTATGTACACGGCATAACAGTTATTATTTGTATCACTTGACACTTTCTTTTAGAGCCTGTTCACACAGGGGCAACACGACTTCTAGCACAACTTTGGGAGGAAACTTGGACACAACTTGAGTATGAATCATCAGGCAACTTACAAGGCAACTTCAAGTTGCCTCCAGGACAGGAGGCTTTCCAGTGGCCAATCAAACAACAATCAGCTCTGTGGGAGGGAGGGGTTTGTCTGAGAAATATATGTTATCTTCCTGTATTGTTGCTTCAGTTAAGACAGTGCTCAGACTTCTGAGGCAACTTCTATTGAAATCAATGGGTAGAAGTTGCCTGCAAGTTGCCTAGAAGTCGGATTGAAGTAGTACAGGAACCTTTTCTGAAGTTGGAGGGACTTCAGTAGTGTACATTAAGACGGCTCCATTCGCTTCCATTGATTTCTCAACCACACGACTTGGGACGACTTGGGGCAACTTCAAGTCGGATCCCAGATTGCCCCTGTGTGAACCGGCTCTTATGCCGCGTACACACGGTCGTTTTTTGTCTTGTAAAAACCGTATTTTTTTCTCATGAAAAAAAACAACGTTTTTCAAACTTCATTTTAAAAAACGACATTGCCTACACACCATTGTTTTCTGAAAATGCTCTTGCAAAGCGCGGTTACGTAAGACACTTTCGACAGCACTCTCTTCCATTGACGCTCCCGTCTCATAACTTGCTTCTGAGCATGCGCGGGTTTAAAAACGTTGTTTTGCCCACACACGATCATTTTTTATGACACAAAAAACGACATTCAGAAAAACGACATAAAATTGTTCGAATTTTTTTTATTGTTTTTTTTTAAGACATAAAACAACGTTTTTCCCACACACGATTATTTTAAGTGATGTTTTTTAAAACATCGTTTTTTTTCATCACAAAAAACGACCGTGTGTGCGCGGCATCAGAGTCCTCTAATTTCTCTGTATTGAAATGTATTGTAACTGTACCATGAAAATGTTTCAGATATTCAAAAAACTTGCAGCAAAATGCAACTTTGCTAATTTAGGGTGAGGCCGTGTACACACGGCAGAGAACCTCGACGGGCAGAACACATCGTTCCGCCCGTCGAGGTTCTCTGCCGGCCGTCGAAATCGGTGACCCGCCCGTCGGGAATGGCAACCAGCCATTCATCCAGGCGGGCCGTCGAGCAAAAAGAGAGCGTGCTCTCTTTTCGCTCGACGGGATTCCCGACGGGCGGGGCGAGCCAGGAGCGTACACACGGCCGAGGTCCTCGCTGGAATGCAGCTTCCAGCGAGGTTCTCGCTGGTTTCCAGCGAGAACCTCGGTCGTGTGTACGCCGCCTGAGGTGATTATTTCTGAACAGTCGTTGAAGAAAAATCCCCTATATACAGTATGTTGCCCTAACTAATGAAAGTCGCCTGAATATTGTTTATTGTGTTAAATAAAAGGGGAAATTAATCTCATCTCATTGAAACTTGCGGCTGGAAGATTGGCTGCCTGCCACTTGGTTGAAACCAATATGCCCTTTTCCCTAGGTGTGACAGCTTCTAGAGAATCGACATTTCTTATGTGTGCGTGTGTCTGCAAGCTTTGTTTTTTAACTTCTGTGGCTTTCAATGAAACCTGTGAATACCTACAAAACAACTAGTAACATTTCTCAAAATAAAGTGGTGCCACCAATTCCCATATATGGAATACAGATATAAAATTTTCTTCTTATTAAAGACGTGGTTTACAAACATCAGACGGCCCTGTGTAAAGAAGAAATCTAGACAAAGTACTTCTAGCATTCTACGCTTGTAACCAGGGCCGATCCTAGGCAGGGTGCACCGGGTGCTCCGCACCCAGGCACTGCAGAGGTGAGGGCGCTGAAGCTCCAAAGTGCTCCCCTCTCTCCTCCTCGTCTGTGTCCAGAGGCGGAGCGCACGTAGCGGGTGCTGCAGTTCCCCATCCCGCTTGCTCTCTCCGCTGGCAACTGACAAGAGTGCAAACCTCCCGCTGTCCCCAGAATCCGGGCTGGGTACCGCAGCAGAGCCTAGAACTGGAACACGTTCCGGTACTAGGCTCCACTAATTAATTCCGTCCTGTCTGCCCGCCCCCTCTCGTGTGTCTGCTCTCCTATAGGCGGTGTGATAAGAGGCTTCTGGGTTGGCCGAAGCTGCTGCCAATCATCCTGTGCACTCCCAGAAATGCTCTGAGTGCCACCCTCCAAGTAAACAAAGATGCCACGTATGCCCGCCCCTGTAATGTGCTTCTGCTCCCAGTGTGCCCGAGCTACAGGGATCTATTGGACAAGTACCGATCTATGGGGAAACCTGATGTGGGGGGCTCTGATGGGGACACCTGCTGTGGGGGGCTCTGATGGGGGACACCTGCTGTGGGGGGATTCTGAGGGGGGACACCTGCTGGGGCGGGGGGGGCTCTGAGGAGGTACACCTGCTAAGGGGGCTCTGATGGGGGACACTAATGAAGACTTCTTAGGGGAGCATCTCTGTGTTTGAGTCGTAGCCATAGAAACATGTGTAAAGGGGAGGAGTTAGTAAGACGACCATGTCCATGTGGGGGGTGCCAGAAATATTTCTGCACCCAGGCATCTGTGACCCTAGGATTGTAACCACAGCTGACAATTTTACATTAGCTCCCTCAGCACAGCTCATTCTTTACCCGGTGCACTCTAACTAGCCTTGTCCATAACACACACTGTACCTCTTTTGGTGGACCAGCCATACATGGGCCGAATTCCAAAATAATTTTCTTTCGAAAATCTTTAAAACGTTTTGTTCAAATTTCGCAACATTAGTGGCAACAGCCGATTTTCATGCGGCAATCGAATTTGAGTGATCAGGGATGTTGAAATTATTTTGAAAAACAAATGATTTTCTAATCAATGATGGGAGAATCGAGTGAGAAATATAACTGAAAAAGAAATGCGCATGAGCACAAGAAAAGAAAATTCCTGGAAAGAGAAAATTTCCTCAAAGAAAAGAAGATTCCCAGTGACGAAAATTAATTTCCATAGCAAGATGAGGGGAAATTGAAGGCTTGGTTGGTTGAATTTTGAAATCAATGGTGGTACCATCGGAATCACAAAACGCACAAAATTTTCTGAATTTCGAAAGCAGTGGTGGCTAGTGGTCCATTTTTTGGGGGGAGGGGGGGACAGAGCAAACAAACCTACTCCTGCTAGTCCCGCTCACCAGGTACGCTCACAAATCTGCTCGCAAGCACGCTCACCTGCCCCCACTCGCAAGCCCACCAGCCCCCACACTTACCTCACCCAGGTTCTGAGTGGCTTACCCTCCTGGAAAATCCAGTCGCTTCTTCTTACGGCCAATATGGTCTCAGGATCCACTTCCTGTCCTGATTGGCCGGGAGGAAAAGCAGGAAGACAATAGTGAATGTTGATCACTAGTGGGTGGACTCAGGGCGCAGTGTCCTCCGAGCCCACCCTTTTGTGCTTTGGGGAAAAAAACAAAAAACGTTGCACTCTATGCATCCAGCACCCCACATAGAGATTAGGGGCATGTGAGGAGCGGAGTGGAGCAGTCAGCAAGTGAGAAGGACAACAGGTGTTGTCAGGGCGCCATCAGGGGGTACTTGCTCCACCATCAGGGGGGTACTTGCACCGCCATCAGGTGGGTACTTGCACCGCCATCAGGTGGGTACTTACGCCGCCATCAGGGGAGTACTTGCGCCGCTGACAACCTGCCGTGCGCGGCACCCGGGCGCTATAGAGGAGGAGAGGAGAAAGTTTCACAAGCACCCGCCCCCCCCCCACTGGCTGGAAGGAGATGCCATAGTATCTATCCTGAGCCCGCTGCCTGCCAGAACGCTGGCTCCGTGTCCTGTCACTACCTTTCCCCTGCCCCTTCCTTACTTCACTGTGTCCGCCTGTCCAATCCCACACTGCGCTGCCATTTGGATCCGCCTAACCCCTCCCACTCCTACTCCCTGCATTGCCCGCAGTGTGCAATGAAAGGGGATCTACAAGCAGCTGGGCGGGAGATTTAATACAAGTATAGCTGCCTAAGCCACCCAAGGGGATGCAGTCTGAATAGGGGAGGCAATAAATGGTGAACAATCCTTTTGCCCCCACCATCACTTGCTCTGTCCCCCTTCTCCCTCCCTCTCTCCCCTTCTTACCCCCCCTCCACACACACACACTCTCTCTGCCCTTTTCTCTCATACCTTTTTTTCTCTCTCTTTCTCGCCCCCCCCTATTCTTTTTTCCCCTCTCACTCTTTCATCTCATCTACCTTTGTCTCATCCTCTTTCTCTCCCCCATCTTTCTCCACCTCTCTTCCTCCCTCCTATCTCCTGTCTTTAGCTCCCTCTATTTTTTTCTCCTCCCTCCGACACCATGGTCCCCCCAACAGTATCACTCCTTTTCCTCAGTCCTCACCTTCTTGTCCCCCTCTATTTCTCACTTTCTCTCCCTCTTCTCCATCGTTGTCCCCCCATATATTTTCTCCTACCCCCCATCTCTTTCTCCCCTCCTCTCACTCTCTCTATCTTTGCCCCTTCTACCTCCCTCCAGCTTGTTGCACTCCCTTTCACTCTTGTTCCCATATCTCTCTTTCTCCTCCTGCTTTTCTTTTCTTTTCCTACCCTTCCTCTCTCTCATCCACCTTCTTTGCCTCTCATTTTCCCCTTCCTCTTTTCGTTTCCCCTCTCTCTTTTTCTCTCCCCACCAAGCCCAACACTACCCCCTTTCCCCCTCTTTCTTTCATCTTTCTCCTCTTTAGCCGCCCTCTCCTTTTTCCCCTTTCTCCCCCCCCCCTTCTCTCTGTCTCTCTCCATTTCCCTCCTTCACTCTCTCTCATATCTCACCTTTACTTCCCCAGACCTGTCCTGGGGGGGTGGTGTTGCCCCCCAATGCAGAATTCCAGCCTGTCCATTGCTGGCTAGCCTTGGAATTAGAAGCGGCATAACATCAAATATCATGATGTCTACAAAATGTAAGTCATCTCAAATTGTATTGTATTTACCACTTTAACCATGACCACTTTTCGCTGTGGCACACATAGCATAGCCTCTAGCAATGAATCAGGGAGCCACATTGTGTGCTGTAACCTCTAGCAACCAGTCAGTGAGCGGTAACCTTTGGCAACCAATTGTGGTAGCTGCCTGATTTGCTGCAGTAAACTGATTTTAAGTCTAGCTGCTATCTATTATATGTCTCAGAACACGGGGGGATTTTTATCACAGGCCAAAAGGGGTTTGTTTTTTATGATGTGGGGGTGGAGAGCGGAATTGCATTAAGGGGGCCCAAGAAAATGTTTGATTAGGGTCCAGTTAAGCCTTGCTGCACGCATCATTAGAGTGTCATTAAACAAGCCAGAGCATCCCCCTCGCTCCTCTTGATTCCCTGCTGCTAGGTTGTCTTGCAATGTGATTGGCCTGGACTCGGGCAGGGGGGTGGTCAGCTCGTCGACGTTGAACATTGACCCAGCCCTAGCAGGTGCAGCAGGAAGCTAGATACTAGAAAGAAGCATGGAGGGTAAGTCAAAAAATGTTTTATGTGTGCTGCTGTGCCCCTTTGCCGCCTGTAGATTCTGGGCCAGATTCTCGTAGATGCGCGCCTAATTATGCAGGCGTTGCGCATCTCAGATGCACTACGCCGACGTAACGCGGAGTGGCAAGTACCATATTCCCTAAGTAAATGCGCTCCAAGATGCGCCTGCGTCGCGTAAAATCATCGGCGTAATCCGGCGCAACTCCAAAGTAGGAGGGAAGTGGGCGTGTTGCATTGTAATGAAGCGTGACCCCATGCAAATGCAGGCCGGACGAATGGAGCATGCGCCGTGACGTGGATGACCCGCGCCGTGACGTGGTTGACCCGCGCCGTGACGTGGATGCCTTCTGCGCATGCGCAAAGCCTCCCTACGATTCGCAGGGTATATAATGCGCCCACACATGCGCCCGTGCAGCGCAAACGTCTCCCATTTTCTTGATAGTGACGGCCAAAGTTTGTGCAGGACAAGATGAAAACTGCTGTTAAGGAGAGGAGGAAGAAAAATTTCTCCCTAGAGGAGAGGGCCATTGTTGTGAGGGCAATGGAGAAATATGACTCGCGTCTCCATGGTGCTGACAGTGCCCGGACCAGCAAGTCCCGGAGGGATCAGATCTTAATGAAGGTCGCGTGCCAAGTCAATGCCCTCTCTCATGAGGTCCGGACACCGCAGGACATTCAAAAGGAAATTAATGACCTGCGGCGTCTTGTGAAGGGCAAGCTGGCTTCCATAGCTTGGCATGCCAGGGGCACTGGAGGGGGCCCACCCTGCACTGTCCGCCTGACTGAGGAGGAGAAGGTGGTTGCCTGCTGCCTGCAGACGGAGCAGGTTGAGGGAGTTGGGGGCTATGAGTCCCAAAAGCCAGCCCTGAGGACAGGTAAGTGTGTTTTATATTCTATCTGTTGTGTAGCATGTATGGGGGTGGAAGGGAACATGTGCCAAGTGTGTGGGTCCACCAACATGGGCATCTTTTGTGTCATCCACAGATGTGCAGGAGGGAGCGGGGCCATCTGTTGATGCCAGGGCCCGTCAGGATCCATCCCCCGAACATCCAGTCCCTCTGGCTGCCCCCCTGGAACAGGACTTGGAGGGAAGTGGGCACACCTCAACGGAGGAGGTGG
Source organism: Rana kukunoris (assembly GCA_029574335.1). Classification (NCBI taxonomy): domain Eukaryota; kingdom Metazoa; phylum Chordata; class Amphibia; order Anura; family Ranidae; genus Rana; species Rana kukunoris. The sequence continues at coordinate 166,586,683 of CM056055.1, read as the reverse complement.
TTGAGGAGGATGTCGTAGTCCAGGACCAGGACCTGTATGTTGTTTTGGAGGAGGATGATGGGTTGCCCGGACCAGCCCAGGCTATCCCCCCATCTTTAGCGAACCCCTCAGTGTCCCCCCCAACCTCTCCAGTCCCTCTGTTTCCCCCCCCCCCTCATCTCCGGCCCCTCAACATCCTCCCCTTATGCCCGGTCCCCTGCCACTCCCCGGAAGGCAACGTGCAAGACCAGGGGTGTTCATAAGGTCCTGCCGGAACAGCTGGCCAGACAGCAGGACCAGCAAAATCGGCACCTGTCAGAGGTCGTGGAGGAGATGAGGTGCCTGGCCGACAGCCTGGCATCCTCGGGACACATTACAGATGCCATCCAAGATCTTGCTGTCAACAGCGCAGCAACACTGACCAGCCTGGGGGAGCTGCAGGCGAACACCTCCGACCTTGTGGGGGAGGTTCATGCCCTGCGCCTTGCAGTCGAGGAGAGGTTATCCCCACGGCTGTGTGAATGGTGTATGAATGGACAGCAACATCATTGGGGCCTTGACGTGGCGTTGCTGCTCCCAAGTCCTACATGCTGGACTTGGGCTAATCCAATGTGATGTGGATGTGGGGTGTGTGTGCTAAGGACCACAGTGGTGTACACGCGTGCATTGTCTGTGTGCCATGCTGTATGTGTGTGTTTAACGGTCAAAGATTCGTAACACAAGGACCCTCCTGACTGCTCTTCCATCAGCTGACGGGGTCTCCTCTGGCAGGGGGGGGCTGTGTGGTTGGGGGGGTCAGGTCATCACGTAGGGCAATCTGCAGGCCCTTTCTCATGGCAAAGTTGTGCAGAATGCAACATGCACCAATGATCTGACCCACAAAGTTGGGGGAATACAATAGGGCCCCCCCAGACTTATCCAGGCATCGGAAACGGGACTTCAGGAGGCCAAATGTGCGCTCCACCACTGGTTTTGATATGTGCTTCATTGTATTTTCTCTCTCCTCTGGTTTGGGGGTTCCGGAAAGGAGTCATGAGATGGGGTCCCAGTAAATATGCAGAGTCACCTGTAAGGGAAAAGACAGGAGGATGTTAGTCATGCATGTGCCCCTTCTGATGTCAGCATCATGAGGGGGGACAGTCATGCCTGCCACCCATGTCACTCACCAACCAGCCAGCTGTCCCCATACATGTCCTGCTCAAAATCTTCTGGGATGTTGCTTTGACGGTATATGTAGCTGTCATGGCTGGATCCGGGGTCTTTGGCACGGACGTGCCATATGAGGTATTTGGCATCGGCTATCACCTGTACGTTGATGGAGTGCCAGTGCTTCCGATTGCGGTAAATGTGCTCTGTGGCACTGGGGGGCTGGAGTGCCACATGTGTGCAATCAATGGCCCCGATGGTGCGTGGGAATCCGTCAATTCTGTAGAAATCTGTCATTGCCTTCTGCCGCAGGTGCTCAGTGGTGGGTCTGATGATGTGGTGGGACATGCGTCTGAGGATTGCGGGGACAACCTGGTGCAGACATCTGCTTATGCTGGTTTGTGACATCCCAGCTGGAATGTACGCTGGAATGATCCACTGGCCAGGAAATGGAGTGTTGCCAGGACCTTCACCAGTGGCTGCAGTGCATGTGAGCGGTGTGTCTGGCTGGTGATGTCATCCTGCAGGGCTGTGGTTAGTTCCAGGATGGCAGCAGGGCTGAATCTGAAGATGCGATACACCTCCTCATCCCCCATGCCAAAGAGGCTCATGCGCGCTCGGTAGATCCTCTCACGTGCCCCCCTCCTCCTACACCTCCTTCTATGCTCCTCTTCCTCTGCATACATTAGTAGTGATAAGACCATGGCTGCCCCTGGCATGTTGGCATACGAATGTGTTGTCCAGTAAGTGTGATTGCTCAGCTCGTCCGGTATGGTGCTGCTGTAGTTGCTCTCCAGCTGACTTGCACACGGTCTTGAGCAAAGTTACCCGTGCTTTTATGAGGGGTATGTTTACTCAAGGCTTTTGTGTTACGCACACCACGAGTAGCCAACGCCGAACGCGCGTAGTTTCGGGAATCCGCGCATCTCCCTCATTTGCATATTTGCATGCTAATTCAATGGGAACTGAATATTTACGATGCGTAACTATGCGCCTACGCCGCGCTAGCTTAAAGCATTTTCCCCGCTCAGATGAAAAATATTTTCTCGCGTATGTGGTTCTGTGTTTACCGCGCATCGATACGCAGGCGCACATTTACAATTACGCAGCGCAAATCCATTTACGCAGGCGTAGCGCCGCTGAGAATCTGGCCCTTAGACTTTATAAACAACAAAAAAACGACAATTTAAAAAAAAAAACTTTTTGCTATAATAAATATCCCAAAAATGTATAAAAAAATGAATTTCTTCATTAGTTTAGGCCAATATGTATTCTTCTACATATTTTGGTACCAAAGAAAAAACACAATTAGCGTACATTGATTAGTTTGCGCAAAATACATTGTGGCCGCCGGCAATGCACAGGTACCTTTATACTTCTGGATACATGTATAGAGCCATGACACATACTCTTTATACTCCTATATACATGTATAGAGCCATGACACATACTCTTTATACTCCTATATACATGTATAGAGCCATGACACATACTCTTTATACTCCTATATACATGTATAGAGCCATGACAGGTCCTCTTTATACTTCTTTATACATGTATAGAGCCATTAAAGGTCCTCTATATACATGTATAGAGCCATGACAGGCCCTCTTTATACTTCTTTATACATGTATAGAGCCATGGCAGGTCCTCTATATATATGTATAGAGCCATGACAGGCCCTCTTTATACTCCTATATACATGTATGGAGCCATGACAGGCCCTCTTTATACTCCTATATACATGTATGGAGCCATGACAGGTCCTCTTTATATTCCTATATACATGTATAGAGCCATGACATGTCCCCTTTAGTTATCATGATATAAAATAATGAATGTGTGGGCTTTTTGGTGGGCGTAATTCTTTTGGGGGGGGGGGGCAGCATTTAATTCTTGGTCCCAGGTAGCACAATGTCTTGGTTCGGCACTGTTTAAGAGACATTACAATAAGCATGTGAATTGGCATTGTTGATGAATGACTTTATACTGTGTATACTGTATATACTGTATTGTGCTCCCTTTGAGATTGACCTGATACATGTCTGTTGTGGAGAGTGCAGGATATATAATATATGCTACATTGTCAAAAGTATTGGGTCTTTACACACACATGAACTTTAATGGCATCCCAGTCTTAGTCCTTCAGCTCTTCTGGGAAGGCTGTCTACAAGTTTTAGGAGTGTGTCTATGGGAATGTTTGACCATTCTTCCAGAAGCGCATTTGTGAGGTCAGGCACTGATATTGGACATGTTCTATTTTTCTCCAATGGAATTCCGTTGGAAATTCCAATGTGATTTGGCAGGGCAAAAGCCTGATCGTGTGTATGCGGCATTAGATGTGACTCATGCTGATTACAGAGGAATGAAGTGCCAGAGAAAACAGAACCAACACTTTGGAGAGAGATCAGTAAACTCTACAGATATACAGTATGTGCTTTTCTCAGATTCCATGACTGAGGTTTATAACTACTTTAGGCTAAGTAGTTGAAAGAAGCTCACAAGTCCTTAAATACCAGACACTTTGACCCTTCACATAAGACTACTACTTTGCAGTCTAATCCTGGGTGTCTAAAATGGTAAAAGCCTTGCAAAGTTGTTATTGAACCACTGTCCCATAAAGCCTTCCTCAAGAATACACCTACAGTACTGTATACTGACATTTTTCATATTTTTTTACGCAGATTTTACATCAGATTATTTTCATGTATTTTGATTTTTGTTCACATTGCGGTATTTTAATCAGGGACATTAAGTGTATTCTGGTTTGCATTGTGGTCTGAAAAGGAAAGATAAAGTCATTTGGAAAGTGCAGTTTACGTATTTCTGATCAGTTACTGACAATCCTATGATATGGGGTTGGAACCAAACTAGAAACTCTGTGAAACAGTGTAGGTTTCTGATAAAAATAGCGCTATAACCATTAGTGACCACACTGATCCTATTTGTGGGCTCTTTGATGTCAGAGACAAACCCGCAATGTATTTTTCACTTCAAACTAGGTCAAGAATTAAAAAACCTATAGAGATTATAAATAGCTTGATTTAGGTTTTGCTGTGCAGAAACCCCTTCGGGTCTTTTTCCATGGGGGGAATATAATTCTGTTGGTCAGCAAAAGGTCAGCTTCACTTTCCCCACAGAAAAACTACAGTTTAGGATGAAAGTGGTAATAAATGATCTGGTACATGCGGACCAGGTCAGAATCATCCCTGGAAGGGAAGAGAAAGATAACAGGGTTACAACACCGTTACTGGTGAAGGAAATAAAAAAAAGTAGGTCCGCAGTAGGGATGAGCTTCGCGTTCGAAACGAAAGTATGTTCGACACGAACATCGTCCGCTCGATCGTTCGACGAATTTCGAACAAAAACGATCGTTCGCGGCAAATTCGAGTGAAACGAAACAGCCCATAATTCATTACGGCATTGCGCCCTGATGATTGGCCAAACATGCACCATGACCCCGCATGCTTGGCCAATCACAGCGCGCAAAAAACGGAGAGCCATAATTGGCCAAAGCCAGGGGGGCTTTGGCCAATTATGGCTCAGGGCTTTAGCACACGCCCCACACTATATAAGGCCGCCTGCTGGGCGGCCTCGTGTGGTGTGTTCCGGCTTGTTAATGAGAGCAGTCAGAGAGACAGAGAGATTGTCTTTTTAGCTAGCTAGATAGAGGAGGCTAGTTAGTTTAGCTTTATTACAGTGTGTAGAGAATATATATACATCCTTATGAGTTGTACATATATTTATACACTGTATAGCTTAGCTAGATCAGTTCTTCCTAATTTACTGGCAGGCAGGTGATTGTGCTATTTAAAAGACGTTATCACACGTATAGACACCCAGCAGGTACAATAGCAGTGATTTTAATGATGCTTACATTTAAGAAAAATTCCTTTAAATATTGTACCTGCTGGGTGTCTATAGTTTGCCTGTGAAAACGTCTTTGAGAACCCGGGTCTTGCCCGAGGGAACATGTATCAATGGAAAAAACGACCGTTTTTAAAACTTTTTTCCATTGATACATGTTCCCTGGGGCAAGACCCGGGTTCTGAAAGACGTTTTCCAACAATAACTTGAATATTGGTCTTAAAAATGATCGTTTTTGAATGCGAACGTTCGAGTCTCATAGACTTCAATGGGGTTCTAAATGTTCGTGCGAACGATTGGACTGTTAGACGGTTCTGGTGTGAACCGAACGCAGGGGTGTTCGGCTCATTCCTAGTCCCCAGGACTACTTCTCTCAATAGACACAGAGAAAGTGTTTGATAGGGTAGACTGGGGATTCATGATGAAGACATTAGAGGTAATGGGAATAGGCCCAAACATGACAATTGGATTGAAGCACTGTATAGTTATCCAACAGCTAGGGTAAATGTTAATGAGACAGTATCTATGGCCTTTGAGATGCATAATGGAACAAGACAGAGCTGTCCCCTGTACCCTCTATTGTTTGTTCTGCCGTTGGAACCACTTTTGACAGGGATCAGACAGAGCACAGATATAAGGGGGATTGCGATAGGGGGCGAGGCGTATAAATTAGCGGCATATGCTGATGATATATTGCACTACGTCACCAAACCTAGAGTAACCCTGCCCAATCTAATGAAGCTACTAGAAGCCTATGAAGAGATATCAAACTTTAAGATGAACACCCAAACCTCTGAATCAGAGATTCTTAATATCAACCCTAGGAAAAAGGACGTGCAGATATTCCAACAAGAGTTCCCATTCATATGGGGAGAAAAGGAATTAAAATATTTAGGGGTAAAAACAACACCATCTGAAGAGACAATATATCAAGCTAATTGTATCCCACTTCTGAATGAATAAAAACGGAAATTAATAAAACTGCAACAGGACACCTCTCGTGGTTAGGAAGGATAAATATCTTTAAAATTACAATTTTGCCAAAGATCACGTATAAAATGCAAATGGTTCCAATCCCCCTCCCACAAGCATATTTTAGTACACTACAAATGTTACTACTTAAGTTTATGTGGCAAAAAAAGAAGTCGAGAATAAGCCTCTCAGTATTGAATAAAGATAAAAAGCAAGTGGGGCTGGATCTCAAAAGTTATTTTAACGCAATACTACTATCACGGGTGTTAGAATGGGACTTGATGCACATAAAGGAAAAATGAGAATTTAATTTGCCTCTGATACCATTAAAAGAAACACATTTTTTTTCCACCGGCGAAGGGGAAATTGTTTTGGGATTGGATCAAAAAAAGAAGATGCACAATTAAAAAACATCACAGTGAAAAGGTAAAATACACAGGCAACAGGATTTTAAATATAAAAAAGACCTAATGGTAATTGATTAATGATGGTACTCCCAGCTGAAACACTTTGTTACATCACTGCCCCAACCAGTAAAATCTAAGGAGGATCTACGGTCATTTGAAAGGCTATGTATGGCAGCAGGAACAAAGAGGGAGATCTCAAGGATCTATAAAGTGCTTATGATATTGAAGGGGCCTGAAATACCGCCATTCATAATAAAGTGGGAAGAAGAACTGGGTAAGGGAGAGAAAGAACAAGATTTGGGGAAAAAAAATAAGATGACACATACCACGGCAATTGATAGAAACACCATATAAATGAATTACAAATGTTTAGTACGTTGGTATATAACACCTATAAGGCACATAAATGTCAAAAGGAGGTCTCACGACTATGCTGGTGGGATGTGGGGAAATGAGAACGAAGTGTTGCAGGTAATCAAGGAGATCACCAATATATAGATACCAGAGGAACCGTGGAGGTGTTTGTTTCATGGGGTAAGAATGGCATTCAAACAATGCACAAGAACATTGGCTCCCCGTCTAATGAATGCAACCAAAAGTCTAAGGCCCCGTACACACGAGTAAATCTATCTGTTTAAATCGGTCGGACAGACCGATTTGAACAGATCTGTCTGCTGGGACGTAATGGTTTGATCGTGTACACACGATCAAACCAAAATCCCCGCCGGCAGACAGCGCGCTGATGTGGCGGTGACGTGGCGGTGAAGTTGACGCCGCCACGTCACCGCACCAGGAAGTAAAACAATTCCGCACATGCATCGAAACCATTCGACGCGTGTGCGAGCAGATATGTCTGCTGGTTAGCATACTAACCAGCAGACATGTTGGGCGGACGGGTTCAGAGCCGACAGATTTGAAAGCATGCTGGCCAAATCCGTCTGTTTGCCCGTACACACGATCGAATCTGGCTGCTGAAACGGTCTGGCAGACCGTTTCCAGCAGACAGATTTGATCGTGTGTACGCGGCCTAATACTTTGACAGTGGCGGAGGAGATAGAAAGCCCTACAATGGGGAGTTGGTGTAAGAAAGTGGATGAGACTAATAATATGGAATATCTTAGGTTTTGTGGAGAGGAGGGAATGAAAGGATTGGAAAGTAAGTGGAAGGTTTGGAGAGAGTTTAAGCAGACAAGGAGATATGTAGAACTAAAGGGAGTAAACCTAAATTGTGATGGCACAATTGTCAGTTAAAGCGGTTGTATACCCGCTGACACTTTTTTTATACACCTGTAAGGCAAAAGGCATAGTATTATGAAATTCTTACCTTAGAACGGAGCATCGGTATCTCACCTGGTCCACGCCGAGGGAGCCGACATGTTGCCTCGGCATGTCTGCCGGGTATTGCAGCTCCAGCGCCGTGAGTGGCTGGAGCCGCGATCTCATCACTCCCGTGCGGGAAACTTCTTTCCGGCAAGGTTCGGCGTCTGCGCGCATGCGCATGCGCCGCTGAAGTCAGCGGCTCATTGTAAGGGGAGTATCTCATACTTACAGGTTTAGGAGATAATCTTTTCACCTACAGGTAAGCCTTATGCCACGTAAACACGATCACTTTCTGTAAAGTAAAAAAACGTTGTTTTATCTCACGAAACAAAACAACGTTTTTTAAACTTCATTTAAAAAACAACGTTGCCTACACACCATCGTTTTCTGAAAATGCTCTTGCAAAGCGCGGTGACGTACACCACGTTCGACGGCACTCTGTTCCATTCAAGCTCCCGTCTCATAACTTGCTTCTGAGCATGCGCGGGTTTAAAAACGTTGTTTTAAATGTCGTTTTGCCCACACACGATCATTTTTTGTGAAACAAAAGACAACATTCTGAGAAACGGCACAAAAATTTCAAGCATGTTCAAATTTTTTTTTGGGTCGTTTTTCAGACGACATAAAATGACGTTTTGCCCACGCACGATCATTTTAAATTACGTTTTTTAAAACATCGTTTTATTTCATCACAAAAAACGACCGTGTGTATGCGCCATTATTATAGGCTTACCTGTAGGTAAAAGTGAAAAAAATTACTATACAACCGCTTTAAAGTATTGAAGTGCCGTATCGCAAAAAATGGCCTAGTCGGGAAGGTGGGTAAATCTTCCGGAGGTCAAGTGGTTTTACCTGATCTCTATTCAACTGCTAACCCCTGACTAGTGAGTGCACATTTACTGGACACTGAAACACCCTCATTGATCAATGGAATGGAAGTGAGGAGAGCTCAGCTATTATGTCATTGCAAGTCAGGCTATAGAAACCAAATTTGAGTAGTGCATAAAAGCAACTTTTCTGGGTAATAAAGGTTATGCCAGGCATCTCGTGGTGTCAGCTTTAGGTAGCACTTTTTACTTTACAAAACTTAACAATGGGAAACACGATCTCTTTCAGGCTAAACTTTGCGGGTGGTTTTATCCTTGTGGAGCAAGTAATTTATTTCCTTGTTGTCATTAACCTCATTTGTAATTAATCTGCTAAAGGCATATAAGTAGTTTTATCACTCAGTAATATGAGCTTTGGATCATTCATCTAATTTTACTTTTAGGCTGGGTGCCACATAAATTAAAACACTGTTACACACTGTGTGTAATAATAGTCAAGAAACACATCAAGCAATGTGTCTTGAGATAGGTATGTTTGCCTAATCGTGTAATTTTAACCTTTAGTAATAATCTGAAAGCACTATAGGTCTTTGATCTGAAGAGAAATAACCAGCATGGCAGTAAGCTATTTTAGTGATTCATGCACAACACTCATACAGTAATTGTTTTGCAAATTTGACATTTCAGCAGAGCAAAACAGTGAAAGTGAATGTGGCCATCTTTTATAGCTACTGAATAGGAAAGATGCCAAGTTCACTTAGCATCAATCTCATCAAACAATAATTATTATAGCTGGCCTATAATCAGGGCAGGACTTAGGGTAGGGTGGCTAGACATCCCCGGTTTCCAGGGACAGTCCCCAGATTGAGGACACTGTCCCCGGACCAAGTCTGTTCCCGGTTTTGTCCCCAGATTGGATTTGAACAGGGGCTGGGGCAATTTCAAAGACAGTCAGTCAGTCAGTCAGTGCAGAAATAAAAAAAGGCTGAATTACAATACCACCCCCCCGCTCTGCTTAGCTTAGGGGGTATATTTTTTACATTATCTGTGCCCCTTCCTGATGATCATGTCAGAGCAGAGAGAATATTTCTTCAGTTTCGGGGGCATGTCCATTCAGCTCCGCTCACATGTTCTTCTGCCTTGGCTCAAGTCCCGGCCAGCCGCCTGCCTATCTCAGTGCCTTCCCTGGCAGAGTGATCCCCCAGTAGTAGCAGGGGGCCCGGAGAGTGAGACTTGAAAGGCTGTGTGGTGGTCAGCGGTGGCAACGGGCAGAGAGCCGCTGATTGCCGCTATTATTAAATATATATCCCCTGATTTCATTTTAAAAATCTGGTCACCTTAACTTAGGGTGGTGGGGGCCCCTGGGCTTGAGTCACTTTCGGGCACTACCTTCTATACATTACTTTAAATAGAACAAAATGATACATACACAAGCTATGTATTCTCCCACTTCAAAGGGGTATGCCTAGGGAAGCAAACAGCATACAATGAATGTGTGTATTGGGATAAATAACCCAATATCACCACAAAAAGCCTGGCAAGGAAAGAGCTTCCGCTGTGCCTGTCAGATGGAGAGGGATCATATAATTACGCCATATGAGCTGTCATGTCTGTCCATCGGTAGTCGCTGCAGCTATAAATAGTGTCATTTGGATGCCCGCACATACGCAGAAGAATGACCAGGCTTAATGACATCATCGCAACAGTGTTGCATAATGACGTGTAGTCATCAATAGTAAACATAACGTTGTCACGACGGACATGATGTATACTGCACATGGGCACACAAAAGCACCGACACAAGTCAGAGTGCAATGTATTCAAAGGGCAAATCCAGCAATTGGAGCCAAAGTAACATGCCACATCCAGCCAAATTACAGACACCGGGCATAATATTGCATGTTTGTCTACTTGGACGGAGGACAAAAATGATCAATGTCCCTAGTACAGGTAAAAATTCTAGACCAATCAACACAAAAATTATTATGTGCAGTTACTGGAATTGTGCGAGGATGCTTCCCAACCACATAATTCATATTTAGAATTCCAAGGCAGATATACATTGGATTGGTATCTGGCATAAACAAACTTTTTAATATGAGGTTTTCTGTTTAGTAGAGGTGGCACAGAGCCTTCAGTGGGTTAGTTAAATAAGGTATCATCTAGCAGGAGAGGCTAGTTGAGGCTAAACGGGAGCTAATATGCTGGCAGCAAATCCTTGTGACCTCACAGTACTACTAATCCTCGTGATTACTGACCCACCCACACCTATTGCCTCATATTTGTCTCAGCGCATGGTACTGAAATTTTGCAGCTGAGTCACAGAGCTGTCAGACAATTCAACGTATGTCTAGGGTCTCTGGAGCCTCTGCTTTAAATTAGTAAAACATTCAGTTGAGAGAGGCCAGGAGCTTAAAATAACATGGTTCAGATTCAGGTTCAGCCAGCTGCAAGAAGGAAGGCAACTTAATTACATATAAAAAAAAGTCCCTCGCGCTACAGGAATAAATGTGAACCTTAAAGGAACACTAAAGGTTTGTTTTTAATTAGATCAATTGATTGCTGTAAGCTAAAGAATTAAAATATCACTTACTTTGTTTTTCCTTTTGACCTCCAAAATACAGTAATTCAGGTTTGAAAATGCAATTTCCTGTCTCTCCTCTTCTTGCTTTCCACCAGCATCTGAGCCGTTTTGCATGGTGGAAAGCAGAATGTGCTCACCCCCTCCCTATGGCTACAGCCCTGCGTCAAGATGCTCTCTTATCCCTCACAGGCATGGAGGCTAAGCCTAATGGGAACTGTAGTTCCCATTAGGCCGTGATGTAGAAAGAATGAATGCGCACCGCAAACCAGGAAGTCAGTGAGAATAACGATTCAGGAGTGACGGAGGTGAATAAATCAGCTCAATTTCAACAGGTATCAAACTAGTTATAATGCAAAAGATTACTTTTTACTTTATCAGCTACTGTCAGACTTTAATTTAAGAGGAAAATATTTTTGTCTTTACAACCTCTTTAAACTCATAAACGTGATGGAAAATGCAGCAAAACCTATTAGCATTTACAGTACACAAAAAATACAAATTGAAAATAAAGTGATCTTGCGTAAAAGTCCAATAACATGGATAAGATACCTTCAATGTCCACTAGGTGGATAAAGGGATGAATAAAGGGATGAATAAAGTGCAAATGTGTATAAAATAAAATAAAAGTGTCCAAAATTAATTTAATGAATACTCTTTAATCACACAAAAGCTGCTGTGCATATAAAGTGTCCGATAATTTAACTTAATTGCATAGTTGAGGATCTTTGTCTTAGAGAATTTGGATATAAACGGAACTGGCTGAGCAGAGGCTGAAGCTCCATTCTGTATAAAGGATATACTATGGTTTTATCTTGAATTGTGCAATGTCAAGATAAGGCTTAGTACATATGGCCACTTGACTACAAGGAGGGCCCTTGTAGACTGTAAGCTCTAAGGAGCAGGGCCCTCTGATCCCTCCTGTATTGAATTGTATTGTGACTGTACTGTCTTCCCTGATGTAAAGCGCTATATAAATCCTGTATGATAATAATATGGCGAGGGGTTAGAAATGGCTATTTTTGCATAAAGTGACATTTTCAGCGTTAAACGTTTGGCACTTTTAACACAAGAAACACTCATAATCCTCTCATCATGTCTTCTCTACTCTACTCCCTCAGGTAACCACTAACTCCCCTCATCTCTAAAATACTAAGCTACTTTACATGATGAAAAGCGACATCTGCCTTGCCGTTGCCATCGGTAACTACTAACCCCATTCATTTTTCAAACCCCAATCTAATGTGCACGACTCTAAGTGACATTTGCCTTACTAAGACTTATTCTAACTGCTGTTTACTTGGATATAGTGAGTTAGACTTATTTACATGGTGCCTTGCCCACAATCAAACATCTAGCTTTATCTTGTTGTCTCCATCCTGCTTTGCAATTTTAGGGCAACTCCTGCACCGTCCTACTCCTCTTCTGGGGATATTGCCACAAACCCTGGCCCTCTACCATCTAACTCCCACGCCTGGAACCCGGAAGTCTCCCTTCTCTGGCAGCAGTTGCAATCCTTTCTCTCTCATTTCAATACCCATGTTTCCACAAGCCAGTTGTTCTACAGTTTAATACAATAGGAATCAGAGGGGTCTGCTCGTTAGAGCTCACAATCTAATGCCGCGTACACACAAACGGATTTTCAGTTGGAAAAAAATCGAATGTTTTTTAAGACAGAATTCCGCTTGCATACACACGGTCACACTAAATTCCTACCGTCAAGAATGCTGTGATATACAACACTACGACAAGCTGAGAAAAATTGTATTCAATGCTTCCAAGCATGCGTCTAATTGCTTCCAAGCATGTGTGTTTTTTTTCCAGTCGGAATTCCATACAGACAAACAGATTTTTCGATAGGAATTTTTTCCATCAGAAAAATCGAGAATATGTTCTTTATCTAAGTCCGTCGGAATTTCCGACAGAAAAAGTCAGATGGGGCATACACACGGTCGGAAGTACCTGGTTACACACTAATGGGTCTCATAGTTGTGGCTAAAACACATGCCCCTTCTGACACTCTAGGAATCACAAGGCTGTTATCTTCTGTGCTACCGGCAGGGAATTTTTGACTTTATTAATTGCAGTTCAACTTCAAGCAATGTTATATACAGTATATTGTGGATTGCATTACCTGTAAAAAACAACTTTGCCTGGGTTGTACTACTAGACCCCTTTGTGCCAGGATTAGTGAGTACTTTAATGCAGCTTCCTATACTAATGAGAAAAATGTGTCTAATGTTTCCAAACATTTTAAATATGTTCATTCTGGTAACATGAAGTCATTCATTTTTTGTGGTTTGGAAAGAATTAAAAGATCCCCCCGCGGAAGTGATATCCACCGTAAACTTTTTGAGAAGGAGGCGTGGTGGTCTTTAACCTTCACACCAGAATGTCTGCTGGTTTAAACTTTCAATATAATATGGATCTTTTTCTCAAATTAACATGGCTATCGGTTGATTTTATGTCACTTTATCTATCTGTAACTTAGGTTCTTTCCTTAGTTCCCTTTTTGTTGAATCTTTTACATTTACATCAATTTACTGATTGTACTGCTTTCTCAGTGTTATACCTGCCATTAATTTTCACTTGTATAATTGATGAACTGAATAATGGAGAGGTGGAGCTTGTGTATTATACTATATATACTTTGTGTCTCATTTTATTATGTGCTGTGGAAAAGAGTACCGCTCCAAGCCCTGCGACCTATGTTGTGCTCCTGCCATGTAGCACTGACAGGTGCAGACTCTGCGCTGATCCGTGGAAAAAATAAATGTTCCTCGAGTGCCGCACTCTGATTTATTGAAACAAAATGAACAAAGGATAAAATCCAAAGCTGTATAACATCCAAAAATGCATGCAACACTTCAATCAATGGTAGAAAGTAAACAAAGGGGACAAATAAGCTAACATGTTTCACATCATGGATAGATGCTTAGTCATAGCTATGACTAAGCATCTATCCATGATGTGAAACATGTTAGCTGTTTGGTTAATTTTGTTTGAATTAATCGCCTATCAGAGTGTGGCAGTCCAGGACTATTTCTTATTATGTGCTGTGATCAAGACTTACTGCCAAAATGCATAAGCCCCTCTTTTATGCTCACTGTCATGCACAAATCAAGTAACTCACATGGACTTAGGAGTTACTGTTTATATGTAGATATACAATATCTACAACATAAGACACAAAGGCAACAGGGATGCAAGGAAGGGGACACGACTGGGGACACAACTGGGAACAAGAGCATGAAACAACACAGAAGGGTGCAGGATGGATCAGGACAAGGGAAGGTTATCAGGCACAATCTGACAGCAAGGAGGCAATCAGACAGGATAGTGACGCCCCGGGGGAAGGGTGTAGCAGCCTTAAATATCCACCTGGCAGCTGAAGCCAGGTGTGGCTGATCAGAACCTGCTGGCTTATAGGAGACACCTGCAGATGGAAATTGGAACTGCAGCCATCTGCAAAGTGAACCCCAGTGCACCAGCAGGTGAACTCAACCCTGACACCTATGCTGTGAGCTAAGCCTTGTTTGTTTTGATCTCGAGGCAGGGGAGTGGTTTAGTGTAGCAGTAGGTGACTGACGTGTACTTCAGCTCTTGGGCGCCTCCATTTTCAGGGAGAATGTTCTTGAAAAGGGGCAGGGCAGAGAGCTGGAGTGACATGGGGGGCACTCCCAACTAGGGTGTTTAGGGGAAAGCCTAGATATACCCATGGTCAGCCTGCTGGGGGAGGAGTTATCGGCTGGGTGAACTGGATGATGGAGTCTCAGACTGTCGTGCCTGAGGGAACCCCTTTTGGGGTTCTACTGTGTGCATTTCTTTATTACTATGTATATTGATACAGATATTTTATACCATATCCACATAGAAACTATTGTTTTGATTTTATAAAAAACATTTTTAGTTTATATATCAGTAATGGCACTTGACAGTGCAGCACCTTCACCATATTTAAAAGAAGGGGGTGTTGTCTGCGCTGAAAGTGAACAGGGGGGGAGGAGGGGGGGGGTGTGGGTGATAGGGGTGAATGGATGGGACGGGTGGCTGGATGGGTGGATGCAGGTGGGTTTAGGACAACATGATAACCAACATAATCGAAACAATGATGTGAATGAATAAACACATAAGGGTGATAACCAATAAATACAAAAATTATTACAATAATTATTACAATAAGGAAAAACCCAACACACTAGCCAGTGTAATGTGAAACCAGTGAAAAACAATCCTAAATCCAAACTATAAGACCAGAGAAAATTCCATGAGGAAATGCCTCTGGATGGAAAAAATATGAAATAAATAAAGTCTCTAGTGAAAAAACCCAAGAGTCCAGATAAGTCCAAATTGAAATGGTGGTGCCAGGAAAGGGTGACAGCAGAAAGCACCTCAGGTGGTCCCCAGCTCCTCACCTCAAGGCTATAGCTCGGATAGCCTGCAACAGCACCTCCCGGTGGAGGACAGTGATCCCTCGGCAGGGCAAGCAGCAGAGGCACTCCTCAGCGGTAAAGGTAAAGCAAAAAAGAAGAAAGCAAGTGAGTGACAATAAAAGACGTCTGGTAGGCAACTAGTGTCACTCGTACATCCACTCACCCCGGGGTGATGGATGATGGGCCTATCTCCCACGAACAGCGAGTTCGTACTTCTAATGGCAGATATCCTCTTCTAAGCTGGCCAGATGGTCACTCACAACAAGGGATCTCTCAGATGGCATACATGATAAAAGAAACAGACCATAGCGCAATCCCGCAAGGTAAAAAACACATTTAATAAAAAAATAAAACTCACATTTAAAACGATCCAAAAGGCACAAAACAAACAGACGTCAGGAACACACTGCGTCAGGCGTGTGGACTCTGTGGCTCCTAGGATCCCTACGCGTCTCGTCACACCTCGTGACTTCCCTATGTGTGTGGTGTCAGTATAGTGTTAGGTGCGACTTACTGTGAGAGTTCTCTCCTCTCGGCGGATTGAAAATACCGCCGAGAGGAGAGCTGCATCACTTCCTCTGCCAGTGTTTACATTACACAGGCAAAGAAAGTGACACGGCGGAGGCTCACGGCATTGGCTGGGAGCAATCATGAGGGGGCAGACAGAAACGAACAACTGTCCCCTCAGGACGGATCGCTCCCGCAGGTAAGCCGCCCACCGCATGCAGAGGAGGGGGTCCTGATTGGACCCCCGACCCGCTAGAAGGCAGGGACGTATATATACGTCCGTCTGCCTGTATGTGCCATTCTGTGGACGTACATAGTCGTGCGGCGGGCGTTAAGTGGTTAACCTCCCTTGTGGTATGATTATGTCAGATTTTTGATGCTGAAAGCATGAAAATTTGGCATTTTATATTGTAGGCCTGTAATTAGAAAAAATTCACTTAAATCTGTCCAAACAAGAGTCTAATAGACATGCCGGATATGAAAGTTTAAAACACAAAATCATAAATTATAATATAATAAAAAACTATAAAAAATTATAACAAATAATAATATAATAATAAAATTATTTAATAATGTAATCAAATCAAAAACCATATTTCTGTCTCGTACATCACGGGACACAGAGCGGCATATTCATTACTATATGGGTTATATGGAGTACCTTCAGGTGTGGACACTGGCAATCTCAAACAGGAAGTCCCCTCCCTATATAACCCCCTCCCCTAGAGGGAGTCCCTCAGTTTTTTCGCCAGTGTCTTAGGTGTTGGTCACGGAATAGTTTTGCTCCACATCCTTGGGATTAAGGGCGGGCTAACCGGATCTGTCCAAGGAGCCTCAGTGCCAAAGTGGACAGTACCCGGGCCCCAAACCGTGGGGTTTTGCCTATAATGCTCCTCTTTGGAGGGCTGGACCCTGGGCCCAGGACTTGGAGTTCGTAAAGACCATAAGTTCCAGTTTGCCAGGGTGCTATATAGGTCCAGGACAGTGGGTACCTTCATAGGACCCCAGGGCCTGAAGGTCTATTACGCTACCCACGGAGATGGGAGAAGATTGGATCGTTTTGCTAGACAAACATCCTGCAGCATGGAGCAGGTAAGAGGGGAGCCTGCGGGACTTGGTTCGACAGCAGGCTCTCCGGGGTAACCTAAAAGGATGATCCCATTTCCCCCATCACTAGGTTCCCCTGTCTAAGAATGGTGTTGCAAGCTACCTGCTGCTTTCTTCCTAGGACTGGTAAGGATCCCTATGGGGCCTTTTGGAGAGTCCTACCTGGCCGGGGGTTTGAATCTGCCGCCTGGTTCTGCAGTCCTGGGTCTCCAGCAGCGCGGCTCCTCCATGTTCTTCCTGCTCCGGCATACGCGCGCGCGCGCGTGCGCGCGCACGTCTTATAGACGTTTTTCGCGCCGTTCGGAGAGGAGGGCGGGGGGGGGCGTGCCTGCAACGTCATACAGGGGCGCGCCTTGTGCTGTTATAGATCAGCAGGCATTGTCAGTGCTCAGTCTGAGGCTGATCTCAAAGGGAGAGGACGCAGAGCGGCAGAACGGTGACTCCCGGTGGCGGAAGAGGGGTAGTACAGGCTGGACTTGGTTCCAATGCCTTTCTGTTAAGCCAAGAAATCCCCCTTTTTGCAACAGGTTGGAGGCTGGCAAACTAAGTTTGGGGTCGCTGTATGTTTAAAAAAAAGAAAAAAAAAAAAGAAAGAGACTTATATATATTTAAAAAAATAAAAAAATAAAAAAAAAAACATACGGGGCCCCATCAGTTTTTGGGCATTACTGAGCTATTGTCCCCTAAGCTCTAGTTTTGTACTCCTGGCCACTACAGTCTGTTGTGGTTGGCGGAGTCCCTCGATTTTGTATTATGGCTTCCAAAGGTTCGGGGTCAAAGGGTACAAAAAAGACCAAAAAACAAAGGGGTTCCCCCTCTGATTCTGATGATATGCCGATACTTTCCCCGCAACTTATTCCCATAAAGGTCGCCTTGTATGAGCCATTAGGGGGGTCTGGTGCGGAGGCTGGCCCAGATCAGCCCAGCCCTGTGTTTATCACAGAGGAGATGCTAGCTGTATCCCTAGGGGGGCTAGAAGAGAGAATAGCAGCATTGATCGCTAGAGCTATTCCTGGCAAGAAACGGGTTAGATCCCCATCACCAAGAGGTGTATCCTCAGATGCTGAAATTCTCTCTCCGGAGGAATTGGAATCGCAGGAGGATCAACTAGACCTGAACCAAGAGGGTTCAGGGATTGAGGGATCTACCTCTGAGGAACCATTTTCAGACTCCCAGACAGAGAGACTGTGGGTGCAGTCTTTGACGGACATGGTCCGCTCGGCATTTAGTTTACCATTGCCAGAGCCTCAGGTTCCTCCGGTATCCTCTCTGGGCTCTTTGAAAGCTCCTTCAAGCAACGCGGTTTTTCCGGTCCATCCTCTCTTGGAGGAATTGATCTTTCGGGATTGGGTACGGCCGGACAGGATTTTTCTGCCACCGAAAAGATTTGCGGTCATTTACCCCATGGAGGAAAAATTCTCCAAGAGGTGGAGGCTCCCAGTGGTGGATGCAGCCATCTCATGTGTGAATAAATCACTAACTTGCCCGGTGGAAAACATACATATGTTTAAAGATCCGGTTGATAAACGGTTAGAGACACTTTTAAAAGCATCCTTTGCTACGGCAGGAGCAGTGGTACAGCCAGCTGTGGCTGCAATTGGAGTTTGTCAGGCGTTGAAGGACCAGACAAAAGAAATGCTAAAGGACATGCCTACCCAACAAGCAGAAGAGTTTTCTGACATTCCCAGAGCTCTGTGTTTTGCTGTAGATGCTATAAAGGATTCCATCCAGCAGGCCTCTCGTTTATCACTATTTTTGGTGCACATGAGAAGGCTCTTATGGTTGAAGAACTGGGCGGCGGAGCCCCCATGCAAAAAGCTTCTGGCAGGTTTTCCCTTCCATGGAGGACGACTCTTCGGGGAGGATCTGGATAAATACATTCAGACTATTTCAAGTGGCAAAAGTACCCTTTTACCGGTCAAAAAGACATTCCGGGGTCCTACATTTAAAAGGCAGCTCTTTCCTGTCTCAGGGCCCTCAAATTCCAGGCAGTATCGACGGCCGCCTGCACGATCCAACGTTAACAGTAGATCGCAGGGACAGGCCCCTGGGGGTAAGAGACCATGGTATCGCAAGCCGACAAAGACAGCCCCTAAGTCTGCCTTATGAAGGGGCGCCCCCACTCTCGCGGGTGGGGGGAAGGCTTAGTTTCTTTTCAGAAGTTTGGGAAGCCAAGATCCCCGACAAATGGGTCTGGGCGTCTGTAACCGCAGGCTACAGACTGGAGTTTCTAAAACTTTCCTCCGCCTCATTTTCAAGAGTCAAGGCTACCAAAGGATCCAGCAAGGAAGGCCTCGATGCTGGCAGCTTTGGATCTCCTGCTTTGCCAGGACGTAATAATAGAGGTGCCAGCCCAAGAGCAAGGGCTAGGTTTCTATTCCAATCTCTTTGTCATACCAAAGCCCAATGGCGATGTCAGGCCAATCTTGGACCTAAAGAGGTTAAACGGTTACCTAAGGGTTCGTTCTTTCCGGATGGAATCCATCCGGTCAGCAGTCGCCACGCTTCAGAGGGACGATTTTCTGGCTTCCATAGACATAAAGGATGCTTACCTTCATGTACCAATCTTTCAGTCGCATCAAAGATTTTTACACTTCGCGGTGGGGCAGCGACACTTCCAATTCAGGGCGCTCCCCTTTGGGCTGGCCACGGCCCCCCGGGTATTCACGAAGATCCTAGCCCCAGTTCTGGCCAATCTAAGGATCCAAGGGGTCACAGTCCTAGCATACTTGGACGACCTTTTAATCATAGATCACTCACGGCCGTGTCTGCAACAGGCAGTAAACCTCACGGTTCAGTACCTCGAAGGGTTCGGCTGGGTCCTAAACCGGGAAAAGTCAGCGTTCCAGCCTACAAAGCAGTTGGAATACCTCGGCATGAGGTTAGACACAGAACAGCAAAGGGTGTTCCTGCCCCTTGTAAAGATCGAGGCTATCAAGGGGTTGGTTCAGTTGGTTCTAAGCAAGAAAAAAACCAACTATTCGCCTGTGTATGCGATTACTAGGCAAGCTAGTGGCCACGTTCGAGGCAGTACCATACGCTCGGATCCACACTCGCGTCCTACAGGCGGCCATTCTAGCAGCCTGGGGCAAGAGAGCACATGCCTTAGAGTCCCCTTTGACGCTATCATCAAGGGTCCGACAAAGCCTGGCCTGGTGGTTGAACCCTCAGAATCTTCTAAAGGGAAGATCCTTCAGCCCTGTTGTCTGGAAGGTAGTTACCACAGACGCCAGCCTGGCAGGCTGGGGGGCGGTCTTCGAGGGGTTCTCTCGCCAGGGAACTTGGGTGAAAACAGAGAGGCAGCTCCCCATCAATATCTTGGAGATCAGAGCTGCTCGCCTAGCCCTTCTGGCATGGACCTCCAGATTACAGGGGTCCCCGGTGAGAATCCAGTCAGACAATGCCACAGCGGTGGCATACATAAACCACCAAGGGGGAACCAGGAGTCAGGCCGCTCAGAGGGAGGTGAGCTTGATTTTTCAGTGGGCAGAGGTTCATGTACCCTGCATTTCGGCGATATTCATTCCCGGAGTGGACAACCTGCAGGCAGACTTCTTAAGTCGCCAGATTCTGTCGCCAGGGGAGTGGTCTCTGCATCCCCAGGTCTTTCAGACAATCTGCCAGAGGTGGGGAATGCCAGACGTAGATATAATGGCATCCAGGTTCAACAAGAAACTAGACAGGTTCGTGTCTCGAGCGAGGGACCCTATGGCCTGCGGAACCGATGCGTTGGTTTGCCCTTGGCATCAATTCAAACTTCTATATGCATTCCCTCCGCTACAGTTACTTCCGCGCCTGTTGCGCAGGATCAGAGTGGAGCACAAGCCAGTCATTCTAGTAGCTCCAGCTTGGCCCCGGAGGACATGGTACTCACTGGTCCTGAAGATGGCAGTGGGAGACCCTTGGACTCTTCCTCTACGACCAGACCTACTCTCACAAGGCCCGATCCTCCACCCTACATTACAACGTCTAAATTTAACGGCCTGGAGGCTGAATCCCTGATTCTCAGGGGTAGAGGTCTGTCTAGGCAGGTAATTCCTACCCTGATTAGGGCTAGAAAGCCGGCCTCCAGGGTGATTTATTACAGGGTGTGGAGGAACTACGTAGGCTGGTGTAAATCCAAAAGATGGAATTCCCGCAAATATACCATTGATAGGGTGTTAAGTTTTCTCCAGCTAGGAGTGGATAAAGGCCTGGCAGTAAGCACAATCAAGGGACAGATTTCAGCTCTGTCAGTGTGGTTTCAGAGGCCGCTGGCCACCCACTCGCTGGTAAAGACCTTCTTACAGGGGGTCTTGCGTATTAATCCTCCTGTCAAGTCACCAATTTGTCCATGGGACTTAAATCTTGTCCTGTCCACTCTACAGAAACAACCCTTTGAGCCGTTGGCTGAGATTCCTTTAGTTTTACTGACAAGAAAGTTGGTTTTCTTGGTCGCCATAGTTTCGGCCAGGAGAGTGTCAGAGTTAGCAGCCTTATCGTGTAAGGAACCATATCTCGTTCTACATAAGGACAGGGCAGTTCTCCGGCCCCATCCTTCCTTTCTACCAAAGGTTATATCCAATTTTCACTTGAACCAGGATTTGGTACTTCCATCCTTCTTTCCGAAACCCACGTCTAGAAAGGAGGGGTTGCTGCATACCTTGGATATTGTCCGGGCCATGAAGGCCTATCTTAAAGCTACAGAAAAGATCCGGAAAACAGATGTGTTGTTCGTTCTACCAGATGGCCCCAAGAAGGGGCAGGCAGCTGCAAAATCCACCATCTCGAGATGGATTAGACAATTAATCATTCAGGCCTACGGTTTGAAGAGGTTGCCTCCTCCTTTGTCGGTAAAGGCCCATTCTACCAGGGCCATGGGCGCCTCCTGGGCAGCACACCATCAGATCTCTATGGCTCAGATATGCAAGGCGGCGACGTGGTCATCAGTCCACACGTTTACAAAGTTTTATCAACTAGACGTGAGAAGGAATGCGGATTCTGCCTTTGGACAGGCAGTACTACAGGCTGCAGTTTAAGATCCTCGGGATCAGGGGCACCCTTGGTTGTAAAAAAGAAAAAAAAAAAAGTTTTTTCTTGACTAAGTTGGAATTATTATTATTATTTGAGTATACCTCTAAATTAAATCTCGTTTGAGAAGATGTCTCCCTCCCCTCATTAAAGCATTGCTTTCGGACATCCCATATAGTAATGAATATGCCGCTCTGTGTCCCGTGATGTACGAGAAAGAAAAAGGGATTTTTAAATACAGCTTACCTGTAAAATCCTTTTCTTGGAGTACATCACGGGACACAGAGCTCCCACCCCTCTTTTGGGGAACATTTTTGGGAGGCATACTGCTTGCTACAAAACTGAGGGACTCCCTCTAGGGGAGGGGGTTATATAGGGAGGGGACTTCCTGTTTGAGATTGCCAGTGTCCACACCTGAAGGTACTCCATATAACCCATATAGTAATGAATATGCCGCTCTGTGTCCCGTGATGTACTCCAAGAAAAGGATTTTACAGGTAAGCTGTATTTAAAAATCCCTTTTTGCGCAGCTGTCCTACAAGCGCACTTTTTTTTGGAAAAAATTCACTTTTTTGAATTAAAAAATAAGACAGCAATAAATTTGGCCCAATTTTTTTATATATTGTGAGAGATGTGTCACGCTTATTGCGCCCGCTCGTGGCATGGTGTCAAACTTTTACCCTTAAAAATCTCGATAGGCGACGTTTAAAAAATTCTATAGGTTGCATTTTTTGAGTTACAGAGGAGGTCTAGGGCTATAATTATTGCTTTTGCTCTAACGATCCCGGCGATACCTCACTTGTGTGATTTGAACACGGTTTTCATATGCAGGCGCTACTCACGTATGCGTTCGCTTCTGCGCGCGAGCTCGTCGGGACGGGGCGCTTTAAAAAAAAAAATGTATTATTATTTTTTTACACTGGAAAAAAATTAAAATAAATGATCACTTTTATCCCTATTACAAGGAATGTAAACATCCCTTGTAATAGAAAAAAGTATGACAGGTCCTCTTAATTATGAGATCTGGGGTCAAAAAGGCCCCAGATCTCATATTTAGACTGAAATGCAAAAAAAATAAAAATGTAAACTGTCATTTTTTAAAATGACAAAAAAAAAATGTTTCTTTAAGATGCTGGGCGGTCACTCCCGCCCAGCAGAGCTATGGGGATGGGTGGGGGCGATTTTTCCCTCACTGGCATCCCCACACAGCAGCCGAGCGGACCCGATCGCCTCCGCTGCTACCGACGGCTCCGGAAAGCGGCAGAGGGCGCGGGAGAGCAGCGGGAGGGGGGCCCTCTCCCGCCGCCGATAACGGCGATCTCGCGGCGAATCTGCCGCGGAGACCACCGTTATCTTTTACAGGACCGCTCACACTAGGAGCCGATCAGAGCCGTTCGGAAATACTCGAAAATACTCGTTCCCGGGGGTTTGAGCCTTTCCCAGGGTTTCCGAGGTCAGTCGAGCTGTCCCTGGGCCTTTCCGAGTGTTCCCAGAGGTTCTCCGGCGCCCCCCACCTCTGGCCACATGCGGTATTGTATGCCATTGAAGTCAATACGGAACAAATAATTTTTGTTTCCATTTACTTCTATGAGGAAACTTGCTTTGATATGCAAGTACTTTGGATTACGCGCATTCTCCTGGAACGGATTATGCTCATAATTCTAGATTCCACTGTATTTATAATATAAAAGTGCATGCAGGGCGCTGGACAAAGCACTAGGGACAAAAGGGATGTGAAATTATTTGATACAGTAATGTAATCAGTGTACTGTATGTATTGTGTGTTTTTCACTTTTTGAATTTGGCGCCGAGCTCAGTCACCATGCGTCGTGACGCTCGCAGGGAATAGAGCTCGGCACTGTGATGAATCGAGCAGAGACACGGCTCACACACACAGCAGGTAGACATTGCAGGATCCTGGGGACAAGGTAAGTAATGCGATGTAATCCCGAGTGTGACTCGGGGTTACAGCTTTTGATACTGAAAATTCACCCTGAGCCACACTCGGGAATACCGCCAGGGAGGTTAAACAGTGTGCGTTTAGTAATTCCTTTAGCCTTGGTTCACATTGATGCTACTTTACTTGAAGTAGCGCGATTTCAAAGTAGCAAGGTCAGCGCGATTTCAGGTGCTACTTGATAGACATTTGTGTGGCTTCATACACAGATTTCTATTGAAATCGCACCTGAAATCGGCAAAAGTAGTGCAGGAACTACTTTTGCAAACCGGCGCCGCGCTGCAAAATCGGTGTCGCACCGATTGGAACAGTGCCATTGCCGTCAATAGGCTGCGACTTGTCATGCGATTTGATCTCTCAAATCGCATGACAAATTGCTCCAATGTGAACCTAGGCTTATGTTTAGTTTAGTTTCAGTTGCTAGTTATATTTTATATATTAGTCAACAACTTTTTAAAATAAAATATGAAATACATGTTTGATAGGATTTTGGAAAATAAAATGGAATGGAAAATAACGGTTTACAATCAACCATATAAAGATAGCAGAAATAGAAATATGACTCAGGAGTATAAGTAGCCAAACTGGAATGTTTTGTGCTGTCAGTTTTCTGTGGTTGTATTTGTAGTCATTACTGTTCAGATGCCATGATAGATAATAATATACAGAGAAAAAGGTACTATTGAAAAAGTTAAATGGTAGAAAATAGATGCAAAGAAGAATTCACTGAAAAGTAGATTCTTGCTTCAGACCTATTCATATAGTAATGCGGATCTTCCCATGCTCCTCAGTAAACAACATTGAATAGCTTTACAGAATCTGGAGCAAAGAATCTTCTTTTATAACAGACCATTTTTGCTTCAGTTTTGTTCGCTGCAGGTTTGTCAGCCACCATGAGGCACACTACCGAGGTTCTCGCTGGAAACCAGCGGGAACCTCGCTGGAAGCTGCATTCCAGCGAGAACCTCGGCCGTGTGTACGCTTCTGGCTCGCCCCGCCCGTCGGGAATCCCGTCGAGCGAAAAGAGAGCACGCTCTCTTTTTGCTCGACGGCCCGCCTGGATGAATGGCTGGTTGCCATTCCTGACGGGCGGGTCACCGATTTCGACGGCCGGCAGAGAACCTCGACGGGCGGAACGATGTGTTCTGCCCGTCGAGGTTCTCTGCCGTGTGTACACGGCCTGAGACTGTGGCCGTGTACACACGGCAGAGAACCTCGATGTTCTCTGCCGGCCGTCGAAATCGGCGACCCGCCCGTCGGGAATGGCAACCAGCCATTCATCCAGGGGGGCCGTCGAGCAAAAAGAGAGCCTGCTCTCTTTTCGCTCGACGGGATTCCCGACGGGCGGGGCGAGCCAGGAGCGTACACACGGCCGAGGTCCTCGCTGGAATGCAGCTTCCAGCGAGGTTCTCGCTGGTTTACCAGCGAGAACCTCGGTCGTGTGTACGCCGCCTGTCAGTATATCCAGCTAGGTCAAAGGTAATTTGTAACAATAGAAATGTGGGAGCTACCATTGCTGACCAGAGGCCCAGAGGCAGCTCTAGACTTTGTGAGGCCTAAGGAATAACTTAGACCCCACTCATGTCCATAATAGAAAAAAATAATTCAAGCAATAAAAACGAATTGCATATATTAAGAATACTGTCAGTGTTGGCATGCTCTTAGCGCTGGTGTCAGTGTTGGCATGCTCTCAGCGCTGGGGTCAGTGTTGGCATGCTCTTAGCGCTGGTGTCAGTGTTGGCATGCTCTCAGCGCTGGGGTCAGTGTTGGCATGCTCTTAGCGCTGGTGTCAGTGTTGGCATGCTCTCAGCGCTGGTGTCAGTGTTGGCATGCTCTCAGCGCTGGGGTCAGTGTTGGCATGCTCTCAGCGCTGGTGTCAGTGTTGGCATGCTCTCAGCGCTGGGGTCAGTTTTGGCATGCTCTCAGCGCTGGTGTCAGTGTTGGCATGCTCTCAGCGCTGGTGTCAGTGTTGGCATGCTCTCAGCGCTGGTGTCAGTTTTGGCATGCTCTCAGCGCTGGTGTCAGTTTTGGCATGCTCTCAGCGCTGGTGTCAGTTTTGGCATGCTCTCAGCGCTGGTGTCAGTGTGCTGTATCTCAGCGCTGGTGTCAGTGTGCTGTATCTCAGCGCTGGTGTCAGTGTGCTGTATCTCAGCGCTGGTGTCAGTGTGCTCTATCTCAGCGCTGGTGTCAGTGTGCTGTATCTCAGCGCTGGTGTCAGTGTGCTGTATCTCAGCGCTGGTGTCAGTGTGCTGTATCTCAGCGCTGGTGTCAGTGTGCTGTATCTCAGCGCTGGTGTCAGTGTGCTGTATCTCAGCGCTGGTGTCAGTGTGCTGTATCTCAGCGCTGGTGTCAGTGTGCTGTATCTCAGCGCTGGTGTCAGTGCTCTGTCTCTCTCAGTACTGTACTCACAGTATGTCTCATAGAAGAGAAGGTACTAAACAACATTTTACCACCTCGGATGTCTCATCATCCCTGTTGGGCAGAAGTAGGTTCCCTCGGACTCCCCATAGTGGAAGGAGCTCCTGGGGGGAGAAAGCTGCAGAGAAACCGATCATGAGCAGTGACAGCGTAGAATGAGGAACGCCTTGCCCACAATGGCTGAGGATCATCACTGGACTGAGCTGGGACCTCCAGACCACCGCAATGAAGCCCTGAGTGGCCAGGGATGAGGGTGGGGTGGCATGCTCTCAGCGCTGGGGTCAGTGTTGGCATGCTCTCAGCGCTGGTGTCAGTGTTGGCATGCTCTCAGCGCTGGGGTCAGTTTTGGCATGCTCTCAGCGCTGGTGTCAGTGTTGGCATGCTCTCAGCGCTGGTGTCAGTGTTGGCATGCTCTCAGCGCTGGTGTCAGTTTTGGCATGCTCTCAGCGCTGGTGTCAGTTTTGGCATGCTCTCAGCGCTGGTGTCAGTTTTGGCATGCTCTCAGCGCTGGTGTCAGTGTGCTGTATCTCAGCGCTGGTGTCAGTGTGCTGTATCTCAGCGCTGGTGTCAGTGTGCTCTATCTCAGCGCTGGTGTCAGTGTGCTCTATCTCAGCGCTGGTGTCAGTGTGCTGTATCTCAGCGCTGGTGTCAGTGTGCTGTATGTCAGCGCTGGTGTCAGTGTGCTGTATCTCAGCGCTGGTGTCAGTGTGCTGTATCTCAGCGCTGGTGTCAGTGTGCTGTATCTCAGCGCTGGTGTCAGTGTGCTGTATCTCAGCGCTGGTGTCAGTGTGCTGTATCTCAGCGCTGGTGTCAGTGCTCTGTCTCTCTCAGTACTGTACTCACAGTATGTCTCATAGAAGAGAAGGTACTAAACAACATTTTACCACCTCGGATGTCTCATCATCCCTGTTGGGCAGAAGTAGGTTCCCTCGGACTCCCCATAGTGGAAGGAGCTCCTGGGGGGAGAAAGCTGCAGAGAAACCGATCATGAGCAGTGACAGCGTAGAATGAGGAACGCCTTGCCCACAATGGCTGAGGATCATCACTGGACTGAGCTGGGACCTCCAGACCACCGCAATGAAGCCCTGAGTGGCCAGGGATGAGGGTGGGGTGAATTCAGGTCAGGGGGACCCGGCTGTTAATCCCACCCTCCAGTCACATGTACCCCCCAGTCACATGTACCCTCCTAGTCACATGTACACCCCCAGTCACATGTACACCCTCCAGTCACATGTACACCCTCCAGTCACATGCACACCCTCCAGTCACATGCACACCCTCCAGTCACATGTACACCCTCCAGTCACATGTACACCCTCCAGTCACATGTACACCCTCCAGTCACATGTACACCCTCCAGTCACATGCACACCCTCCAGTCACATGCACACCCTCCAGTCACATGCACACCCTCCAGTCACATGCACACACACACCCCCCAAGCCCATATACCGCCCCCAATGCCCATGTACCTCACATATAACAAGGCTCTGTCCCCTCTCAGCTCAGTCAGCACATCCTTAGCTTAGTAGTCAGTCGGCTGCACACTTCATCCTGTGTGCCTCTCAGCAAACCCCCCTTCCACTCCAGAGGGATTCTTTTGCCCCCTAGGGCAGCTTCGCAGTTGTCCTGGGAAACCACGTGCCTCACCACTTAAGGCACCTGAGAGGTTTCCCTGGGCATCTCTACAACACCTGTCACTAGGGAACCTGGCACACAAATTGTATAGGTCACCCTTGGATTACCATTTCTAATTATAATAAATAATAATAATAAAAATAATAACAATAATTAATTAAACCCCACACAGCATTTGCCATGCGAGGAGAGTCAAATGAGCTCACATATGACCAGGATCCATACAACAGGTAGATACTGCAAATTTTTAAACGGCTATTGGCAGCATTAGGGTTCCAAAAGGACTTACTAATAGACCTTCTGCATGCATTTTTGTTCAGGTCGTTTGTCTAGGAGTCGGTGCCCATTATTTCTGTGGTGGACAGTTTTCTATTCTTGGAGTCCCCCTAGGGACTGTCCCTTCTCCCCCTCCCCTTCTCTACCTTGGAAAGGCATCATCTGCAGCCCCAGGAGGGGCATAGGCATTAATCATTGAGGATTCATCTTTAGGTGAGGATATATGTTTAACCCCTTATAGAGTTAATCGGATAAATTGACTGTGTTATCTTCTAAAGGGGATTTGTTTCCTTTTCAATTAGATATCTCTGGGCTAAATAGAACAGAGCCAGATTGTTCTATTCAATTTTGTGGCCAGTTGGAGCTCCTTTATGGATGGATAATTGAACAATCAGAGGATGGTGGGTGCAGCTCTTATATTTAGGTATGCCTGCCTAGTGGCCTGCGAACCCTCCCTCTGTTATACCTCCCTTATAATTAAATGAAATTATTGAATGTATTGTTACAGGCATCTCAAGAGGTTTCTGATATTGAATTGAGCTAAACGATGTGCACGCACAAAGACCAGGAGAGGATTGGTTCCATTGTAGTGACGTCCGTATCTCTATGAAGTAGGGAGCTCATGAGGAAGATTGCATTCGATCTATATCTCCCTGCATTTTTTTTTTCACATGCATGCCTTACCAATATTTGCACTGTATATTGTTGTCGCAAAAAAATAATATGTATATTTATGTGTATTCTTTATTTTTCCTTGTATCTAAAGCTGGATTTCTTTTGAAAAATTATTTAAAGTATTCCTTCGCGTCCAGTCCCGATGAAGCCTTAAAGGCGAAACTGTGTAACAAAAATGGATGCTATTTTCAACTGTATACAATTCATCACTGTTACATGTTAGGTATTAGATGTATGCCTGTAACATTCAATGAATAGTATCAGTTTTTTAATTGCTGTTATTAATAAAATATTTTCTATTTTTTATAATTTATGTTGTATTGACTATTACCTCTAGCACCTTTAAAATCCCATATCCTGTTCTTTCAATATTCTCTAATAATAGGAATGTTGGTGCTAAAAGATATTTGTCTAATGGTATACTGATGACTGCCCACTATTCTTGACTACAAAATAAGTTATTGTTTTAAAAAAACAATGTACAAAAAGTTATAAGCACAATAGCTTAGATCCCCGTATAGACCAAAGGAAATTCCCTATATGACAAAGGAATTCTCTAATGGTCTAATCCTCCCCAAAATAAAATCCTCTAAAAACCAATCAGATTGTTTAGGGCAAAACCACCCCCTCGTATATGGAGGGGAGGAGATGCAAACCGCACAGTCAGCAAACCCACCCAATGTAAAGCACCCCCTCGTATATGGAGGGAGATGAAGGAGATGCAAACCGCACAGTCAGCAAACCCACCCTCCCCACTGTAAAGCACCCCTAATGAATATCTACCGTAACTTTTAAATAGTGGCTTTGAGATAAAACGTAGGCCTTTTTAGCATTTGGATGTTCAGCTCTGTTAAGTAAAAAAAAAAAAAAAAGATATGTACTGTACTTACCCATTGTCCCTGGGCAGTTTACATACAAGTGAATATAACTACACATAACAGCTAAGATAGAAAAAATACAATCCAATTTCTTTGTATTACTGAGACTTCTAAATTCTAACCTACTTAATGAATGACTACATATTTCCTAGTCTAAGTAAAAGCAACATTAACTGTGCAAGTAAACAAGGAGCTGGTTTAGATAAAACATGGCGTCTAATGGCTGGGATTTTGCTTTGAAAAAATTCAATACTGTAATATCTAACATGGTTTACTCCCTTGCCAGAAAGTCATAAACTGCGGTTGCGGTTTATGGACTGAGAAAAATAAGTCTGTAACTCTACAAGGAAAGGCAGGCACTACTAAAAGTTTCCAGCAGGTCTCTGTTACCAGTTCACTGAAAGTTCTCACTTAACCACTTAAGGACCTGCTCACGACTATATATGTTCTTTTTTTAACCACTTGCCTACTGTGCACCTACACCCACTTCCTGCCCAGACAAAATGTAAGCTTCCGGCACTGCGTCGCTTTAACTGACAATTGCGCGGTCGTGCGACGTGGCTCCCAAACAAAATTTGCGTCCTTTTTTTCCCACAAATAGAGCTTTCTTTTGGTGGTATTTGATCACCTCTGCGTTTTTTATTTTTTTGCGCTATAAACAAAAATAGAGCGTCAATTTTGAAAAAAATGCAATATTTTTAACTTTTTGCTATAATAAATAACCCAAAAAATATATAGAAAAAATATTTTTTTCCTCAGTTTAGGCCGATACGTATTCTTCTACATATTTTTGGTAAAAAAAAAATGCAATAAGCGTTTATCGATTGGTTTGCGCAAAATTTATAGTGTTTACAAAATAGGGGATAGTTTATGGCATTTTTTTTTTTTTTTTACTATTAATGGCGGCGATCTGCGATTTTTTTATTGGGACTACGACGTTATGGCGGACACTTCGGACACTTTTCTGACATTTTTGGGACCATTTACATTTATACAGTGAACAATGCTATAAATATGCATTGATTACTGTATAAATGTGACTGGCAGTGAAGGGGTTAACCACTAGGGGGCGGGGAAGGGCTTAAATGTGTGTCCTATGTGTGTTCTAACTGTGGGGGGAGGGGGGGTGACTAGGGGAGGTGACCGATTGTGTCCCTATGTACAAGGAACACAATCTGTCTCCTCTCTCCCTGACAGGGACGTGCAGCTCTGTGTTTACATACAGAGCTCCACGTCCCCGCTCAGTTACTGGGCAATCGCGTGTGCCCGGCGGCGATCGTTGCCGCCGGGCACTCGCACCGGGATCCCAGCAGAGCGGCCCGCGGCTTTAAAAGGACATCACGTCATATGACGTGATGTCAGGACAATGGAGTCCTTCGCCCGCCGTCATTTGACGGTGGGCGGAGGACAAGTGGTTAAAGATGGATATCTCGGTAACGGCAGCAGCTACTGCCACAACCGAGATATCCATCTTTAGTGTGAGCGGTCCTGTAAACGATAACGGTGGTCTCCGCGGCGGACTCCCCGCGAGATCACCGTTATCGGAGGCGGGAGAGGGGGGTAACGTTTTAACCCCTTGATCACCGCCCTAGTTAACCCTTTCACCCCCTATTGCCAGTGTCACTAAGCGATCATTTTTCTGATCGCTGTATTAGTGTCACTGTTGACGCTAGGTAGCTAGTTTTTTTTTATTGCGATTTTTTTTTTTACTAAAGACATGTGGCTGAATACATTTTGGCATAAATGTTTGACTAAAATTTAGTTTATTCGATTTTTCTTATAACAAAAAGTAAAAAATATTGTTTTTTTTTTCAAAAATGTCGCTCTATTTTTGTTTATAGCGCAAAAAATAAAAAATCGCAGAGGCAATCAAATACCAACAAAAGAAAGCTCTATTTGTGGGAAGAAAAGGATGCAAATTTTGTTTGGGAGCCACGTCGCACAACCGCGCAATTGTCAGTTAAATCGACGCAGTGCCGAATTGTAAAAATGCCTCTGGGCATTTAGCAGCATAATGGCTCGGGGTGACCAGGCCATTTTTTGTGATACGGCACTGCTTTACTTTAACTGACAGTTGTGGGATGGTGCAACGCTGTACACAAATAAAATTGATGTGTTTTTTCTTTTCAACAAATAGAGCTTTCTTTTGGTGGTATTTGAAGAAAAAAGACCAACAATTTTGAAAACAAATTGTTTTTTTACTTTATGCTATAAAACATATCCAATAAAAAGATGTAAAAATATAATTTCTTCATCGGCTTAGGTCAATATGTATTCCGCTACATATTTTACGCTTATAGTTATAGGGCCAGATTCAGGAAAGAGATACGACGGCTTCAGAGGCGTAACTAGAGACTTTAGGGCCCCGGTGCAAGATATCATGAATTTTTCTACACTGTACAACACTGTACAACAAAGTAAAAGGGGGGGGGTGCATGGTGCTATCCTCTCCCACCACCACCTGTGCCTCTTACTGATCCCATGTCCCCACCACTGATCACATCCCTACCCCCCCCCCCCATCACCTCTGTTGTAGAAGTAATAGGGGGATAACGATGAGATCAGTGGTGGGGCCGTTTACCGTTGGGGGGGATGGGATCAATAAGAGGCACAGGTGGTGGTGGGAGAGGATGGCACCATGCACTATCACGGCCACCACAGCCACCGCCCCTCAAGTACCACCTCTGCCACCTCCCTCAAGTATCTCCGCTACCACCCCCTCCTCAAGTACCAGCGGTGGTACTGGAGGGGGGGGTGGCTGCAGTGGTAGTGTTGGTGCCATCCTCTCCCACCACCACCTGTGCCTTTTACTGATCCCATCCCTCCACCACTGATCTCATCCCTATCGCCCTCATCACCTCTGTTGTAGAAGTAATAGAGGGATAAGGTCAGTGGTGGGGGGATGGGATCAGTAAAAGGCACAGGTGGTGGTGGGAGAGGATAGCACCACCACTGCCAACCCCCCTCAAGTACCACCGCTACCTCCCCCCTCAAGTACCACTGCTGGTACTTGAGGGGGGTGGCAGCGGTAGTGCCATCCGCTCCAACCACCACCTGTGCCTCTTACTGATCCCATCCCCCCACCACTGATCTCATCCCTATTACATCACCTCTGTTGTAAAAGTAATGGGGGGATAGGAATGAGATCAGTGGTGGGGGAATGGGATCAGTAAGAGGCACAGGTGGTGGAGGTTGGCATCAATTGCTGAGCAGCTCTGTCACTTGATTGACTTACCGTCGATCTGCTGTTGTTCTGTGGGTCACTCACTCTGAGGGAGTCACCTTAACTGTGCCAGACCTTCTCCCGCCAGGATGCTTTGCCTTATGTGCCCTGGGCAGGGCTTTTTTCTCAGAAAAAAGGTGCAGGCACTCACTCTCTCTGTCCAACTCTCCGCCCCAACCACACCTATACTCCACCCCAGCCATGCCCAAACCCCACCCCCAGCCACACCTTCCTTAAAGGAGAGTGTACAGCAGCACTAAAAGATTGTTATGTTAAGGCTTAGAACTGTGTATCACATTAGTCAAATCCCCCCCAGCTCCCCTCCCTGTACAAATCTCCCCAGCTCACCTCTCTGTACAAATCTCCCCAGCTCCCCTCTCTGTACAAATCTCACCAGCTCCCCTCTCTGCACAAATCTCCCCAGCTCCCCTCTCAGCACAAATCTCCCCAAGCTCCCCTCTCTGCACAAATCTCCCCAGCTCCCCTCTCTGTACAAATCTCCCCAGCTCTCCTCTCTGCTCAAATCTCCCCAGCTCTCCTCTCTGTAAAAATCTCCCCAGCTCTCCTCTCTGCACAAATCCCCCAGCTCACCTCTCTGCACAAATCTCCCCAGCTCCCCTCCCTGTACAAATCTCCCCAGCTCACCTCTCTGTACAAATCTCCCCAGCTCCCCTCTCTGTACAAATCTCCCCAGCTCTCCTCTTTGCACAAATCTCCCCAGCTCACCTCTTTGCACAAATCTCCCCAGCTCACCTCTCTGCACAAATCTCCCCAGCTCACCTCTCTGTACAAATCTCCCCAGCTCACCTCTCATAACAAATTGCCCCAAGCTCTCCTCTGTGTACAATGTTCTCCCCTCTGCTAAACACACACATAAACTTTACCTCTTGATTCCCCCTCCCCCACATACTTTAATAGTGCACTCCTCTCTGAACGAACTGTGTCTCTGCAAAAGTTCTCCCTCGTGTTTCACAGTGACAGGTCCCGAGTGTCACCTCTTCCTCCATCACTGCACTCTTTGGTATGTGCAGGCTTTTTTCCTGCACAGTGGACCAGAGAGCTCCCCCTACTGTAGCACAGAGCTGAGGAGGTGTTTCAGGGCTCCTCACCTCTGTGCTACAAAGGCTGATTTGCGGCGGCAGGCAGGGATGG
This sequence comes from Rana kukunoris, assembly GCA_029574335.1. Classification (NCBI taxonomy): domain Eukaryota; kingdom Metazoa; phylum Chordata; class Amphibia; order Anura; family Ranidae; genus Rana; species Rana kukunoris. Next base: position 166,552,310 of record CM056055.1, on the reverse strand, counting down.
AAGCTTCCTCCCGAATCACTGTAGCAGCTAAAAGTTGGGATCGGAAGCATTCACTAGTGATCGGGGGCAGCAGCCTGGAGTACCCAGCACTAGCACAGAAAAGCCAGTAGAGGAAGTGCGCTGTGCAGAAAACTTCCTCTACTGGCTTCAGTATTAAAAGACAGGCATGCAGGGGAGGAGAGGGAGGGCTGCCAAAGGTTCCGGCAGAAAAAAAGCCCTGGCCCTGGGACTCGGTAGACACAGGATAGATACTCCAGTCCACGCTTCGCTGTGTGCCTTCTCCCGCCACCTGGATCGCTCCTCCCCCGTCCTTCGCTCATTTGGTGAGCCTGAGTCCTCCCCGCCTCCCTACATGTCTGCGTCTCAGTCAATCAGTGAGTGTTGTCTCAGCTGCCCTGCCTTCTGCAATGTCTATGTGTGTGTGTGTCCCGACCCTGGCCGAACGAAAAGCACGCCAGGCAGTGCGCACCGCACACAGTAGTGACAACAAGGTGAGGCCCCCCCCCCGGACTGACAGAATTACATGGCCCAGTCGCAACTGCGACTGTTGCAACCATGAAAATTCCGCCACTGGACGGCTTATCTCCAGATAAGCCGTCTTATCTCTGCGTCTGAGCCCTCCTATCTAAAGCAGTTCTGCCCATTTTCAAGGCTAATAGGCAATGGATTTTCAAATAAAGGGCATGGGGATGTGGGCACTGCCCAGGGGCATGTACAAATGCAAAAGTACAATTCACAAATACCTTTACAGCATTCATTTCACTACATGCTTGGGAGATTTCTTTAAGCTGTATGTAGAGATTCACACAAACAGCATCAGGGACAACGTATTTTGGTACCACATACATTAAACAATTTTTACTTTTGAGTTATTGCTTGGTTTTACTTTATCAGCAGCAGCACCCCAATCTGATTCATAACTTATAACTACACGTGAAAATTTTTTTTTTTTTTAAGGTAGTTTTGTATGCAACACCTATTTTTTTTTTTTTATACAGTGGTTATGGGTATGGGCTGACCGATGGAAAATAGGCCAGTTGCATGACAGTTTGATAGTATGGTTTGTATGCTTCCTATTTTGTAGTAGCACAGTGCACTTTTAGAAAGGTCATAACAGAGTCAAAACAATTCGAAACCACAACCTCATGTTCCCTGAGCCCTCTTCTATCCCCATATCTCAAAAATATAATCACATGTTTGACTGCTTTTATTAATTGTTTTTTTATTTGAGTGTTGGATTTAGATCACTGCGCAATTCCCTATATATATATATATATATATATATATATATATATATATATATATATACATATATATATATATATATATATATATGTGACGGTAGTAGAACATAACCCCGTCATCCATTCCCTTCTTCAGGATTAAAAGAAAATCACCCAATATTCCATGAGTAGGAATACCACAATGTCTCATCTTCTGCACTACATGAATTAGGATTTCACGTAGAAACACTTCAGTATTTCATGGTCCATGACAATATATATATATATATATATATATATATATATATATATATATATATATATATATCTGTGAAGAGCTGCCTACAGTGATAGCTTACTGGTGGAATAGCTCAGGTTCAGACTAACATTCGAACAAGCTTGAACCTTCTCCTTTGTCTATCCCAGAGTTTTCATTCCCTTTATTATTCTCTGGATGATTAACAGTTGTTGTCAGTGGCGTATCTAGGGTATGGCAGCCATGGCAAGTGCCATGGGCGCCCAATGAAGGGGGCGCTGATGAGTGGCTGGGCAGCAAGGCACTTACCAGGGTCTGAGGGTCTCTTCTTCCCTCCTCCCGAGCATAGGCAGGATCTCCTTTTCAGCACCTTTGCTAATGGACAATGGCAGCACTATCCCTGCTGTGTTCACCCACAGGCACAGCCCTCCCCTGTTCTCCCAGGCTCTCCCATTCCATCTGGTTGGATTGGCAGCACACAACGAAGGAGGAACATCAGTTTCTCCCTCTCCTCTTTGAAAACTGAGGCCTTAAGTGATGAAGATGTCATCACTTCCAGTATTGGTTCTGCATTTACCTGGACTTGGAGGGCATAGGAGGGATCAGGGGTCTAATAAACCCCAGGTTTCTCCATAAAGAGGATATGTCACTACCCAAGGGGATGATAAATATCACTAGTTTTTTTTTAAGGTTATCTGAAAGAGCGAATTTCAGTGCTTGCCATAGGCGCTATTTTCACTAGATACGCCTCTGGTTGTTGTACCTATTACAGTTTGCTCTGAATGAAGCTGGCCAAACATCAGTATAATTTTGTTGAATTATTTTTTGTTTTAGGAATGCTTGTTCTGTTTCCTAATTATTAGAGGGATCAAAGCATTCGCTTTTGACCATAGTGATGAGAAAATAAGTGGGTTGGAAAAAATGTCCTCGAACAAACAAATTTGTAATAGTGAATGTGGTTCTCGTTCAGGAAATGATATTCATTCCAAAATTGAGTGTTATAGCAAGCAACATTTTCAAGTGCTTTTAAATTGCATTAGTCTAGTTATCAAATGTACAAAGAATTTTCATACGAATGTTCATATGTAGCCAGCTTAAGACTATGAGTTTGTGTAATGTTAACGATCAATAGATTGTCTCAGGTCTACTTTTGCTTTTTCTACATAACGAGAAGACAGGTTCAGAATCAAGCCCTACCTTCTGTAATTAAGTTCTATTTAATGGTCTTTCATCCAGACTCCATTAAATACATTTGTAATATTGTAATATATTTCAACTGTACATATTGTGTGTAAATTTACTGAAAACAACAAAAACCATATAAACACATGTAGTGAAGTAGTATAGTGTGTAGATAATTAATATTAAGGTATTATTATGATGATGTAAGTCATTTTCCAGCAGCAACCCGATTCTTGGAAGTCAATAAAGTGCATCTCTCTTCCAAGAGTCTTTGCCAATGTCATAGAATCCCAAGAGTTGGCCCAACCCCCCTCGAGCACATAGGTGATTGGAAGCATCAGTTCTGCATGTTTCCCTGCATAGAGGGGGTGTCCTTTCCTTCCACTCAGGTCTCAGATTACTCTTAGGCCGCGTACACATGATTGGTCCAACCCGATGAGAATGGTCCGATCATCGGTTCACCGCTGAAGTGGACTGATGGTCTGATGTGCGTGCACGCCATCAGTTCAAAACCTGATCGGGTCAGAACGCGGTGACGTAGAACACAACGACGTGCTGAAAAAACAAAGTTTAATGCTTCCAAGCATGCGCCGACTTGATTCTGAGCATGCAGGGGTTTTTGAACCGATGCTTTTGCGTACTAACGATCGGTTTGGACCGATGGTCAGGCGTCCATCAGTCGGATTTTAAAGCAAGTTTTAAAACTTTGGTCCGAAGGACGACAGACCGATGGGCCGTACACACGGTCGGTTTGGACCGATGAAACTGGACTTCAGACTATTCTCATCGGTTTGAACCGATCGTGTGTACGCGGCCTTAGACTCTGGAAGCTCAGACATGCTGTGTATAATCTGTTTTAGAAGGCTACAGAGAAGAGAGGGCTGCAGAAGTTAAACAGGTACAACGTATTGTCATTTAAATGGGTATATGTAAGCATTTACTGTACAACCATTTTTTTTTCCATGTGAAGTGTTTGTTTGACCTGAGACTTGTCACTTCAGTAGGTATATGTAAGAATTTACAATCACTTTAATTCATGTGAAGCGTTATGATGGAAAATATGCTTTCTCAGCTGAAATTGAAAGCATTTTTTTTAGTTTGCCTGCAGATAGCACACAGCAGGTGCAATGGGGTTATGATAATATAGACAAATCTCCTGCGCTCCGGTATCTCTTGCTATGGGGTGGTGTAATCCAATTAGACGGTATCTTCCAGAGTCTTGCAGCCCTCCTCAGAATCGTGGGAATTCATGAAACTAAGAACAGAAAGAAAAAGAACGGAGGGCGCACCGACCTAGTGTGATACCGTTTGGGTAACTTTTATTAAAATATTAAAATCAATCATTATACTCACAATTTGAGTTTTAAAATTGAGCCTTGAAAGACAGCGCAGCAACAAGACACAGCAACACCAGCAGACTATGATAGTCACTTGAGTCTACAATCGATGTTTTCAGAGCTCAATTTTAAAACTCAAATTGTGAGTACAATGATTGATTTTAATATTTTAATAAAAGTTACCCAAACGGTATCACACTAGGTCAGTGCGCCCTTTGTTCTTTTTCTTTTTCTTTCTGTTATGATAATATGACACAGCTGCAGCTCTATGGAAGCAGGCGTGTTGGTTTTCACTATGTTCATTATGGGCACCGCAGTGGCTAAGTGGTTGATGTTTCTGCCTAGCAGACTAGTGTCATTAGATTAAATTCCAACTACGGCCCTCCTGATACTCCAGTTTTACTCCCACATCCCAAAGACATGCTGGTAGGTTAATTGGCCCTAGTATGTGTATATATGAATGTGAGTTAGGGACCTTAGATTGCAAGCTCCTTGAGGGCAGGGACCGATGTGAATGTACAACATATATACGTAAAGCTGTGTTAAATAACAGTTCTATAGAAGTACTTGTAGTAAATAAATAAATGTTCTACTTGATGACAAGTTATGTGGGGTACAGATTTTACAGGTTGGTCAACTTCTCTGTTTAAGAATAGATATTGAAATGATAAGGTTCAAGGTATCGATTTAAAACAATTTATGTAATCAAAACAAATAAAATAAGCTTTGGATCTAGCATATTTCATTTGATTTCTAGACAGTCTGTGCGATCTCTGGATGGATATAAAAGATGAAAACAGAAATGTTCCCCTGTAATAAGAGTGCTTGACCAAAGCTGTTACATAAGCGCTGCATGAACTTCAATTCAACATCAGCCGGGCCTTGGCGCCAAGTGGCCGCATATTTGCGTGCAATAGCGCAGATAAAACTGTGCCGAGAGCGCATTCCCCATGTGCTCCCGACACAGTTACCGGCGACTAACAGAAAGCTCCCTCTCTCTGCTTGCAATCGAGAGCTCTCTGATCATGTGACAGCAAATCAGGATGGTCACATGACCAAATGACCCGCCCCATCACCCGGAATTCTAAACCCCTTGAAGGGTCGGCAGGCGCTGGCTCTCAGGCCTTGTACACACGAGCAGACAGATTTGTTCAAATCGGTCGGACAGACCGATTTGAACAAATCTGTCTGCTGGGATGTATTGGTTTGATCGTGTACACACGATCAAACCAAAATCCCGGCAGACGGCGCGCTGACGTGTCGGTGACGTGGCGGTGATGCCACATCACCGCACAAGGAAGTGAATTAATCCATTCGACGCATGTCCGAGAAGATATGTCTGCTGGTTAGCGTACTAACCAGCAGACATATCGGGCCGACGGGTTCCCAGCCGACAGATTTCAAAGCATGCTTTGAAATCTGTCGGGTGGCCAAATTCGTCGGCTCGCCCGTACACACGATCGAATCTGTCTGCTGGGACGGTCGGGCCGACCGTTTCTAGCAGATAGATTTGATCGTGTGTACGCGGCCTCAGGGCCAGGATTCTCTTATAACTGAAATTAGGATTACAAAAGAATGTAATCTAGTTCTCATTAAAATTTGCTACATATGCTAAGATGTATGTGTAGCCTCAATTTTTTTTTTAGCTTTGAAATGGGTGGGGAAGGGTTCAAACTCCCATCAGATTTTTTTTTTCTCTCTGACTCCAGCTGGGGAGATTTCCTTTTACTTCCTTTGTGAAGACACAGAAAATGAGAAGACATGTTACCAAAGTGAGGTGTATAAAGCCTCGTACACACGATCGGATTTTCCAAAGTAAATTGTTTGATGACAGGCTGTTGGCGGAAAATCTGACCGTTTGTATGCTCCATCGGACAGTTGTTGCCGGATTTTCCACCGACAAATGTTAGATAGCATGCTTTAAAATTTTCTGCCAACAATTGTGTGTTGTAGGATTTTCTAATCGTGTGTGCACAAGTCCGGAGAAAACTCCAAAGTACAAACATGCATGCTCGGAAGCAATGCTCACCCTAACACAACATTAGCCAAAGTTGCCCAAAGGGTGGTGCTGAAGAGCTGAAAAAAATGTAGTTTGTGTTTGTTGGCCAATTATTCTTTGCCGTTTGTTTGCAAGACAAGTTCACGGCCAACGCCCTTCGGACAAAAGTCCTATGCTTTGTCTGCGGAAAATCCGATTGTGTGTACAGTTGTCATTGGAACATTTGTCCCCATTAGATTTTTTTCTCTCATCTCTTTCTCTGGAAACAACTCTAAAGTTTTAGATTTACCATACATTTTTGTCCCAATGACAATGGCTACCAGGAGAAATAGAGAGGTTGAATCTTCCCAGTAAGGATATAATAAGCATTAAAAACTTAACAGAGGGTCTAACTATTCCAAAATCCACAATCCCAACTCCATTGAGAGTTTTCATGGCTGACCGGAGTGTCTCTAAATTACAGCAAATGGTATTTTTTCTTCAACTGCCTCAGGAAAGCGATCTTCAGCATTCAGCGCATGGAACCCTTCATCTTGATAGAAGGAATAGTTCCTCCAAACAAAAAAAACAGAATCTCTGCTACACCAAACTACAGTATGTAAGCTTTCCTTACAAAGTCATAGGCATAAGTCAGTAAAAATATTTTCTTATTAAAACACATATGAAAAAAAGAAGGAAATAACTAGATACAAATATATTATGTTCTGTATGTGGGTGATATCCCACTTTTATTCATTCTGATTGTACAACTTTTTCAAAGTAAAATTCCAGTTAACTATAACACCAGGCCGGTGCAAAGCAATGTGACAGTTTACTAAGTAAATATTTCCAGCATGTATATATCTTTTGAAGCAGATGCTAATACTAAAAAAGATATTTCTATTATATTCATGACAACTTTTTATCTCACTACTACTGTAGGCTGGAAGTGACATGAATTGGAGCAATGTATTTGCCAAAAGAAGACGGGCTTTAACAGACTTTGATTTAACAATTTAACATAATCTTGATAGCCTAGTATCAAATATTTTCAGTCTGTGTTAGGAAAAGATTATTCTTTTGTCATATGCTGGCCATTAGTGTTGTTTTAGATATGCAATTTTGTCTACTTCAATATTTAACCACTTGCCGACCGCTGGCCATCATATGATGTCCTGGGCAGGGCTGTCTTAATGAGAGAGCACTGCCCTGGGGCCCCAGCTGCATGGGGGGCCCTGTACTTTCCCTAAAGCAGATGGTCCTTGAGCCCATGCTGCCCCAAAATTGGGGACCCCATGATGGCACTGAGAGTGATAGATACACAGGGAAGGCAGTCTGCCTCCTACCTACTTGATGTATGTTTACCTGCACTGTCATCATTGTAGGGGCCAGGCCCGGACTGGCCATAGGGCATACCGGGAAAATGCCTGGTGGGCTGCGGCGGCCCACGGGCCGCTGATGGCCCGTGATCGGCCCGCGGGCCGATGGCGGCCCGTGAATGGTCCGCATGTCATGTCTCCCCAGGGGTGTACCAAGGGATTGCAGGCCAAGAGGGGACTTCCAGTTTACTTAATAGCCCAGTTTACCCGCCACCAACACAGCGCCAGATAGAGATGAGCTGGGCCAGATAGGGAAAGTTGAACTTGAGATCAGCTCTGACATTTTACCCCTCCCTTTGCTGCCTGCACAACCAGTGAGAGGAGAGGAGCTGCTCTTCTCCCTCCTCTCGTCCTGTGTCTGCCCCAAATATTTAAACTAAAGCCAAACAGAAAGGAAAGATGGAGTCTGATATCCATCCATCCAGTCAGTCCCTCCTGCCTCAGAGTGCGTACACTGTACACTGATGTAGGGGTGCCCTTCATTCCCTTATCTCTCTCTCTCTTTCTCTCTCTCTCTCTCTCACTCTCTTCACCTTTCTTTCTTTCTTTCTCTCTATCTTTATCTATCTATCTTTCTTTATCTATCTATCTTTCTCTATCTATCTACAGTATCTATCTATCTTTCTTTATCTATCTATCTTTCTCTATCTATCTACAGTATCTATCTATCTATCTATCTATCTATATCTATATTCCTTCATTCCCTTCTTTCTATCGTTATCTATCGTTGTTTCTTTATCTATCTTCCTTCCCTTTGTTTCTATCTTTATCTGTCTTCCATTTTATCTATCTTTATCTATCTATTTCTACCTTCCTTCCTTCCTTCCTTCCTTCCGTCCTTCCTTCCTTCCTTCCGTCCTTCCTTCCTTCCTTCCTTCCTTCCTTCCTTCCTTCCTTCCTTTCCTTATCTATCTTTCTTTCCTTATCTATCTTCTTTCCTTTCTATCTATTTAGGTATCTTTCTCTATCTATCTATCTTCATTCCTTCCCTTCTTTCTATCTTTTTTATCTATCTATATTCCTATCTATCTATTTATCTATCTATCTATCTATCTATCTATCTATCTATCTATCTATCTATCTATCTATCTATCTATCTATATCTATCTTCCTTCATTCCATTCTTTCTATCTTTATCTATCTTTCTTTATCTATCTTCCTTCCCTTCTTTCTATCTTTATCTATCTTCCTTTTTATCTATCTTTATCTATCTATCTCTATCTTCCTATCTTCCCTTCTTTCTTTCTATCCTTATCTATCTTTCTTTCCTTATCTATATTCTTTCCTTTCTATCTATTTATCTATCTTTCTCTATCTATCTTTATTTCTTCCCTTCTTTCTATTTTTTTCTTTATCTATATTCCTTTTTATCTATCTGTCTATCTGTCTGTCTATCTATCTATCTATCTATCTATCTATCTATCTATATCTTTCTTTCTTTCTTTCTTTCTTTCTTTCTTTCTTTCTTTCTTTCTTTCTTTCTTTCTCTCTCTCTCTCTCTCTCTCTCTCTCTCTCCCCTTTTTCTATCTTTCTCTTTCCCGTTATTTATCTATCTACTAATCTTATTTCTTTCTTTTATCTATCTGTCTATCTATATTTCTTTATCTCACCCCACATCCCATCATTAACCCCCGCCGTGCCCCCCCCCCCCGTGCTGCTCAGTTTAAAATGCCTGGGCCTATTTTTTGTCCCAGTCCGGGCCTGGTAGGGGCCCCAGAGCATTACTTTGCCCAGGGGCCCATGATGCTATTAAGACGGCCCTGGTTCTGGGCTTTGTGGTGATATATCTAAATGATGCCTGCAGCTACATTTTCAGCCGGCGATTCCCTACACCATAAGAACAATCATAGCGGCTGTTCCACTGCTTGATCGTTCTTACGGGCAGCGAGAGGGGATGCCCCCCCCTTCCGCCGCCCTCCGGTGCTTTCACCAACTCACCTGTGCGATTGGCGAGTCGGTGAGAGGATCCGCCAGTCCCAGATGTTGAACATAGAGATTTCGGGCAGACCTGATGGTCGTTGGAGTCTCTATGATTGTCGGAGGCTGGCCTCTGCATTAAAAAAAACAGCGCCGCTTCAGCTGTGAAGCAATGACATTTTTTTTATTATTATTATTTTAGTCTTCCCAGCCTAGAGGTGAGATGTGGGGTCTTATTGACCCCATATCTCACTGTAAAGAGGTCCTGTCATGCCATATTCCTATTACAAGGGATGTTTAAATTCCTTATAATAGTAATAAAAGTGATCACATTTTTTAAACTGTCAAAATACATTTTTTTAAAGTAAAATTTACAATAATTTTTTTTTTTTTAAAGTGCCCCTGTTCCCCTGTGCTCACACACAGAAGCGAATGCATACATAAGCCACATATGAAAACGGTGTTCAAACCACACATTAACGCATGCTCGGAAGCATTAAACTTCTTTTTCTCGCCTCGCCGTAGTGTTGTATGTCACCGCGTTCTTAACGCTCGAAAGTTCAGAGAACTTTTGTGTGACCGTGTGTATGCAAGGCAGGCTTGAGAGGAATTCTGTCTGGAAAACCATTGTTTTTTTTCAGACGGGAAAACCGCTTGTGTGTACGGGGCATGATACTTTTTGTAATGTTAGAGTTTGTCTGCTCTCTCCCATGCATTCCTACTGACCAGTGAGGCAGCCTACCATAGTTGTAAGCCAATGAGTATGGGCAAAGCAGGCAAGCACATGGAAGACCTTTGGCCAGCATATTGGCAAGCACTAAAACTACAGCAGGTATTATACTGTAGTTGTCATTTATATTTGTATTGTTATTTATTATGTTGTTTTTAAATGCAAGATGCTCATACAAGGCACCCTGGAGGATAAACAGAATGTGTACAGAACACCCCCCAGAAACATAGGGCCAGATTCACATACAATTACATTGGCGCAGAGAATCAGAGATACACTACGCTGACGTTTTTTTACCTGGCTCTACGACAAATTCATGTAGATTTTGGCCCGTAACGTACGGCGGCGTAGTGTATTTCTTGCGGCAGAATCGAAATACGCGATTAGGGGGCATGAAACATTTAAATTAGGCGCATCCCGGGGGCGTGGCCGCGGCATGATCGTGTGAGGACGTGCTCTCTTGGAGCTCCGTGAGTCCCGCGCACTTCCGCACTGAACACGGCGGATTCCCTGGGGGGTTTTTGGGGGCACGAGATGCCATCAAACGCAAGACGTCCCCGCAGCCTCAGCGGACATCGCGGGGACGATCCGGATGGTTGGACGCCTTCTTTGGAGCCCGCAGTGACCCGGCAAGTACAGCCAAGATGGCGCTCGGCTCCCACGCTGCTAGGCCTCCATCACCCATTAGCTCCCCTCTGGTCCATGTCTCTGCCCAGCCTCACTCCCCGTCCCCATCCGGCTCTGAAAGCATTGATGAGCCTGGATCGGGGGATGATCCGTGGATGGATAAGGATGTCCGCTCCCACCTACTTTCCCTCCCCACTAAGGCTGACTTAGAGTGGTTCGCTCAGACTGTGGAGAAGGCCCTGAGGCAGGACATTGCAGACCTGCAGGTTGATACAGCTCACCTGGGGGGTAGAGTGGAGACACTAGAGGCGCATTGGGAAGAAACTGCTCCTGCTTTACAGGCTCTTACTGAACACTGTGAGAGGCAAGACCGCAGGATTGAGGCCCTGATTGATCAGATGGACGATTTTGAGAACAGGAGCCGCAGGGTTAATATCCGTGTCAGAGGCCTACCTGAAGCGACAGGTCCGAGGGATATTGTCCCTACTTTACAGGGTGTCTTTAAACAGATCTTGGGTCGTCATGCCCCGGACTACATTGAAATTGACCGTGCACACCGTGCCCTGCGTCCTCCCTCAGAGGATCCTGACAAGCCACGAGACATTATCTGTAAGCTACACAAGTATTCCCTCAAAGAACACATTATGAATCAGGTCAGGGGGGTCAGATATGTGGACTTTGATGGTGCAAAGTTGTCGTTCTTCCCGGACCTGTCCAGGTGTACACTGATGCAGCGCCGTGCGCTTAGGCCTCTTTTGGGGGTCCTGCAGGAGGCCCAGCTGACGTACTGATGGGGCTTTCCATTCAGCCTCTCTGTGACTAAGGATGGCCAGACGCATGTGCTACGCAACAGAGATGATCTACCGCGGTTCTTGGAGTCCCTAGGACTACCTCAAGTGGACATTCCGGATTGGAGGTCGTCACCGGCCATACCCCTGCCTAACCGCCCTGAACCGTGGCTCCCTGCCCGTCGCCGCAAACGACGTTGTGGCCCCAGGAGGGACCCGCCTGGACACACCCCGCTCCCCCATTCTCCACAGGGGGCAGCGAGATCTGATGCTTCTGATGGACTGGGCCGCTGAATCACCCTGTGGCACTGTTGGTGCTGTCCCCCCCCCCCGCCGCCATTGCATCAATCTCCCCTGGGCTCAGGGGTTGCTATATGTATTTTTGTTCTGACAACTCGTGGGTCCCGTGACGGACTCGCTCTTTGTGCCGTGTCACTAACCCCCCAATAGGTCGACTCCCCTGGAGTTATGCTCCCTTTTTTGGGAATACCTCTGCTCCCTGGCCACCGCCGTCTCTCAGCTCCTGGGAGGCGGGGGCGGCACCCGACTGGTGTTACTATTGCACTAGGTTGCGCCCTTTTGGGCTTTTTATTTTACATTGTTTTTGTTTTTATGTTCCCTGTTATTTTTGTACTCTTGCTTTTCTGTTCTGTATGTGGTTCACCTGCTGTGACTGTGCTCTATTCCCTAGGCTTATCTGTGTGCTCCAGGCTGATGGCGGAGACGTGCGGGTGGTTGGCTCCCCCTCTCGTCCGTGGGTCGTCGGCGCTTCTTCCTGATCTCCGGTTATGGCTGACTTGAAAGTCGTCTCCTACAATGTTCGTGGCCTGGGCTCCCCGATGAAACGCAGTAAGTTGTGGCTTGAGATGAAACGCATGGGGGCACGTATTCTCTTTTTACAGGAGACGCATTTCCGCACTGACTCGGTCCCCCGCCTCCCCACACACCTCTTCCCGTCCTGGTTCCTTAGCAACTCCCCTCGTCCCAAGTCCGGGGGAGTTGCTATAGCGATCCACAAACATTGTCCCTTCGTCCTGGTGGACCAGTTGCTGGACCCTGAGGGTCGTTTTGTGTTCGTCAAGGGCACCATCTCCGGTCGTAAATTTACCCTCGCTACGATCTACGCCCCGAACACCGGCCAAATCGCCTTTTTAGACTCCGTATTGGAGTCCTTCTCTACCTTTCGGGATGGCCTCTCATCCTGGGCGGAGACTTCAATGTTTGCCCCGACCCTCTGGTGGATACTTCCTCAGGCCGGTCGGTGCACTCATTTGCCTTCTTGAAGCGCTTCAGAAAGTCCCTGCAGTCCCAACATTTGGTGGACTGCTGGAGGCTGCTCCGACCTACTACAGGGATTATAGCTATTTTTCAGCCACACACGATGTCTATACTCATATAGACCTCCTGTTGATGGACCAGTTCTCCCTCGATTCATTAACCAGTGCCTCCATTGGATCCATTACCATTTCCGACCACGCGCCGGTATCCATCTCCTTGCACCCCCTTTCGGTGGAGGCACGGACGTGGACCTGGCGCTTGAACGATGGCATCCTTGATGATGCCGTCGCTCTCCAACAAATCTCAGACACCATATCCCTTTATTTTGCAGAAAATACTCCTGGGGAGGTGGGCATGGGGTCCATTTGGGAGGGCCACAAGGCGGTAGTTAGGGGAGAGCTGATATCCCAGGGGGCGCGTCTGAAGAAGGCTCGGGAGGGTGAATTGAAAACCCTGTTAGCCAAACTGCGAGCTGCGGAACTTACGCACAAAAAAAAGGTTTCCCCGGTGGTGGCGGCAGAGCTGGCCTCCATCCGTCAGGCCCTGGCAGACTTGCTAGACTCCAAAATTCGGGCACGGCTGCGATACCTGACTCACAAGTTCTACGAATTCGGGGGCAGCGAGAGGTGGGACATGTTCACAAACTTAAGTCCGCGGCGGGGGCGACGGTGGTACACTCGTCCAAAATAGCGGCGACGTTTAAAGACTTTTATGCCCAGTTGTATCATCTTCCGGATACGTTGCCCGGAGTCTCGGAAGCACAACGGGTGGCGCGGGTTCACCAGTACCTCATGGAGGCACAATTTCCGCAGCTGAAGGCCTCAGTGGGCAAACAGCTCGATGCACCTATTACCGTAGCGGAGATCCAGGCCGTAATCAAAGACCTCCCCAATGGGAAGAGCCCGGGTCCGGATGGGTATACGAACGCGTATTATAAAAAATATGTGGACATATTGTCAGGGCCCATGTGTACCTACTTTACCGCACTAGCCTCAGGAACGGCCATGCCACCAGAGGCGCTAGCGGCGCACATATCGGTCCTGCCAAAGGAGGGTAAGTATCATTTGTTACCAAGCAGCTACAGACCCATATCCCTTTTAAATACGGATATTAAGATATTGGCCAAAATTTTGGCCAATAGACTTAAGCCGGTACTTCCCTCGGTTATCCATCCCAACCAAACAGGTTTTATCATGGGCAGGGAGGCTAGGGATAATGCCAATAGGGCGCTCCAGTTGATCCACTGGGTTGAATCACAGGCGACAACACACCCGTGTCTCTTGCTTTCGACTGATGCCGAAAAGGCATTTGACCGGGTGGTCTGGACATACATGACTATAGTTCTGAACAGGCTGGGCCTAGGTCCTAATATGCTGGCTTGGATTTCCTCTTTGTACAGTTCTCCATCCGCTCGGGTAAAGGTGAATGGGCTGTTGTCGGACGCCTTTCCGATTGGCAATGGGACACGTCAGGGGTGTCCTTTATCACCCCTGGTATTTGCCTTGACGCTTGAACCATTGCTCAATCGGATTCGCCTCAATGACAGCATTAAAGGCTTTACGGTAGGCCCGAGGGAGCATAAATGATCTGCCTATGCGGATGACGTTTTATTCTACGTCTCCGATCCACTGATTTCGCTGCCTAACATCATGGCAGAGTTGAGTGAATTCAATCTCCTGTCTAATTTTAAGATAAATTATTCCAAGTCAGAGATCCTATCGTTGAATATTCCCCCGGGCCTTCGTAATCAGCTGCAGTCTGCCTTCTCCTTTACTTGGTGCCACTCATCGCTGAAGTATTTGGGGATCCATCTACCCGCCAATTGCTCTCAACTCTATAGATGCAATTTCGCGCCACTACTCTCTGCTATTAGATTGGACCTGAAGAGATGGGACAAAGTGGCGTTTTCTTGGATGGGCCGAGTCAGTGTGCTGAAAATGAATGTGCTCCCCAGGATTTTGTTTTTTTTACAGATGGTGCCGATTGATTTGCCCAGGGCCTTCTTCTCAAGTCTCAATAGTTTATTCATTCAGTATATTTGGAGTGGGAAATGCCCTCGGCTGGCACTCCGCACACTACAGCGCCCAAAATCGGCGGGAGGGCTGGGGGTCCCGGTAGTCCGCAGGTACTACGAAGCTGTACCCCTGCAGCACATTTTGGACTGGTATCACAGTGTGCAGCACAAATTGTGGGTTCCCCTCGACAAGTTCCTGGCGGGACGGAACCTGTCCCACGCCCCTTGGGTGCCTAAGGAGAATAGGGGTCTGTTGGCGCTGGTTTCCCCGCTGGCTACTCACGCCCTGGCGCTCTGGGATGTCCTTAACAGGGATGGGGAGCTCGCGCTGCCGACCTCCCCACTTGCGCCTTTAAGTGGCTTGCCTTGGTTCATCCCGGGGGAACACCTTTCCTTTTTCCGGACGTGGGCGGCGGACAGGGAGTCCAGATGTGGCCGGTTTGCCCAAGACCGGGGTGTGCTGCCTTTGGCCACATTGCGGGAACAGTATGGCTCATTTCCCATGGACGACTGGCGCTATCGACAAATTAGACACTTCCTTACCACTCTGCCCCGGGGGGTTAGGTCACCAGCCTTAGCATCTCCCTTTGAGCGGCTCTGTATGTCCCCTGCTGCTGTCCCTCATGCTATCTCCCTATTGTACTCCCTGATACAATCCCTACATGTTGAGGGGAAACCAGGGTTTATACGGGAGTGGGAGAGGGACCTCGGGTGCGTCTTCTCTAAGCCTCAGCTGGATCACATATATAGCCTCCCACACTCGAGCACGGTGGATGCAAGGATGCAAGAAAATAGTTACAAGGTCCTGACCAGATGGTACAGGGTTCCCTCCAAGCTTGCTAAAATTTACCCTGTTCTTTCTGATGCTGGAGGGACTGTGGCCAAAGGGGCACCTTCCTCCATATTTGGTGGGAGTGCCCTAAGATACGTCCCTTCTGGAGGGACGTCCATGAGCAGATCAAACGCATTCTAGATGTGGAGCTACCTGACTCCCCGTTAGAGTCCTTGCTCCACTTCCCCACTGTTCCGGTTAGTTATTACCGTAAGTCTACACTGCCTCATTTGCTCAACGCGGCCCGCAGGCTGATCCCGATTTATTGGAAGACGCCACGGGTACCAACCCGTTCTGAATGGGTGGCCTTGGTGAATAAAATTATGGCCGCCGAGCAGTGGATGGCGCAGTGCAAAGATAAATACGATACATTTTATTCTATCTGGGCCACGTGGATCCACTATGCCGGTCCAGGTGTACTCCCTGCCCCGGGACCCTCTACGGGGGAAACCCCTTTGGGGGATTAGGATGACTTGAAAAGCTGATATTGAAGCCTTTGGTATAGATGGTTGTTAAAGCCTAGTCGTGATAGTTATTTTCTTCTAATTCAGTTCTGCAGCAGATGTTCCCCCCTTCCCTCTGTTTTCTGTCTTGTCTTTCTTGCACTCTTTTATCCATTCTCCTTCCCCTTGTGTCTCCCCTCCTTACCCCCCCCCCCCCGCTCCATGCTGCACGTGAATCGGGTACTAGAGATATGCACCGCCTGCTAATACCTGAATGGGGGTGTTTTCTCTCAGAGAGGTGTGCCAAGGTGTGGCAGCGGAGGTGATCCACGATAGAGTGAGGATATATCGCATTTCATATTTTGTTTGCCTCTCCTCCCGTCATGCCATTAAATGCGGGCACGCCCTGGGATTGTATTTTGCCCCTGTAGATCTTAATATTCCTGTAAAGGATCTGATGTACCATGTGCTGTCTTTGTATTCCTTCTCTTTCCGTGCCATGTTGGCTGTCTGTTTGTATGATGTTTTTCCTGAAAATTTGCAAAATAAAGATTATATAAAAAAAAAATTAGGCGCGTCCCCGCGGCGATCGAACTGCGCATGCTCCGTTCAGAAATTTCCCGCCGTGCATTGCGCGAACTAACGTCGATACGTCATTTGTTGTTTGAGTAGCGTCGTTTACGTACATTCCTTTCCCCGGACGACTTACGTAAAAAATAAAAACAAACGTTGAAATTCGACGCGGGAACGACGGCCATACTTAACATGGGCTGTCTAATATTAGACCAGAAAAAACTGCTGGAATAACCTTACGCGGCAAAAAGATGACTACAGATGCCGTAAGAGATTGCGAATGATGCTCATAACTTTGTGGATCGTCGGAAAAAGCTCATTTGCATACCCCGACGTGGAAACGACGGGAACTCCACCCAGCGGCCGCAAAATTATTGCAACGTAGATCCGAAGGCGTACAAACACGTAAGCCAGTCGGATTGAAGCCCGAAGCCGTCGTTTCATGGTTTGAGGCTTCAGACTAATGAAACGACGCGCGTAATTTGAAAGTACTCCGGTCTAACGCGAGATAGACTGGAGTAAGGGCTCTGTGAATCTGGCCCATAATTTTTCTGCTTGTGTGGCTCACTGATTTTCAAAGTCAGATTTCAGAAATTCCATACAACAAGGTAAAATGAAAAAAATTCCCTACAACAAAATTAAAAATTTGGGTAAAATGCTCCCAATATAAAATTACGTCTAAAGGGATGCAGACACTGCAATTTTCCTCATTAGAGCTCTGCAGGTGCAGCAGCTGGTTGATAATTATGAAAGCAATCCCATCAGAGTGCTTTCACACTCAAAGCACTGGCTTGTTTTAGCGGTGCATTAGCGATGTTTAAACTGCACTTTTGCAACGCTTTTGAGCAAGCGTGGCACTTTTAACCCCAAAAAAGGATTAAAAACGCCAGTTTTGCAGCGCTTTCAAAACGCTTTTCAGGCACTTTGAAAGCAATGCCTATTTATTCTAATGGACACGGCCTTTATTTAGTGCTCCCAACCCGCCTCAAAGATGCTGCTTGCAGGACTTTTTATAATGTCCTGCAAGCGCACCACCCCAGTGTGAAAAGTCAAACTGAAATGAATTGGAGGCGGTTTTTTGGTGCTTAGCAGAGGCTATTTCCAGAGCTAAAGAACCTGAAAACTGCCCGAGTGTGAAAGGGGTCATTGACACAAAGACACAGGGATTTCTTCAGAATAACAAAAGGTAGGACTCTGCAACAAAGTTTGATAAAAATCCTTGCAATGTACATAGATTACTCAGAGGGGAAGGTTCTTTTATCAAAAAAAGTGGAGTTACTCTTTGATTACCGCATTTGTGGAAAATAACGCAAATTTTATATTGCAAAAACACGCAATATTACATTAAATTCAATTCACTAAAAATAAAAATACATATGATAATGATCTCATTCTATAGCCACTTATTATTTAATGAATGTATACAGTAAGAGGTGAAAGATTTAGCTGCAGTATTACTACCACTGCTAAATGTGACACCTTCACCTCAAGGGTGTGGATTTTCAGGAAGCAGACATTCACCGGAGTCCCAACTAGTGACTAATCCCTCTCTGCTCTTTTAGCTGTTAGCTAGGAATTCACAGCTGACAGGTGAATGTAAAAAAGGAGCAGGGGGAGTGTTCTTGACAAAAGAAAAAAAAGAAAACAGCAAAGGGGTTCCCCCAGAATCCCAACCAGACCCAAAGGATCTGGTATAGATTTTAAAGAGGACCAAATTCCTAAAAAGTTAATACCAGATCCTTATTTTAGCATGCAGGAAAGTAAGGGGTATGACCGTGCACCTCCTATCCCCTCTAACCATACAAAGCCACATACTCTCTTAACATTGGGGATAACCCCCTGGCAAATCACCTTGTCCCCATGTTGATGAGGACAAGGGCCTCTTCACCACAACCCTGGCTCAGTGTTTGTGGGGAATCCCCAGCTGACAGCTAAATGAGTCAGGCAGAGATAAGTCACTAGTTGTTAGGACACACACGGGCTCAGTGACAACTATTATCCCTGAGCAGGAGATGCCACATATGGCAGTAGTAGTAATACTGCTACTAAATCTTTCGATTCTCTCTGCAAGGTTCAGTCTGCATTAAAAAAACAGTGTAAAATAATCTGCTAATTCCATAAAAAAAAAAAATTATGAATGCAGTTATTTGGCACTAGTGGAGTATATGCACTGTCACTTTGTTTTAATGTGAGTAAAGTAGCTGGTTTTAACTTGAATAAACCCTTGGAGAACATTATTACACTATGGAGAGTTTATTATATACATGCATCTAATTACGAATGATACCTGGGAAAAGCTCCCAGCATCACATAGAGGAGATTTTCTCACCATAGCGATTCATTAGTAGTAGAGGAGTACTGAAGGACCCCTAGAGACAAGCAGAGATACATATTTGCTGAAATAGATTGACTGATATTAATTATCAGGAAATACTAGGGTTAAAAAAAAAAAAAAAAAACTTTGGCAAAGATTTTCAGCGATACTGCTGATAAAGTGATGTCTTATGATGATATTGATTATTGGAATGTCTACTGTGAGGATATGTACAACAAATGCACTGCCACAAATAACTATCTTTCAGTGATTTTATTTGAAGTATTTGTGTCAGTACTGGTGAAGGGACAAGGCACGAAAACCCTGTTGCTAGACATCCTCCTAAACTTTGTGGACAGCCTTCCCAGAAGAGATAAAGCTGTTATAGCTGTGTAGTAAGGTCCCTGACCTCCAAAGGCCTAATGGTGACCTCAGGTCACCCCCAATGCATTCATAACAGACTTTGGATCAGCCCCATTGCATCTACTTCAGACCATAGATCAGCCCCAAATCTGCATATTTGACCTCAGATTAGCCCCAGACCTCAGATCAGTCCCAAATCCTGTATATTTAGATATGCAAGGTTATGCTGCAATTGTGCAGATGGCCTCCTCCAGCACAACCCATTGGAAGCTGGTGGGCTTTCATTGGCATCACGAAGGTGGGTGGGCCAGACGTTTGAAGGTGTCACTGTAAACAACATTGCATAGCCCCAACTGTCCCTGATTTCGAGGGACTGTCCCTGATTTGGAACAAAGTCCCTCTGTCCTCCTTCCTCATTTGTCCCTCATTTTGGTATCCTCTATATAGTTGTAAATAAAGTGCACTATTTATCTTTCAAAAAGCGTTCCCCTTTGCTAATCTTTTCACCCAATTTCAAAATGTCTGCATTTGTAAATGTCAAAAACCAACAGAAATAGTAGTGGTAAAAATAATAATCACTTGTGGGTTTAACTAATATATTTTTTGTATAATTCTCCTTTAAGAGGATGTGTAAGGGAGTTTCTTCTATTTCTACATACTTTTGCTAATAGGTGTCCCTCATTCCCATCTCAAAAAGTTGGGAGGTATGACAGTATCTACAGTATATCGAACTGTTGTAGCAACGAAAATGAAAATAAAGCATTTTTTTTATGTTGGATCTTTCGGATTTCGGATTCTGTGCATTCGTTTTTGTTTGTTAAAACAATACCAAAAATACTCTAAATTCGGACGAAAATGCATTCAGACGAAAACGAATGCACATGTCTAATACATATAACTGCTTGCATGTCATAGACATTAAAGCTAATAAAATAACACAATATATATATAATTGTCATTATATTACGCCCTCTACAAGGCAAATATCCACAAATGTTCCAAACTCCATACTCTATCAAAGTAAAAACAGATTTTCTAGCCACTAAAATTATTTTCTTGTTATGTAATGTATAAGTTATCAGGCTTATTTGCAGCTCAATAAAACCACATGTGAAGTCAGGGCTTACCGCTTGATGTGATTGGTGGTAAAGTACAGCCAAGTATACAATGCAGACAATCATCAACATCCACTGCAGCACAGCTGATGTGATCAGCATTAGGTTCCTGCGTTCTGCCTTGTCATGTCTTTCTGTGCACTCACACGCAGCCGCTGGGTTCTCCATTTCCATTCTCAGCAGTGTTTCTCAATCAATAAAAATCAAGCAATAAAAATCACCCCTACGTCTTCTTCCACCTTATCAACAAGCTGAGTTATAACACAAATACATCTTTAGGATAACAGAACTTTCCTTTTATGTATGAAGGCGGGGAAACTTCTCTCTGACTAATATAAATTTCCCTTTTATCTTTCTCTAGTGTTTCACTCCACTGTCCTGTGTCCTCTGTGGTTTTAAAATGTCATATGATAAATGTTGTTATATTAGTTGGTTAATACATGACACTTTTACACATGTAAATAAACCTGCCATTAGCATGATCTAGAGGACACCTAGAACACCTAGCATGATATCGAGGACACCTTGACACCATGATCAAGGTTTTAGATTACTTTTTGGTCACCTCTTATTGAAGGGTTACCATTCGTAAAGGCTTTGCACTGTCAAATGTTTTTGTTGTTTTCACTAGATATTAGTGTAGGAATGCATCTTGTGCCATTTGTTTGCCTTACTTTGAATGATGGGCTCATATGTCTATGTATTTATTCACCTAGCTTGTCCCCATCCACCAAAAAAGACAAGCAAATTCTTGTTCCTGGTCACACACCAGTCAATCCATGACTCGCCATTTCCTCTGTGTTGCATTACATATGTATGCATGCTGTGCTAATGGGATGAAACACATCACTTCCACTACATTGATGGCAGTGATCACTTTCATCATTTGTGTCTGTTTCAGATAGAATTACTATGCAGCTTTCACCTGCAAAACACTAGGCTAAGGAATTGTGGGATACAATGCCTTGAAAAAGTATTCATACTCCTTGAAATTTTGCTAATTTTGTCAAGTTACAACTAAAAAACATAAATGTATTTCTTTAGGAATTTATGTGATAGACCAACACAATGTAATTGTGAAATGGAACGAAAATAATAAATGGTTTTCAACATTTTTTACAAATAAATATATGTGTGGCGTGTATTTGTATTCAGCCCCTAAATCAGTACTTTGTAGAACCCCCTTTCCCTGCAATTACAGCTGCAGGTATTTTTAGGGGTTGCCTCTACCAGCTTTGCACATCTAGAGAGTGACATTTTTGCCCATTCTTCTTTGAAAAATAGCTCAAGTTCTGTTAGATTTGATGGAGAGCATCTGTAAGCAGCAATTTTCAAGTCTTGCACTAGATTCTCAATTGGGTTTAGGTCTAGACTTTGACTGGGCTATTCTAACGCATAAATATACTTTGATCTAAACCATTCCATTGTAGCTCTGGCTGTATGTTTAGGGTCATTGTCCTGTTGAAAGGTTAACCACTTAAGGACATGTACATTTACGTCAGCAGAATGGCACGTACAGGCACATTGGCGTACCTGTATGTTCCTGCCTAGACGTGGGTCGGGGGTCCGATCGGGACCCCCCCCCGGTACATGCGGCAGTTCCCGTGGCTTCAGGAGCAATCCGGGACGAGAGGGGGGCTGTTCGTTTTTGTCCGCCCCCTCCGGATCGCTCCCAGCCAATGCGCGTCCGCCACCCGCCTTCTTCCTGTGTAAACACAGGAAGGGGGAAGTGATGTAATCTCTCCTCTCAGCGGTATTTTCAACCGCCGATGAGGAGAGAAGACATCACAAGTAAGTCTGCACAACACTACACTGACACCAGGACATGTAGGCACATTAACCCCTTCCGATCACCCCCCCACCCCCCTGTCACACTGTCACTGAATGCAGTGATCATATATGTACTGATCACTGCATTTAGTGTCAGTGTGACAGTTACCGTGACAGGCAGTTAGTGTTAGGTCCAGGGTAGCCCGTGTACCCCCCTAATAAAGTTTTAACCCCTTGATCACTGCCCTAGTTAACCCTTTCACCCCCTATTGCCAGTGTCACTAAGCGATCATTTTTCTGATCGCTGTATTAGTGTCACTGTTGCCGCTAGGTAGCTAATTTTTTTTATTGCGATTTTTTTTACTAAAGACATGTGGCTGAATACATTTTGGCCTAAATGTTTGACTAAAATTTAGTTTATATAATTTTTCTTATAACAAAAAGTAAAAAATATTGATTTTTTTTCAAAAATGTTGCTTTATTTTAGTTTATTGCGCAAAAAATAAAAATCGCAGAGGTGATCAAATACCATCAAAAGAAAGCTCTATTTGTGGGAAGAAAAGGACGCAAATTTTGTGTCCTTAAGTGGTTAACCTCCGCCCTGGTCTCCAGCCTTTTGCAGATTCTAACAGGTTTTCTTCTAAGACTGCCCTATATTTGTCTCCATCCATCTTCCCATCAATTCTGACCAGCTTCCCTGTTCCTGCTGAAGAAAAGCACCTCCACAACACCACCATGCTTCATGGTGGGGATGGTGTGTTCAAGGTGATGTGCAGTGTTAGTTCCGTCACACATACTGTAGCGTTTTGCTTTTAGGCCAACATTTTTAACCACTTGTCATCTGCCCGCCGTCAATTGACGGCGGGCAGACGACTCCATTGTTCTGACATCACGTCATATGACGTGATGTCCCTTTAAAGCCGCGGGCGGGCGCGCGCGCGTCGCCGGCGGCGCGCGCGCGCACCCGCCGCTCCGCGGGGATCCCGTGCGAGTGCCCGGCGGCAACGATCGCCGCCGGGCACACGCGATTGCTCTGTAAGTGAGCTGGGACGTGCAGCTCTGTATGTAAACACAGAGCTGCACGTCCCTGTCAGGGAGAGAGGTGACAGATTGTGTTCCTTGTACATAGGGACACAATCGGTCACCTCCCCCAGTCACCCCCCCCTCCCCCTACAGTTAGAACACTCATAGGACACACATTTAACCCCTTCCCCGCCCCCTAGTGGTTAACCCCTTCACTGCCAGTCACATTTATACAGTAATCAATGCATATTTATAGCATTTTTCACTGTATAAATGTAAATGGTCCCAAAAATGTCAGAAAAGTGTCCGAAATGTCCGCCATAACGTCGCAGTCCCAATAAAAAAATCGCAGATCGCCGCCATTAATAGTAAAAAAAAAAAAAAAAAAAATGCCATAAACTATCCCCTATTTTGTAAACGCTATAAATTTTGCGCAAACCAACCGATAAACGCTTATTGCATTTTTTTTTTACCAAAAATATGTAGAAGAATACGTATCGGCCTAAACTGAGGGAAAAAATATTTTTTTTATATATTTTTTGGGGTTATTTATTATAGCAAAAAGGAAAAAATATAGCATTTTTTTAAAAATTGACGCTCTATTTTTGTTTATCGCGCAAAAAATAAAAACCGCAAAGGTGATCAAATACCACCAAAAGAAAGCTCTATTTGTGGGAAAAAAAGGACGCCAATTTTGTTTGGGAGCCACGTCGCACGACCGCGCAATTGTCAGTTAAAGCGACGCAGTGCGGGAAGCTTATATTTTGTCTGGGCAGGAAGGGGGTGTAGGTGCACAGTAGGTAAGTGGTTAATTTTGGTCTCATCTGACCAGAGCACCTTCTTCCACATGATTGCTGTCCCCCCCACATGGCTTCTCACAAACTGCAAACTGAACTTCTTATGGATGTCTTTCAACAATGGCTTTCTTCTTGTCACTCTTCCATAAAGGCCAGATTTGTGGAGCGCACAACTAATAGTTGTGCCATGGGCAGATTCTCTCACCTGAGCTGTGAATTTTTGCAGCTTTTCCAGAGTTACCATAGGACTATTGGCTGCTTCTCTGAATTATGCTCTCCTTGGCCAGCCTGTCAGTTTAGGTGGATGGTCATAGCTTGGTAAGTTTGAAGTTGTGCCATACTCTTCACATTTTTAGATGATGGATTGAACAGATTGCTCCGTGAGGTGTTCAAAGCTTGGGATATTTTTTTACAACCTAACCCTGCTTTAAACTTCTCCACAACTGCATCCCTGACCTGTCTGGTGTGTTCCTTGGCCTTTGTGATGCTGTTTGTTCACTAAGGTTCTCTAACAAACCTCTGAAGGCTTCACAGAACAGCTGTATTTATGCTGAGATTAAATTACACATAGATGGACTCTATTTACTAATTAGGTGACTTCTCAAGGCAATTGGTTCCAAAAGATTTTAGTTATGGGTATCAGAGTAAAGGGAGCTGAATACAAATGCACACCACACTTTTCAAATATTTATTTGTAAAAAAATAATTTATAATTTTCTTCCACTCCACAATTATGTGCCACTTTGTGTTGGTCTATCACATAAAATCCCAATAAAATACACTTACATTTTTGGTTGTAAAAAATGTGGAAAATTTCAAGGGGTATGAACACTTTTTCAAGTCACTGTATTTAGTTTATTCACAGGAAACGTTAGTTCTCAAACTAAATCCACAGACAGAGGTCGTGCATTAAAGTGGTCATTTTTATCTTCTGGAAAGCATATAATAAGACTTACTGGTAAAAAAAAGGAATATCTCCAAAACATGCACTGTTTAGGAGATATTCACCCTGGATGTAGCCAGTTACATCACTGGCGCATGCACTCTGAAGGTCCGGCATACCTTTCCAAACCTTCAGAGCGTCGTGCTCGAACCAAGGGTTGGTAGTGGTATGGTAGTGACGTCATCGCTGTCTGGCCACTCACATAGCCGGAGCGTGAAAACCCAAAAGAGATACCGGGGGAAGATGCCAGCCCTCTCAGCGGTGACAGTACAGCTCTGAAGGGCTTTGTTCCAAAGTAAGTATTTCATAATGTGCTAGTATACAATGCATACTAGCACATTATGCCATTGCCTTGCAGGTGTTTTATTTTTATTTTATTATTTTTTTACAAAAGCTGCGATTTACAAACGCTTTAACTTGTGCAGTACCATTCTGCATATCTCATATTTGAACACATGAACACACACAGAAACTGCTGATACAGGAATGGGAAGATTTACTTTACTATAGACTGTACCGACAAGTCACCAAATGCAGATGAAAAACACAAGGTTCGGTAGGAAGTTTGATAATGCCTTTAAAAACACAATTGCACAGATGATATGTCCACCTGTTTTCCAAATATTTTAATGGAAAAACTCAATTCATAGAATATGCTGTGAAGAGAAGCTCCTAGGTAATGCCACATGGGTAATCAAATAAGCTACAACTATTTAAAACCCAACTCCAGGCTAAAATGCCACCCAGCCATTGTTAAAAACAGGCTGCAATACTCACCTTCAATCTGGAACTGTATTCTGCAGTATCTTTTCTGCATTACAAGATAACCTCAGGCTTCATCCGAAAGACTGAATACATACAGGACTTTTAGAGCATAGTGTCACCCTTGATTCACAGTGTAATAGTGCAGATGGTAGTTGGGATACATCATATCATTATTGAGAATTTCTAAGCCTGGAAAAGATTCAAAGAGAATCCTGTACGTCATGACCAGTCGTAAGCTATCTGGAAAGTATGGATATATAAAACTAAAAGCAAAAATTTAGCCCGATAGCCTACAAGCCAGAGAAAGGAGTGTAAAATTGTGCTTCAAAAATGTAACAAGCAGAGGCGGCTCTAGGCTTTGTGAGGCCTTAAGCAAAACTCAGACATGAGGCCCCATTCACGCCCATAATGGGAAAAATAATTCAAGCAAGAAAAATGGCTGCAGAAAATGCACAGATCTAGCACACAGGTGATCAGCACTACTTCCAGTGCACCCTCCTCACCCATCAGACATATTCAGCCAATGCAAGAGGGGGTGGAGAGAGGGGGAGGTGAGAAAGAGAGAGGGGTAATAGAGAGGTCCGATGATGCAGACATTAGTATTTCTCACAGGCAAATTAGGTGGTCGTGAGGCCCCTGTGAGTGCGAGGCCTTAAGCGACCGTCTAATTTTCCTAATTAGAGAGCCGCCTCTGGCAACAAGCATTTAACATTTTTAGTTGCTTCTGACTGCATACACAGGAAGGAACCACTTTGCTCTTGTCACACCAGCACTGAAAAACATGATCCAAACAATAAAAATGCTGAAGGTAGTTTTTTTTTTAACTGTTTCTTCTCATTCCGCCTAATTCAGACCTGGATGCTGCAGAGCTGCACCAGATTTTGCACACGTCAGTTTTGGTACCCCTCCACCCCCTCCCCCTTCCTGTCTTGCAACTACTGTCCCAGGGAAAGAAAGCAAGAGCAATTCCCTGACACAGACAGCAAAACAATCTTTAACTCTACTTTACGAAAAAGGACTTTTTCTTCTGTCTGTATCTGTGCTGCAGAGATTCAGTCTCACTTTTTGCTGTAGTGACAACTGATACTCCAGAATAGGCAGTAAGAGCAAATCAAATTTTTCCAAAGCGAACAACATTAAAAATCAAATACAGAATTTCCCACTCTCCCCGAAAACTAAGAGGAATGTTTTGACTGTAGCTGAACTTTTTTTTAAAGTACAGAGTTTTCAGCTCACCCGTGTGGCTTTGTCCTATCGCTGCATTCCCTTACAGAACAATTGGGAATTTCCTGTGCTACTGCCTTGAGTCATTTGGTTCATTTGGTTCCACTGACATGTGACAGTACCAACAAAAATGTTATCATTGATAACTAAAAATTAAACATGGGAAGGGATATTTCATTTAGCTCCTTGTGGTATACTAAAAAGTATTTACTACGTAATAACAGTCTAACAGAACTTAAAGTTTTACTAAATCCACATCATAAAAATTAATAAATACTGTATTACATACTCACTCAGTCACTACAAGATTTGTTTCTTTATTCTGCAAAAAAAATGCAGTTCTCTATTTCCCCCTTTTGTCCAAGTCCCTAATTCAGCTATGGATTTTGCAGAGCAGTGTTGGCAGCTCTGCACATGCTCAGTTTGCAGTGAGTTTCTATGCTGAACATTTCCTCTCTATCACATCTATCATATCTGATCAGCCCATGTGACAGTAGAGTCACGCATTTGGACGTATCCCTCCTCCTCCTCCATGCCCACTAACCAGCTAAACAAAATGTGGGTAAGATATTTAATGTGGATTGAAAGAGGCTTCGCCTCCCTTCTATTCTAAGGCACAGGCTGGAGGGGCGTGACACATCCTGTGACTGGCAGAAATCCACCCACACCATGTTATTGCTAAAAAATAATAAAGATTTGATTTCAAATATATATTTTTCTAAAAATTTAAAACAGTTTATTGATATTGATTGTTTATAATACCTCTCCATTTCAAAGGCTGTTTTTTTTTTCATGTGACCAGCAGCAGAGGACTAGAAGCTCCTCCTGCTTATGTTTCCCTGCAGACAGGCTGGGTCATGTGACAGCTGTATATCGATTAGGGAAAAGGTACTTTTTTCTTTTTTTATTAAAATAATTAGTGTCATCTTCCATATACAGAAAAAGAAGGGACAATGTCAATTAAACAGGGTGTGTTTAGTATCACTTTGAGTTTATAAGTGACTTAAAGGGGAGGTTCACCTAAAAATAAACTTTTAACATTGTCATTAATGTCATAAATGCAATTAGAATCGGCCGTTTTTTTTTTTAAATACGTCCGTACATACCGATTTCCATATGCCTTCTCACCGCTGCTTCCGGGTATGTTCGTCGAGGCTGGGCGTGCCTAATTGATTGACAGGTATCCGACCGACGCATACAGCGCGCCACGAGATGCAGAAAGAAGACGTTCGGCTCAATACGGCGCCTGTGCACCGACTTTCGGCTTTTTTTGGCATCTCGTGACGCGCTGTATGCGTCGGTCGGATGCCTGTCAATCAATTAGGCACGCCCATCCCCGACCCTCATACCCGGAAGCAGCAGTGAGCAGGCATATAGGAATCGGTATGTACGGACTTTAAAAAAAAAAAAAAAAACGGCCGATTCTAATTGCATTTATGACATTAATGACAATGTTAAAAGTTTATTTTTAGGTGAACCTCCCCTTTAACCACTTGCTGACTGGCATACGTACAGTATATGCATACCCTTTCAGGCAGTTAAAGAGGAGGTCAGCCTATAAAAAAAAAGTATTAAAAGCCTGCAGCTACAAATACAGCAGCTGCTGACTTTTAATAAATGGACACTTACCTGTCCAGGGTGCCCACGATGTCGGCAGCCAAAGCCAATAAATTTCTCGGCTCTCGGCTGCCCCCACTTTCATCCTTAGGAAGTGAATCGTTGTGGCTTCACCTCCCAGTTCCCTACTGCGCATGCGCGAGTCGCACTGTGCATCTCAACTGGTACCACTGTCCTCTGGGACCTGTGTTTTCACAGAAGACAGCAGGGGGGACGGGAAGGGGCGTGACCCCCATGGGAGTCTATGCCTGGAAGTGGGTGCCAAATGTGGTTCCATTTTTGGGTGGACTTCCGCTTTAATATTATAAGACAATAGCTTCTGTTGTAGCCATAATTTTGAATACATATTTTCAGCTGGTGATAGGCTGCTTTGTAAAAGTGAGTTGGGTGTTACAGCTGCCTGATCACTTTTACAGCACTGTGAAGGGTGAGCCTCCTCCCCCTCCCCCCCCCCCCACGACAGACCGCAGTAAGCTGTTAGGATGGCTTTGCACAGAGGAGATGAAGAAACAGCCATTCCCTGGTCTTCTCTGTTATAAATGAACCTATGATTATGTCACTTCCAAATTCTGAGCTTTCATTACAGCCAGGGAAGCAGCTAATCAAGCACGACCTGTGCTTGATTAGCTATTTTGAGGGGCATAAATAAATAGACCCATGCCATCTTCATAAAAAGTACCTGTCAGCATCCCAAAGCTATCACAAGGGGACACATTAGCCCTCCCATTATATAAATAAAGTTAAATGAAAATAAGTATTTAAAAACTTGTAAAAAAAAATAAAAAAATGTCAGGCCACAAAAACGTATAGATTTTTAGGTTCGATATAGCTTGTCGAGTAGATTATGGAGCCTACCTAGACATCTGCCACAGACAAGGTTTTTTTTTTCTACTTAAAATGATGTAATATGTAATACAGTCTCTGTGATAGTAGGATCAAAACCTTTCTTATTGGCAGAGAACTTCTGCTACTAAAGTCTCCAACAGAAACAAGACAATTCAAATACCTTTCTGCCAAAAACTAGTAATGGTTTTGAACTGACTGCACTGTTTTTTTGTGTGCTGAAAATAGTGAATACAAGCCAAATTATCATGTGATTGGTCTTGATCCAATGAAAGATATGTTTCTGTATTAACTAGGGTTGCAATGTAAAATACTATATCCTGGCAACGTATCAGCTCCCAAACAGCTGTAGGAAACCACACATGAGGAGTTCAACCCACAAATGGGGAACAAATTCTACTACAAAAAAACCACAAGATGAATGAGGCTTAGCAGGATCTGGAAACCCACAGTGAATAAACAGGTTAAGTCGTTGGCTTAATTGGAACAAAGCGGGAAAGGAAGAAAGGAAGAGGACCAGAACTTGGCATAAGATCTTCCAGTGATTGAAAGTTTTTTACACAGGATGACACACAAAGTTTGAAGCACATCGTTTGAAAGAAAAGGGTTATTTATGAAAAAAGTCAAATCCACTTTGCACTACAAGTGCAAAGTGCACTTAAAATTGCACTGAAAGTACATCTGATCTGAGAAGGACATGCAAGGAAAATAAAAAACAGCATTTTAGTTTGCACATGCTTGGATAATAAACTCAGCAGAGCTTCCCCTCATTTCAGATCTACCCTCAGATTTATAGCGACTGCACTTCCAAGGGCACTTTTAGTGCAATTTCAAGTGCACTTTGCACTTGTAGTTTGCACTTACAGTGCAAAGTGGATTTGCCTTTCGTAAATAACTCCCATGGCTCCATCATACTTTGAGATCATTATAGCACTTCTTTATCTCTTGCCTTATTTACGTGAATTCCGCAAGTGACGTCAGCGGAGGGGGACCTACGACCAGCATAGACCGCAAACAAAAAGTGATGAGGAATCACACAGGAGCACAGACCGCATTCCTATGCAACTTTGAATTGGTAGTATTTGAAACGATTTAATGTTGCATGGTATTTGCACAGCTGTTTATCAGATGTACATTTTCAGTAAAATAACATTTAATGCACAAAAATAGAAAAAAATATGTTAGGTAGTAAAATATAAAAGATAGGGTTGTGTTGAGTAAATAGATACCAAACATGCCAAGCCAATGCTCTTGAAATTAAATGGTAAAAAATTACAGTAGCCAAAATTTCCCATAGGCAACATTTAAGAGCTTTTACAGCTCATCAGTTTAGTGTTTACAGTGAGTGTTGGCCCTAGTATTGTTGTTTTCACACCAGCATTTGTGGAAATACCTCATCTATGTGGCCTAATCACAGGTTCGAACAGGGAGATGGGGTTGCTTTCAATTGCGTGTTTCAAGGGCCTGAAGTCCAGCCTGGGATGCATCCTAGCTGCTGGATAGCAGGTCAGCTCCACCTGTAGAACCTCCTTGTCTCCCATTGGACAGCAGTGCTGTGACACCTTAATTGAATGTCATAAGCCTAGAGTCCTAGGCTTCTGATAGTTCTGCACATGTGTGTGCGCAGGGGGTGTGCCGGATGTGCCTGGGCACACCCCAGTTTAGCCAACCTACCAGATTGAAATTTACTGACACAACATCCAAACTGTACTGACACAAAAGTTCCAAAATTACAGCTTTAGGTGCAAATTACAGTATTTAGGCTACAAACAAATACAATATGCAATAAGCAATATGATTTAAAGCATTGTATACCCTCTCTGCCCACTTGCACCTACATGTAAGCCTACATTATTTCTTACATGTAGGTGCTTGCAATATCTCCTTAACCTACAAGGTTAAGGAGATATTTGCAGAAAAGCGAGCACCGATGTCTACGGCGCATGCACGTCAGACACAAGCTCAGGCCCACTGAGCGCGTCTTTTGAATGGGGGCCTGCCGGAAAGTGCCGGAAATGTGCGCATGCGCAGGGATCATGCCGTTCCACACACATGCGGCGATACCCGGAAGTCACTCCGGGTATCATGGCGGCGACGGAGGATGTGTCCGAGGACCGCTGTGGGGGCTTCGATCTAATGTAAGTTATTGATAATGAGCTAGTATGCTAGTCATACTAGCTCATTATGCCTTTGCCTTACAGGCACTTCAGGTATGTATAAAAAATATTATTTTTTTCTTTTTTTGCAGCATTTTTTTTTCTTGGTGGAGCTCCGCTTTAAGAGTTGAAAACAATTGTACATGATGAAAATAATCAGAGAAGACAGAAAGAAGGAGATGTAGAAAACTGAAAGAGGTTATCCCCAGTCTCTAGTACAAGAAAAAAATATATATATTAGGAGATCTAATGTGATTAATAAAAGAATCCCCATTGTGTGCCAGTATCACACATTTTCTAGCCCGATTTTCTCTATTATATACTCTAACCTGCTTCTTTTTATATTGTTAGTGTCAGGTGGATCCTCCTTGATCTTTTCTGAGAAGCTGCAGGAGATCTTATCCCTTCAAGTTTATCACAGCCCTGCCTTTGATTTATATTCCATTCCTTTACAATTATGGACTTTTTGTTATCTGGACTTATCAATGAAACTTTAAAGTGGAGTTCCACCCATTTTGTTATGTTTGTCCTAATCTCATAGTGTTCAGAATGGACAATTTTTATTTATTTTGTTGCTTGTAAATACCTTTATTTTGTAGTCCTTCATTACTTCCTCCTCCTTATTGGCCTAGGCCAAGGATCACCAAACTACGGCCCTCCAGCTGTTTCGGAACTACATTTCACATGAGGCATTGTAAAACTCTGACATTCACAGACACGACTAAGCATTATGGGAATTGTAGTTCCTGAACAACTGGAGGGCCATAGTTTGGAGACCCCTGGCCTAGGCTATTAAGTAACAAGGCTATTTGCAAGGGTTTCTGGGATAGGCATCATGTTTCCCAGTAGTCCTTGCAAACCTAACTGAAACCTATTACATTGCTTGTGCAGCACTGAGCATGTGCGAGATATGAAAAGCTGAAATCCAAGAAGTCATACAGTCTGGCTTCATGATGCCCACACTTAAGATGGCCACAGTCTATTTCTAGATTATAAACTATCTAAATGCTGTAACAACCTAACAAAACGGACCTTAGATTACAGACCAACTTTACTAGAATACATAAAGCTTGTGTATTACAGGGGTATATATATTTAAAAAGTGAAATTGTGGGTGGAACTCGCCTTTAATTACTGTTTCCATTATGGACTTCATGTTTTTTTCTATAAAATGATGTTTTGTGAAATTAGGAGCACAACTATTGTATATGTTACACCCCAGCTGGCAAATGTTAAGGGAAACTTATTTCTGAATTTCAGGCTCCTCCCGCATAAACGTTTCATAGGAATAAGAACCTGTGCGATAGATTGGTGAAGTAGAATATTTCTCCACTTACTTGGGGTAATGGCAGCACCTCTCTGTGCACACTACATAGCATTCACTTTTTTATATCCTGAAAAGATATAAAGCCCACTCCCACCACTACCTGGATTTCTGCCTTTTGTTTTCCTGGGTAAGATGTTTTGTGCACCTGGTGCCTCTCCTGCGGGCCCCTGCCAGAGCTCCAGTACAGACAATTTGGACAGCCTTTGATTCCTTGCCCCCCATTTTACAGACTTATCACAAAAGGTTGCATGCAGCTGCCCCTGAAGAGTGGTATTATCCATGAAACGCGTCAGCCTCTTAGGATGCATTCTCATGCATACTGATGGGAACCTATTTAGACTCATCATCTATAACCAAATGATCATACTGTCTTTCTTACTATTGATTATACTGCATAGTGCCATTTAGATGACGTGAACATATATGATTTTTTCAATATGTAATTTTATCCATATTAAATCTCTTGTCTATTTTATATGCCGTAAATTTGATATGTATATGTATTTTTTTAGGTCAACAACCATGTATGTGTGTGTGTTTACATATTAAACCTTTTTTACTATGTGCATTATTATGTATTGCCAGACTCAATATGCCAACTAAATATACTGTCAAATGACTTCACCACCACAAATCAATAGCCTCATTTAAAGTCCCACTTTCAATTTTCTCATATTACTCATATTAGTTTAACAAACAAACTAAAGTATTTTGCAACTCTACAAGTGGATTACTATATAAAAGGCGTCTCAAGTGGACGATTGTCCTGTTGTGTGCATTGACTCAGGAAAGAATTTCCTACATTCATGAGATTTTTGTAGTCATCAAATAGACTAGTATTAATGTATTGAAAACCAAAAAAAGGAAATTGCTTAAGGCACACACAATAACATGGGGGCTATAACCAAAACAAGCACAAGTACTTAGAGGTAATCTAAATAGCCACCAGAGGGTTTATGGAATCCCTTTAAAGCCCATGAGAATTCCAGGGGAATTCCATCGGAATATAAGAGAACATGTTCTTTATCTAAACCCCGATTGAATTCCTCGGAATATCCGATGGAAAAACTCAGATGGGGCATACACACAGTCATACACACAGTCGAAATTTCCGATCGTGTCTACGAGGCATAAACCAAGAAAAGACGATGTAACAATGTTGAAAATGAATAAGGCAAATGTGTCAACATAAGATACAATTGTATCTCATAAAGAATCAGATAGGATCTCACCCAAAACAATAAATAGGATGTTAATATGCATGAATTATAACAAGATATAAAACAAAATATGTCCCCAAAGTTAAGCTGGTTGCTAAACAAAGAATAACTAAGGAAGGCCATAGTTCATTTGGTTGTGGTGATGTGAAATGAGGGGTTGTGTTTATCCAACTTATACACGGACAGCAACACAGTGTTTTTAACATATTCTTTTATGTTTTATGTAATTGTTTTATGCATAAAAATTATGTGATTCATTAGTATTTTTGATGTTCCTTTGTTTATGTATATGTTTTAACAGACCATCATGCTCCTGAAGAAGCGTTTCGACACGCGAAACATGTAGAGCAGAGCAAGAAAACATTTTGCATACTGGACCCATGATTAAGGCTATACACTTCATATAAACACTGTTCAACCATTATTGTTTGTTAGATATGTACCTTCTACAATTTAATTTAATTTATATCATTGTAACCTTTCAGAAGTGATATTATAGCATTATTTTGGGCCATATATCGAATATTACTATACTGTTACCTATGAATGTACTTTTATATAAATTTATATAATAAAAACCCTTAGATTTTTACATTGACTACCTGTGTGCCATTTAAAGTCCAATCTCCTAGTTTAAATTAGTGTCCATTTTAAGGAACGCTATAGATGGAGGGAATCTCTTTCCTTCAACCCTGTTGACAGGGGGAATCTCTCCTGCTGAGAAACTGTCTTCTCCAGGTGGGAGAGGCAGAGGAAGCCATCCCTGCCGGGAGAAGACTATTTATTGTGATTATTGTTAGTGGCTATAACCGCAGCTAGTGATAATCACTTGAAAAATCCGGCAAGCTGGTTTTACCCAAGTTGATTGATGAACCATACCCATACATGATTCGAATCTCGGCCAGTTGCTACTGAAGTTTTTAAACCATCTATGGCCAGTTTTAGTCTAAATAATGGCTGTGCTGCCACCTTAAATACTAGCTTGTTTTTTAACCAAGATCAAAAAAACGAAAGGAGAAAGAAGCACCAAACAGGATTGTAGTATTGTATATTGGGATAAGGTGCTGTATCTAACAAAGGACAAATCAAACACCTTCACTTGCTTCTAGCATTGTAGTATTACTTTATTTAGTGAAGCCAAACTATAAACAATAAGTCTTAAACTTACAAGTTCATGAGGGAAACTGCCATATAGCTGAGCAAAGTCCCATAACTAGAGCATCAAGCCATATGACTAAAGCCACCACTGGAGAGCCAGCCACCGCTGCTGCCTAAGTGGATGCTGATACTGTAGCTAGGATCGACACCTCCACATAGAATCAGAACTCAAATCTTCTGTTTGTGTCCATTTTTATAGTGATTGGACATGTGCAGTAGTAAATTTGAACAGTGATGCTTGATGCTCTGGTTATAGGACTTTTTTTCCACTCAGTTATATGTTAGTTTCCCTCCTGGACTAGTGAGTGGAAGATGTAATGTTTTGATTTGGGCTTCATTGAAAAAAGTAATACTAGGCTATGAGGCTGTTTGGTGCCCCTTTCTCCTTTTGTCTTTTAGTATTAATGTAATTTTACACATGATTACATGTCATTTGAAATAGCATGTCTAGTTTCCAGCCTTTATTTAAAATATGGTTTGCTTTCAGACTAATAATCATGTTATAGTTATAGTTGATATATTCACAGTCCCACTTGATCTTTAGTTTACAATATGTCTCATCTCAAGCAGTGTTTCATGTGTTTGAAGCGCTGTCTACTGGTGTTACAGCAGTCAATTACTCAATATGATGGTTTATGTTATATAATTGACTACTGAAAGAAGTTTGGAATTTAACCTCCTTGGTGGTATGATTCTTTCAGATTTTAGGTGCTGAAAGCGGTACCATTATTTCGCATGGAAATTTGGCGTTTTAGATTGCAGGCTTGCAATTCTTAGGAATAACTTACCTAAATCTGTCCAAACCAGAGTCTCTAGTAGACTATGACAAAGTTTGAAACACAAAATCATAAATTATAATATAATAAATAATAACAAATAATAATTTAATAATAACAATACTTTTTATTCAATCAATTTGAACAAATAATATATTTATAAACTCTGATTTTTTGGGGGGTCAAACAAGGGTGCAAAATAATTATTCAGTAAATGTCTCGGGTATGAAAATCTTTAAAACAAGGTATGGCGCAAAGTCCAACGTCGCAGTCGAGACAACAGAAGCGCGTTTCTTTGCGTATTTTTCTTCCGCTGTCATCGCGCTTGGAGCAGCAAACCACACACATCCGTGTGGGTGCTGTTTTTTTTCCAGTGGGTGGTACGTAGTCCAAAAAATTACGACCAGTCAGTCGCTCAGGATTTACAACACCAGAAGCCCGTCGTCCAGAACGGTTTACCGCCGTTGGCGTTTGGTGTTTTAGAAAAATCTGTTCTGCCACCTTCCACATAAAGTCTGCATGGACCATAGACTTGACATTTTTTTTTCAGCAGGATAAAGGAGTTCCAGAGATATTGCTCCAAAAGATGTCGGAAATTTCTTTTATAGTACTTTTTCTGCTACTTTCTCATAGCTGGGTAGAAAGTCATGGCCTGGTCAGCCCTGTCCACACCTTCCATCGTGTGGTTGTAGTCCAACACAACTTGTGGCTTTCGAACATCTTTTCCACCTCTGGTATGGACCATGGCGGTCGAGGTATTATGCACTGTGCTCATAAGGGAAACGTTCTTTTTGTCCCGCCACTTTAGTGCCAACATTTTCCCTTTTTGCCATGCAGCTACTTCTCCTTTCCCAAGCTTTTTATTTGAAAATCCTGACGGCATCTCACGCCGGTTAGGCCTCACGGTTCCATAAGCGTCCGTCTTATTCATAAGAAGGAACTCATACAGTTCTGGGGAAGTATAGAAATTGTCTGTAGTGAGACAGTAGCCCTGGTTGAGCAAGGGCTCTATCAATGAAAGGACTGAAGTGGTTGCCATCCCAAAACCACTAAATCTCAGGGAGAATTTGGTCCCTTTCCCAGTGTACATTACTGCGTTCCAAATATATCCAGAGCTGGACTCACACAGCATAAAGGATTTTATCCCAAAGGGAGCGCGCTTAGATGCAATAAATTGAATCCAGCTGAGCCTACCTTTATAGGCCATCAGACTTTCGTCTATGGTAATGTCCCGCTCAGGAACATAGGTCCGCTGGAAGTTTTACAATATGATTTGGTAAATATCTCAATTTTTTTTTAGCTTTGGAGCTGGATGGGAACGTTCATTGAATTCCTCGTTATTTGCAAAGTGCAAATATTTCATAATCAAAGAAAATCTATATTCGGACATTACAGTTCCAAAAAAAGGTGTGGCCAATAATTTATTTGTTGTCCAGTACCACTTTTGGTAAAATTA
This sequence comes from Rana kukunoris, assembly GCA_029574335.1. NCBI lineage: Eukaryota > Metazoa > Chordata > Amphibia > Anura > Ranidae > Rana > Rana kukunoris. Next base: position 166,514,885 of record CM056055.1, on the reverse strand, counting down.
CAACCCTGTAAAATTAGGAGGCCAAGGAATTTCCAGATATTGTCGCTGGTCACAGGCTCCCGAACTGCACAGTGGAGGTAAGTATAACATGTTTGTTATTTTTTTTTTTAAAAAGCCCTGACTTTAGTGTCCCTTTAAGCGATACCCTTCATCGGCTAATTGATGTTTTTGAAAGTTTTGGAAACAGCTTAGGTTTTTGTTTTTAGCATTTTACAATACAGGTTCTTAAAACGACATATTTATACATAGCACAATGCAAAAAGTTTGGAATTTAGGTGATACTATAGCAGAGTGCCTTGGTAAAATGCAGGCAAGGGTCTTTGTCACTTCCCACAGCTTCCTGGGTTCCTTGGCGTGTCTGGGGAGTGTAACTTCTTCTGATTCTCTCCCTCAGCAGCTTAGTGAGGCCATACTTTATGAGACAGAGGTAGCTGGGCAAATGGTCTGCAGTCAGGTGAAAGGCCCTCCACTGTCAGAACTGGGATTAGGGCAGCGGGTCAGAGTCAAACATATCTTCTCCAGCTACTATGGGATACCAAGCTCAATTGCTACCCAAGTATTGCTGTTCCAGTAGGGTAATCCTTTGTTCTTGGGTCTTGTATCTCTCCAGAGTTACTAATGTTAAGAAGGGGTCTCCTGTACAATTTTTGATTATTAGGACATAAAGTTGATTTCTGTATATTTATATGGTATTTTAACAATGATATTTATCATACATACAGTATATTCTAGAAATGTGCATTCGTTTTTGTCTGAATGTATTTTCGTCTGAAATTTGGGTATTTTCGTTATCGTTTTAAAAAACGAAAATGAACAGGCAGAATCCGAAATCCGAAAGATCCAACATAAAAATGCCCTATTTTTGTTGCTACAACAGTTCAATATAGATAGAAGAATCAACATGACACTGACAATTGCAATCTGTGTCAATCGAACCTGTGGTCAAATGTGACTAACCTTAAAGGGGTTGTAAAGGTAAAAAAAAATCCCTAAATAGCTTCCTTTACCTTAGCGCAGTCCTCCTTCACTTACCTAATCCTTCGATTTTGCTTTTAAATGTCCTTATTTCTTCTGAGAAATCCTCACTTCCTATTCTTCTGTCTGTATCTACACACAGTAATTGCGAGGCCTTCTCCCTGGTGTGGAGAAAGCCTCTTGAGGGTGGAGGGGGCGAGCAGGAGGGTCAGGAAGCTTTCTACTTTGCAGATAGAGAAAGAAACTGTGTGTTAGTGGGCGTCCTGACTATCCTGTTGGCCCCTCCCCCCTCAAGAGGCTTTCTCCACACCAGGGAGAAAGCCTTGCATTACTGTGTGGAGTTACAGACAGAAGAACAGGAAGTGAGAATTTCTCAGAAGAAATAAGGACATTTAAAAGGTAAAGGAAGCTATTTAGGGAAACATTTTTTTACCTTTACAACCCCTTTAACTCCAAGATTTTTCTACATAGAGAGCAAAGATTTGACATAGAGACAGTGTTGGGGTAGACCATTCGACACGAACAATGAAGATTCAACGAAGCAGAGAAAAACATACAAACATTGAATCTGTCGTTGAAGGCTTATGGTGTCTGTCGAAAGTTCTAAGAAGATTCAACAAGCAGCTGAACTGTACGATGCTGTAATCGTACATTTCTGATCAAATGCTCAGCCCATATGTAGCTGGCCAGCTAGAACCTGTCCTAGGTAGCTAATATAACCTACATGTATATACAGCTCAACCTGCTAATAACCTAATGTAGAGCACATGTTTATATGTGAGAGACAAAGGCAGAGTTATTCACTGTGATTTTATGCTTGGATGTCATATAATGGTTCTATGTTGTGTTCAGAGAAGCAAAAAATATGTCTTTAAGAGTCATTTGTTTGTATGGCAGCAGTAGGTAAGCAATAACACAGTTGAATTCATGCTTTTGCCCAATCACAGCTAATCTCACATTGAGCAGAGTCTTGACCTATCACAGCCAGCTTTACAAACACTGTGTCTGGGAGGTTCCTAATACTCCATGTGCTGCTAGATTATTCCACCACAGAGACACAGCAGAACAGACACAAGGCCAAGGCAGTTTTATGGAAGCAACAGGGCAAAATAGGTACGTTACACAGTTACTGTAGATATATGTTCTTATTGTAAATAGTGTGATTAGAACTGAATACTGATCTAGCTGTGTGTTCACTTATAGTTCCACCGAACTAAGAAGTTACCGAACTAACTCACAAACCAAACCCAACTAAGCTAACCCTGCAAAAGCAACCATGCAAACCAAGTTGCAAACCACAGTTATACCTTTCAGAGAAATCAGAGAATGCTTTGATAACTTACAGAGAGAGAGAGAGAGAGAGAGTAAATACTGAAGAAAGAAATATATCCACCATCTTATGTTAAATAACAAGATTGAATATTTGAACCACCATTTTCTGTTATACTTTATTCATCACGTGTTTTTGTACATGTGCTGTCTGCTGCAAAGCAGCAGTATCTTATATGAAGAAAAGTGAAGTTAATAAAGAAGTTATTTTAAGCATTTGGTGTGCTCTTTAACCACTTTAGCCCCGGACCATATTGCTGTCCAAAGACCAGAGCACTTTTTGTGATTCGGCACTGCGTCGCTTTAACTGACAATTGTGCGATCGTGCGACGTGGCTCCCAAACAAAATTGCCGTCCTTTTTTTCCCACAAATAGAGCTTTCTTTTGGTGGTATTTGATCATCTCTGCGGTTTTTATTTTTTGCGCTATAAACAAAAATAGAGCGACTATTTTGAAAAAAATGCAATATTTTTTAAATTTTGCTATAATAAATACCCCCAAAAAAGAAATAAAAAAATATTTTTTTTCCTCAGTTTAGGCCGATACGTTTTCTTCTACATATTTTTCGTAAAAAAAAAATTGCAATTAGCGTTTATTGATTGGTTAGCGCAAAATTTATAGCGTTTACAAAAAAGGGGGTAGTTTTATGGCATTTTTATTAATATTTTTTTTTTACTAGTAATGGCGGCGATCAGCGTTTTTTTCCGGAACTGCGATATTATGGGGGACACATCGGACACTTTTGACACATTTTTGGGACGATTGGCATTTTTATAGCGATCAATGCTATAAAAATGCATTGGATTACTATAAATATGCCATTGGCAGTGAAGGGGTTAACACTAGGGGGCGGGGAAGGGGTTAAGTATGTTCCTGGTGTGTTCTAACTGTATGGGGGGGTTGACTCACTAGGGGGAATCACTGATCTTCCGTTCATACATTGTATGAAAGGGAGATCAGTGTTTCCCACGCTGACAGGAACGAGAGGAATGTGTTTACACACATACCTCCCGTTCCCCGCTCTGTAACGAACGCGCGCAAGTGCCCGGCGGCGATCGCGCCCGCCGGGCACGCACGCGGGACTCGGGGGCGTGCGGCGGCCGAAAAAGATAGGACGTAGAGCTACGTGCTCTCGCCCAGCAGTGCCACCATCCCGCAGTAATATGACGGCGCGCGGTCCGCAATCAGTTAAACCTACTGCTTCCATAGAACGGCAATAGAGGAATTTCAGAGTAATAGACAGTCTTGTTGGACTGAAAAGTCAGAGATATCACAATTCTTCTAATGCCACAGCGCATGAGGCACTTCATAGTGCTGCACCTGCCACAGTGGAACTATTATTCCCTTTGAGGGAAAAGCGATAGCGCTCCTCAAATTGCACAGTAAAGCGCGCATTGGAGCAGCGGAGCGCCAGCATATACCGCCGCACAGCAACCAATCCCTAAGTGATCAAGTAAAAACACCTCAGCGGAGCTACCATAGAGGCCATAAAAGCGTGTTTACTCAAACTGCAGCCGACTCTTAAAGTGGCAGAATGGCAAAGGCAAGAAAAGCACCAACCCTCCTGCAACCCCTAGAGAGAGAAAAAAACGCATGGTGGGACACCAAAGTCCAGACCTAGAGTGCCTGCACCGCCACCCACGAAGAGGCCATGTACTGCAGCCAGCTAGTTTCCCGCCACTAGGCCGAAATCCTGCAGCAGTGCATCGCAAGTCATCGCAGAGCATCGCAATTCATCGCAGAGCATCACAACGCATCGCAGCTCATCGCAAAGCATCACAATTCATAGCAGAGCATCGCAACAAATTGCAGCTCATCGCAACTCATCGCAGAGCATCGCAAAGCATCACAAGTCAGCGCAAGCTTCGCATCAAGAAAATACTATCACAATGGGCTCCTTGGCAAGGCAATACTTTGAATGGTCAGCAGAACCTCCATGGGATGACGAAGTGCTCTGTCCACGAAACGCGTCGGGAGGACTCCACTGCCGCCCTACTTGTATACAAGCATTTTTTATTCAGCTAAAATGTAAGTTTGATAGCTGTAAATAAATGATTTTATTTTTCTACTTAAACGGGATTACGCTATGTGGCCACTTCTTTCTCTTATCTCTTATACAAACCATTTTCTATGAGAATATCCACTTGGGGATCGCACTCCCAGCTGGGCTTCATCCATCCATCCCACGGAGGTTCTGCTGACCATTCAAAGTATTGCCTTGCCAAGGAGCCCATTGTGATATCAGCCACTACAAGCCTAATTTGACTTTCAGTGGCGTAAGCCATCTGAAGTCAATTGGTTCTGGTAAGCCTGCATTGCTTTCGGTGGTGGGAACAACACAGTGGAGAAGTCATTATTTGTTATTCACCAATCAACAGATTGACTATTACTTATTTACATCAGGATTTGTTTTATTTTCCTTTCACGGGACATTATTGCACTTGGCAGTCAGTGGCCAATAATTTACACATGTCTTTCTAAAGAAATGAACAATCACTGTTGTTTTTCAATGTATATATGTTTCTATATGTGATTAATTGTATCCAACAACGGGTGTCATCTCACTAATAGATTATTTTCACACTGTTCATCACGCACGAGTTATACAGTGCTTGTCCCTGGATTTTCCAGGGTCCTTTATTTGTTTCACTCTACACAAAATGTGTTTATTCTTTTTTTGTGCTTCTGACTGTCATCAACAGACAGTCACTTTAAAGCGCTACACATTTCCTACACATTTTATCCGAGATGGAAGCCCATGAATTTTGAGGATATGAGCGATGAAAGCTTTCGCAGTGTGGATAGCGGTTGGCAAGCTCTTCATGGGAACGAAGTGGGCCATCTTGATTAGATCAACGACAACCATGATTGTATTAGCACCTTGTGATATGGGAAGGTTAACAATGAAATCCATAGAGAGAGCCTCCCAAGGTCTCTTTGGAATGGGGAGAGAAGTTAACAATCCATATGGAGGTTTTCAAGAATGTTTATTAGAAGCACAGATATCACAAGAGAAGACATAGTCTTGTATAGTTTTAGTCATTCCAGGCCACCAGTAGTTCCTCTTAACCAGGTGGATAGTTTTTGTGACACCTGGGTGACCAGCCAAAGGGCTGTCATGAAGTTGTTTTAGAAGAGGAAGTTGCAATGTGGGCGGAACATAAATTTTGTTGTCAAAAGTATATAAACCATCAGGTTGTTTAGTGAGTCCACTAGGTAAAGAAGGTTCGTTGGAACAGTTTTGGATGATCAAGTGTTTGAAACTAGTCTGCGCACCGATAAAACGGCTTGGCGGGAAGATGGGAAGAGGAGGAATGCCCGCATTGTCCTCGTCATGTATATGAGATAAGGAGTCTGCCTTGACATTTTGTGAACCTGGATGATAAGAAATATGGAAGTCGAAGCGGTCAAAGCAGAGACTCCATCTAACCTGTCGAGCAGACAGGGTTTTAGCTGTCTTGAGGTATTGAAGATTGCGGTGGTCTGTGAGAATGGTGAAGGGGTGAGTTGAACCCTCCAGAAGGTGTCTCCAATTTGCTAAGGCATCTTTAATTGCAAGTAACTCTCTTTCACCTACAGGGTAGTTTCTCTCAGCTGGAGAGAGCGTCTTGGAAAAGAAGGCGATCGGATGGAGTGGTGTAGAAGGGGACTCCCGTTGTGAAAGCACAGCTTCAAGTGCAAAGTCCGAGGCATCCACCTCTAGCATGAAGTGGCAACGAGGATTAGGGAGCTGAAGTATCGGAGCCAAAGTAAATCTTTGTTTCAGAGCGTCAAAAGCATGTTGGGCTTCAGTGGACCAGGCAAAAGGAACCTTTGTACTGGTTAAGGTACTTAGTGGCTTCACAACAGTAGAGAAATTCCTGATAAATTTACGATAGTAGTTAGCGAAGCCAAGAAATCGCTGAAGTGTCTTTCTTGAATGTGGAACAGGCCAGGCAAGGACACATTCAACCTTTGAGTGATCCATCTGGATGCCATGGGGTGTGATGTGGTATCCGAGGAAGGAAATGGTGGATTGTCCAAAAACAAATTTTTCAATCTTTGCCTATAGAGAATGCGCTCTGAGTCTAGCCAACACCCAGCGTACATGTTTGACATGTTGTTCAGTAGTGTTGAGCGGAATACGCCATATTCGATTTCGCGATATTGCGCGAATATATAGAAGAATATTCGCGAATATTCGCTAATATCGAATATTCGTGATATTTTATCCCAAAAAATGATTGCGAAATTCTCATAAACGGAGATCATTTCCTGTATTACTAAACTAATATGCACTAAACACTAACTCTACACTAACTCTACTTAAAAGAAAGGAGAATAAGGGGGCAAAAGAAGGGCGGAGAAGATAATCGCGCAATATTACTATTGCGCGATTATCTTCTCGGCCCTTCTTTTGCATCAGAGCCAATCAGAATAACTCGAATATTCGGCAAAAGGAATATCGCGCAATATTCCTTTTGCCGAATATTCGAGTTATTCTGATTGGCTCTGATGCAAAAGAAGGGCGGAGAAGATAATCGCGCAATATTCCGTTTGCCGAATATTCGAGTTATTCTGATTGGCTCTGATGCAAAAGAAGGGCGCATCAGAGCCAATCAGAATAACTCGAATATTCGGCAAAAGGAATATTGCGCGATTATCTTCTCCGCCCTTCTTTTGCATCAGAGCCAATCAGAATAACTCCAATATTCGGCAAAAGGAATATCGCGCAATATTCCTTTTGCCGAATATTCGAGTTATTCTCATTGGCTCTGATGCAAAAGAAGGGCCGAGTAGCTGATGCGATTCTTTTATGTTGCCGAAAATTCGCAATGCGAATTTTCGGCAACATAAAAGAATCGCATCAGCTACTCGGCCCAGGGTCTCTCTCTAATCATACCAGCAATGCTTTTAGACATCGATGGAGATCACTAGGATGTGATCTGTTTTAAAAATAAATTTGAAAAAATACGAATATTCGCCATAGCGAATATTCGCCGCAATAATTGAGTTATTCGCGAATACTCGAATATGCAATATTCGTAGCGATTATTCGCAATGCGAATATTCGTGAGCAACACTATTGTTCAGGATTGTCCGAATAAATCAAAATATCATCAAGATAGATGACAACACAGACATCAAGCAAATCCCTGAAAATATCGTTGATGAATCTCTGAAAGGTTGCTGGCGTGTTACATAAACCGGATGGCATAACAGTGTATTCAAATAGGCCATAGCGAGTTTTGAATGCAGTTTTCCATTCGTCTCCAGGGCGGATTCTAATTAGATTGTAGGCTCCCCTGAGATCCAATTTTGTGAACATTTTTGAGGTTTGAAGTCGCTCAATGAGCTCAGGAATGAGAGTTAAAGGATAGCGATTTTTGACCGTAATAGTGTTGAGCGAGCGATAGTCTATTATAGGTCGTAACGAACCATCCTTATTCTTGACAAAAAACATAGCAGCACTAGCAGGGGGAGTGGATGGCCTAATGAAGCCCTTCTTCAAGTTATCATCCAAGTAAACCTTGAGGTGTACAAGTTCTGGTTGAGAGAGTGGGTAGATCCTGGCAGTAGGAATAGGACAGCCCAGAATAAGGTCGATGGGGCAGTCGTAGATGCGATGTGGAGGCAGGATGTCTGCGTTGAACTTACTAAAAACATCAGCTAAGTCCTGTAATTGAGCAGGGAGGTCCGATTATAAACTTTCTGCCGCCAAAATAGGAGAGAAGGAATAGCAAGTCTGTTTGCAATAGGAGGATTGTAAAAGTATTGACCTATCAGACCATCGGATGGTGGGTTGATGGAGAAGCAACCATGGAAGTCTGAGCACAATAGGAAAAACTGGCGAGGGGATTATATTGAAAACAAGAGATTCGGTGTGACCATCAAGACATGTGACCAGCAAATGATGTGTTTCAGTGGTTATTGGGCCTGAAGCGGAACTGGAGCCATCAATGAAAGTAACAGAAAGTGGAGTATGTTTAGTAACATAGGGGATCTAGTTAGAATGGACGAGAGCAGAGTTTATGAAGTTACCACAGGCCCCAGTGTTGATCATGGCCTCAACGGTGATGCTCTCGTGATTCCACTGCAGGGTAAGGGGAATAAAAATGTAACGATTAGTGAAGGACAATTGAGCTTACAGATGTGAAGTACTTTACCTTCAGATTTATTTTTGAGAAGTGGAAAATTGGAGAGATTGTGGTCAGAACCGGCACAGTACATGCAGAGGTTTTGGGCCCTCCTTCTTTGTCTTTCCACAGAGGACAGGGGACCCCTGACTGAACTTAAGTTCATGGGTGCATCTTTAGGGGGTGAGTTTGCTCTCCTAGGAGGTGCGGGAACATAAGTTTTGGAACGTTCAGCCCTCCTTTCACGCAGTCGACGATCAATTGATACTGAAAGCTGCATGAGGTCATCTAACGACGTAGGTAGGTCTACACGAGCTAGCTCGTTCTTCAAAGCTTCAGATAACCCTAGACGGAATTGGTTCCTGAGTGAGATATCATTCCATTGAGAGTCACGACAACAACATTTAAACTCAGAAATATAATCTTCTACAGGTCTCTTACCCTGTTTAAGACTCCTGATAGTGTTCTCAGCAGTTAGTTGTTTATTAGAATCCTCAAAGAGGAGAGACAGTTCTTCCAGGAAGGAGTTGTAGGAACCCAGGAGCACCCCTTGTTCTAGGAGATGTGCATCTGCCCATGCTCTTGGTTCTCCTTTAAGGTAGGAGATCAAGGTGAGGATTTTGATCCTGTCAGAATAGTAAGTACGAGGCCTTAATTCAAACATTAAATTACAGGAACTGATGAAGTGACCAAAAAGTTTTCTATCCCAAGAAAAGGGTTCAGGAGGGGAGACTTTGGGTTCTGGTCGGTCTCTATGGAGTGCAACATTTTGTTTTGCATGATCTCGCAGAGCCTCATTCTCAAGATGAAGTTCATGAACCGAAGCAGTAAGGGTATCAACCCGTTGCGAGAGACCCACAAGGTGAGAAGCAAGCTCCGCTGGATCCATCTTTGTGGTTGTTCTATTATGTAAGGTTACGCCAGATTTGTTTAGGAATATGGATCTCAACTGCGGAGACTTCTCAGTTTCGGACCCAGGTTTCACTCTCTTGTGTGCAGAGAGTTTGGGATCCTAGCATCACAGTCTCAATCAAGGGGCTGGAGCTTATTCCGTCATAGGCGCCAGTACAACGGTAAGAAGATATAAGTACAGACTTCAATGAGAACCAGAACCAGGATGTCCCTCAAGATACAGTCGTTCAATCACACTGAGGCAGTACCAGGGAAGCGAGGTTCTGTGTTAGTATATTCAAGAGAGAAGAGGAGGACCGTGCCTCCAGGGGAGATAAATACAGAAGTAGAATCAAATAGTGATGGACTGAACTTCAGTGTAGCAGTATTTGGTAACTTATACAACGGCATTCAGAATTACTAGGAGACTTCATTAGAGATTAACAGTTGTAGAGAGCATATGACATGTGTAAAGCATTCCAAGAATCCAGTGAACGGCTGTATGCACATTTTATTCTATAGGAGTGAACAAAGATATAGTCCTCCACTGGTACCTGGTGAGAGCAGGAGTGGGGCTAGTAGCATAGATCCATAGTAGAGTAATAGACTGAGAGGCTATGGCAGCACTGGGTTCATGGCATGGTTACATAACATACTGACTAAAGCTGCAGAGAGTAGAAACTCTTATACATAAGCATTTCAGGGTACTTGTGGTACAGGAGATGGTTTGGCTGGCAAGTGAACAGGCTCAATGGAGCCGGCTGCTGAGGCAGGTGGTGCAGGCATGGAATCCTATGGTCCCGATCCGTGCCAGCTGGGGCTGGAGATGAGGCACATGGTGGAGAACCTGCAGCGATGGGGATCCTAGCTGACAGTGGCGTCTTGACGCAATAGAACAACCCCACACTGTCAGCTGGGGAAGTCTAAATAGGCCATGCTGACGCGGCAGCGCACTTCCGCGTTCCATTGTGGAACGCACGGCGCACCGGAAGTGACGCCGTCTAAGCACAGAACAGAGCACAGCTGTGAAGGAAAGAGGCAGCTGTGCCCGTTTTAGTAAGAAGTAACGCCAATGCCGTTACAGATAGTTGCCATTTTAAACTGTACAACAGTAAAGAAAAGCACATGAAGCAACATGCAAGTAATAATAATAATGAAAGGAACACAGGACAAATACTTACTTTTTAGAAACATTTTCCTGATCCTCTGTACTGATTGTGCTTCCTCAATTTCAGGTTTGACCAGCGTTTGCTCAATTGCTCCTTGGATCGTCGTACCCTAAAATTCCTGTGCAGACTTCTCACAACTTTACTCATGATCTTGGCCTTTTCACATTTGGGTTGGGGTATGGTCCATACTTCTCATCATAGTCGGTGCTCTTCAAGATGTCCACCATCTCCGCCATGTTTACAATGGACATATTTGAGGCCTTACATCTCCTCATGGATCGGGACATTTCTGGCTCCCGGCTTTCCCCCTTTTTACTGCTATTATCACGCACCTGTTGTGTCTCCGCCATGTTCCTCTCCTACTGCGATGAAAGAGAAAAGGCAGGGAATATACAACAAAGAACATCAGGGGTGAGCGACGTGTGTGGAGTTTCACGCATTCGCAGTGAATATAAAGCTAACATGTATGTGTTGTACCTACGTTCTGTATGCGGAGGAAGGAGGAAGCACCGAATGCGAGACCAAAGGTAAAGTTTAAACTTGAGGCATCAGTGGCCTATACTGATTCTAGATGGAGGCCTATATTGGGATAAGATTATGAGAGTTTAGCCTGACATTAGTGTTTTTGTCTTGTGTTTTGTCTTGCAGACAATATGAAACAGTTTAAGGTCCCTGACTTTATGGGCAGGTTCAAAGACCCGTACAGGGAGCTGAGGAATTTGTGGAAGGTTAAAAACCCCTTATATCATAATAAAGCAGATAGGAAAGCAATGCAGGAAAAACTGCTGGAATTAGTGAAGACACAGATCCCCGACGCAGACATCAAGTTTGTGGATAAAAAAATTGGTAGCTTGAGAAGTACGTATTGGAAGGAGTGTAATAAGGTCCAGAAATCCCAAACATCAGGAGCAGCAGCAGAAGTCGTGTATGTACCCAGTCTGTGGTACTACAACAGAATGCAGTTTCTGGACGACCAGATTGAAGCCGGGGAGCCCTTCCCTCTACCCTTCAGTCCACCCCAGCTGAGGTTTCTGAGGACAAACCTGGGCCTTTCATCCTGGAAGAAGTGGAGGAGCCCAGCTTGAGCCAGGTATAGTATTTTTTTTACATGTTTGATGTCCTAAAATTATTGATGCTAACTAGATGTTTTTATAGATAACAAATGTATGATTTAACAAAAAGTGTTTGACACATCAATAGACAGTAGTGGCCAAAAATGATTGGGACATGAATGAAAACTGCTGGGTTGAGATTGAGAGTCTTTTCTATTAACATTCAATTTACAACAGTCGTGAGCTAAAAATTGTGTGTGATTGATGAACCAAAACCATGTCCCTTTTTTATACATAGGCAGGCCTCAGCCAGGATGAGGTGTCTGGAATGTGGCAGGCAGGAGGTGGCAGGGGGAAGTGGCAGGCAGGAGGTGGCAGGGGGAAGTGGCAGCCAGGAAGTGACCAGGCCCAGTGGCCTGACCTAATCCTAGGTGCATCCCCTCCACCTTCCAACAAAAAGGGCCAGAAAGGGGAGGAATTTGGATGAGGCAGCACTTGCCCTCATTCAAGATGCTCATGCGACCTTGACAAAAAAAAAACAGGGCTATGCCTGCATAGTAGCAGCCAAAATACAGGACATGGAGCAGGGCCAACGCCTCCTCTGTGAGAACATTATTTTACAGACCCTAAATAAGGGGTTGATGGGCTAACTGACAGAAAAACACACCTTTCTGAGTTCGTCCATCTTGCTCCACCTCCTGCACACGTTTCACCTGCTTTACCTCCTGGCACAACTCAATGAGCAAAGCTCAGTAGGGAAGCGTGGAGGGAAGGCTGCAGGGAAGGCAAGAAAGTGATAGCCTGGGTTCAGCCTGGTCTGACAGAAAACGCAGGCTGTTGTAGTACCACAGACTGGGGACATACATGTCATCTGTTGCTGTTACTGATCTCTGGATGTCCTGGACCAGATTGTGCTCCCTATTAATGACTTCTCAAGTTACCATTTTTTTTTCAAATAGTTGATGTCTGCCTTGGGGTCCAAGGCCTTCCTCATTATTTTGTTACCAAGAATAAATGGATATTTTATTTTCTGAAAATACTTGTCTATGTGTTTTCCTTCAAATAGGACAGTTTGTTTGTCAGTAGGCAGGTACATTTCAAAAATACAATGTGAAATTAACAAGGGACACCAACCAACCTCCTTGAGATTTTAAAATACAAGATAATAATGTTGTGGTGGTAACTTGACACACACAAAAAAAAAAAAAAAATATGGAGATCACTAGAAAATTTTCAAATAATCAAAAAAAAAAGAGATCTTAATTAAAAAAAGAAAGAAAACATGACTATAAAAAAATAATTCAAAACATTATTATGGAGATCTGGATTTTTTTTAAAAAATTCAGAACTGTGTGAATATCAGCAGCAAAACAACTTAATTATTCTAGCATTATAAAGAACAAAAAAATGCACTGCATTAAAAGATCCCAGAATTTGCAGTGTGACGAATGTGCTATCTCCATTACGAACACTAGTTTTACCAGACAGAACACTCCCTTCTCGTACTTGATTCTGAGCATGCGTCAAAATTTTGCGCATCAGAACTGCTACAGATGATCAGATTTTCTGATATTTGAGAACCAGCTCGGAATTTGAGAACCAGCTCTCAATCTTTTGCTGCCGGAAATTCCACCAGCAAAAGTTCAATGGAGCCAACACACGGTCGGAATTTCCGTTCAAAAGCTTACATTAGACTTTTGCTGGCGGAATTTCCGATCGTGTGTACAGTGCAATACTGAGAAGGGAAACAAAGCAGCAGACATCACCAGCTGCATCTTAAGTTAATATCTCCTAAATGAAAAAAAGGGGGAATCAACTGCGCTAAGATACAAAATGATATAAAAACAACCGAGTGCTAAATATATATATATAATAGGGAGCTGCTAGGAGCTCAAAAGAAGCTGCACCTGACTGTACTAACAAACACAGTGTAAAACAATTGGTAAAAAAACAGAATGCGCTACTAACATATATCAAAAACAAAATAAGTGTCCACAGGTAATAATTCAAAACCAAATAAGTGTCCACAAGTGATAGTCATAAGACTAGTGTCCATTAATCCAATCAAAAGAAACAAATGGAATTCACGGTTATAAATGAAAAAAAGTCAACACCAGTGCAAAGGAATGTGAATAATGTTGATAAACAGGGTGACACTCTAATTCAAAATAGTGCTGAAAGAAGATCCTCCACCTTGCAGAAAAAAGATGGCCGCTTACCAGAACTCTGGTGGCCCCTTAATTAAAAGAGAACCCCAGATAGCGTATGTTTATCCACTAGGAGGAAGATGTAAGGTCAGGTCACTTGTTGATCCCCATCGGCAGCAGAGCAGGATTGAATCCTCGGAATGGATTGCCAAGGAGAAATAAAAAGGGCCACAATAGTGTAATACCGTCACTTTAAAATTTTATTAAAAAGAAAAAAACTCACTTACATGGAACAAATAATAAACAGGCGTGTCAAGTTATGCTGGGATTCCGGCCGGAAATGATCCAACAATACAAGTCCCGTCCAAAGAGGTATACAGCGGGGGATGATCCGGTGTAGTACAGTATCCTTGGCAATTGTCGGGCACACGCAATTGTCGGGCACACGCAATTGCCGACAATTGAGCTGGGACGTGGAGCTCTGTGTGTAAACACAGAGCTGCACGTCCCTGTCAGGGAGAGAGGAGACCGATCTGTGTCCCTTGTACATAGGGGCACAATCGGTCACCTCCCCCAGTCACCCCCCTCCCCCTACAGTTAGAACACAATCTAGCAATATAACTTTTGCGCAAACCAGTCACTATACAGTTATTGCGATTTTTTTTTTTAGTTTTTTTTACCAAAAATATGTAGAAGAATACGTATCAGCCTAAACTGAGATAAAATTTTTTTTTTTTTTTTAAATGGGATATTTATTATAGCAAAAAGCAAAAAATATTGTGTCTTTTTTCAAAATTTTTGCTATTTTTTTGTTTATAGCGCAAAAAATAAAAAACGCACAGGCGATCAAATACCACCATAAGAAAGCTCTATTTGTGGGGGAAAAAAAGGATGTCAATTTTGTTTGGGAGCCACATCGCACGACCGTGCAATTGTCAGTTAAAGCGACGCAGTGCCGGAAGCTAAAATTTTGTCTGGGCAGGAAGGGGGTGTAGGTGCACAGTAGGCAAGTGGTTAGGGGCAAATCCTTCAGGACTCTTGAACTAAGTGGCTGCAGATTTTTTTTTTTACTATTGTGAGGTGCAGTCCAAGCAAAAACAGACTTATATTTCTCTTTTGAATCCAGTTTCCCATGGATTTTATATGAAATAAAATACATTTTTGCCTGGCAATAGCTCTATAACGTGTAGTATTGAATGCTTGCACGTGTTCTTTCACATGTTTGGAACTGTATCAGTCTAATTTTTTTTCACAAATATTTCATAATGGAACATGCGTAGGCCTGATTGAGAAATACTTAAGATACATTGTTTGTCTTACTGATCGTTGATATAATTTATCTCTAGTAGTCACTCGTCTATCAAACATAGAAATGTATCATAGTTATAAGCTTGATTCAATGAGACAATGCAACTTGTTATTGATTCAAAATGTCGCCCATGTGTATATGTTTAAAATCGGATTTCAAAGTTGTAATAGATTTGAATAGATCCCACTCTTTCTCCCATCCTTCTTCAAGTCATGTGTATACAGGCAGCATAACCTCTAAAATGACTTAAAGTCCTCTGCTAACATAGTTCTCTGTAACTCCGATCTTTGGTCGCTATATGAATGTTGTTCTTCACATACACTCTGCAGTGATCTGAGAGAGGAAGAAGACAAATAAAAGAGGCTGCCAAAGATATCACCGCATTTCATTCCTCTCAGACAACACAGCAGGTATTAGCTGCATTCAAATAAATACTAAAGACGTGGCCTTGGCAATAAGGAAAAAGAGATGAAGAGAATGAAAAAAAAAAAAAAGAAGGAAAAAGATGTAATATATCTAAGATAAAAATGTAAATTGAGTTTTATGGAGGTGTGGTTTGGCCATGTTGTTGATGAGTCACTAAATTCTGCTGCTTTGCCATTGACTGGTTATATTTTCTTTTAAAGGGTCCAACAAGTCAGCAGATACCTTTAATACTTTGAATACATCCTGAATATGCACAAAGAAGGGCACAAATCAGGAAAATCTTGCAGAGAAACTAATTTTATTCAATAAAATGGTACCGTCAAACTCGTCTCACAATGCCTAGCCACAGATTACCCAACCCATATCCCCAGGCAGAGCTGTATTCTAGCCTAGGCCAACAAGGCCCAGGCCTAGGGCAGCACTTTGCATGGGGGCAGCACGAAAAGAGTCCCCGCGGCCGTGCTGCTTCTGGTATGCGGGAGGCAGTGGGGGGGGGCGCTTCCAATTTTGACTGTTTTATCATCCTGGACCACAAACCTTCCTCACTGTGCTATATGTTTCTGCTGCACCATCTACTTAAAGTAGAACTATAGGCAACACTTTTTTTTCATTTTGGGTAGAGTAAGGGAGGGTTATAGCCCCTGTCAGTTTATTTTTTACCATCCCTGTCCCATTGTGAAGATTTCCCTTCACTTCCTGCCATATGGGCATCCGGGAAGTAAGAGGAAATCTAAGTAAATTAAGGGAATCTATTCCCCCCCCCCCCAGACCCTCAGGACTCACTCGAAAATTTCAGGGCGGGTCTTAAACAACACAGAGTGTGGCCGTAACAGGAAGGGGTGGGTCATATTTAAATTAGGGGGTGCACGAGTTTAGTCAGGCCTAGGGCAGCACAAAACCTAAATACACCTCTGTCCCCACCCCCCTGTTCGGTTCACAGCAGAACTCCCAAACAGGGGAAAAGTTCTAACCCAAACGGTTAACCCCATTGAAGTCTATGAGAGGCAAACAGGAAAAAGTGCCCATTTTGAAAGCTTATATGCAAGTAATTGACCATAAGAAGGATATTTTTTATTATTATTATTATAATAATAATAATAATACACAATTTGTATAGTGCCAACAGTTTACGCAGCACTTTACAATGTATAGGGGGGACAACACAATTACAGTACAGTTCAATATAAGAGGTACAGGAGGGCCCTGCTTGTAGAGATTACATTCTTAAGGGAGGGGGTGGTGGTACAAAAGGTAATAGCTGCCAAGAATGATTTGATGGGGGTGGCTCAATAAATTAGTTTTCATGGATCTCCTAAAGGTGGAAAGTGTAGGGGCTAATTGGACATACCGGGGAAGGGAGTTCCAGAGGATGGGAAAGGCTCTGGAGAAGTCCTGAAGGCGAGCATGGGAGGAGGCAATAAGGGAGCTAGAGAGCAGGAGGTCCTGGGAGGAGTGAAGGGGATGATTTGGGCGATACCTGCAGATGAGGTTGGTGATGTAGAAGGGGGCGATGTTGTGATTGGCCTTGTATGCTATGGTTAGCATTTTGAATTTTACAGTGGGGTAGGGGAAGCCAGTGAATGGATTGGCAGAAAGGAGCAACAGTCACAGATCGGTTAGTGAGGTGTATTAGTCTAGCAGCAGAATTCATAATAGATTAAAGGGGGGATAGCCTGCTTAAGGGTAGGCTATTAAGGAGAGAGTTGCAGTAGTCAAGGCAGGAAATAATCAAGGAGTGAATAATTTGCTTTGTGGTGTCATCAGTCAGGAAGGGTTGAATTCTGGAGATGTTGTGGAGTATAAGGTGTCAGGATTTAGCCAGTGATTGGTAGTGGGGGCTGAAGGAGAGGTCAGAGTCAAGGATTACACCCAGAACCCTGGCATGTGTGGCGGGACCAATGATGGTATTGATATCAATGGTGAAGTTTTAGAAAGATTGAGTTTGAGGAAGTGGTGTGACATGTATACCGATTTGTCATTCAGTAAGTTTGAGATCCATGAGGAGATCGAGGGGGTGAGTTGAGGAGTGGAGAGATAGATCTGGGTGTCATCGGCATTGAGGTGGTATTGTAAGCCATAGGAGTTTATCAACTGGCCCAGAGAAGAGGTATAGAGTGAGAATAAGAGAGGCCCAAGGATGGAGCCTTGGGTTACCCCAACAGAAAGAGGAAGAGGAGCGGAGGAGATGGAATTGTAAGTGACACTGAAAATGCGCTGAGATAGATAGGAGGAGAACCAGGATAAAGCAGAATCACGGAGGCCAAGGGCGTGTAATTTGTTGAGGAGGAGCAGGTGGTCAACTGTGTCAAAGGCAGCAGAGAGGTCTAAAAGTATGAGTATGGAGTAATGGCCATTGGTTTTAGCAGTTAGTAAGTTACTGGTGAGTTTTAGTAGGGCAGTTTCAGTAGAATGTTGTGGGCGGAAGCCAGACTGTAGGGGGTCGAGAAGGTTGTTGGCCATGAGGTAGCTGCTCATTCAGGCATGGACAAGGTTTTGATGAGTTTGGAAGCAAACGGGAGAAGGAAAATGGGTCTTAAGTTATTTAAACAGGTGTGGTCTAGTGAGGGTTTTTTAAGTATGGGGGTAACCAGTGCATGTTTGAGCAGGGAAGGAAAGGTGTCGGAGGAGAGGGAGAGGTTGAAGATGTGGGTTAGGGAGTTGAGGATCGAGCAGGAAGGTGGTCACAGTAATTGAGAGGGGACAGGATCCAGGGGACTTGTACAAGAACTTGATTGCCAGAACCCAAATAAATACACTGAGACCCATTCACAGTTATAGAACTAAGGGACAGGGATTTCTCCCTCTCACCCCTACTGTTCACCCTAGAATAGAGTGGCTCGTAATACTTATTCCCTGATTTAGGGCCTCTACATTTTCTCCGTGGGGAAAAATGGACCTGTATGCTTATGACATGCTCATCTACTTGCCCCTGTCATGCCTTGGCTTATTTGTTGTCCATAATTAAAAACTTTGGGGACTCGTTAACAGATACATTAGAAAAAATATCTCCTGTTCCCGTTGGATCAGGACACCATCAATCATATGCTTTCCACGTCAACCCTCCAAATAGCCAATAAAATAAAATATCGGGGAATTGTGATACAAATACCTATACAGAACTATGTTGTAAATAAGCTAGCACCAATAATATTTAAACTGCAAGACAGAACAGATCTCAGGATGTCTCTGCAAATTGACTTGATGGGCGGGGCCGATTTACCTAAGTTGATCTACCTACTAGTTTCTGTATATTTTCCCAAACTCCCCCTGTCAGATCCCTCAGGAAATCATAATGTCAATATGGAGCTATTTTTCTGAAATAAACAGACTTCCTAGAATTCCCCCTTAATTACCATCTGTTATTCTTTTTTTCAGTCAATACACCTTAACTACTGGAGACTAGTGTTGCTCACGAATATTCGCATTGCGAATATTCGCTACGAATATTGCATATTCGAGTATTCGCGAATATCTCGAATATCGCGGCGAATATTCGCTATTTCGAATATTCATATTTTTCAAATTTCGCAATAAGTTTCGCAAAAAAATCGCAATCAATTTCGCAATCGCGAAATTTCGCAATAGCGAAATTTCGCAATAGCGAAATTTCGCAATAGCGAAATTTCGCAATTTTTTTTTTTTTTTTTTATAAAATATAGCGAATATTCGTAAATATCGAATATTCGTGATATTTTATCCAAAAAAAATATAGCGAAATTTCGCAATCATTTTCGCTTTCGCATATGCGAAATTTCGCTATTTTTTTTTTTATAAAATATAGCGAATATTCGTAAATATCGAATATTCGTGATATTTTATAAAAAAAAAAAAAAAAAATCGCGAATTAGCGAAATTTTGCATTGGCGAAAATTCGCAATTTTTTTTTTTATAAGATATCACGAATATTCGATATTAACGAATATTCGCGACCGCATATGTGAAATTTCGCTTTTTTTTTTTTATAAAATATCACGAATATTCGATATTAACGAATATTCGCGAATATTCTTTGAAATATTCGCGAAATATCGCGAAATCGAATATGGCGTATTCCGCTCATCACTACTGGAGACCACTGGGGCAGCTGTTATGGGGTTGTATGAGACACTGAGCACTGAAGTTTACAGGGAATCAGGCTTATCTACATGTGGACCTACCCATTATTAAACATTCCCTGAATATCCTCTTCATGGCACAATGCCTATATCTAAATGCTCTACTTTAAATCCTAATCTGACTAAGGATAGCCAACAAGAGTACCTATATGCAAACAATGATCGGGATAGAGTTATCCACTTAAAATTTTTTCACTTTTTACTAAATGTAATATACTCCAGCTCTGCCCCTGTTTTGAGGGATTCTCCATGTGTGCAGACTTCTTTCATTACTTATGTCAATGCCAACATATATAGTAAAAGCATAGTGACCCAAAATTATGAATCATATTTCTGATTCCTTTGGTTTCCTTACTATACGTAACCCAGTAATGTGTCTACTGGGTTTACTGGTGGACCTGCAACTTAGGAGTGATTGCAAAAATTGTATATGATATATGCTCTCCTAAACCCAAAAAAATGCATTCTGCTATCATGGAAAACATTAAACATCAGCCCTCTTGCTGCGAACAATAAACTCTACATTTTCTGTGTAGGGATGAGCCGAACACCCCTGATATCCAACTGATATCGGAGATAATTGATCCTCTGTGTGGTTGAAAGCGTTTGAGACAAGCACAAGAGTGTAAAGCCTCATACACACGATCAGACTTCCATCAGACTTTTCTGTGGATTTTTGTCCAAAGGGGCGTTGGCCGTGAACTTAGTATGCATACACACGGCAGAACTTTTTCAAACCAACATTCACCAAACCACATGTTTTTTTCAGCTCTTTACCGCCACCCTTTGGGCAACTTGCTATTGTTTTCTGATGTTTAGCATTGGTTCTGAAAATGCGTGTTTGAACTTTCGATTTTAGTTCAATGAAGTTGTGTACATTAGGGATGAGCCTAATATTCAAGTCGAACGTAAGTTCGACTCGAAAATTGGGTGTTTGCCTGTTCGCTGAATAGTGAACAGTTTGGGGTGTTTGGCAAATTATTGTCATGAAAAGTGTTTGGGGACCTAGGTCCTGCCCCAGGGGACATGTATCAATGCTAAAAAGGTTTTAAAACCTTTTTTCGGGAGCAGTGCGTATCCAGTTTTTCCTATGCCGGGTCGAGAAAGGATTACATTCCTGGAATATTTTAAAGGACTTGTCCCAAGCTGTGTCTGTGTGTTTTTTTTTACAATTTTTTTTAAAACTTTTTTGTGAAATGGTAGGGGTACAATGTACCGTTACCAATTCACTTAGGGGGGTCGGGATCTGGGGGTCAGACCCCACCCGCAGACCCCCACAACCACCGGGCAAGGCAACAATTTTTTGGGGAACCCCACGCCATTTTTTTTTTTTTTTTTGGCGCTGGGTTCCCATTAAAATCCATACCAGGACGGGGCGTGGTTTGCGCATGGCTGAGTGAGGTTGTGAAGGTGTGAGCTCCCGATACCTCCATGCCCTCCGTGCGTGTTACAAAGTTATAGCCTGAGAAAGGTAACCTGTTGTCGGTACAACTTGGTGAGGATCTCTGGTGGAACCCCCCGGACTGGAGCCGTTAGACACTGTGAGGGCTGGAAGCCTACCCTACGCTCTACCCGCTGCTTCCGCTGCCTGCTGTTTGTTGCAGCTTGTGTCCCCACCTCCCGCTCTCCGCTGGCTACGAGGTGCGCATGTTGGCGGCGTATACGGGACTTGCTGGATCCCGGCGGAACTGAAGGCGAAGGGAGCTAGATGTGGGGAAGGAAAAACTGAGGAGACCGGAGACGGAAGTAGAACGAGAGTCCAGGTGGGGAGGCTAAATCAGCGAGGAGCCATGGTTCCACGGTTGGGCAGGCTGTGATGGCGGTCAGTGTGTAGCGTGCAGGGGGCTGTAGTGAGCCGTGTAGTGAGCCGTGTGGCGGACCGGCTCCAGCATAGCCCTAATCCAATTAGATAGCTCTCAAGCACTAAGCGCCCCTAACTTCCCTAGGGAGACGCTGAGAGGAACGTGCAGCATAAAGTCTGAGAATTGAGAAAACGCATGTGGAAAGTGGAGGGGAGGCATGTGTGCAGCTAGAGCCAGAGACACACGGACATCCCGGAGGACTGCACTGTTAACACAGCCACCCAGCCTAGTGGGTCATTTGGAGATCCAGAGCTATTTTTCAAAAATGGAGAAAGGGGGTGAGCAGGGTCAAAGCCTAGAGAGTCTGCAAATGCAAACGCAGACTACTATCCCAAGGCTAGAGGTGCGGGCAGACGTAGAGACATTACAGATAGCTCCTCAAAGCCCCCGGGTGATCAATACAGGGGGTAGTGATCCCCCACCCAGACTAAGTGAAGGGGGGAAGAGTGAGCTGGAGACCCTAAAATCCCTGATCCAGGCACTACCAACAAGAGAGGACATCACTTCATTAATTATGAAAATAGAGGAAGCCCACTCCAGAGATATGGCAGAAATTAAAGGGGAGGTTCAGGGCCTGGAAAAACGCACGACAATGAATGAAAGTACCGCCAAAGACCTCACACTGCGGGTGATGACACTGGAACAGGAAAGAATTAAACAAACAGAGGTGATTAACTCCCTACAGTTACAACTAGAAGAAATCCAAGACAGGAACAGACGGAATAATCTACGTATAAGAGGTATCCCTGAAGCAGCAGTCCCAGAAGACCTCCAAGAGACGGTAAAAAATATCTTTCTGATACTATTAAAGGATGTTTCCCCTTTAAACCTTGAGATGGACAGAGTGCATAGGGCCCTAGGCCCCAAGCCCAAAGATAGCTCTCGGCCTCGAGATGTGATTTGTAGACTGCATTATTTTAGACAAAAAGAGGCAATATTAAGGAAATCCTGGGACATGGGGACCATAGAATTTAATGGAGCCCAGTTGAAGATACTACCAGACCTATCAAGTGCTACTCTGCAAAGGAGAGCTATGCTACGCCCCATATTAGATCAAATAAGGGAGCTAGGGGGAACATACAAATGGAGGTATCCAATATCTGTATTAATCAGGAAACAAGATACAGGTACATTTTGGCTGCGCTCCAAAAATGACTTGCCGGAACTCTTCTCCTTCTTGGGGATCAACCCTCTGGAGGTGGTGGACTGGAGACAGCCAATCTTAAGGAATAGTTGAAACTGGAGGTCCTGTTGACTGCCCCTTTCTCCCCCCCCCTCTCTCTTTTTTTTTTTTTTTTTTTTGGGTTTGGACCCTTGAGAGAGATTGGCCCCCTTCTTTTTTTTGCCCCTTGGTGCCTTCTTAATATGGGCCTCCCCTTTTTTTCTTCGGACTGTTTTTTTTTTTGTTGTTTGCTCTTCCTCCTCTGGACTTCTTTTTTCTATGTAAACTCCAGAGGGGAGTAGCTGGTGTTGAGAGTGTAAGGGGTGCTAAGAAGGGGGAAAGGGGTGAGGGGTGGGGGGCGGGGGGTGGGGGGGAACAGAGATTAGAGGGGAGGAATAGGTTAGGGAAGTGGGGGTGAGGGGTGAGGGGAGGGGGTAAAAAGGGGGGGTAATATAACTACACTATACACTATAAAACACAATAATACACTACAATACACTATAATACACTATAAATAGAGATAATACTCAATACACACCTATACACCTACACAAGGTTAAGGAGGGTGGGAATCAATAGTAAAGCCCAATGGACATATTATTGAGGGAGGTATATCACTATATATATCAGTCACAATTCACAGTTCACAGTAATAAAGTAGGTTGATTTTACACATATTCAATACCAATAGTAATACACATTAAGGAACAGGCACGTAAGGGGAGGGGTGGGAGGGAAGGGGGAGGGAGAGGGTGGGTGGAGGGTGGGTGGAGGGGGAGGGAACACTCAGATCCCAAGCAGATCTATCGATAACCTGGATATAAGGAGTAATATAATGTATAATTTATTTGGAACGTACTATTAAGGTTTTGTTAAAGTAAAAAAGTTGTATTATGAATAGGTATGAATAGGTACGTGAATTAGATTCGAGGGAAACCATTTAGATAGTACATTTATTGAGACACGCTATGCATGATGTTTTAGAATGCAGTATAAAATTAGTTCTGTGGTTTGCTTTTTTTTTTTTTTTTTTTTTTTTTTTTTTTCTTTTCCCGAACTACTGTAAGAATACTATATTACAGATTACTATGTATCATGCACTGTGAGAAGACTATAGAAACAATTACCACCCATACTCTATAGAGGGATTTAACTCCAGTTCTGGGAAGGGGGGGGAGAGATATCTATATGACGAAGACGCTTGGGGTTGGGAGGGGAATACCCTGGCGTTATTAACATTTAGGTGCCTAGGGAGAATCAGTAACCCCTCAATGGGGCAATAGTATGGGGGTGGGCGGGTGGGGGGGGGGGGGAGGGGGGTGGAAGCGAGACAGGAATACTGGAGATCCAGGGATTAATTGAGATGGGCAATACATTATGATTTAAATAAAGTGGAGGTGGAAGGAGGGCTGGAGGGTGCGGGGGCACCACGATATAGGAGTGCGCAAACCAGTACCCCCCGATAGGGAATTACTCAGGGGGATACTTAGGGGATAGAGTATAGAGTAAGTAAGTAGGAGCTAAATTGGCTCTGGGGTAGAGGGGGGGGTCTCTGTACCATACCTCTCGATACCCACGGTCAATAAGTAAGGGGATTGGGTGGGGGGGTTTTTTTTTTTTTTTTTTTTTTTTTTTTTCTCTCTCTCTCGCTTCCCTCTCCGTACCTGAGCGCGGGTTCCCTCCTTCCTCACCTATTTATCTAGCCTTGTTTCCCGGGTTCAAGGTAGGGAGGAGAGGGGAGGGGACTCTGAGCTGCAAGGATGGGGGATATAAGGATTACCACTTTTAACGTCAAGGGATTAAATACCCCAGAAAAAAGGAGAATGCTCCTTTGTGAATTAAAAAAAATGCGCTCAGATGTGGCCTTTGTCCAAGAAACCCATCTTAGAGCTAGTCGGTTACCCTATCTACAAAATAGATTTTTTCCATGGGCCTACCACTCATTTAGTCCAACATCTAAATCTAAGGGAGTGGCTATATTAATATCCAACCAGATTTCTTGGTCATTAACGGAAAAACAGATAGACGAAAATGGAAGATATATTTTTCTAAAAGGCACTATAGGAGAAGAGAAAGTAACACTAGCCACTATATATACACCTAATACGAATCAAGATACTTTCCTGATTAAAGTACTGTCTAAATTAGATAAATTTATAGAAGGGAAGTTGATACTAGGAGGAGACATTAATATGACATTAGACCCCAAACTAGATACATCTCTAGGATCTTCTTCCTTATCAGGTAAATCTAGGGGGCGAGTCCTGCGAAAGTTAAAAGAAATGCATCTGGTCGACGCTTGGAGGATACTACATGGGGAGGAGAGAGATTATACCTTTTACTCCAATCCGCATAAAAGATATTCACGGCTGGATTACTTTTTGATCCCCCACTATTTATTGACGGGAGTGGAGGAAGTCAAAATTGGAAATATAACCTGGTCAGACCATGCCCCAGTGACAATTGACATAATAACATCAGGTAAGGCTCTCTCCACGGGATATCGTTGGCGTCTGAATGAAAGCCTACTACAGACCCCAGAAGTCAAAGAAGCAGTAGAAAAGGAACTAGGAGAATACTTCCGGACCAACGATACCCCGGGGAGCGACCCAAGTGTGGTGTGGGAGGCCCACAAGGCGGTGATGAGGGGTATATTGATAAAGCATGGGACAAGAATAAAAAAAATCCGAGAGAATCAGGTTAGGAAATTAACGACAGATATCCAAACCCTGGAAATTCAACATAAAGGTATACAATCAACCAAAGTAGGAGAAGAATTAGGATTTAAAAGGAGGGAGTTAGCTGAACTACTGAGGTATAAAGCTAAAGCGATTATCCAAGTAGGTAGAAGGATAACATATGAATTAGGTGACAAGTGCGGCAAAGTACTAGCAGGGAAATTAAAAGATATTAGGAACACGGTGTATATACCACATATCAAGGGTAAGAACGGCCAGATAATGTCACTCCCTAAAGATATAGCGCAGAGATTTAGAGAATACTATTCCTCCCTATACAATCTAGAACAAATAGATATCCCTAGAGGAAGGATTGAGGACTATTTGTCCTCAACACAACTTAAAAGAATACCCTCAATCGAAAGGGAGATTCTTGATAGACCTATCTCAACGGAGGAACTCCAAGGAATTATGAAAATGGTTAAAAAAGGGAAAGCCCCGGGCCCAGATGGGTTTTCTATTCAGTACTACCAGAATTTTTTCCCCATCCTCGGACCATACATGATTGGGATGTTCAATGAGATCGGCCGATCTACCGCGTTCCGCCCGGAAGCCCTTATGGCACATATCGCGGTGATTCCCAAAGAGGGGAAGGACCCGGCGGAGTGCGGTAGTTATCGCCCGATCTCATTGTTGAATACAGATCTAAAACTTTTTACAAAACTAATAGCAGCTCGATTACAACCGTTCCTGACACAGCTAATACACTTAGATCAGGTGGGTTTTATCCCGACCCGGGAAGCCAGGGATAATACCATTAAAGTACTGGACCTGGTACACTGGGCAAGGGAAACTAAAACACCTTCGATCTTCCTCAGTACAGATGCCGAAAAGGCTTTCGACCGAGTTAACTGGAAGTTTATGGCAGGAGTACTGAGACAGATTGGTTTAGGAGAACACATGTACAGATGGATTATGGGGGTGTATACTACACCTCAAGCATCAGTCAAGGTAAATGGGATCCTCTCAGAGCCTATTAAAATATTAAATGGAACAAGACAGGGGTGCCCATTGTCCCCGCTACTATACGTTTTGACACTGGAACCTCTGCTAAATAGGATAAGGCAAAACCCGGGGATCCGGGGTTTGGAAGTAGGAGACAGAGAATATAAAATTTCTGCATTTGCAGATGACATGCTGTTTACCATATCTCATCCCCGGGAATCGTTACAGAATTTGATGAGAGAAATAGAGGAATATGGGAAATTAGCAAACTTAAAAATTAACTATGAGAAATCAGAAGCTATGGGTGTGGAACTACCGGGGGGCCTACAACAAATCTTAAAACCTCATTTTAAATTTAAGTGGGTTAAGATAGCTATGAAATATCTGGGGATCTATATCACACCAAAACTAGGTAAGATCTTTGAAGTAAATTTCCCTCCATTGATGAACATAATTAAAGATACTGTGAAGAGATGGCAGAAGGGATTTCATTCTTGGTTTGGGAGATGTAATGCTATTAAGATGAGTATACTCCCTAGAATATTATACCTCCTTCAAACAATACCAATCAAGATCCCCCCTGCTTTTTTACTTCAAGTAAATAGGCTTTTTTTTGAGTTCATTTGGGCCAAGAAAAAACCTAGGATTAGTAGGAGCAGGATGTGCCTACCTAAGAGTAATGGGGGTTTAGCAATACCAGATGTAACCAAATACTATCAAGCGATCCATATGGGTAGGATTATAGAATGGGGTAGGAGGATAGGAACAAAATTATGGGTAGACCTGGAACAAGAAATTAGCCAAATCCCACTGCAAAGAGCAATATGGTGCTATCAAATATTGCCGAAACAATTAAAAAACCATCCAATTATAGGGGCGACGTTAGCAATAGGCCATAAGATATGTCAGTTAGGAAAACACACCTCAAGCTTCTCCCCCTTGTATCCAGTACTAGGAAATCCCTGCTTCCCACCAGGCATGGAGAAAGGAGCATACAGGAGTCTCAGAGAGAAGGGCCTTACACAGATATCACATTTCTTAGAACAAGACAGATGGCCAACGGTACCCTCATTGATACTCCAGGAAGGAAAATATGGGATAAAAAATTGGCAAGCGGTACAATTGTCCCATTTTCTGAACTCTTTGGGATCAACAAACAGATATAAAAGGGAATTAACTCAATTTGAAAAATATTGTGAAAACCAGGAACCCCCGGATAGACTATTATCTAGATTGTATAGATTAGGAATAACACCTTTAGAAGGCCAGGAGATACCATCTATAAGAGAATGGGCCAGAGATATGGAGAGGAATTTCTCACAGATCCAGCAACAAAAAATAACTAATTTAACCATGAAATCATCAATAAGTACTAGGCTCCAAGAATTAAATTATAAAATATTAAATAGATGGTACTATACACCAGAGAAATTGAGTAGGGCGTTCCCGGGAACCCTAGATATCTGTTGGAGATGCAAGGAAGATAGGGGAACCATATATCATTTATTTTGGACCTGCCCAAAGATCAGGAAATACTGGCAGGAAGTATTAAGGATAACCCAAAAATTTACAACATACCAACTGCAGGATGACCCAGCTTTTTGTTTGCTGCACCTAACGCAGATTCCAATAAAAATATATAAGAAATCGATCATATGCCATATGGTCAACGAAGCTAAAGCTGGGATAACTCAAAATTGGAAAAAAGATAACCCCCCTAGGATAACCGACTGGCTCCATAGGGTGAGTAAGATTTGTGCAATAGAGGACATGGTCTTATCAGCCCAAGATAGAAAGGAACAATATAATTTGACCTGGGGAACATGGAATGTATTTATGCACTCAGAAGAAGGGAGGAGTTTGATGGGAGGGGAGTGATGGAACGGGAATGGGGGAGGCTCCAAGGAACTGGATGGGGGGCTCTGGCCTGGGGGGGGGAGGGGAGAGAGAGAAGAGAGAAATTGGTGGGGGGGGAGTTGTGGGGTTTTTTTTTTTTTTTTTTTTTTTTTTTTTTTGTATTATTAGGGGGGAGGAGGGAGGGGAAGGAAGGGTAGGGGGGAAAAAAAAGGAAAAAAGAGAGAAAAGAGACAATCTAAAATGGATAATATGGGAAGGTTGGAGGGAACAGGGGAGTATAACACCCCATCATAGATGGAGAACCTAAACCTGGAGCAGGAACTATAGGAGATAATACAGGGAACTACTACTAGGCTAACCCTGGATGTAAATAATTATCTGTATTTCACACCTACCCTGTTACCCTCAAATACACCCCTGAGTCTTAAACGATTACAAAGGACTATGAGATAAGAAATTAAGGTTTTGGTGTATTTGGTCGATTCCAATGTAATTGTTAAGTAACCTATGTTGTAAAACCAAAATTTTCTAAATAAAGAAGGATTAAATTTAAAAAAAAAAAAAAAAATCCATACCAGACCTTGGGGTTCCCCTTAATATTTTCCTTTAGAAATGTCATTTTGTGCAGGGACTGTTCTAAACATGGGACAAATGCGCCACTTTACAGGTACGAAATTTAAAGTAATATTTCACTTTTATTGTTTAAAAAAAAATTGTATATGAAATTATTGTTTTGAGGGCATTGGGCCTAGCAGAGCAGACATGCATAGCTAAAGCTCCGCTCCACTGAGGAGAAATACCGCAATTCCAACAGTGACAAAGCTATAGCAAGGTACCAGGCGGATAGACTAAGTACCCGGGAACTAGCTGGCACAATTTGGACCAGAATAATGGTTTAGGGAGATGGCCATGGCAAAACAAACAATCCCCTCACAAGGAACACTCAGGCGCGCACTGCAGATAGAATGGCACCTGTCGTCTCCTCATACACTGCTTCAGTGCGCTCAATCAAACAGAAGACAGACAGAAGCTAGTTCAACTAGACTCCCCAGGTGAGTCAGAAACTGAACAAATTCCCCCAAAAAAGTCTCCTCAGTACCTCCTGCTATACTACAGCAATTTGAACATATGCTCCATAAAGCATTGAAACAGACCTCAGAGCAAATAACTAAAAGCCTTACAAAAAAGATTGGAGAGCTGGGAAACCACACAGCTGCGCTGGAACTCAAAGTGGATGAAATTGAAATTAATTCACAGGACTGTATGGCAGAACTGGAAAACCTAAAAGAAGAGAACCTATCACTTCAATCTAGATTGGAAGACCAAGAGAACAGGGACAGATGTTCCAACCTCCGGATAAGAGGAATTCCTGAAACAATATTATACCTGCAATCTACAGTCACTGCCCTCTTTCAAGAGCTCCCATTGAACGTTTGGAACTGGAGAGAGTGCACCGTGCACTCACAGCCAAAAAAGTAGATGGTCCTTTACGTGATATAATCACAAAACTACATTATTACAGAACAAAGGAACAACTAATGGCTGCAGCAAGGGCGAAAAAAGATCTAACCTTCCAAGGCCATATTTATCAATTGTTCGCTGACATATCCCAGCTTACTATCGCAAAGAGAAGATCTATGAAACCTCAGCTCACGGAGCTGAAACGTCACAACATAACCTACCAATGGGGCTTCCCATTTTCAATTTGATTTACCTACCAAGGTACCAGATACATATGTAGATCTGCTGAGGAGCTACAACAGACCTTGTTACAACTACATCTGACAGAAGCTTCAACTAGTACCTCTTCAGCACGAAGAAGAGCAGCCTTATCCTCACCTCCAATCAAGGCTTCACAAACATGGGAGTAAAAAGGAAGTTACCATTCACACAAGAGGAGCTGCTATGCCTTTTCCCCAGTAGAGCCAGAAGACTCCATGGATTGAAGATCTGCACCAGTTATATTTTCCTATCATTGGACTGCCACACAAGTGGTTCTTCAATAGTCTGGTAAATAACAAAATTAGGCCATTTTCATATTCTCATAGCCTAAACAAAATAGAAGGAAAGTGGATACCCTGTGCTGCCAAATAAGTGTAGATGGTAGCAGCTAATACGGCTCTTTCAAAAAAGCAAAAAAACTAAGGAATACATAAGTGTAGCGCTAAATGGCTGAGTGAATAATCAATTACCATACAATAAAAATTGCATCATATAAACAGTGATGTATTAATGTGCATGAGAGTCCTTCTGATGAAAGGAACAAATAATGTGCCTGTCCGGCACGTAGTGCAGGTGAACTGTTGCACCGGTTAATTAATGAAAAACCTGATAGTCCAAAAATTAGAAAGTGAAAAAGTTCATCTGGAGATTTAATCAAGTGAATAAGTGACTGAACGTGAAATATGTGACTTCTTCAACTTGACGGTCCCACCACCTAAAGGATTGTAGGCTTACCAGAACGCATTGACCAATGATGACATATGCCACAAGAGGTCAAACAAGGCTTTGAATGACGGATGTCATGAACGATCCTCGGCAGGAATCATGCGCCCGATCAGTCAAGATGTCTTGCAGTGAAATGGATAAAGCTGGAAACTGTGCTTATATTGAAGTCACCATTGATAGGTGGTTAATTTTAACATGTAGAAAAGAAAAGAGGGTGGCCACATAGCGTGATAACGTTGAAATAAAATTACGTATTTATTCACAGCTAACAAACTCACATTTGGCTGGATTGACAAAGTTCTTGCAAGTAAAATAAGGCGACAGTGGAGTCCTCCCAACGCGTTTCGTGGTAAGAGCACATCATCTGGGGGCCATCCTTTCATAGCCTAAACAAGGTTATGCCCACTGAAAACTCAATGTCTTAATTTAGTTAACCTCCTTTAAGTCTCCTAATGTCCCTGGAGGTATCTCCTTCACATGAATTTATATCACAACAATAATCAGTTATATATGCACTGTAGGGTTGTAGAACAGAAGTTTGAGGCATATGCAACTGCCCCCTACCTCCCTCAACTCACTATTATCGACATTAACTGGTATTTATTCCCCATATTCCCTGGAAAATTAGGGTTACTTTATAAGGAAAGGTTGTCATAAGTATTGATAACTTAACGGTTATCCTACATAAATTAAAACAGGTAATAAGTATATTGTAAAGTATAGGTGTAAGGGGGCGCTAGTGAAAATATAGTAGCAATGGTGTACCTATAATATAGTAATATATTAATAGAACGCTAAACTTACCAGCCTGCCTAAGTGACTAAATAAAATAAAATAAATACAATATAGACCATACTATACACCTGTGAAATAAGTACAGTAAGTATATTGTGTTAGCAAACAAATTATTTAAATCCTGTCACTCACTGGATTATCTAGAGTTTCACTTTAGTCTATAAGTTAGTTATTTTAATGTTAAAACAATAGTTAAATCCCCTTCCCTACCATGATTTCAATGGTACCAAACATTAAGCCGATTGATGCAGTATGGGTTTAGCCCTCATACCTAACTGAAACAACATAACGTCCATTGGCTACAGTATGATAAATGTATTTAAATGCTTTCCTTATGGAGCTTTTCTCCTGTACGCGGAAGATCCGTGTTCCCTCTTTAGCCTCCTTCGCACACCCACCCAATATATGTGACACATTGCTTAAACACCAAACCCATTGCTCAAAAATTTAACAAACATTAAAGGAATATTTAGTTCACAATAGAACCCCCAACATATCCCCTTTAAAAATCTGGGAAGCTCACAAACCTGTGTTGTGTGGTACCCTACAAAGACAAATGGCTACACTTAAACAGGAACGAAAATCCCTTGCCCGCAAGTTAGAAACGGAATTCAATGCAGCATTCATAGCATTTTAAGACAACCCATCATCAATCACGAAAACCCATTTGGAAAAAAACTTGATTAGAGTATGACCTTTTTCTCACAAAATCAGTGGATAAATCTTACAAACGCTCTAGACACAATTTCTACACAAAAAGCAACAAACCAGGTACATACATGGCACAGGCTCTAAACTCAATAAACAAAAAGTTCAAGCCAATCCGTTTAAAATTAGCAAATGATATATATACTAGCAACCCAAAAATAGTTTTGTAAATTCCACTCACACCTTGCTTATTTATATGAATCAACCAATCAATTCAACCTCTCAGAAGCGGAATCTTTCTTTTCTCATATCACCTTACCAGAATTATCGCAAACCCAAAGAAATCTGATGGAGGAACCTACAACGACTGAAGAAGTAGCTTTTTCCATCAAAGGAGATCCCACCTGTGGACGGCATATGACTATGGCTGGGTAATGAAGTGGTTAGGGCAAGGTAGTCATGTATACAATGCTACTCACAGGCTAGTTAGTGAGGATCTAATTAATTGTCTTTAAATATTCTATGTTATGCATTTCTTATTTTAAAAAAACCTTTATGTAAACGTCATTATCTGTATCCTTGCATAAATAACCAATGTATGTCCTTATTATTGTGTAATCAATAAATATTTGTGACAAGGAAATTATTGTTTCAAGATGTAGCCTATGTGAGTATGTTTAAAACCATGTTTCAAAGCTGTAATACATTTTATTAAATTCAGTCGGGTATAATTCCGGTATACTTTGTCTTTTTCTGTTCCTTCCTTCCTTCCAAGGAAATTACCATATTTCACTGTTATTTGGCAGAGCATCAGACAATAACCACATGAAAATAAATGGCAAAATAAATGTTTCCCCTTGGTAACAATAAATAATAAGAATTAACAACACTAACCTTTGATGAAATGCTGACCAGGCAGCTAAGACATTTATAAAACAGTTACTTTGTGGAACTTTCTGTAACAGACCATGCATAGGCTTGAAAAGGGGTTTGAAAGGCAAATTGAGTTATATAAAGCTGTAACATATAGTTTCTCTAGGAAGTGGTTCAATTGTTTCTTAATCCATAAAACAATGAAAAATACTACATCTTATGAATCCTTAGATGTGGTCCCTGCATTGGTTTCCTGGGCTTTTTTTTTAAGGGTTTTTTAAATTAACAGACTAAAAGGGAAACTAATAACCGTTAACTGTTAGGATTTACATATTCTGGAAGCATCTCTGTACTGAAAGTGAATTACCATACATACTCAAGTATAAGCTGAGTTTTTCAGCCCTTTTTTTAAGGCTGAAAATACCCCCCTCGGCTTATACTTGAGTCAGTGTACCTAAAATTATTGACAGGCTGCAGGCGTCCATTGTTTAAAAGATTGCGGCCTCCTCCTGGTCCCTTCCGGGATAGGCGTTTCTCAGCAGACACAGTTCCGCCTATCACGGACGTTCTCTCATCCTCTGACTTAGTTTCCCAGCAGACACTGTGTTCAGTGTTTCGCCAATCACAGACGTCATTTCATCCTCGGTCAAGAGGACGTCCGTGATTGGCGGAACACTGAATACAGTGCCTGCTTGGAAACTGAGTCTGAGGATGAGAGAACGTCCCTGATAGGCGGAACTGTGTTTGCTGAGAAACGCCTATCACGGAAGGGACCAGGAGGAGACTGCGACTTTTAAACAATGAATGGATGCCCACAGCCAGTCAATAATTTCAGGTACACTGACTCGGGCACAGTGAGGCTGCAATGGGCACAGGGAGGTTGGCACAGTGAGGTTGGGCACAGTGAGGCGTGCAAATTGGCATTGTTGACCCACTTTTCCGCTTACAGTAGTTGCTGCATTCTCACCCTAGGCTTATACTCGAGTCAATAAATTTTCCCATTTTTTTGTGGTAAAATTAGGTACCTCGACGTATACTGGAGTATATACGGCACTTTTAATATGATACATTATTAAATTACTTATCATTTGGAAGTTGAGGTACGTTTCCTAATTATTATTAGTGTTGCTCACGAATATTCGCATTGCGAATATTCGCTACAAATATTGCATATTCGAGTATTCGCGAATAACACGAATATCGCGGCGAATATTCGCTATTTCGAATATTCAAATTTTTTCATTTTTTTTTTTAGAACAGATCACATCCTAGAGATCCCCATCGACGTCTAAAAGCATTGCTGGTATGATTAGAGACCTTGGGCCGAGTAGCTGCAGCGCTCATTTTATATTGCCGAAAAATCGCAATGCGATTATTCGGCAATAGCGATATCGCGCGATTATTTTATATTGTAATATATCACGAATATTCTGAGCCAATCAGAGTGCTCCATTCCGCATTTCTCGAAATTTTGCAATTATTTTGTATTGTAATATATCACGAATATTCTGAGCCAATCAGAGTGCTCCATTCCGCATTTCTCGAATATTCACAATTATTTTATATTGTAATATATCACAAATATTCTGAGCCAATCAGAGTGCTCCATTCCGCATTTCTCGAATATTCGCAATTATTTTATATTGTAATATATCACGAATATTCTGAGCCAATCAGAGTGCTCCTTCCGCATTTCTCGAATATTCGCAATTATTTTATATTGTAATATATCACGAATATTCTGAGCCAATCAGAGTGCTCCTTCCACATTTCTCGAATATTCGCAATTATTGTGTATTGTAATATATCACGAATATTCTGAGCCAATCAGAGTGCTCGTTCCGCATTTGCCGAATATTCGCAATTATTGTGTATTGTAATATATCACGAATATTCTGAGCCAATCAGAGTGCTCCTTCCGCATTTCTCGAATATTCGCAATTATTTTATATTGTAATATATCACAAATATTCTGAGCCAATCAGAGTGCTCCTTTCCGCATTTCTCGAAATTTCGCATTCGCAATTCGCGATTCGCATTCGCATTCGCAATAGCGAAAATTCGCAATAGCGAAAATTCGCAATATTTTAATTTCCAAAAAATATCACGAATATTCGTATTTAGCGAATATATCTCGAATATTCGACTATATATTCGAGATATATCGCGAAATCGAATATGGCATATTCTGCTCAACACTAATTATTATGAAGGTTTATTGGTCAATTACTGATGTTTGGAAGAGCAAGGTTTTAATACAGCCCTGTAGAGCTTCTCTTTAAAGAAAACTCTGTGACCTCTTGTACTTCTTATAATTATTCACACATCTATAGTTAATGCGAACTTACCTTCCAGTGCTTTTCACACTTTTAATAAGTAGCTGCCTATTAAAAATACTATAATAATGATTTTAAAATAATCTATCTTTCCCTTGTTGAAATACATCATATCCTAACTGTCCCTTACTACAGGGAGAGCCCCTTCAACACCCTTCAACTGAAATGTTTGTTTCTGAAATGATAATTTTTGCTTTGGAAAACGCTCTGTTGAGTCATATAGAGATAACAATATATATCATCTATTCCATTTGTTTTTCTAAAATGACTTAATGGTCAGTTTGTAAGCAAATAGAGTTTCTGCCAAACTTCTCATTTCTGTTCGGAGACCACTCTGCAATATTGTATTTGTAGTATTGGCAAAAAAAACTTTCCCTTCTTAAGAACATGAAATCATCATTCCCTTCAATATGTATTCATTATTTAATCAAACTTGATCAAAACACATAATATCACCGCTTATCACCCCTTTCTGTATTTCCCCTTGAAGTTGCACTACTCAATAAAATATTGCTTTACCCTTTTTACATTGAAGTGTATTCATTGATCCCTGTTTAATTAGTTACTGTGTCTTTATTTTTGTATCAATCTTACAACAGTAATCATACTCACTAAACAGGGATAGTTGTATGTATAGGTCTATTTTGTTAGTGTAGTGCTACCCCTTAGAAGGCTGCTGGGTTTTTGCCCCCCCCCCATTCCTGCACAGCCAGGCAACGCGCATTTTCCAACTTTCATTCAGAGACAGAAATCAGTCCATGGGCTTGTTTGTGTTGTTTTATTAGGAAAAAAACAACTTGGATGGGGAAGAGGGATTAAGCTATGCCCAACTAGACTTGATAAAACAATTCAAGGGCAACTTCCTTCACTCAAAAGACACATTAAACTGAAAAAAATGGCAAATACTGGACTGTATTACCTCGGAAACAATATTAATCTCTGTGGAATTGGCAGTAATAATTCCTCTTGTAGTAACTCTGTGTCCTCTTAGTGGAATTTAACAAAGTCCCCTCAGCCCCAGGGTCTCCTCTCAGGTGCCACGACAAAGCCTCAGCACTACATCTTCCACCCAACAGCGACCCGCTGCTGGCCAGGCTCCACCATATTTATTGGCTAACCCAAGCATCCTTCCAGGCCTCCTGCCTGGGGATTGGTCAGATTCCCATGATTATGCAGATCTCCGCCCTTTTGCTGCAACGCACTAGCTTCTAGAAGCTTCTGGTAGCTTCTAGAACCAAGAGGTACCAGAGGCATGACCTGTAGAGCCTTCCAGCCTGACCAACAGTAACCCCAACCAATTACATTAAGGCTCACACAGACTACTGTTAGTCAGAATACATTTTACTCACAACTAGACCGTACACTAGAGGGTGCTACATTAGTATTGGTTCACACAATACAAGGCATTCTGTGAATGGACAAGGAGAGAGGGGGATGCAAATAAATGACAATGTGGCTTCTCTATATTGAAGCGGTAGCGCTCATAGCTCGAAGGGGTTAAAAGTATAGTGAGAGCTATGCTTTCCAGCATGAATGAAATCTTAATCACCTGCCGACTGCTCACAGTAAATATACAAGGTACAAGCACAGTCACATACAGCAAATTGGAAAATAAAAATGTTATATACTATGACATCTTATGAATCCTTAGATGTGGTCATTGCATTTGTTTCCTGGGCTTTAAAAAAACAAAACAAGGCATTTAATTTAAAAGACCAAAAGGACAATAACAGTTATTTGTCAGGATTTACATACTCTAGTAGCCTTAGGCCGCGTACACACGATCAAATCTATCTGCTGGAAACGGTCGGCCCGACCGTCCCAGCTGACAGATTCGATCGTGTGTACGGGCGAGCAGACGGATTTGGCCAGCCGACAGATTTGAAAGCATGCTTTCAAATCTGTCGGCTGAGAACCCGTCCGCCCGACATGTCTGCTGGTTAGTACGCTAACCAGCAGACATGTCTTCTCGCACACGCGTCGAATGGATTTGACGCATGCGCGGAAGTGATTTACTTCCTGGTGCGGTGACGTGGCGGCGTCAACGTCACCGCCACGTCACCGCGCCGTCTGCCGGCGGGGATTTTGGTTTGATCGTGTGTACACGATCAAACCAATACGTCCCCAGCAGACAGATTTGTTCAAATCGGTCTGCCCGACCGATTTGAACAAATCTGTCTGCTTGTGTGTATGGGGCCTTACAGTACTGAAAGCTAATCTCATTTTAAATTGTATATCATTATATTATTTATCATATGGAATTTATGATAAACAGGGAGAAAACTAGCCAGATTAGAAAGCAAAAGCACACACATTACACATTGTTGTTTGTAAGCACAGTAACCCCTTGCTTGTGCCTAGATATTAAGCCCTTCACAATCAGTGTTATTACAGTGTACAGTATTATCATTGTTCATTGTAGTAGGTCAATTCTTCTGGAGGTCAAGTGGACACGGAAATGACAGCAACTCCTCAAAAGAGGTATTTTTTAGGGCTGTTACTGATTACAATTTTCGTGTTCGATTAGTCAATTTTTTTTAAATCGATTAATCGACTAATTTCAATTAATTATAACGCACCTCCCCCACTGTAATATCCACAGGCATCTCCCCCACTGTAATATCCACAGGCATCTCTCCCACTATAATATCCACAGACATCTGCCCCACTGTAATATCCACAGCCATCTCCCCCACTGTAATATCCACAGACATCTCCCCCACTGTAATATCCACAGACATCTCCCCAACTGTAATACCAACAGACATCTCCCCAACTGTAATATCCACAGACATCTCCTCAACTGTAATACCCACAGACTTCTCCCCCATTGTAATATCCACAGACATCTCCCCATTGTAATATCCACAGACATCTCCCCCACTGTAATATCCACAATCACCCCCACTGTAATATCCACAATTACCCCCACTGTAATATCCACAATCACCCCCACTATAATATCCACAGTCATCTCCCCCACTGTAATAGCCACAGACATCTCCCCCACTGTAATAGCCACAGAAATCTCCCCCACTGTAATAGCCACAGACATCTCCCCCACTGTAATAGCCACAGACATCTCCCCCACTGTAATATCCACAGACATCTCCCTCACTGTGATATCCACAGACATCTCCCCCCACTGTAATATCCACAGACATCTCCCCCCACT
The DNA here is from genome assembly GCA_029574335.1 of Rana kukunoris. NCBI lineage: Eukaryota > Metazoa > Chordata > Amphibia > Anura > Ranidae > Rana > Rana kukunoris. Next base: position 166,476,517 of record CM056055.1, on the reverse strand, counting down.
GTAATATCCACAGACATCTCCCCCCACTGAAATATCCACAGACATCTCCCCCCACTGTAATATCCACAGACATCTCCCCCCACTGTAATATCCAGACATCTCCCCCCACTGTAATATCCACAGACATCTCCCCCTACTGTAATATCCACAGACATCTCCCCCACTGTAATATCCACAGACATTTCCACCACTGTAATCCACAGACATCTCCCTCACTGTAATATCCACAGACATCTCCCCCACTGTAATATCCACAGACATCTCCTCCACTGTAATATCCACAGACATCTCCCCCACTGTAATATCCACAGACATTTTCCCCACTGTAATCCACAGACATCTCCCCCACTGTAATATCCACAGACATCTCCCCCACTGTAATATGCACAGACATCTCCCCCCACTGTAATATCCACAGACATCTCCCCCACTGTAATATCCACAGACATCTCCCCCCACTGTAATATCCACAGACATCTCCCCCACAGTATAGGAAGATTAGTGCTTGCTTAGTCTTACCAGAGAAGCCGCCCGAACACCAGCAGTTTGAGGCCGGGTAATGACGTCAGCAGGCTGCTCTAGGCTCACCTAGGCCACCGCTCCGGGAGCTAGGCTGAACCTGCAGCCTTTCCAATGGCTGAGGCAGCAGCGGAGCTCCACGGATCACGTAGTGTGCTGATCCGCATATGAGCGATCAAAAAAATTTAACGATTAATCGAGGACATCATCTTTAATTTCCACAGCCCTAATTTTTTTTATTAAAGAGCTTATTTCAATAAAAATATTTGTGTAAAGTTCTGCTTTAATAGATTTCTCAGTGATTTCATTTATTTACATGCTGAGTAAGTATAAGTTACTTAGTGTACAGTAAACAAAAAAACATCCTCTCACGTCTCATACAATTTCCCTATTTCAAAACCCATACATGTTTTGTATTGTGAGTCACAGTTCCCCAATTCTCATAGTTTTTTTTTTTTTTTTTAGCAAAATTGATTTTTATTGTTTATGGCACTATCTATGCATTTGTAAGGTTCAGTATCACAGAATTGCATTTATTTTTTGTAACTAAGTAAAAGTAATTTTAAATAAAACAAATTGCGGCAAATTCATAAAGACTGGGAAAAAGAAAAATGATGTGTTATGTGCAAGCAATCACATTCTTAATTCTATTAATTCTATTTTATCAGATCTTCTTGAAAATTTAACCTGATTTCAGATTTGCCGTTTTCCATTATTTATGAATGTTGCCCAGTGAGGTTGGCTATTGTCCAGTCTAAAGCCTGCTACACTGAATGAAAAAAAAAACCTCCTGACAGATCACTGTACATACCTCCCAACGTTTTGAGATTGGAAGGAGTGACACCTATTAGCAAGAGGTGTTACAGGACATAACCAGAGACTGCAGACGGATTACACGAGATAACCAGAGACTGCAGGCGGATTACAGGAGATAACCAGAGACTGCAGACGGATTACAGGAGATAACCAGAGACTGCAGGCGGATTACAGGAGATAACCAGAGACTGCAGACGGATTACAGGAGATAACCAGAGACTGCAGACGGATTACAGGAGATAACCAGAGACTGCAGACAGATTACAGGAGATAACCAGAGACTGCAGACGGGTTACAGGAGATAACCAGAGACTGCAGACGGATTACAAGAGATAACCAGAGACTGCAGATGGATTACAGGAGATAACCAGAGACTGCATACGGATTACAGCATATAATCAGAGACTGCGGATGGATTAAAGGAGATAACCAGAGACTGCAGGCGGATTACAAGAGATAATCAGACTGCTGACAGACAACAGGAGATAACCAGAGACTGCAGGCGGATTACAGGATATAATCAGAGACTGCGGATAGATTACAGGAGATAATCAGAGAATGCAGACAGATTACAGGAGATAATGGGAGACTGAAGACAGATTATGCTTATTTTAGGGTCCCTAACCCCCTCTTACATCAGTGACCTCCTGCAGATTCTTTCAGCAGATGGCAGGGCAGTCTGATTGTGGTGTGGAGTTGTCATACACTGACCTGAAATGAGTTGTAAAGGGGGGGGCGGGGCCGAGTGATACAGTGATTGGCTATGGGCGCTCACTGTATCACGGGAGCGTGCCCACAAGTACTCACCACCATGCGAGCACTCTTGCATGACTGTGGTGAGTTCTTGCGGTGATAGACCAGAGACAGCCGCTGAGGGACCCCAGAAGACGTGGATCGGGGCCACTCTGTGCAAAACGAACTGCAAAGTGGAGGCAAGTATAACATGTTTGTTATTTTATAGCAAAACATTTTTTTCCTAAAGTAACCCTTTAATGTTCTGGTGCAGTCCAGCGTACTGAGAGTAGGAATTGGTCCTCTTCTCCCACTCCCTCTCCTTGTAGTACATTTGAAATCTGTTTAAAAAAAAGCCTCATAGTGAGCACCAGGTCAGCGGAGCACCCCTCCCCACGATGTCAGGGGAACGCCCGCGCCTTGCCTCCCGTCTGATACGAGTGTCAGGTGGAACGCCCCGCCCGAGATATCAGAGGAGCATCCCGCCCTCTGCCCAGACGTGTCAGGAGAAGTCCCTCACCTCCCGCCCAGGCCAAGTGTCAGAGGAACACCCCGCCTGAGCCAAGATCTAAAGCGGCCAGGAGAGAAAAGGGGGAGGATGACAGAGGCAGTGGATGGATCAATACAGGAGCTTGCATTGTTCCCATGCCTTGACAATTACGGACCGAGCAGGGACCAGTGCAAAGCTCACTTTTTTTCACAAGCATAATGCTGCTCTGGGGGGTTCAGGCACCCCAAATCCCCCCCTATCCAAGTCCATGATCTGTGCCAGGATCCCCTGACCCATGGTGGGTCTGATGAGCGCTTTACTACTTCCTATATGTGATTTGCTAAATGTTTTAATAAACTTGTATGATTTCTTCTTGCACTTATGAATGAATGAATGAATGAAAACTTGTATAGCGCGGCACATGCGAACTGAATCGCCTCTGGGCGCTTGTTGTTCCTGTCTCCTTTGATATCAAAAGAGAAAAGTCTTGACCTTTTTCCTAAATGCTAGGTGGTTCTCCTCCAACCGGATGTTGGTTGGTAAAGCGTTCCATAGTCTGGGACCTTGGATCGCGAATCTTCTTTCTCCTTTGGACTTGAAGTTGGCTTTCGGAATCTGGAGCAGGTTCTGATTCGTGGATCGCAAAACGCGATTGGGATTATGCGCTTTTATTATTTCGCATAAATAAAGGGGGGCATTCCCATAGACACATCTATGCGTAAGACAGAGAGCTTTAAAAGCAATTCTGTCTTTAACTGGCAGCCAATGAAGGGCTCTCAGTGAAGGTGAGATGGATTCCCAGGGTTTTTTCCCAGTCACAAGTCTGGCGGCCGTATTCTGAACGACTTGCAGACGAGCGATTTGGTACTTGGGGAGGCCGAGGTAAAGGGCGTTTGCATAATCCAGCCTGGAGTTTACAATAGCTCCCACCACGACCGCTAAATCTTCTTTGGGGATGAACGGAGTGAGTCTGCGTAGTAGGCGCAGTAGATGGTGAGATCCGCTGACTACTGACCCTATTTGAGCGTCCATTGTCATAAAGGAGTCAAAAATGACCCCTAGGCTTTTGACTTTGGCGCTAGGGGTGATGATTCTGCCCAAAATAGGCGGGGGGGTCCACGCTGTTGAAAGTTGATTCCTGCGCTTGGCGTGAAACAGAAGAAGTTCTGTTTTTGCTCCATTGAGTTTAAGGTAACTCTTTGTCATCCAGTCCTCTATCAAAGAGAGACATGTCTCTAGATTGAGGTGGTGATCCTGTCTGTTGCAGATACGGAAATACAGTTGCGTATCATCTGCATATGAGTGGTAGAGCAGTTTTTGGCTGCTGATAATCTCAAAAAGAGGACGAAGATAAATGTTAAACAGCACTGGTGACAGAGGCGATCCTTGAGGGACTCCGCATGTTACTGTGCGTTTTTCAGACGTAAAAGGTCCTAACTTCACTGTTTGCGATCGGTTTTCCAAAAAAGAGGAGAACCAAGATAAATCGCTTTCTGCGACTCTGGCTACTTCAGCAAGCCGAGTCAGTAACAGATTGTGGTCTACAGTGTCGAAAGCTGCACTTAGGTCCAACAGAACCAGGAGACAAGATTCTCCTTCGTCTGCGGCCTTGAGAACATCGTCCCATACTTTCAGCAATGCTGTTTCCGTCCCATGTCCGGGACGGAAGCCTGATTGCAATGGGTCAAGTAGCTTGTAGGTATCTAGATGCAGTTGCAGCTGTTTTACCACTACTTTTTCCATTATCTTAGAGAGTACGTTGAGGCTTGTTATGGGACGGCGGTGGAGTGGGTCCTTGGGGTCCAGGGAGGGTTTCTTCAGGATGGGTTGGATTATACCTTCTTTCAACTGTGAGGGCACTATGCCCTCCAAGAAAGACTGGTTGATAAGCTGCGTGATGGGAGGAGCCAGGATGTAGGCGCATTCCTTCAGCAGTTTTGTGGGGATAATGTCATTTGGCGCTGTGCCATTGCGCAGAGTACAAATGACATTCTTAGTGGTCTCGATGGAGATGGGTTCCAGGGTGAACTTACCTGATATCGGAGAATTTCTATGGGTGCTGTGTGAGAGGCTGCGGGGGGGGGGGCTGGGGGGAGAATTGTTTTGCTGAATGCTTTCGCGGATTACCTCGATTTTATTAATGAAGTAATCCGATAGTTCATTGCAAAATTCTTGTGTGTCTGAACTGGGGGCTTCAATGCATCCTGGCTTCATGGTCTGGGTGACCATCTTGAAGAGTTCGCGGGGGGCGGTTTAGGGCACCGTTGATAGCCTCCGAAAAATAATTTTTCTTGGCTTGGAAAATTCCTTTGTGGTATTTTCTTGTAGTCGCCTTGTAGATGGATAGGTTTAGCTCTGAAGAACATCTTTTCCAGGCAGATTCTGCCCTTCTGCGTTCTTGCTTCAGTAACGACAGCTGGTTATTAAACCAGCTGCGGTTGTTTTTCCGAATGCGGGTTCTTCGTTTTGGCGCTACCAAGTCGGCTGACTGTAGCATGGCCGAGTTTATGGCTTCCAATGTTTCAACGGCCGTTTGATGCGGCTGAGTTGTTTCTATCTTTTTCCTTAAAGTCGTTTTGAAGAGTTCCGAGTGGAGCTTCTTCTGACATCTAGTCCAGTGTGTTGTCACTGGATTTGATGTTTTTGTTGTAGGGGGGATGGTGGTAATACTGAATATAATTGCATGGTGGTCTGTCCATGGCAATTTTTTATTTTCCCAAATTTTTATTTCCAGAGCTTGTCTGAAAATAAGATCAAGTGTGTGACCTGAAGCATGTGTGGGCCCACATACTAATTGCTGTAATCCTAATCCTTCCAGGTGGTCAATACAGGCGTCGGCAATGGGGTCTTGTGAGGAGTTGGCCCAGAGATCGAAATCCCCTAGCAGCAAAAGTTGTTTGCTGTTGAGGGTATAAGTGGAGAAGAAATCCGTCCAAGATGATAGCAGCTGCGATTTTGGGCCGGGCGGGCCTATAGCAGAGCAGAATGTGGACGGTCTCCTTTGAATTTGCTTGAAGTTGCAGAGTAAGGGTTTCCATGAATGGAAGAGGGTTTTTGGCGGACTGGTTTGGTGATCGTAAGATGAGTCTTATAGATCACCGCCAGGCCGCCTCCTCTTTGCCCTATTCTGTTTTCTGTAATAATACGATAGTTTTCTGGCACCAGTTCTCCTAGAATGGTGTTACAGTCGGCTGTGAGCCAGCTCTCTGTAATAAAAAGACAATCTAGATCCTTTTGTTGAATGAAGTCGCGGATTTCTAGTCGGTGTTTTACTGCCGATCTAGTATTGATCAGAGCACATGATATGTGCTTGAGCTGGGGTAAATGACTGAAATGTCTGACCGTCGATCTATGATCGATTCTCAATAGTCGCTCATTTCTTAGGGCTTTTTTGGTGATGGCTGGCAGTATTGCGGCGCATTGCCTCAAACTCCAAATGGTTTCGGCAGAATATTGCCTACATGCCATAATCGCCAATACACCAGGGGGGGGGGGGTGGATTTTAGGGCAGTGGGGAGAGGTATTGGCTAAACTCCTCTCTCCCGGCTTGGTCCAGAGGAAGGCAAAAAACCCTGGCGGAGCTCGGCCAATATGCTCCGGTAGGGAAAAAATTCCTTCCTGACCCCTGTAAGAGGCGATCGGGTGACCCCTGGATCAAGCTTCTGTATGTTGGAGGACAGGGGGGGGGGGGGGGGGGGGCTGGGGCTAAGAGGGTGACCCTGTTGCTGGTCTGGTGGGATGGCTGTCTGCACAGGCGGTGGGATGAGGGCTGACAGGGTGCTGCTTTAACTGAGTGGGTGTAAGACAGGGCAGGGTAACTGTCCTTCTGTCTTTCTGGGGTAAGGGGGGATTCCTGGAGGCTGGGTGAGGACTACAGAGGCGTGGGGAGCGGCGCGCCGTTAGGCCGCAAGTGAAGCCGCGGTCTTTCCTAGACCGCGGCCCGCGATTCAGAGCGGCCTGGCGCGGTGCTCTCAAAAAGAGCCCCGGAACGGCGCAAATTTTCGGGCGGAGGGTAGAGAGGATAGAGAGGGGGGCCCTTGAGGATGATGAAGGTGTGGGAGTGCAGGGGGACACAAAAAAAAGGAGAAAAGGAGATCTGTATTGCTGCTGCGGCTTTATCCTGAAAAGGACGGCCGTCAGCAGCACTGGTAGAGGGCTCTTACCTGCAGAGAGCCAGGGAGCTGTGCTGGAGGAGAAGAGAGATCAGGGGCCCAGGATTTCCAGGTTAGGAACTGGAGGGAGGACTGAGCTTTCAGGGCTGGGAGGGACTCTGCCTGTCTGCCTCCTAAGCCTGCCTGGAGCTATAGCACACACGCTCCTACTCTAGGAGACGTGCGCCGTGTGGAGCTCCTGTGGCTAATCCCTTGCCTCACTGACTATCACTATCACCTTATCACCACTTAGCGTGGCGCTCGTTTTTTTTTTTCCACTGATATAACATTCTATCCACCTTTATATAAGATAACACCCAGGGTTCCCCTTGTCGCCTGTAATGCAGCGAAAAACCTTGAAAGGGAGAGCAAGACTCTTAGCCGTAAATTACTCGGCTAGCGTCCCACGGTTGGAATGTAGCTAGCTGCAAGAATTAGTGTCATTGAGGGTTCGTATGAGATGCATTGATTCCATTTATGATAATTGGACACTTTTTTTTCTGAGTCACATCATTACATCATTACAATGTGGCTAAGGTGTGCGGCGAGTAAGTAAAGTTTTAGACATCATATCTTTCATGATTGTGCTGTATCATGTAAAGCTGTGGCTACATGTTATTAAAAGACGAGTACAGCCAAAGCTTGTTTGATTGTACTTCTCCTGTGGATCACAGGAGTGCAGTTAGTTCGGCACCCCTGTGACCCATTTTCAGCAGACAGCGGGCTGAAGCCAACTGTCATCTTACATGACAAAGGCGGTCCAGGCTTGGGATTGGCACCCGGCTTAGCCTTTCAGGCTAACAGGCACAGCCCCAGCACTCCAGTGAGCGTTTGGGGAGGACAGAGCAGAGAGCTGGTGACTGATAGTCACCAGTTCTTTGCTCAGGGAGCTGTGAGATCAGAATGATTGGTTTGATCGCTCAGTTCTCAGTTTTTACAGCTGGTGGGGGACAGATGCACCACCTAGCTATGTATTCCCCATATAACAATTCCATATTCTCTCTTTAAAGTACATTTATCACAATACCCCTTTGATCCCCATCTTTGAGTGTTATAATGGCGCTGTGCTATGGAAATGAATAGTCTTTATTCATGGTTGCCACCAGATACATATATATGATTAACATGTTTATGGAAAGAAATAGGATTGAAGTGAGTTTTTGGGTCCTGGCAGGCATATACAGTCATGCCAAAAATATTGGCCCTACATTTCTGACAGATAATGCACCACTTCGCCCAGAAAATTGTTGTAATTGGAAATGTTTAGGTTTGTATTGGTATGGCACAAAAAAGTGGAGAAACAAAAAGACAAATCTGACAGATTCAATGGAAAACTGCAAAAATGAACTTGACAAAATCATTGGCACCAAAGTAATATTTGGTAGAGCACCCCTTGGAAAAAATAACTAAAATCAGTTACACTCTCTACTGGAATGTTGGCCTACTCAGATTGGAATGGTGCCTTTTCCAACTGCTATGTTGATATCTCTCCCTCTGATCTATGGGGTTTAGATTTGGACTCATTACTGTCCGGTTCAGTACACTCCAGAAATTTGTCTTAAAACACTTCTGGGTGCTTTTTTTGAGGTCAACGTAGAGATTAGCTACAATGTCATGGGCTATAAACTCTTGACAATGTTTTGCACAGCAGACACAGGAACATTAAGATCTCTGGAAATGGACTTGTAACCTTAAGCTTGTCCAAGCTTTTCCACCATTTTTTATTCTCAAATCCTCAAACAAATTCTTTGCTGCTGTTTCTCTTTTCCATGCAAAGGCCCATACACACGATCAAAACTTTTAACAACCAACCTTCAAAATTAGAAGGTTTTTCAGAAAATCCACAACCCGTGTGTACACTCCATCAGACAAACTTTTTTGGTTTTCATAGGATTATGCCGCGTACACACGATCGTTTTTTGCGATGGAAAAAAAACGTTGTTTTTTTAAAACGTCATTTAAATTGATCGTGTGTGGGCAAAACGTCGTTTTTTGTCTTCCAAAAAACGACAAAAAAAAAAATTCCAACATGCTTGAATTTTTTGTGTCGTTTTTCAAAACGTCGTTTTTTGTTTCACAAAAAGTCACCGTGTGTAGCAAAAACGTCGTTTAAAACGACGTTTTTCAACCCGCGCATGCCCAGAAGCTAGTTATGAAGCGAGCTTCAATGGAAAAGAGTGGTGAACGTAACCTCTCTTTTTGTGAAAAAAAACGATGGTGTGTATGCAACATCGTCTTTGAAAGTGACGTTTCAAAAACGTCGTTTTTTACTTCACAGAAAACGTCGTTTTTTTTCATCACAAAAAATTATCGTGTGTACGCAGCATTAGGCTTCATTTCCACTGGCGTTTTTACAGCCAGGTTTTTTACAGTTTAAAAACGCCTGTCCATGTTTATTTTAGAAAAAACAATTTTTTTTTTTTTTTGGAGCTGGAGCTTTAAAACGCCGCGGCCCGCGTTTTTTGAGCGTTTTTGCGTTTTTATGCTGTTTTTTTGAGCGTTTTTTAATGTCTGGCGTTTTTTACCGCTCTATTGCTGGAGCTTCAGAACGCACTGGTCCCGTGTTTTTTTTGCAGCTTAGCCATCTACAGCTCAAAAACGTCATGGTGGGCATGAGGCCATAGACTAACATGGACAGGCGTTTTTAAGCTGCAAAAAACGCTCAGAAAAGTGGCTGTAAAAACGCCAGTGGAAATGAGGCCTTAATGTTCGCTCTGCAAACAGACAAACTTTCTGGCAACAAATATCCGATGGAGCAAAGTCTGATCGTGTGTACAGAAGTCCAACGGAATTAAGTCAAAAGTACGCTCAAAGTACGCATGCTCAGAACCAATGCAAAAGATCAACCAGCAATAGCTGAAGTTGCCTAAAGGGTGGCACTAAAGAGCAGAAAAACCACGTAGTATGTCACTATGTTCATGTTTGTTGGCTGAAAAAATCCACGGAAAACTTTGTTTGAAGTCCGATCGTGTGTATGAGGCTTGAGGCTGGGTTCACACTACACGACTTTCATCCTACTTTGCTCTGCGACATTTGTCCTACATTGATCCTACATTGGTCCTACAGCCATCCTACTTTCATGAACAGGATACTACTTTGGTCCTACTTTGTGATAGACTGACTTGTTCTTTGACCAATCAAAACAATCCCAGAGTGAGATAAATTCCTTTTACTGGTGCTGTAATCACATGTCAGATGGCAAAAGTCGGATGGTTAGGACAAGGCTCCTACTTTGGTCCTACTTCAATGATATTCAATGGGCTGAAGTAGGATCAATGTAGGACCAAAGTAGTACAGGGAGCATTTTCAAATTTGGACCGACTTTGTGTAGGACCAGTTAAGACGGCTCTCATAGGGGAAACATTGATTTTCACACGTCATGCTACATGAGCTCCCAATGTAGGAGCGTTGTCGGAACCCAGCCTTAGGCTGGGTTCACACTTGTTCCGACATCGCTCCTACATTAGGTGCTCATGTAGCATGACATGTGAAAATCAATGTTTCCCTATGAGGCTGGGTTCACACTATACTACACGACAGCAGTACAACTTTCATCCTACTTTGCTCTGCGACATCTGTCCTACATTCATCCTACATTCATCCTACATTGCTCCTACATCCATCCGACTTTCATGAACAGGATACTACTTTGAACCACTTTGTGATAGACTGACTTGTTCTTTGACCAATCAAAACAATCCCAGAGTGAGATAAATTCCTTTTACTGCAGCTGTAATCACATGTCGGATGTCTGATAAGGACAAGTCTCCTACTTTGGTCCGACTTCAATGATATTCAATGGGCTGAAGTAGGATGAATGTCGGAGCAAAGTAGTACAGGGAGTGTTTTCAAAGTCGGACCGACTTGTGTCGGATCAGTTAAGACGGCTCTCATAGAGAAACATTGATTTTCACACGTCATGCTACATGAGCTCCCAATGTAGGAGCGTTGTCGGAACAAGTGTGAACCCAGCCTAAGAGCTGTCTTAACTGGTCCTACACAAGTCGGTCCGACTTTGAAACTCCTCCCTGTACTACTTTGGTCCTACATTGATCCTACTTCAGCCCATTGAATATCATTGAAGTAGGACCAAAGTAGGAGCCTTGTCCTAACCATCCGACTTTTGCCACCTGACATGTGATTACAGCACCAGTAAAAGGAATTTATCTCATTCTGGGATTGTTTTGATTGGTCAAAGAACAAGTCAGTCTATCTCATGTAGGACCAAAGTAGTATCCTGTTCATGAAAGTAGGATGGATGTAGGACCAATGTAGGATGAATGTAGGATGAATGTAGGACAGATGTCGCAGAGCAAAGTAGGATGAAAGTCGTGTAGTGTAGTGTGAACCCAGCCTTAGGCTGGGTTCACACTATACTACACGACAGCAGTACAACTTTCATCCTACTTTGCTCTGCGACATCTGTCCTACATTCATCCTACATTCATCCTACATTGGTCCTACATCCATCCGACTTTCATGAACAGGATACTACTTTGAACCGACTTTGTGATAGTCTGACTTGTTCTTTGACCAATCAAAACAATCCCAGGGTGAAAAAAAAATCCTTTTACTGCTGCTGTAATCACATGTCGGATGTCTGATAAGGACAAGGCTCCTACTTTGGTCCGACTTCAATGATATTCAATGGGCTGAAGTAGGATCAATGTCGGAGCAAAGTAGTACAGGGAGCGTTTTCAAAGTCGGACCGACTTGTGTCGGATCAGTTAAGACGTCTCTCATAGGGAAACATTGATTTTCACACGTCATGCGACATGAGCTCCCAATGTCGGAGCGTTGTAGGACAAGTGTGAACCCAGCCTCAGGCACAGAGACACACAAAAGAAATGTTGAGCCAATATTGTCAGCACCTGTTAATTGATACAGGTGAGTTTAATTACAAATTAATGGAGCATTACAAACTTGGAATGCAATTATTTCATACAATTTTGGAAAGGTGCCAATCATTTTGTCCAGTTCATTTTTGGAGTTGTGTGAAATGTGTCAGATTTCGCATTTTGTTTCTCCCCTTTTTTGTGTCATACCAATACAAACAAAAGAAATAAACATGAGAATGCCTAAACATTTGTAATTGCAACAATTTTCTGGGCGAAGTGGTGCATTATCTGAGAAATGCAGGGGTCCCTCATGGATCCACAGGCTGCACTGAGAGCATCTAAAGCCATTGGCTCCTGTGGCTGTCTGTTAAATTCTGTGAGGAAGGAGTGGGGCATGGTCATCTATGGACACACAGCCCAGTTCAGGAGTGCATCTACATGGATTCCCCCAGAACTGCCACAGAAAAGTTAACCACTTAAGGAACGCCTCCTGCACATATACGTCAGCAGAATGGCACGGCTGGGCACATCCACGTACAGGTACGTCCTGTACTAGTACCCAGCCGTGGGTCACGGGCGCGCTCCCGTGACCCAGTCCGAAGTTCCGGGGACCGCGGGAATCACAGACACGATTGCCGCTGGAGTGTGGCGATCGGTCCCCGGAGCTGAAGAACGGGGAGAGAGCCGTGGCGGCGTCATCGATCGTGTGATCCCTTATGATGCCACACCCCCCTACAGTTGTAAACACACATTAGGGAACACATAACCCTTACAGCGCCCCCTTGTGGTTAACTCCCAAACTGCAAATGTAATTTTCACAATAAAAAATGCAATTTAAATGCATTTTTTGCTGTGAAAATGACAATTGTCCCAAAAATGTGTCAAAATTGTCCGAAAGTGTCCGCCATAATGTCGCAGTCACGAAAAAAAACGCTGATCACCGCCATTAGTAGTAAAAAAAAATAAAAAAAAAAATGCAATAAAACTATCCCCTATTTTTAAACTAGGGTTGTCCCGATACCGATACTAGTACTTGCGCAAATGCTCCCGATACCTAAATAGAATACTTTTTTTGTATTTATCAACATGTTCTGTGAAAATTCTTTGAGTTTTTTACTACTGCGTGACAAGCAAATAAAACATTTTTATTCATTTTTACTAATTTGTATTCTTTTATAATGTCTTGAGTTAGAGTCCTTCATAATTCTAAAGAAAATATCCTTAGTCTGTATTGTGGTTTGAAAACTGTCACATGACATTTAAAAAAAGTATCGGTATTCGGTATCGGCGAGTACATGACAAAAAGTATCGGTACTTGTACTCGGTCCTAAAAAAGTGGTATCGGGAACAACCCTATTGTAAACGCTATACATTTTGCACAAACCAACCGATAAACGCTTATTGCGATTTTTTTTACCAAAAATAGGTAGAAGAATATGCATCGGCCTAAACTGAGGACATTTTTTTTATATATATATTTTTGGGAGATATTTATTATCGCTCTATTTTTGTTTATAGCGCAAAAAATAAAAACTGCAGAGAAGATCAAATACCCGCGCAATTGTCAGTTAAAGCGACGCAGTGCCGATTTACAAAAAGGGGGCAAGGTCCTTTAGCAGCATTTTGGTCCGGGTCTTAAGTGGTTAAAGGACCACCCTGTAAATATCCTTGCACAGAACAGGTAAGTATACCATCTTTTTAATTGAGTTTAAAAAAGTTGACTTTAGAATCACTTTAATATACCACGGTAATAGGTTTTATAAAATGTTTGTATCAATAAACAGGTCTCGATATCTTCATTATATGGACAGAAGGTGAAGAAAATCTAAAACAATTTTACTCAGTGATCAACACTTTTCACCCATCTATTAACCACTTTAGCCCCGGACCATATTGCTGTCCAAAAGACCAGAGCACTTTTTGTGATTCGGCACTGCGTCGCTTTAACTGACAATTGCGCGGTCGTGCGATGTGGCTCCCAAACAAAATTGACGTCCTTTTTTTCCCACAAATAGAGCTTTCTTTTGGTGGTATTTGATCATCTCTGCGGTTTTTATTTTTTGTGCTATAAACAAAAATAGAGCGACTATTTTGAAAAAATTCAATATTTTTTACATTTTGCTATAATAAAAATCCAAAAAAAAAAAAAAAAAACTATTAAAAAAAACATTTTTTTTCCTCAGTTTAGGTCGATACGTATTCTTCTACATATTTTTCATTAAAAAAAATCGCAATTAGCGTTTATTAATTGGTTTGCGCAAAATTTATAGCGTTTACAAAAAAGGGGGTCGTTTTATGGCATTTTTTTTATTATTTTTTTTTACTAGTAATGGCGGTGATCAGCGTTTTTTTTTTCGGTACTGCGATATTATGGCGGACACATCGGACACTTTTGACACATTTTTGGGACCATTGGCATTTTTTATAGCGATCAATGCTATGCGTAGCAGTGCCACCGCCCGCTGTAATATGACGGCGGGCGGGTCGGCAATTAGTTAAACTAAAAATGTATTATTCTAAGGCCGCGTACACACGAGGAGACATGTCGGATGAAACCGGTCCGCGGACCGTTTTCATCGGACATGTCTGAAGGGATATTTTGGTCTGATGTGTTTACACACCATCAGACCAAAATCCCCGCGGACAGAGAACGCGGTGACGTATATAACACACCGACGTGCTCAAACAAGGAAGTTCAATGCTTCCACGCATGCGTCGAATCAATTCCACGCATGCGCGGGATTTCGGTCCGAACTTTTGTCCGCTGGAAACCTGTCCGCTAGGCCGTACACACGATCGAACATGTCTGCTAAAACTGGTCTGCGGACCAGTTTCAGCGGACATGTCTCCTTGTGTGTATGCGGCCTAAGGCTGGTCATACACTATACAATTTTCTTGTTCAACTTTCCTTTAGATTTACCAAAACTATATAATGAGGTCAAAACCTAAACACTTTCTACGTGTATACAATCAGGCAGGCCCTTCCACTACATAGTGGAAGGTAAATCTAAAGGAAACTGAATAAGAAAATTGTATAATGTATGGCCAACCTAACACACATGTCAACTTTCTAGTCACCACAGTATTCATCAAGGATGACAAGCTTCAATATACAGTCTACTTAGAAATCTCTCATTCCTTACTATGTTCATAGTCCTCAATGTCCAGGAAACATCAGGGGTCAAGTCCTGGTGAAAAAAGTGTGGAAACTCTCCCCAAGATCCACTCCACCACAAAAAAAAAAAAAAAAAAGATCATACGTTTATTGCATAATTACTAAACTGCATGTTTTTATTTTTTTCGATCTTCTGTACCTTAGTAATCCTTTATGCAGGGCCTATCCTATGCAGGGGTGAACAGGGTGCTTTGCACCCAGGCGCCTGCAGAAGGGCGGGCGGCCGAAGTGGCACAGTTCTCCCATCCCTCCTTCTCTCTTTGTTTGTGTCTGAGCATAGGTGTGTGGTCCGTCCACAACTGCAGTCTCTGACCATTTCCTGTACAATGTCTGCAGCCTCTGACCACCTCCTGTACTATGTCTGCAGTCTCTGGCTGTCTTCTGTACAGCATCTGCAGTCTCTGACCGTCTCCTGTACAATGTCTGCAGTCTCTGACCGTCTCCTGTGTACTGTCTGCAGTCTCTGACCATCTCCTGTATCATGTCTGTAGTATGTCTGGGGGCTCTTTATAACAGACTCTCTATCAGAAGCCCTCTCTGTGTCCATCAGAGAGGCCCCCCCTCTAGGTCCCAATAAAGTACTCTGCTTCTCTTCCTGTATTGTGTTTTTTGTTAAGAGATCATGTAAGGCTCCCAGGATAATTAAGACTTTGTGGGGGGAGCATCTCTGTGGTTGAGTCCTTGCCATAGAAACATTTGTAAAGGGGAGGAGTTAGTAAAATGACCACGCCCATGTGGGGTGCCAGAAATATTTCTGCACCCAGGTGCCTGTGACCCTAGGATCGGCCCTGCCATTATGTTACTGGCCACTTCCTGTATATGGATTTATCGGGTAGTGTGCGGGTATTCCGTCACTTCCTCGATGCCGCAATGTCTCCTGGGAGCTTTTGTCATTGTTCCCAGGAGACATTGAGGAGGTCTGCCGTGAGTTATCGCGGGATATATAGAAAGAATTTTAAGCAGTTCTTTCTAAATCCCACAATAACTCACGGCAGACCTCCACAATGTCTCCTGGGAACAATGACAAAAGCTCCCAGGAGACATTGCGGCATCGAGGGAGTGACGGAATACCCGCACACTACCCGATAAATGTATATTACAGGAAGCGACCAGTAACACAAAGGATTTAAAGGTTCGCCTGCCCTTGACAATAACTTGAGCTGGGCATCGCTGCTTAGTGAAGGATTGGCTCAGGTGGCTCGGCTGCTCTCGGCTGCTCTAGTCCTGCAAAGGGAACTGTGTTCCTGCCATGAAAGTGCAGACTCCCACGTGTTCCCACAGGACTTGAGCCCAGGGAAATATCCTTCTGAACGTGAACACTCAAGGACAACTGTAACAATGCTTTACCAATGGTTCACTCACAGTGCCTGTGCAGTTCATTGCACATCAAATGTACACTCCCAGCAGCCGCAGCAGCTCTGCACCTCTCTGTATAATGCCAGTGATTAGGACTGTCTGTCATGTGACCCTGGTGTCATGAAACAGGGGAGTAACAGGGAAAAAACATATGTATTTCATTGTACTGCAGTGGTCTCTGCAAAATCTAGGAGGCATTCCCAGCCAAATAAACCTGGAAAAACCAACACAAAGCATGAGAAAGCTGCAGCTTTCATTTATTCCTCTTCATATCCTACAGAAAATGCTCCTCTGAAGCCTGTGACTGACAGGCTGTAACTCAGGCAACATATACACAAAAATTATTTGACCATACCCTTTCATTTTTTTGTGGAGTGATGGGAGCAAAAATAAAAGAAAAAACGGGTCCCCAAGGCACTCGCTTCTAATTTGATCAGCGGCCCGACACCAACCATTATTCCACCATCACTCTTTAACCACTTCAATACTGGCCACCGTCATATGACGTCCACGAAGGGGCTCTCCCATCCCGGGTGGATGTCATATGACGTCCTGGACTTTGCGGGTGGATATCTGAATGATACCTGCAGCGAGAGGCTTCATCCAGATATCCATTTCTTCTGCCGGCAATTCTGCACAACATAAGAACGATCATAGCGGCCATCCGGTGCTTCCCCCCCTCCCGCCGCCATCCGGTGCTTCTCCGGGCTCTCCTGTGCCATCGGGGGCCCGGAGAACTTCCAGGAACCATAGTGATGACTGGAGACCAGATGGTCACCAGTCATCTCTATGACCGTCGGAGGACCCAGGCACGATGTGATGACGTCACGCCCGGGTCCCGTAAGTAAACACAGCCGCGATTGCGGTTACTAAGCCACAGTATTCATGAGATCGTGATTTTTTTTCACCGATTTCATGGTTTCCAGCCTGGAGGAGAGAGGTGGGATCTTATTGACCCCGAATCTCTCCATAAAGAGGACCTGTCACACACATTCCTATTACAAGGGATGTTTACATTCCTTGTAATAGGAATAAAAGTGATAAAAAAAAGTGTAAAAAAAAAAATATGTAAAAAATAACAATAATAATAATAAAAAAATTAAAAGGCCCCTTTCCCCGCTAGCTCGCGCGCAGAAGCGAGCGCACGCGCAAGTCCCCCCGACATATGTAAACGCCGTTTAAACCACATATGTGAGGTATAGCCGCGTGCGTTAGAGTGCCAGCAACAATTCTAGCACAAGATCTCTTCTGTAAATCTAAACTGGTAACCTGTAAAAAATGTCAAAGCCTTGCCTTTGAAGGTTTTTAAGTATCGAAGTTTTGCGCCATTCCATTAATTTGTGCGCAATTTTAAAGCGTGACATGTTAGGTATCTATTTACTCGGTGTAACCTAATCTTTCATATTTTACAAAAAAATTGGGCTAACTTTACTGTTTTGTTATGTTTTTGAATTCATGAAACAATTTTTTTCCCCAAAAAAGGCGTTTGAAAAATGATTGCACCAATACCGTGCAAGATAAAATGTTGCAATGACCGTCGTTTTATTCCCTAGGGTGTCTGCTAAAAAAAACATATATAATGTTTGGGGGTACTGCGTAATTTTTTAGCAAAAAAATAATGATATCTACATGTAGTAGAGAAGTGCCAGAATAGGCACGGTATGGAAGTGTGTATAAAAGCCCTGTATTGAGGTGGTTAACAGTGTCAGCGATTGGCACAGCACTGTCAGAAACCATGAATCAGACTGAGAAAAAAGTACAGTTAAAATGACACTTGTTTAATAATAAAAATTGAAAGGTAACCAGAGTAAGCATAGTCAAAACATAGCCAGAGTTCAATAACTGGATCGTATAGTCGGCCAAGCCAAGAGCCAGTGATAAATCTAGACATACCGCAAGCAGGATCTGTAGCCAGAGGGAACATCGGTCAAACAGGTCTTTAACGGGAACGCAGGAGAAGGCGAAGAGCAAATGAACTGGAAGGCTTTAAGTAGGCAGAGCTGACGAACAGGATCATCAACAGGTGGATCACTGTGGAGAGATGGCAGCTGGCAATTAGCTGACAGCTGAGCTGCCAGCACAGAGAAGGAAGGGCTGAGCCCAGCCCTGACAAGCACTCCAATAACACATGCATCACCCGACTCAGTTCTCGGGCATGAGAACGGCGTGTGATTGGGCATCTTCAGTAGTCACCATCACGGCCCCCCATTGGCTCAATCCCCACCACGTGTTCTGCCTGCCATCCAACCTGGAACAACTCTACATCTCGTCCATGCCCATCCTAGACACGGCCCCTCATTGGCTCAATCCCCACCGCATGTTCCGCCTGCCATCCAACCTAGAGCAACCCTTCATCTCATCCACGCCCATCCTAGACACATCACCCCTGGCCCCAGAGACTTGTGGGAGATGTAAATGTGGAGGGGAGCTGTGGACGAGATACACCTCCGTACAGGATTTTCTCACATGCCCACAGAGAGAGCTTGTGTGCCGAATATCCACTCGAAAATCCACCTCAATGAACGGTACTTCACTTTGTACATAATTGACTGCCACAGACTACTGTGCATAACTGCACTGCTTGTTATGAGTTTTCTACACTATATTGTCAAAGTAGAGACATCTATCTTCATATGCACATGAACTTTAATGGTATCTCAGTCTTAGTCCGTAGGTTTAATATTAAGTTGGCACACTGTTTGAAGACATGGAAAGACATGGATGAGTGAGTTTGAAGTGGAGGAACTTTACTGGTCCTGATCTCAACCATACAGAACACCTTGGGATGAATTAGAGTGGGGACTGCAAGCACAATCCTAAACCCAGAAGGAAAGGGGTATATTATTTGTAAGTCCCAACAGTGAGCACAATTTTCTCTGTTTTATTGAGGACTAAAATTATGTTTTTGTTAAGCAATTTTGCTGGATAGATGGTTGTTTGGTCTGAAACTTATAGTTGTGGCTGTGTTGCTTTTATGAGCCGATTATAAATGTAATTTGAAAGTGCTTTGTCCTAGAGTGCTGACTTTCTATTTATTCTTTGAATTTCACAAGCATGGGGCCATGTCTGAGCATTAAAGGAACACTAAAGGTTAGTTTTTTATAGATCAATTAATTGCTGTAAGCTAGAGCATTTAAATATCACTTGCCTTGTTTTTCCTTTCGACCTCCAAAATACAGTAATCCAGGTTTGAAAATGCCATTTCCTGTCTCTCCTCTTCTTGCTTTCCACCAGCATCTGAGACGTTTTGCATGGTGTAAAGCAGAATGTGCTCACCCCTTCCCTATGGCCACAGCCCTGCGTGAAGATGCTCTCTTATCCCTCACAGGCATGGAGGCTAAGCCTAATGGAAACTGTAGTTCCCATTAGGCCGTGATGTAGCAAGAATGAATTGCGCACCGCAAACCAGGAAGTCAGTGAGAATAACGATTCAGGAGTGACTGAGGTGAATAAAACAGCTCAATTTCAACAGGTATCAAACTAGTTATAATGCACAACATAACATTTTACTTTATCAGCTACTGTCAGACTTTAATTTAAGAGGAAAATATTTTTTGTCTTTACAACCCCTTTAAGGCAGCATATGAGAGTGGAGCCAGTGACCAGTGGATGGGGGAGTGAGTTGTTTTCAATTGTTTGTCTTCATTGATATACATACCCTGACACAGACATATAGGGGTTGATTTACTAAAACCGGAGACTGCAAAATCTGTGCATGGTAGCCAAGCAGCTTCTAACTTCAGCTTGTTCAATTATGTATGGTGGTGTATAAATATGCTGTATAACATTTATTAACCACTTAAGGACCCCCGCACGCACATATAACGGCCACAGAATGGCTCGTACAGGCACAAGGGTGTAAATTTACGTCCCCGCCTAAGTGCGGTTCGGGGGTCCCATCGGGACCCCCTCCCCCGCGGCGTGCGGGGGTCCCCCTGGCTCCGGGAGCGATCCGGGACGAGCGGGCGGATGTTGGCGTTTATCCGCCCCCCCGCGATCGCTCCCAGCCAATGCGCGCGCTCCAGGTTCTGTCACTTCCTCCTCCTGTGTAAACACAGGAAGGGGGAAGTGATGTAATCTCCCATCGCAGCGGTATTTCCAAACGCTGCGATGGGAGAAACACCTCACAGTAATTCTGCACCAACACTACACTGACC